>OX365957.1:43156523-44366523 GCA_947247005.1 Spisula solida | reverse complement strand
TCGAATGCTTGGACTTGGGCGGACCATTTACTTGTTCAGTTGGGCATTGTGTCGTTTATGTATTCTTATGTTTTGCGCTCGGCTGGTTAAGTTGAGTGCTGCCCTACCTGTCTGACTTTATATTATCTAATTTCGAGTTGTATGTACACTGACATTATTCATTAGATGGTAATTACGTACATTAGTTATTTGAACATTTAACATTAACCAAGAGATGATAAGTGCTTTCGGATGCAGACGGATGTCGAAATTAGTAATATTAATGTTGCTTCAAAATATCATCTTGTTGAAAGTTAAGAACGTTAGAGAGGGTATTATAAACCACTTGAAATTACTTGCAACTTATCGAGATTGAATATTCAGGATGTACAGGATGCTAAAAACCTTTGTTCTCAAAAGTTTAAATTCATACTTAATTTGTATGCAGTATGCAATTATAACTTTTTACACTAATACTTTCATTTAATGCTCGAAAGATTAGACCAATGGTAAAATGAATTTAACCTGAACAGTTTACATTCTCCTCACGTCAGAAAAATAAACTATTGAGATTTAAACATTGAGAACGAACTTTTTTAATACCTTGTAGGTCTAAGTGAGGAACCTATCTAGTCCCCAGGTAGCTGTATTACTGTTTAACGCTTGGACAAATGCGCATTCAATTAATGAAGCAGAAGAATAAATCGTTTACAAAATTAATTGTTTTGTTTATTATTTATATAGATACCAGCCGTACTTGTTTACTGCGGTGAAGTCCACAACTTTGTTCATCGGCCGTAGAGTGGAAGGTGGGTCGTTCCCTGCAAAATTGGGATAGGTTAAGAAGAGAATAAGAAACAGCATTTGTTTGAGTAGTCAAAGAAATAAGAAGAAGGTGCCACAATTTTGCACAAGTAAAAATTGTATGTTGATGAACATACTATAATAAAGTAAGCACATTGGTTCAGACGTTACATATTCTATCTTAAACAAAATATAGTGGAGTGATTTTTAGACGGCCGGCGTACTTTATTTTTCGGTCAATCTTACTTCTTAAATAAGCCACTGAATGGCACTTTGCTGCTCAACTATTAGAACATACGATATATTCAAGTTTTGCCCTACTATTTCTAATGTGAATGGACTTAACTGGTTAAAAACACATTTTCAAGACGATTAACTGGTGGCCATAATATACTTATTTTTACTGCTATTAATTAAAGGATTATTCATTTCAGGGGTATGGTGGTCTCCATCCCAAAGATGCAAACCGTTACGTTAAGTATGGACACTGATAAATGAGTACCACATAGTCATTGATATAACGGAAATTTTACACTTGAAGCTCGTGTTACAATAGCTAACGGTGAAGGCTACATACTTCTATATAAGGTATAGGAACATAGACTTAGTGACTTTATAATTACCACCATCGATATATCCAACATCGATATATCCAACATCGATATATCCAACACATCAGAGAGTATGGAGACGGACATGAGTAGTAGTTCGCTAGAACACATAATGAACACCTCTGTCGAAGTTACTACGAACATGGTTCTAAACCCTACTACGGAATTTGCTCTAAACGTTACTACGGAATTGGCTCTAAATGTTACTACGGACATGGCTCTGAACGTCACTACGGACATGGCTCTGAACGTAACTATGTCCTTTATGGATGTCGACACCACAAGTACAGATGTATATGGAGGAACAACAATGTTTCCGGATACAGAGATCGCGGGCATGTATGTAGATTACATGTACCCCGGATTTTCTTTCGAAAGACCAATGTATTTATACATTTGGACAATTCTTGTTATTCTAACTAGTATTGTTAATATGATCGTAATTTCTATTTTGTTGCGCAGAAAGATGCGCAATCCAACTAATATAGTTCTTGCTGCTATAGCGATATCAGATTCGTTGACCAGTTTGACAACACTGACCACATACATAATGGTGTACCTGAGTACAGAACCATCAGACTATTACGATCAAACTTTGTCTAGTAGTAGTAGTAGTGAAAATGACATGGCTTCTTACGCAGGCCACGTCATGTATCCCGAAGCTTATTTGAATAATTCCATTGGTGCGCCCCATACCGGTATGGTTGACAACCATTCAGAAAACGAACCATATGATGGCTACTATTTGTCCAAAGATTTATGCCGCTGGTTCATGGCGACAAAGTTCTTCATATCCAAAACCTTTCATTCGATTTCTATTTATCTCACTCTCTTCCTAGCAATTCAGAGATTTATTTCAATCGCAGTTCCATTCAAAGCACACGCACTCACAAATCAACGAGCTCTTCTTATATGTATTGTCATAGCGTTACTGTCTCCACTACTTCACGTGTTTCATTTGACAGATGAAAAAGCAGCTTTTGGCATGTGTGAATGGAATCTAGCCGACAGAGGCTGCGCAGGTGGTTGCATCCAACTTTGGATTATGTTTGTAATAAGAAATTTCATCCCATGTGGAGCCTTACTGGTGTTCACAGTTCTCTTCATTCGCGAACTTCATAAAGGTGAAGAAAGTATACGAAGAATGGAAAGCAGTAGAGATCAGATTGTTAGACGGGTGGTGGAAAACCGTCGGATAGCTGTCATAGTTACCTCTATTGTTATCGTGTTTCTGATTCCAGAAATCCCTTACGGCTTCTATCTACTCTATAACGCTATTGACAAAACTGTTTACAATGGCGTAAACATGGACTTAGAAACCAACCGAGCAATCCACATGTCGTATGAAATCCTTCTAGTCATATCCTTCCATGCTAACTTCTATATATACACATTGTTCAATCGGAAATTTCGCAAGTTTCTTATCAAGTTATTTGTCCAACCTGTTCGTAGAATGGTAGGAGACAAGAGACGTATGACTGTCAGTTCGATAGGAGGTTCGCTGAAAACGTCACAGAGAAAGACAGAGCAAATGTCTTTGAAGTCAAACCGCAACAATACGTTAAAGACGACACCTTCCAATACATTATCTAAGCCCCCAGTAGAAACTACAGCTTTTATGAATTCGGTGTCTGCGGATATTACTCAAACTTCCAACAATGACAATGGTGAATTGGAAGTCCTCAATGCCAACGTCTGAATCTTATCATTTTTATCCATTTCAATCTGATGAAGACTTAGTAAAAAGTCGACAGCTAATTATTTCTGTGTTTGATGTTTACAAAACGACTTATGAATCTTATCTACTAGCATTGGACCTCCTTATACCAGTGTCTTATCTAACACATGGCATATATCATATACACTTCAGAATTATTAGAATTTCTATTCATCACCATAAAACATAAGTTGGATTTGTTTGAATAACTCATTTTTCTTGTTCTGCAGTGTGTTATGCACTTCTTATATTTAGGATTTATGACAGCTAAACCTAGGCATTATAGTCGTTTTATTGTGGAAACTGGGTCATTCATATTGGACATTCGGCTTTTTGATTGCTGAAACTGCACGCAGTTAATTTAGCTTTTCGACAGCTTACACTTGGGCGGATTATTGGGCATTGTGCCTTGCATATATTTTTTATGTTTTATGTGCTCTGCTGGTTAAATTGAGTTCTGCCTTCCCTGTCTGACTTAATATTATCTTTCATCTATGACATGAACTATGTATATAAACTTCAGAAAGAATTATTAAAATGTCCATGAATTAGCTGGATTCGTTTGATAAACTTGTATTACCAGTACTCAATTGTGTCTCTCAAGTATGGTGTTTAAATGACAGTACTCAATAGTGGCTCTCAAGTACTTTAACTTGTTTACAAAAGGCTCACTTCCGATCAGATCTCATTTCTGTATTATATTGTTTGTATATAATATATTGTATACTTATATGAAATAAAATATGTTTCAACTAATGGTAAAAATTCACCCGCTGTTTTGTAAGAATATTTTAGGTGTTAGACAGCACACAGCACACAGAATAACTTTGTATATGGCGAACTTGGAAGAACTTCATTGAAAACAATTAGGGCTATGAACGTCATTAAATATTGGTTATAATCGTTCAACTAGAGAGCACAAAATATGCTAAAGATACGTATAATGTAATGTTCAGAGATTTAAATGAGAAGCCAAATTGTGCGTCTTGGGCATAATCCGTAAGAATTTTTTACAGTCTTTATGTTTTAATGATGTCTGGATCAACTTAGTTGTAGGACATGAAAATATATTTATGGAAAAGTTTTAACAAAGAATTAATAAAACGTTTATACAAGACTGGTATTCTACTTAAAGTAGAAACTAGCTAATGGTATAAACCGCGAACATTCCCGTATAATAGTAGGACTGGTGATAGTGGTTTCAAATTAGAAGATGAATCCCATTTTATAATGTCCATTATACAATTTTCTGAGAAAACAATATTTACACAGTTAATATTGAAAAAGACCTAACATCTCTAAATTTATTGAACTGTTATCGTCGGAAAATGAAAATGTAATAACCTATTTGTCTATGTATGTTAAAAAATCTTTCAATATTATAAATTATTCACACAGTTTAATAAAGTATCACATTACCGTGCGATAACATTGATCTCGTTCTACCCTTCATTTTTACATATGGTACTTCCTGAATGTTATAGATTAATATTGTTATGGAAGCTATTATGTTATTATCATGTCTGCCATGCACTGTTATGTTATGTACTATGTATGCAATATATATGTATATATATGAGTTTAAAATTGTGTACGCATGGACACATTGTCAAGTGTATATATGAAATAAACTGTAAAACTGTTAAACATAAACCAATTCATAAGCGTTATAATTTATGTATTACGTAATGTATTTTCTTACATAATAAGTCCATAGTACGGCGGCAAACAGATAATAACAAATCGAACAGGGAAGGCAACACTCTAATGAAACAGTAGAGCATGAAAGGTACACATTTGTTCTTCGGTCAAGATGACGAATACTAAGATTTGCAGTTGTCAATGTATTATGAGTGAAAATTTGTTTTTATGCATTTTCAAATTGTCTACAGTGTATATATATATATATATTGATTGAAAGCAGTTGTATGTATATTGTGATTGAAAGTGCTTATTATGTCTTGAATGAATCACTGATTACCGTATTCAAATATCCATATGAATGATATATTTTATATGTAAAACTGGTATGTTTTTCATTATGGTGTACACTCAGAAGGTTTTATCTAAGTGTACAAGTGTTCCATTCAAGACTTAATGATTGAGAAAGGTCGTCATATGAATGTGGAAAGATATTTCAGAATTAGTCGTTATTGTCTGAATTCTAATATCTATGTAACTGTAAATGCATTTCATTTTATTCTTATTTGCCCCTTGTATAACAGGTTACGACAACAATATCTCGGACAGGAATGGACAATAAGAACATCATGTGAACGTACATTTGTAAACATTATGTCCGATGGAAATAAATATTTTGTTTTTGCTTTAGTGCAATATATTTCGAACACGGTCTTATCTTACGACGCAATGCAAATTATTTTAGTGATATGTTCTAATAATATATTCCTAAGATGATTACAAACATGAATATTTATAACCACACGAAACAATGTTTCATTTATATGCACATGGTACGCAATTACTGTTATAGTCAGTAGTTCATTCATTAAACAATGTTTGATTGATATGCACGTGGTACGCAATTACTGTTATAGTCAGTATTTCATTCATTAAACAATGTTTGATTGATATGCACGTGGTACGCAATTACTGTTATAGTCAGTATTTCATTCATTAAACAATGTTTGATTGATATGCACGTGGTACGCAATTACTGTTATAGTCATTATTTCATTCATTAAACAATGTTTGATTGATATGCACGTGGTACGCAATTACTGTTAAAGTCAGTATTTCATTCATTAAACAACGTTTGATTGATATGCACGTGGTACGCAATTACTGTTATAGTCAGTATTTCATTCATTAAACAATGTTTGATTGATATGCACGTGGTACGCAATTACTGTTATAGTCAGTATTTCATTCATTAAACAATGTTTGATTGATATGCACGTGGTACGCAATTACTGTTATAGTCAGTATTTCATTCATTAAACAATGTTTGATTGATATGCACGTGGTACGCAATTACAGTTATAGTCAGTATTTCATTCATTAAACATATTGTTGTTTACAATATATTTCATTAACTTAACTACATTCCAAACATGAGTAATCAGTGTTCATTATTTATTCATTTTGACACACTCTATATGTGAGTTGTTATCATGCTATTTGTATTTTGGGCCGGAAGACTTGCATTGCAAAATAAATATTGTCTTCTTCTACTTCTTTCTCTATATTAATGGCGAGCGTTCAAAACTTTGAAAATTATTGCCATGCGTGGGGGGTTAAAAAGAAATAAACTGTTAGGTTTTCCAAGTTACTCAATCCACCTGGTACCTCCTAATAGAAAGTGATAAACATATGTGCATAATATACACCTTAGATAAATCTATCCCTAAACTGCAAAAACATATATACAGTAAAAGTCGGTTTGCAGAATAGAGAATATTAGTACGGTTAAAACAGGATTAAAACAAGTATCGTCATAACTATGGTGTGAACATCAGTGTAGCAAACGCTGATTTGAATCCGGAGATTGATTCAGTGCCGACTACACGTGATGGTAGAGTATTCCACGGGACAACAGTCCGAGGAAAAAATGAATATTTGTAGTAATCCACAGTAGTTGAAGGTATATAAAAGGCCAGCTAATGATAGTGTAATTGTTATTGAATATGATCAGTTCACGGAACATTTGTCTTGTTATATTTTCATTTTCGTATACCATTGATTATGTTAGCGGAACATTTTCAAGCACAAATGCATGATTTAGGTACATTTTAATAGTTCCACCTTCAACGGAACATTGATTTCTGTTTTGATATGGGAACATTTTCCTTGACGGAACATTTGCATTTTAGAATTAATATTTGGTACCAACGACTGAACATTTTGATATATGCCGGTAAATAGGATGTTCCGATGTTTGGCTTGGCTTATTCATTCGGCTGTATCGGATGATCAACCGTTTGTTACGAAATGTACCGACAAGTAGTTAAACATATGCGCAATTAATTCCGAGTATTTAAAAACATCTAACAAAATGTAAAGGGGCGTTAGAAGTTCCATTAAGTAAATTTAAGTTCAATTAGAATTGCACTATACTAGCTTGTACTTTCATGGAATCTTGATATGGAAAATTGTTTCGTTGACTATATAATATGTATGTTTAAGTATGTTTCATTTTGGCAAATAATTTCGTAACAACTTACATGTACATATATACATTTTAAAAGGTAAATCAATATAATTAATGTATTTGGCAATTTACAATACGAAACAGACGCTCAAGACGCGTCATACAATACAACGATAGTCCAAAGTTTGTAAATACTTAATACAAAAAAGTACAATCATAAAATGTGCATGAATTGTTTTCTCTTTTTCGATACTTCATTATATCAAAAGACATGATGCGAGTACAGTTTTGAATATTTAACCAAAAAGTATAACCAATGTGTTTCTTTCAAACGGATCATTTTGAAATATTTCTTGTATATTATCATTGGTGTGTAATTAAACGTTAGTCTTTTACTTAATAGAATAGAATATAGTTTATTTGCATATTTAGCCCTGAAAAGCAACAAATAGTACAATTAAATAAATAGCATGGTGATATATGGCGAGAAATTATGCGATATGATATTATAACGAATTAGAAAAAGCTTTTATATACAGTATGTATTTGTATTATATGATATATAATTGTACAAAAGACAAGTTCTTTTTATTACAAATGTATAGTGTTTCCATTATAAAGTTTACCTTGTCGAAACGAAAAACAAGGCATACTTAATGCAGTGTGGTTACACTATAAATGATTTAAATAACATATTTGAAAAGAATTTATATTTAATATCTTGACAGAAAATAAAACAATAAACTTGACTAACATTTTAGACGTTTAGACATTCAATCACTAGATCACTGTGTGGCACTTTGCATATGAAAGACTACGTCACACTGAAATGTGTCTATATAGCATCTTATTTTCATGTTGAAGATCTAGCAGTTTCAATCGTAAGTACAATGTACATTTATATCCCTTTTTTATAATACAATACATGTTTTAAGGTTCGTAATCTGTTATCTAGTAGGTGGTTATGTATATTGCAAATGCTAAGGCAATTAGATTTCATAACTTAAAAAACAAAAACAGAACTTAGTCTAAGCCGGACCCTGAAACTAATTCTTTGTGAACACGGGGCAAGTCCGTTAGCAATGGAGATGTGTATATTTTACAACGTGCGGTAATCTGACCTGTTAGAGAGATAATATACTGTCTCATTTATATCCAAACATCGACAGTAGTAACACAGTAAACAAGCCTTATTACTCAATGGGGAAGAACTGTGAGTGAATTGGTACTATTTCTTTTTAAATAAAATGTAACAGGGTGGGGTATGTTGATAACATCAAGTCGATTATAGAAGTCAGAGTATTTAATAAAATACACGTACAGAAGAACCTAAAACAATACAAAAGAAGAATTTACCAAAAGAACAAATCATGATATTTTTACAGTTCTGCAATATAATTTACAGTTATACATAAGATGATAAAGTTTGAACGGAAAAACAATTCAAGCAACAATTCCACGCGATCAAATCAATTAATTAAATAGATAAATAAATAAACTACCTACCAGGACCAATAGAATATACTTCACTTGTAAAAGTAAAATAATGGCTAGGTAGTAGATAAAGAAGAAAGTACAAATAGTGTTACTTGTACAACTGACTCCTCCAATAGTCAGGGAAGGAGTGTCAGTAACAGATGAGAGAAAAGATTAAGGCGGGAAGAATGGACACGCATGGGAACACACAAACACACAATCACCAACCATACCGATTTTACAACTTTCACTCACCCAGTTCATTCCTGCCGTACAATACACACACATTCCAATCTAATCATGCTCTCATAGTATATACACACAATATACACACATACAGTTAGGCAAATAAAGCCATAACATAAGCACCACAGGGACTAGACATGACAAAGACACACAAAGTTACCAGGGTTACAAAAATATACATTTTTTATTTATTTTCTATTGTAGGCTTTTTAGTAACAGATATATTTTTGTACGGACACAAGTAATATTCGCTTGATTATTAATGATTTTTAGAACATAACACGCTTACTTCTGAGTATATTTGTATAATGTTTCAGCTTGCTTTTTTATAAATGTTTATATACGAGCTCCATCATATATTTACACTTTTTTAAATGATGAGTACGTTCATGAACACGTTTGCCTAATAATTTTGGTAATTTGACATAAATAGTACTATTTTTTGACACCTGAAAAGCATAAAAATAAATAAAATATTTGATGTTTGTTTTATTGAATACGGTTTCAATACTTTCATGACCTTTTAGTAGAAATATCGCAGTTTTATTACCACAAGATGGGGTATTTACCGTATTCAATAAAAACCAAACAAATATTATATTCATTTTATGTTTATCTGTTGTCAAAAATGGTACTTTTTATGTCAAATAAATGGTTAAATTTTGGATTAATGCATTATTCCAATCATATTATCTATTCAAAATCCGCCATCTTGGATAATGGTGACTACATTGTATGTGAAAACATGTTTTTTAGAATTTGCATCAAACCATACACCACCTTGTAGGAAATGTTTAAACTAAGGAATTGAATATCCACATACCATGTTTCCGTTTAATAATAAACAAGTCATTAAGAATTGCAAGCAATACAGAGGTCCCCTACCGGTTTGAAGCAATAACCCTTTAAATAATTTCCAATGTGTCTGTTGCCATGTTAACCACAATTTTTGTCCGAAAAAACATTAAGATGTGCATAATCTCCTTATTGGCCCTACCCACATACAACGTTTCATAAACCTATTAGAGTTATGACAGCCCAGCAAACATACCAATATCGGGCCGACGTCAGTTATAACTCAGAATATCGGTAAAATTCGCGACATTAAGCCGCCATCAAACCGACGTTGATTTGACGTCAGCGCCTTTCAATATACTGCTACCTATGTTGTTCTGCACACACTGTTTTTGAAACAAATGCATTTCCCTACCCTAAATCTATTTTATTTATTCAAATTGATCTTTAAAAATAAACATCTGAATACAATATCATTATATCATTGGCCCAACGTCCGTTTGATATCGGAGCTTTCAACTTCGCGCTGCTCATTTTGTAATTTCTCCACACTCCTGCTTTTTGAAAAAATGAATATTTGTTATTCTTAATAATACAAAATATTAAATTAATTGAACAAACAGAAGTTTAAAAGCAAATTTAAGCAATTTATTTAATGCTAACTGATGAGATATGGAGTTCTATCAGTGAACTAAAACTTATATCAGTCACTGGTTATCACTGACAATGTGACTGATATAAGCTCCATCCCACACGGACTACTTTAATGTTTCCAAAAACTCATATTCTTACTTAGACCATTTCCTACAAGTTGTTGTGTGATTTGGTGCAAAATTATCTAAAAAGACGTTTTCACATATTCACCATAAGTCAAGATGGCGGATTTTGAAGTGAAAAATATGAACGGAATAACATATTCATACGCAGCCTAACCAAAGTGGTAATTTGGCATAAATAGTACCAGTTTTTACACCAGGTAAGCATTAAATAAATATAATATTTGTTTGTTTTGATTGAATATGGTTAGTATCTCATCTTGCAGGGATAAGACTTTAATATTTTCACTCTCACTACGCGCTCTTGACAATATTGTATTTTATCACTACACGATGAGATATAAACCATATTCAATCAAAACAAACAAATATCCTCTATATATCATTGTAACATTGGCATAATGTCGGTTTGACGTCCATCCAACGTTGAAATTCCGACTTCAATCCGCTGTATCTTTTAATATCAAATAGTTATTGTTAGTTACTTGGTCATCATTTCCCTGTCGTAGTTGAACATATCCAATGATTTTGACAAAACAAATGTTGTCCGAATAAAAAATATTTAGATGTGTATAATCTCCTCATTGGCACGTACCCAGATACAAACTTTCATAAACCTACATGGGAAACTGTTAGGGTTATGACGGGATCCAGATTTTGAAGTATTTTTACTATTTCCGTATCCATAGCAACTACAATTTAGGCCAGCATCCAACATAATTAGATGTGCATAGGCCCCTATATGCCCCCTATCCACATACCAAGTTTCATAAACCTAGTTTAGAAACTGTTTGAGTTATGTTTACGGACAGACAGACGGATAGACGGGCAGACTATCCGTTGGAGGGCAATCCTAATGTCCCCTCTAGGGGACTACAAAGTTACAGACATCTTATTGTTGAGGTTTTATTAAAGTTAAAGTAGTCCTAGTGGGGACAGAGCTTCATAAGCATGTTTATGTATGAACAACATTGTAATAACTTTCGACATTAAAATGACGACAAATAACACGTGCTTTCTTGTTTCTAACCAGCGTTTCTTGAAAGGTTACGAAATGGCGGATCACTGGTAGTTGCTGAAGGTTATATATTTGAGTTTGAGAGACGCGGTTACCTGCAAGCTGGCTCATTTGTCCCGGAAGTTGTGTTAGAACATCCACAATTGGTGCGGCAACTCTATGAAGAATTTGTGCATGCCGGAAGTGACGTTGTTCTCGCGTTCACGGTAAGTTCGCATATGTGCACGATCAGCATAGTCCGTCAAACATTTGGTGTTGGCCTACAAACATACGGATTAAGATGCAGTTTAACTTCCCCTAATAATTCAATTGTAACTCATTGATATCATGGACTAAACAAATATACACGGTTATATTGTGTGATACCCATGTATATAATAATTTGATTTGAGCATGTGTTTACTTTAAATAAATGGTAAAATAAGTTGTCAATACCATGTATACACAGCAATGTAAGTATTGAGAGGGTGAGCTAAGTATTCAGTGAAAATGTCATAAAGAAGAGCACAATCGAAGCATACACACGAACATACTTAAATGATAATTATACACTGATGTGCATGTTCCTGATCATTTATTTTCTATGTCAGCACAAAACACGCTTTACAATCTAGGATACGGTTAACTTCCCAATTTCATATAAGAAAAGATAAATCTAAATTTGAAATTAAAAAACCGATAACAATCTGACAGAGGATGTATATACGTAGACTGAACAGGACTATGTTTAAAATATAAGGACAACATAACCTAGATATGGACTGTTTATGTTAGATGTATAATTGATACGACACAATCTTTAAAAGCCACACTGAGTGTATATTATATAGCACGATTTGAACTCATTATAGAAAGTACGGATAATTTCATTTGATCCTCGACCTTCCATTAGCATACTTTAACAGCTGATATCGCGTCAGCTGATATCATACACTTCTAGTTCGACCAGCGATGTCAATCGATCAATACATGGATGCCATTTATTGTAGTACTATGCTCACAGAGAAAAGCTGCGTGTTATCGGTCGAGAGAACGACTTGGAAGCCATGAACAGAACAGCTTTAAAGATTGCGCGTGAAGTTGCAGACGAACATGGATGCTTGATGGCTGGAAATATTTGTAACTCGGCTGTGTTCGTCCACAGTGATGAAAGCACTTTTAAACATACCGAGGATATATTCAAGGTAAGACATGTACGTATAGTTTAAGCAGTGTTATACTGGACATACTGTGCCGTCATAACGAGTGTCATTTACACATAACGATGACGTTGTTAAAGAAATAAAAGAAAACTCTGTATGTATTAAATCATTAAATGCATCAACTTACTTTGTTTGTTTGCAAAATTGATCATATTCTTTTTCAGAATACCAAGTAGCTGTATCCTTGCTGGTTTCCTTTGTCCGCCTTCATCCAGTATACTATGCATATTGCTCAGTATGTAACGCAATTCATACACGGTACTGCTTTGTTTGGACAGTATCCTACTGGTACTATGATAGTCAAATTAATTTCAGGAACAGCAAAAGCCTGCTTTTTATATGGTTACAGACTTTATTGTTTGATTTCAGGAACAGATAGAGCTTGCTGTAGAGATGGGGGCGGACTATATTGTAGGGGAAACTTACGGTTGTCTGGCTGAGTCAATGTTGGCGCTGCGCTGTATTCAGAAATATGGCCAAGGTACAATAATAGAGAAGATGTTTATAGTTCCCTTTATACACTCAGCTCTTGATATACTTACATTCAAGGAAGAAGTTCATAGTGAACATGATTATAGTTCCACTTCATACACTCAACTCCTTAGTCCATGAGCCACCAATAGAAGACCCTCCCCCGTAGGGAATTTTAGTCACTATATTTTTCTGAAAGCATATGATCCCTGGAGTATTTTACTGAAGTCTGCACTTTGGCCATTGGGGCGTTAAGATTTTTTGGGGTAAACCGTCAAAAAATATAAACGAAAAGTACAAATTTTTCTTATTTATTATGTTATTTTAACATAAATGATTAATCCCTGTAACAGGTAGATATTAATCTGTCCTATCTAGACTGATAAAATCAGAGTGCTGCTATTGTGCAAAATGGCTTATTTTTTAGGTAAACACTTAAATTATAAATGAAAAGTGCGAATTTTTGGAATCTGTGGACTACATTGTCATTTTTCTTTTTTTATAAACAAATACTCTAATAGGAAGGTATTATTTCGCAGTTTCAGACTGCAAAAAATTAAAGCCATGTTATTATGCAAAGTGTGATATTTTTGGGGTAAAACATGAAAAAATATAAACCGAAAAGTGCGAATATTAAGAATCGGTAGATTACAATAATACCATTCCTATGATAATTATTTTGTAAATAAATAATATTAATGGGATAAATTTGTAGTAACATGCAGTTTAAGATTTTAAATATATATTGTCAGATGAGATATTTTGGGGGAAAATTACCAAAAATATAAATGGAAAGTGTGATTTTTGGGAATTGGTATCCTAGTTGTTACTTACCAACATCGGGTGCGGACATGCATAGTCTTAAAGGATATTCAAAAATGAACAAATCTAAATATAGGCAGTTCTGGTTCTGTTGGGTAGATTACTATTAAACCACTAGGTACATCCATACCTTGTCCTAATTGGTACCACCCTTTACATACAATATTGGTTCTATTTAGTACTCAAAAACTACCCTATATAGACATCAGTGGTCCTATCGGGTACTAACTATGCACAGACAGTCCTGGTCTAATTCGATATGCATAGTCAATACGATTCCTAGTTCTATTTGCTATTCAAAACCACCATACTTATACAGATATTGCTGGTCCGACATGGTGTACTCATAACCACTGTAAGGTACATTAATTTCTTGTCTCAATTTGTAGTCACAATTATCATGTTATAATTGGGTAATTGTATCTGCTTATTGAAGTACATACATGCTCTGTCCTAGTGGGGACTTAAACATCCATGTACAGACATTCCTGGTCCTATTTGGTACTCAAAACCACCATGTACAGACATTCCTTGTCCTATTTGGTACTCAAAACCACCATGTACAGCCGTTATAGGTGCAATTGGGTACTCATTTCCACCATGTACTACATTGCTGGTCGTTTAGGATACTCATAACCACTAGATTCAGACATAATTGTAGGATACTGTCGACCATCAATTGACAATTCAGGCGCGCCATGTAGAGACATGCTTGGCTTTATTTAGCACGCATAACATATGTGCTACTCAAAACCTTCATTACAAAATAAGTTGTCTAGGTGCGACCATTTGTTGTCCTATTAGGTAATCACTACCCCGTGTACATACTATCATGTTCTTATTGGATACTCATACATACATTCCTAGTCATAGTGGGTACCCAAACTACCTTGTACATGTAGTCATGGCCCTATTGAATACTCAAACTCACAATGTACAGATGTTTGGGGTCTGATTGGGTACTAACAACCACTAGGCGTGGTCACATGTTGTTCTATGTGGTCACCGCTACCACCATGTACAGGAATACATAACCACTAGATGCATACATTCGTAGTCCTAGTGGGTACTCATAACCACTATGTACATGCATAAGTGGTATGATCGAGTCCTCACAGCCACTATACACAGCCATTATTGGTCCTTGTGGGTACTGACTACCATGTATATACATTCATTCCTGGTCGTATTGGGTACCCATAACCACTATTAACAGACATTCCTGTTCCGGCTAGATACTGAAAATCATCATGTGAAGACATTCTTGATCAAATTAGGCACTCTCAACCACTAGTTACATACATTACTAGTATCATTGAGTGCAGACAACTATTGAGATCACCCATTCCTCGTCCTATTGGCAAAATGGAGAGACATTCCTGGTGTTATTGAGCAGTGAGCATGCCCAGCCCCCAGATGTGACCATTTGTTTTCACTAACCCCATGTACATGTAGCATGGTCTATTTAAATACTCATATCGACTAGGTACATATATTTCAAGTCCTAGTGGGTACCTGCAATTCTTATGTAAATATATTCCTGGTCATATTGACTACTTAGTGCCTAAGAAGAACATTCCTGATCTTGTTAGGCATTCATAAACACTGGGTAAATTATCCATAGTCCATATATGTATTCACGACCACCTTGCACATAAACTCCCAGTCTTATTAGGTACCCATAACTATTAGGTACATCCATTCCTAGTCCTAATGGGTACCCACAACCACCATGTTCATGCACACTTGGTTGTATTTAGTAGTCATTACCACTAGGTGCTGTAGGGTACTCACACACACCATGCGCAGACAGTATACTGGATACTCACACTTACTAGGTACACACATCCATGGTCTTATAGGATGTGCACAATCATGTGGTATCTCATTTATTGCACTCTGTGTACTGGCAACTACAAGGTACAAAGATAACTGGTCCCATTGGATATACACAACAACTCAGAACAGCCATTCATGACACAACCACGATGCAAAGATATTGTGTCATAACGAATAGCTGTACAATAACATTAAATTTTGTCAAATTTGAATGTATATTTACCCCACCCACTCTTGTCAAATAGATACAATTAAACACATTCCATACATATATTACTGATGACAACTATAACATACATTGCAAACAAAGTGAAAAAGGGGAAAAGGTTTCAAAATCATATTGCGAGTACTTTTAAATAAGTAGAGCTGCTGTTTTCAATATTTTAGTGATTTTGGTGGCCATTTTGGTGGCCATTTTGATGGCCATTTCACATAATAGACCCACTTATTGTGCATTTAAATGTTGAAATACATTTTGGGAATATGCCTTTAATTGCAATTAAAATACAGTAAGGCACGATGTGTTATTAGCAAAGTTAAGTGAATACATTGTTACCATTTGTACACTATTTGTAAGCAGGGGGAGATAACCTTATTTTTGCTTTCCCTGCTAAACGCCCCAATGTCTGAAGTGCAGCCTTTGGGAAAAGTATTGGTAGGTCAAAGCCTTTCATAATTACCAAATAAATGGATCAATGACACTGTATTGTGTCATTGTAGTGTACCGATTCTCAAAATTCGCACTTTTTCATGTATTTTTTAAGGTTTTACCCCAAACATATCCCATTTCGCATAATAACACAGGACTTAAACTATTAGTTAATGTCAACCCATGAAAGTGTTTAATTTCAAATTAACTTAATAAATGTGATTGTAGTTAACCAGTTCCAGAAATTCACACTTTCGTTAATTTTTTTAAAGTTTTATCCCAAAAAATCTTAACGCCCCAATGGCCAAAGTGTAGAATTTGGAAAAATACTCTACTGGCCATAGGCTTTCAGAAAAATATAGTGTCCGAAATTCCCTAGGGGGGGGGGGGGGGGGAGGGTTTACCCCACTGGCCCATGGACTACTTGTTATACTTACATGCAATGAAGAAGTTAAGAAAGTTACCAATTTTCGAGGGCTGCTTTCAGCAGTTCAGCCGTTCAGCCACCTTTTGACATTTTAACTTTCTAAATCATTGGGCTACCTATAGAAACCTATGTTCAAGTATCAATGTGGAGACTATTTGTAAGGGATATAAATCATGTTTTCTGTCAAAAGAAACCAATACTGCCAATGCAAGTTACACAGCTACGACCTACTTAGCTTCTAATCTTCTATTCAAATGCAAATCAAATTAACAAAACATTACTACAAAAGTACGATAGCGGTTTAGCACTTTTGAGTAATAACTACACGATGGGAGGGTCCTTGTAATTTTAATCGGCACTCGGTCGCAAACATTGTTTTCAGGTTGTAACAGTGGAACTATTACATAAAGTGTCCAACCCTTACTACGACAAGACATTGTAATTTAACGCATAAGTCGTTGTCGTTGTCCTAGTGATATTGAAGTTCAATTATTGAATTATAGTGACAGTTGTATTAATACAAAGAAACTGGACTCTACCTTCAAATCATCTGTATTTGCTTATTCACGGTGACGTCTCTTTAAACTAGTTTTCCTGATCCATTGCATGTCCTAATTCCGTGTATGTATCATTGTATATGTTGTACTAGTATTACTTTCTTAATAAATACAGTTTATACTAAAGCTACAAGAAGCTAATAGATAATCGGACAGGCAAGGCAGCACTCAACTTTAACAACCGAGCACAGAAAACATAAACACCATACAAGGCACAATGCCCAACACACAACTAAACGAGTAAATGATCCGGCATAGTCCCAGTTGTCAAACTAGTTTCAGCAATCAAAAAGGTTGAATGCCCAAGTTGAATGACCAAGTTTCAATTGAAAAACAGCTGAAATACCTAGTTTTAGCTGTCAGAAGTCCTAAAAACAGTATCGAAATGCTGAATGGCATGGTTTCAGCTGAATGACATAGTTTAAGGACGTTTAGGACCTTTCTCCGACGTCATCGGTAAAAAATCGCTTTTTCGCCGAATCTAATAAAAATCTCCAGAAATATGCTTTAACCTACTCTCCGTATTATGACATTTTTAATTTTTCAAAATATCGCTTCGTTTCCTAGCAACGTTACGCTATGTACATAGGGCGTGAAATTGACGTTTTGAGCGTATATTAAGGTGTACAATAATTTTCAAAACTCTATTTGTTAGTCCTTCATCCTTTGAATACGTATATGTAAAATTTATAGCAGTTGCGACTAACAATTTCGCAACGAAAACGATTTTATATCGAAAATTGACCTGTATTTTACTGCTTATTTGCGACACCCTACTCACTTCAGGGCGCAATTTGGTCAACAAAAAGTGATTCAATCAACTAATGAAACATACCGTGGTTTTGCGGTAATTCTACAAAGTAAGCACAAACAATAAAAAATGGGGGTGATCTCGCATTATTTTCGACAAAATTGAATTTTAATGAAAAACGGACATACGTTAAAGGCATAACGTCGTGCCGTCGCACGACGTTACGGGCTATTGTGGCTACGTCAGCGTCATGATCTTGTGGTGTATCCGGCGCATCGGCACATTGTTTCAATATATAAACAATATAAGAAAGCCTTATTGATGAGATCTTCAATATACCCCTAAAATTGTATGAATATTAATTTCTAGTGATATACATGTACGTACATTTTCCCTATAAATAAAGAGATATGAACTTGCTACTAGCACACACTGTATAAAACACAAACCACCTCTCAGAAAGAATATTGTGCTTTAACATTTTGGCTTACGACCCATATATTGTGTATGCACAGTAGGGGGTTCGGGGCAAAGTGTTACAGTCCCTGTGGTAAAATGTTTATTGTAATAAATACCGACAAACATACTTTGATATGTAGTTATATTTCCAATAAATGGTCAAAAGTAGTCCCAACACGTCTTCACAATGTGTTACATTTACGGACCATTTTAAACAGTTGAACTTGTTAATGCATATTCAATGCAAATTGATTAATTAAAGAACTTGCATTGTAAAAATTAAGTATGGTTTGTGTATACATTATTACTAGGACTCTGTAAGTGTACATGTATGCATTCAATAGGCAATGTAACAATTATACATAATTTATCCCCCCCCAAACTCACTAAACAGCAACAACACAACAGCTCTACAGTAAATCCCAAAGATGGCCGAATCAAGTATCTTATGAACCAGTCATGGTAAAAACCCCGCAAATCCCCCCTGTCCTATACCTCTAGGGTATAGTCAGAGCTGCATTTTCCCGCTATTTTGTCGCGAATCAAAAGCGTACCACACATACATCAGTGCGGGGACATCGAAAACGTAAAAACACAAGACAGTTCCCACTATCACCTGTCTTTCCCCTGGATTGGGATAGAAGTTTCAATTGACTGGTACATTATTGTAACGTCATGTTTCATGTGTAGGCCTACTGCAACTAAGGCACATAAGCCAAAATGTCAACCTATACCGTGAGTTTCGAATTAAACAAATTTGGAAAATTGTGAAAACGGTACAAAAATTCCAGAAAAAAGCGTTGTCAACCTGTAAAACAAAATGTGTGAAGTTAAACGGGCCGCGCATTAGCCGATCCAACAGCGGCTCAAAAGTGTTGACATTAACTTATAATATTACTATCTAATACACGTGTAAGACATCATACTTATACATGACTTTTGTATATATAACGCTATCTTTCAATTTGCTGGCTGTTCATCTACCGTCCGTATTATTTTTGTTTTTCATTAAATTTATTCATACGGTTACTTTACAATCAAAATGTAGCAGACCGCACCAGCTGTCAACACGAGTTAAAATGATTGCGTAACAGTGAAACCAAATATATATGCGTGGTAAGTATCAATATTTCTAGACAAGTGCGGGACTAACTTTCCAAATGTTTATACATCAACGATTTACTTTTATACCAAACGCTATTATTATATACATTATAACTATATATGACTGTAAGAAAGCGATGTATACATATTTTAGTTATTATTTTATTAAAGGGACGTAATTATTAGTTTGGAAGACTTCAGTTAGTTTGGAAGACTTGAGCTCATAATTCGGTATAATGCATTTAATGTCCGATCGAATATCCCGAGTAGATGTTTAGATAATTTAAATACATAACTCAGCCTATGTTCTCTTTTGTATCACTGTGTATTTATCATGATGCTGTGTTCAATAAAGACACATTTTGAAGAATAATAAAACCACAGTACTGATAGTTATAATTGCAGGTATTGCGAGAGAAACTCAGTTTTGTCATTTTCACAAAAATTTGAACAAAGCTATTATATATGATTTGATAATTGAACAGATGCAGGTGAAATGCGTGCATTTTATTCCTAACATGTAATTGTTGTACTAGTAAATAGGACGCAAGTCCGTAAATAGAACGGACGTACATAGCGCGTGACGTTGGGCGACGTAACGTTTTTACGTAAGTCCGTTTTTTACTGAAATTCAATTTTGTCGAAAATAATGCGAGATCACCCCCCTTTTTTATTGTTTGTACTTATTCTGTAGAATTACCGCATCATCACGGTGCATTTCATTAGTTGATTGAATCACTTTTTGTTGACCAAATTGCGCCCTGAAATGAGTTGGGTGTCGCAAATGCGCTATAAAATTCTGTCAACTTTCGATATAAAACCTCTTTCGGTGAACAATTGTCCGTCACAATCGCTTTAAATTTAACGTATACGTATTCAACGGTTCAAGGACTAACATATAGAGCTTTGAAAATTGAAGTAGACCTTATTCTGACCGAATTATGCCATTAAAACGTCAATTTTACGCCCTATGTACATAGCGTCACGTTGCTAGGAAACGAAGCAAAATTTTGAAAAAATAAAAACTGCACAATAAGGACAGAATGTTAAAGCATATTTCTGGAGATTTTCATTAGATTCGGCCAAAAGTCGATTTTTTACCGATGACGTCGGAGAAAGGTCCTAAACAACCTTAAGCAATAAAAGAAACTGAAAACATAATGTAGAAGTGATAAATATATTTTCAGGGTTGCCAGCGGTGATAACATTGTCGGCACCAGGTGCTGATATATTGCTTGATGGTGTGTGTACAGTGGAGGCATGTAGACAGTTAGAGGACGCGGGCGCATCCGTTGTAGGTTTAAACTGTGGGCGTGGTCCCGCTACAATGATGCCATTGATTGAAAAAATCAAAAATGCATGCAAGGTAAGTAATGACATATACCTCAGTTTCTGGGGCATAAGCACATGTGACCCTAAGCTTTTGTTTGTTATAGTTACGTGTTTCGCTGTTCGCTCCATCCCTGTAACGGCAGTGTTACTGTTTCTGTTATACTAGTATGTATGTTCATAATAACTTGAGCTAATCGCCCCCGGGATCAAAGATGGTTGTCGGAATGTTTACGATATATTTTAAATGTAACTTATATAAATATACAATAGAATCCACATATTTGATAATCAACTACACGTCCAGTTTATATATTTATTTCCATAACGTTTTTACACTGGTTTCCGTAATCAAACAAATAGTGTTCACACAATGTTATTACAAAATAGTATCCAGTTATTAGTCATTATTATTACGTCCATACTCACTGGACACCTAACTTTTACTCTCTAGAATCTAAGACTTCGGAAAATAACTCAAAATGTTCGTTCGCGCCGGAACCAATGATACCTGTTCCAGCAAGCACGTGACCTACAGCATATAAAGTTTCTAGCTAAATCCCCAAATATACCAGACATTGTTATCGTACGTACTCATCACATGCTACCTATTAATAGCTTATTCTATCATGTATACTGTCCATCAAAAACACACAGGCACCTGTAACTACTTATATACTTGTGTACATGTAACATGGTTACACACCTGTGTACGATCATATACTAATTATGCTCAGGAGTTATCTGCACTTGTGTATGGACATTTGAAAATATACATGCTTTAGAGTAGATGACTCCTTGTTAAATATTTGCCCCATCTCATACAAGCAACTGTAACATTTGTTTCTGCGGAACTATAAAATTCGTACCATTTCAACTCCATCATTGGTTCAGATATCAACTGTATTTGTTTAAAAACATGTACACGACATAGTCTAATTGATTCATTGACGGTAAATAACAAACAAGAATTTATTATTGACACCTTCGACATTGTACTGATCCTAAGAAACAAACGTTTGAATTTTTTTTTATTCTGTTATCAACATACGGAGTGTAGAACATTTTACATTTCATACACTGTACGTATGTTATCATTGTCTTTTGTAGGGTCCAATAGCAGCACTGCCTGTGGTTTACGACACAACCCCGGAACAACCCAACTTCTTTCAACTGACCATCCCTCGCACAGGCAAGTGTTCTGTCAGAAATCCTTCGAACAACATACCATTTATCATTGGGTTAATACGAGAGTTTAACTTTTGTTTTGTTCGTGTTATGTATGATGTCGCAATCTTTTCAAACATTTCTCATCAATTTTCGAGATTACAATTTGTCAGTTAGTGTAAAAATATTTTAATATTTTCTGTATATTATGAAATTGTAAAAATGTTTATCACCATTTGGAACGTCATTTTAGATAAGAAAATAGTTGCCAACCACCGGACGAGGCATGCATGATAATTCAATAGAAGCCCTTTTGAAGTTTTACTTTATTCAGGTCGTTATAGAGTAAATGTGACATATAGGTATCTCCTTATAACTGTTTGATGACTGAGGTTCTGGTCATCTGACCGTCAAATGTATGGTTATTTGAGAACCATCGATCAATACTTAGACATAGCATTAATTTTAAAACCCGTTTTTGTAATGTTGTTGATCTAGATTAATTTTATTGATCATATCATATAAACCTTGATCTGACCAACAATCTTGAAGTTTTTAAGAAAATAATGATTTTATTTCAGACACGAAGGCTTTTCCACTAGATCTTTGCTCTAGGCAATGCAGTCGACAACAAATAGAGGAATTCGCGACTAAAGCCAAGGAGCTAGGGGTCCAGTATGTGGGTCTCTGTTGTGGTAACTCCTCTAACATGCTCCGTATTGTGGCCGAGAAATATGGTCGCACTCCTCCTGCTAGTAGATATTCACCAAACATGGCCAACCATTACATATTCGGGGATAAAACTAAATTCAGGAAGGAATTTACTGAGGATCTTAAGGAAAACAAGAATACCAAATCCAAGTAAAATGCATGTAGACCTTTACTTTTTTAATTCAGACTTCATAACTTTACATTATCTTTTTAAACATTAACCCCATTATAAAATCGAAATGGGTCTTAATCAATACCGTCGTATATATGTAGTGTTGTATAACTTCCTGTATATTCTACTTTTGTGTGGGTAAAATAAAAAGATGCGATAAATCTATAGGTGTGTACATCAAAGTTGTTTAGTGGTATATTGTGCAAGGCGTGAACTTTCATATCAAATGTCCGTAACTGTTTGAATGCAATATGCTGCTTGCTTTTACTGTTGCCCCGTAGAATATAGTTGATTCAGACACATTTCAGAGTGACGTAGCCTTTCATATGCAAAGTGCCACAGAGTGATCTAATTAGTTGATGATCAATGAAATTAGAAATTGACCAATGATACGCGGGATGTTACTTTGCATATGAATACACATGTATGTAAACAAGAAATGGGTGTATAAGGTAATCACAATTTTGCACGCCACAAACAGAATGTCGCATCCATGAACGAGAGCATTCCAGCTTAAGATGCTTTGTCAGTACTTTCTTCTCCACTTATGTATACGATGAAACGCTCACTGGTCTCTTCAAATCTTCAAGCAGTTGTTTATTGGGATTTAACGCCGTTGCTAAACAAAAGAACTAGACTGGCTCCCGGCATCTAATCCTACGTAACATTAGAGGGTTGAGGGGAGATATTCCAGATTTACAGCGAACCAACAACCCCACAACATGTGGAGGAAACTCGAAAATGTTGTTAACATTTATGGAAGCCTGTCGTTTCCGGGAATCTAACCCAAATTACCGGGTTACAAGATAAGTAAAAATGTACATTTTCCTACATAACGAGGGGTTACAGCCAAAACCTTCTATCTGATAAACTTGGCCAAATTGACTTTTTTAGTTAAATGAGTTCCGTATCACCATTGTTACGTATTCTCAAAATTATTTCAAAATATCGAACTTAATTAATTAAATATTGATCATAGTCATTTTGAGCTATCGTGTATCTACAGAACTGACTGGAGGCAAAACCAGTTTTAAATCAATGGCCTCTTAATATTTTCGTAGATGTAACATTAACATCTGTTAGAATGAATCAAATCTGTATATCAATCTCTACCAATAACATTTGTGTGTCTTAATATAATATTTGTCCCGCTCAACTGTTCCATATAAAACAATGACATTTTGGTTAAATGACATCAGCCTTGATTTGTCAATTTATATAAGTCAACAACAAGGCACCGGGTGCTGGTCTGTAGTACATGCAATTTCATCGCTGTAAGTTAAATGTCAAACCACAGTTGTTGTTTATATTGCTGTATAATAATAGCAGCTTCACTCGAATAAGATGTCAAAGTGTGACTAAAATGGATTGTATACATTTAGCTATGTGTGATTGAAACAGGAATACCTTATACAGAGAGAAAAATGTAGTTTTGGCGAAAATTATTTTTACTACTAGTATTCCTTATGAATTTAAATGTTGTGCGTTTAGAAACACATTAAATTGCTTTCATTTATTTAATCTTTTTGTAAATGAGAAGCTCTTCTAATAATCTTAAATAAAGAACATAAAACTAGCTAATTCTTAATTATAACAGTAAGTATAACTTACTTAGTAAACGTGTATGTGCTTGAATTTGTTAATTTTGTAACAGCTAATATGAATTATTTTTTGGAACGGTGCATGTATTATTTAAACGAATAAACTATTTATTACGAATCCATTAATGGTTTTCATTCGTCGAGATGGATATTAACATAGCTGTGTAATGTTTGATTATAAAGGTGTATAAAATAAGAATTGTAATACATGAAAAACAGCAAAAAAACTTTTAAACACTTGAATTTGTATTAAGACATTCAGTTAAAATACTAAACTGTGTTTAGCCACTACGTAAGCAAACTTAAGGAAGGTGCTAGTATGCATTAACTTGGCATCAAGTAGTGGTCAAGCGTTATTAATTAACTTTTCTAAGGTAGAACAGAAATGACCACAATCACAGCGTTCAAACCTAATCACTGTATGACTTATTGGGATATTATACAATGCAAAGTATGTGTCTTATTGTGAGTAAAAGCACTTGTGATTTCCCGTCACTGTGTGATTCATTGGTAGACTATACAATTCAACGTGTATGACTTATTGTGATAACTGGAAGTTGATTCATTTATACTCTTAGACAAATACGTGTATCAGGAAAATATACATCTCTCATGACAATATCTTTCAACACTACTGTATATGCAAAAGATTGTTATAGCTTTATGTATTATCTCAATAAAAAATACCACATGGAATGACACGTGGTCCAGTTGTTGCAAGTGATATATATTATATATCATAGTGGAACGGTGGTCGAGTGCTTAGCTCGCTCAACTACTAATCTGGAATTTTAAGGTTTGAATCTCTGTCTGGACACAGGAAGTCTAGTCAGAATGACTGGACTAGGACATCCCGTCTGAATTCCTTGTATCACGCAAGCATCAACCCATCTCTTCTCCTTGAGGTCATTTGCCAATTAGGCAGAGATAAAACAGCACTACAACTGTCTGTCGAAAGCAAAAAAGATAAATCATACATTTCAAAGATATTGAAGTTTTCAATTTCTGTAGTACATATCTAAGTTGCTGTGTCAATCCTAAAACATATTTTCATTTTAAACATTATATTCTGTATTTTATTACCCAGTTAATATTTTAAATGTTCATACCTGCTTGTAATTCAAACATACCAACACATTTTAAATTTTAATTTACAAGCCGTAAATATTAAAGTTTTTAATGAATTTATAAATTTATGAAAAACTGTATTAATTACGACATGACATTTATAAATTCATTAAAAACTATTAATTACGGCATGTAATTCTAATTGTATATGAATACAGTGATGGATATCACAGTGAACACTGACTTTCGTAATTAATTTTAAAGGTTTCGTAGCTTGTGGCCATGGTGAACTGCAATTATAGTACATAACCGTATTGGTCATTATCCTATATACGTGTATTTACAATCGCAATTGCATAATTTTTATGTTTTCAAGTCACATTTCCTTGACATTTTATATGCCAAAATGCTACATCTGTTACGGAAGCAATTTGAGCATTGAATGATATTCTGATTTACGCTGACATTTAAGCTTAATCAGACCATGAACCATAAAATATTTTCTTGATGTTTTTTGTTAGTCCACAAACATCAATTTATATGATACCAGAGGATTTCATCACTGAATATGATAAAAAGTTTCTAAAATTTTCATCACGTGGACGTTTATCGTAAACTCCATATACATATATATGACAATAATATGGTTTGACATTTTAAATGTTTTGGTATCAGGAGGAAAGTGGATTTGCCTACCGGTCTAGTGTAAATAAGCGTGGTATAGTGTGGACAGGTTTCCCATTATTTTATCATCAGCTGCTTGCCACATATATATATCGTATTACATTTGGATCTGGCAAATGTCAAATTGTATCATTGAGTGAGGGTTTGAAAACCCAAAAATATTTTGGCATTTAAATCACATTATTCCTAACAATGTTCACAAATATTTCATATTAGGGTTTAAAGTATTCAACTGTCTACATAATTTAATAGTTTAACTTTAACAATAACCATATCTTAACAAATAGTTATTAAAAACTGCTCTGCTGAAAACATAAGGAAATAGCACATAGCAGGATTTGGCTCTAACCCCTCGATATGTAGAACAGTTGCTAAAGCCTTATGAAGAGTTCGTTAGTACTGGTTAAGATACAGTCCAGTAAATCTAGTTATGTGAATCAGCTGCTGTATGTGACTGATAATTTGTTGAGAAACGGTGTTAACCCGAATAAAACAAATACAGTAAAAGAAAACACATTGAAAACTTTTCAGTAGTTCAACAACCTCCCTTTAACGGATTCTCCATTGAGTTTTACACTGTTGAGTAAACCATTTTAGCCATACATCACTTGCTTAGAATTAGAAGGTCGTCAGTTCAAACGCAATATTTTGACAGAAATCGACAGAAGGTTCTTATCATAGCATGCATGCACACGGTGTAATCCCTTCTAGGGGAATTATTTAAACAACATTCACACACATTCTATTGGTACACACCATTTCAGGTACTGGAGGTAAAACAAAGGAGAGGCGAACATGCCAAATATCTCAATGTTATACATAATGTATCGTTTGTGTTAATGGTAACGCACAGTCAGGCTGTTGTTAAAGACAGTATGATCGGGTCTTCGGCCAATTTGATCGTTTTAAACAGGGTTTCCTTTGCAAACGCTGTTAGTGCATCCAAGTTTGAAAGCTCTTCGATTCCTCGTTCTAAAAATAGCACAAAGTGATCATATGCAGATAACATCTGTCTTGATCGCATTGCAATAGTTCATCAGTTACCAGTTACCAGAAATAGCTGATCGATACCAGAGGTTCATTACTTAACCAATTTATTCATCGGCTAGCGATATGCGAAAGAGTAATAAAACCGAGTACCACTGTAAATAAACTGTTACATACAGAAGGGTGACCACACACTCTGGAAACAGGGGAAATAGCAAATACAAATTCACCGCAGGAAGAAAATCAGGCAATTTCAGAATTGTTAAAAAATCAGGGAATTTAGGAAATTTTACAAAAAAATGAGGAAAAAATGTGTCTACAGGTACAAAAAATTGATATTCTCTTCATGATTATATTAAAAAGATGTATTTCTTCAAAAAGACTGTTAGCAACATGTATTTTCATACATAATGAGTTTGGTGGTAAAGGTATTCATATAAGGAAAGGTTGTTGGCCCTATTGCCAGCCGTATCTGAGTTGCGAACACCGCAAACTGTCATAGAAAACCACCTTTCAGTCAGAGAATTATCAGGGATTTGCATTCTTCTTTTTATGAGGCCATCCTGTACAGGTTTTAAATTGAATTGGTTAGATAAGATTAACAGGTAGCACGGCCATTCACTCTGTGGCTGATAATGCAATTGTTTAATCTAAGGAACAACCAAACCATGTTCTTCCACCGCTATCAGCCTTGATTCATTCAATCATGGACACATGGCAAAATTGTGTCTTGTACACTTTTAAAAATCATAATAGATACGGCCTTTTTATTGAGGTATTTCATAATGCATACATTTCTGATTGACAAGGGTGCTACTAAAAGTGCAATGCGATGAGGGTGCTTCCAAATATTTTGAGAATAGTTAGATCAAGGTAAGCGCTGTCAGCCTATCAACGTCTTGTACTGCCGTGGTAATATCAATCTGCGTGTTATCGTCTATTAAAACAGAGAAAATCGTTCATTCAAACCAAGATAAGCAGACTTTTGTTGCATGACATTTTACTGTTTTATCACATAATGTAATAATGAATTTATTATGCCCCGATCTTTTATGAGGGGGTATATTGCTTTGAACATGTCGGTCGGTTGGTCGTCGGTCGGTCGGTAGACCAAATGGTTTCCGTCCAATAACTCAAAAACACTTCGCCCTAGGATCTTCTAACTTTACATAGATGTAAAAGACCCGCGTGCATTGATTGACTCAAACAATCGAAAACAAGAAATGGGGACATCAGAGTTGAGTGGAAACCGAGAAAGATCGAAAAATATGTGTGATGACAAGACTTGAGAAGAGCAGAGCGCTTAAAACGCGTATACCCTGGGAGGATATTTTAACTTCGATACGAAGACATGACCGCAAATCCTGTTGGTATTTTCAAATGTGTTTATAACTTTGTTCAAGTACCATTTACAGAATTAGACGATTTTTTGTACGTAGTCAAAGTAGTGATGATGGAAATAATGCCACAGAAATGGCAAACATGAGGCGATATCATATTAACCAATTAAATGCCGTCCAACACGCTTGTTATGATTTGTTAGAATATAAGAGCATTGAAAATATAACAGATGTGAGAAATCTGACTACCGTGGGATTTGAGAGAGAAGAACGAGAATATATCACTGGCTTAGAATGAGAAGGTCGTACGTGCTAGTTACGACCTTATAAGACCAATACATATGTGAAATCATAGTGGTGTCATTTTTCATAATGGTGCAAACATCCCTTTCTTTTGCTTTGCTAGCCCATATTTTGTTATGGATTTGTCGCATCGGTTCATTATTAAAAAGATAATATTAAGTCAGACAGGGAAGGCATCACCCAGCTTAACCAGCCGAGCGCAGAAAACATAAAAAAACACAAAAAGCACAGTGCCCACCTGAACCAACCGAGCACAGAAAAACATAAACATACAAGGCACAATCCTCCCATGTCCAAGTTTTCGAAATTCTAAATGAATCAGTTTCATCAATCAAAACGCTGAATGCCCAAGCTAAATGACCTAATGACCAACAGTAAACTGGCTAAAATACCTAGTTTTGAGCCGTCAGAAGTCCTAACCCACGTCTAGTTGATGGTCATTACATTGGCAAACTATCGACTTTTTTTAGAAAATATGTTCAATTACTTTTGGGACAGTTTACATGGGTATGTGTTCGGCGTCTCAAAGCTGATGGTGGCATACATACTGCATTTATCTTTTTCATTATTGTAATAATCTTGACAATTGTATCAATAGCACTAATGATATGCCAACACATTGAGCTATTCGTCTAATTAAATGTTCCACCAGTACCCAAAAATGTTTTAGTTTTTGCAACCAATTTTGAGGATGTTACGAGAGTTGGATTTATCACATAACCTGCGATCCAGGAGTGCCGTAAAGCCGTGTCGCAAATATTGTTCGGCACTCCCAGACTGTGCAATATAATTATATAAGCTTGACGTGACGTTAGCCAATCTATGCATCGATCCGCCAATGACGTCATGATATTATCAACGTCGCCATGACGTCGCGCTCATTGTACCGCTGAATTTTAGCCGAAACATATGCAGCGTACATCATCCTTTTGAAATAATGTGCATTTTTTAAGGTTATGTGATAAATAAAATCTTACATTTGTGCTCATTACTCGAGAACACGTCCCCACACAAAGGGAAAGCCTCGTGTCATATAATTTAGTCCACTCGTTTGAAAAAACTCGTATGTAATGAGCACTCATGCAAGATCCCCTATATGAGGCATGAGGTTCATTTCAAATTATGTTACTCTCCTTTTTAAAACATACAAAAAATCTTAAATAGGACCTATTTGTTCAGATAAAAGGGATATTTTCCCAGTCATTTTAGTATTAGTAAACACGAGTAGACAGTGTTAATAGACCTATTGTTACAGTTAAACTGAACGGATTTTAAAATTTGGTATCAATTTGAAGCTAATACAAGCATCCTTGCTATACTGATCAGTATGTTATAATAATAATTGGTGCAAGGTTAAATAACCCCACTTGCATTCCAATTTGAACAACCCTCGTAACTAGTATTAAGTGAGGTATAACGTGTCTTGAAGAGCATTATATACAAACGTAAGAGTGTTTTGTTTGTATCTGAATAGATACAATTTTGAAATTTTATCCATCAAAACTTCCTGTTTGTAACCGACTACGATCGTCGTTTATAACTGCAGGTTTAAAATTTAAGGTAAGTGTGTTTTTATTAAGTTGTATAAAATCTTAATCATTTCTTGGAGAGACATATTTTATATTACCAATTGTCCAGGTGTACGTCAGAGCTATGCCCAGGTACTCCAGCCCTGGACTGGTATTCACAAAGCATCTTAGTTAAAAACTTAAATATTTTGACTTATTTAAATACAAGTAATTGTAACGCTCATATAATCACCCGTATATTATTGTGCGATATTATATAATTTTATAGATTAACCTATATTTTCTTAATGAACCGTTCATGCTGTGATCATCTGGAGCACTACCACGGACAGTCTTGAAGGGTTTATAGTATTCATATATCCTACTCAGTGACATATAACGTTCTTGACAGGCAGCGGTCATCATATGATTTCTAATGTTTCAAGTCTTTGTTTTCCTGTCAAAAGACAAATACTGTTCAAATTCCAATGATTTTTCGACATTTTGACGGGTGATTCTAAACGACGACAACAGTATGAGGCCTCGGGTTTGTGGATATGATTTTAATTAGATTGGTTCTTAATTGCTAAAAAATTATTCTGCCCGATGCGAACGTTATGTGAAGTAATTTTAGGTCGTAGTAAATTGGCAGCTGTGTTGATTAGTTTGACGTTTTCTTCGGCGTAACGTCAAATTTGCCACCAGTAGCCCGTACTGATGATGCAATGGAATCAGCACCTTGCCATGAAATCGTCAGAAAATTTATGTGTGTTTTTGTCTCTCTGTAAAATATAATTGATTTTAGCAATTTTAGAAAATTCAATGAAACTTTTCCTGGGACTTAAAAAACGCCCCTCGTATATATGGGAAAACGAGCCCACCCACTGGCAGCCATGTTTATGACGAACCATGACAAAAAATTCCATTTCGTAAGACGGTCAGCTAACACCTATTTCCATTACATTATTTTAAAACCGGCTAGTGGTTGGTTTTTTTATGATTTTGAAAAGTTGTTCCAATCGGTTGCCATGGTAACCAGAGTTATTTATAGATTTCAATTATTTTAACTATCTTAATAAAGGATCACCAAAGAAACATATTCGCCTATCGATAATGAAATCCAACCAGATTGTATCTGGTATATACGGAAAAAATAATAATGACAAAATTTAAATTTTGTATGAGGATCACCCAACAACTATTCATCAAAATTATTTTGAAATCGGACCGTTGTTGATTAATTAGAGGTTAATACACGACACGGTCGGACAGGGAGGTGATAATCCGCCCGAAAAAATAATAATCACCTCGAGGGCTTCAGTCCGAGGGTCATTATGCATTCCGGGCGGATTATCACCTCACGGCCAGGCTCTGTAGTGTATTAAGTCTTTAATACAATTGTTCGTTTGACAATAAGTAAATATTATTGATGTGGATATACACTAAGGATGCCACCAATTAAATCTTCTAACAATCAATAAAAAATTAAAAGAAATAATACATTTAGATAACGGAAGTCATTTTGGCTCCAATGTGACGTCACGTTTACGTAGTTACGTAACGTTCGCTCGTTCAACCGGTCCCATTAAGATTATAAGATTGCGGACCGGGTGGATAGGCGATCATCAAGTACGGGGATTGTGAACACGGATGTAAGGAAGGTTATACTGGTGATAAATGCTGTGCAATGGATGGATATTGTGAGACATGTGAGAGCACAACACTTTGTGCTGAATGTACTACTGGGTATTTTGAGGCAATTGTGATAAACCATGCCCGGACACTTGCCTGAATGGATGTTTGAAGGAGCATGGGGTGTGTATAGGTTGTAAGCATGCATTCTTTGGACAGAAATGTACAAATAAATGTCCCGAAACGTGTTACGTTGACCATGATTTGAATATCTGCGATGATACGACTGGGAGATGTCTACATGGCTGTGTGAATGGATATTCCAACATACTATGTAATGAACTCTGCAAATATGCATGTATAGATAACTCGTGCAATCAATACTCAGGACGATGTGATGGATGTATACCCGGTTACCACGGTGACAAATGTAATCAACATTGTAGTTAAGAATGTATCAACGCTACATGTTCACAAGATGACGGTATATGTACATACGGATGTACTGGTGACTCTGATAAACCACATTGTTTGAAAGGTTAGCAATAAAACTAGAATAGTAAGATAACATTGTTTGAAAGGTTAGTAATAAAACTAGAATAATATGAACACATTGTTTGAAAGGTTAGTAATACAACTAGAATAGTATAAACACATTGTTTGAAAGGTTAGTAATAAAACTAGAATAATATGAACACATTGTTTGAAAGGTTAGTAATACAACTAGAATAGTATGAACACATTGTTTGAAAGGTTAGTAATAAAACTAGAATGGTAAGATAACATTGTTTGAAAGGTTAGTAATAAAACTAGTATAATATGAAGACATTCCATTTGTAGGGTTATGGCATAATTCCCGTAAAGCTTGTTCTTTACCCAAAATGCATCTAGCTTATAATCATGCCATATATTTTAGTTCATACATTGAATACATGTTGATTCACACAGTGATGTAGAGTTATTTATATACAAATGTATACTAACATGCATTATAACGTTGTAATGTCGTATGGCTAGCAAGGATGTTTCATTAAAAGTTTGTTAGCTAGTTTTTTATTACTAAAATAAGGCAATATGCAAATGATTTCACATATAATAAGTACATGCATTGACATAATTATTAACACAAATATACACATTATAATATAAACAAAACATGCATGTATACATATTATTTTTCGGTTCCGGTACCAAGTATATGTGGAGTAAGTGGAAATTATCGACAATAATGAGTTATATTCCAACACCACTGTAATTCTAAATATAGTTATTCGCATGACATTAGTCATGCTACTATGTAGTCTCAAAAAATTAAAAGTACGTAATTTATAGTGTATTGGTAGTTTGTTTTTTGTACAGTAGAGAGAAGAGTGCTAACGTACATAATATTCTGCATCTCTTCGTTTCAGACTTTTGTAAATATATTGAGAAAGGTTAATAATAATATTTCTATTTTCAGATTACATAAAATCTACAAATTTAGGGATATTAGGTTGTTTCCAAAAGTAAAGTTTGATATGTTGTTTTCGTATTTCATAATATAAAGGGCATTCAAGTATAAAGTGAAACTCATCCTCTAATTTGTTACATAATTGACATTGTCTTTCTGATTTAGGGATTTTCAATGGTTTGTGCCATCGGCCTGTTTCAAGTTCTAGACGATGACTAGATGTTCTAAGTCTGCATAGTGCAGTATTAAATTTTCTAATATTAACAATATTTAAATATGGTTTGAAACCAAAATTTGCAAGAGTCACGTAGTTGTGCGTTCTATAGTTGAATAAAATTATCCTTAACTCTAAGTTTAAATATTTTTATGAAGTATTTGGAGTTTCCAACTCCTTGAAGAGCCATACATTGTTAAAACCAAACCTTTCTAAGATTATTTTTACATTTGAGCCCCAGTTGGTTTTGTCAGGATGTATTTCCATATCATTTAGCATCATATTATAAATACATTTTATATACCTAGTTTATACTAATTTATTTAAGGTCGATTGTGAAACAAGTTTTTCCGACTTATAATAATCACTCTCGACACCTCATTCCTGATGTTATCCATCGCCACGAGGGTATGAGAGAAGAGAAGCCAGTTTCCCTTATACAGTATAACCTGGTTTATCCAGAACCTGTTTTTACCGGCAACCTGTCTTAACCGGCATGGTTTGTCGGTCCCGGCAGAACTCCACTATATTTCTATTAGATGGACCCTCACTTTAACGGAACCTGCTTTATCCGTTATCCGGCATTGTTTGTCAGTCCCGACAATTGATAAATAATGTGTTTTAGCACTTAATTAACCGGCATTATACAAAAAAGATGTGCAGATCATTAGCAAATGTTTTTAGCACAGAATCTTTAAGAAAACCAAACAAACAACAATTAACAACTATTTTATGACTAACAAACACCATTAGTACAATGACATGTAAATACAAACGCAATTTGGTATCTTTAATTGTTCATTTGTTATAACTTTGTCTTTTTATAAGCATTTATACAAGTACATGGATTTCTATAAAACCTTGTTTTACCGGCACACTGCTTTATCCGGCAAACTTATCCGGTCCGATGGGATGCCGGATAAACCAGGTTATACTGTACGCTGAGCGTCTAGCGAGGGAATTTCCGGCACCATTTTTATTTCGTCTTTGGTATGACGCGGCCAGGGATCGAACATTTTGGAAAAAGTTACAAGACTGTTTGTAACGTTGGTAGTGTTGCAATTATGATACTAGTCGATTCCCTGATATCTCTATCTAGTGAATGAGAGAACAGTGAGTCGATACAGACCCCTATGACTTTGACTGACTGTTATCAAAAGTTTACCAGCAATAATTACATTACCTTGATAGCGGACTATACGTTGGACGAAGCCCAACGGATTAGATCCGGTTTACGATAACACGTGTGCATGTGGTTTGGTCAGAGTTTGAATTCACTAATGGATCTAAAAATTTGTGTTAAAATCCCGCACTGAAGCAAAGATACTAGAAAATGGCTGCTAATAGAATAACAAAAAAAAATAAAATTCGATATTCGGCAGCTCATAAATTTTCTTTTTTTTTAATGATGTTTAAAAATATTCCAAAAACTAGCGTAGGCCCCTGTCTAGAAAAGAAAAGATAATAATTATCAGTCTTCCATGGTTGCTATGCAACCAATCTTTTTATATGGGGAGGGCTATTTCCTAAAGTTTGGACACAAAAAAGGCAGCCATTTTTTGCCCACTTCGGAAGGAAATTTTAACATTTTCAGTGCATAAACGATGCTACAAACTGTTATGAGACACATGATTACTCTGAGATAACGAAGTAAGTCGAGCGGGAATCGTTCATATGCGCGAAATATCAACCAATCTTAAGAAAATCTAATGAAAAAGACACAAGTTTCGGTTATTTCCCATCGCAAAGTTTGCAATACAATTAATTAAAGTCCGTTTCGGGTATTTATGGGGAGGGCTATTTCCTAAATGTTTGGACACAAAAAAGGAAGCCATTTTTTTGCCCACTTCGGAAGGAAATTTTAACATTTTCAGTGCATAAACGATGCTACAAACTGTTATGAGACACATGATTACTCTGAGATAACGAAGTAAGTCGAGCGGGAATCGTTCATATGCGCGAAATATCAACCAATCTTAAGAAAATCTAATGAAAAAGACACAAGTTTCGGTTATTTCCCATCGCAAAGTTTGCAATACAATTAATTAAAGTCCGTTTAGGGTATTTACGTATCTAGACCGGACGGTGATAATCCACATCGTAGTTGTAGGTTATTGTAAAGAAAGTAAAACAAATGCATTTTCGTAATTCCTCGCCGAGATGTAATTAAAAAATCCCTCCAAAATTGTCAAAACTATTCGCGGGATGAAGGTCGCGAAAACTAAAACATGTTGTTGTTGTCGTTATTGGATACAATAAAACTCGTATTTTTCCGTCTAAATCTCTTTTATGTTGTGACGATTTGCAGGGTTTATTTAACAAAAAAAGGTGATTTGGATTAAAGATGTTTGCTATTTAATCGTAATATGATTAATTGAAATGAAAATAGCCTATTCTTTTGAACAAAAGTACTATCTGGTATGCTCATGCAACCCATTAAAAAAGGCCTAGAAATCAGTTATTATCTGTGTTTATATCTAATTATTCATTTTTAAATTAGTTACCCCTGAATTAAGTAGACCTAGAATTAAACAAATTGAAAAACGTGTATTATTCGTGTTCATTCGGACTGACAAACGATAACAGGTTTGTATCGTCTTTCGTTACTTTGTACCCAATATTTCGTATCAAACCGCTATCGCGCGCTTTCTTGTGCAACGAACCGCTTCGATAGGTTGCATAGACATAGGAAAGCGCTCGGTAGCGCCTTTTGGAAACGGCTTGCTCCAGATTCGTAACTTCGTAACCAAACAATTTTTTGTGAAGTTATGCATCACCAAAATATCCAGTACTAGATGAGCATGTTACAAATAATGTAGGACAACTGACATAGTCCGCCACATATGCTGTGCATTAGTTCATATTAATTGATATGCATTTAGTTAAATATTTCAAAATCTCATCAATGTTGCACTATCAAATGACTGTTGTCGTCCATTGTTACATGCAGATGAATAACTCATCTAAACATTTATAGAAACGGTATTAAATGTCGCAGTATACCCAGTAGAATTTTGCTTGCTCTGAACTGTTAAATGCATTACAAGTTATGTTCTCCCTTATTTGACTTTAAAAGTATCGTATTATGGAATGTGTCGTACAAATATTTAACTGATACTCCATTATGCTTTGAATTGAATAAAGACATACCAACTGTAAGGTTGTTTTTGCTGTAACATGAAACCTTGCGAAATACTTGAGAAGTGCAAGGTAAAATGATGTATGATAACACAAATATCCATATACATATGCAAGGCTTACAACCGTAGTGTTATATTTACTTACCTATGGCAATTAAAATGTAAGCATTCGTGCTATACACCATACAATCAAAAGCGATGGGTAGCTTGTATCGAATTACATTTGCCTGTGTTTTTTGTTGTTGTTTCTAATCTAAATAAACAGGTAAATATTCAAGCAAATCCAGCGCAGGATATGTTAAAGTTTCCTTCCTCAGTTTCATTAGAATATTAAGCTGGCAAAATGCTGAAACGAAATACGATGAAAGTTGCGGGTGTATATAGTTTGATTTTTACAGATAAACAACTTCATGTAACGTATTTAGTTCATTTTCTGAAATAGTAAGTGTGCATAATGCGATAGTATAACCTGATCTTAGACACGAGTTTATAACAATGTCGTCGTGTTGAAGATATCGAGGACGGAACGACATATCGCGATGTAGTTCCGAATCTATGACACGCATAATATTTTCATTTTGGTTAGCATGCTAGCTAGGTCCATATATTGTCGCATATTTTGATGCATTGTACAGTCGATCTTAAAATCCAATTACTCGCAAAAGTTCAACATGAGCTACAAGCTATTGTTTTTCTGTGTTCTGAGCGTTGAACGACAATTGTTGAGCTGTCAACGTGAAAAGGGAGACAGTACTCTACGACATAAGAACTCACGAAAAAGAAATAAACACTTATTAAATAAAAAACACTGAAAGTACTGATGTGTGGCGTACTGATGCCATTAAAACCAATATCGAATAAAGGTTGCATCAACATTTTATGCTCGAGTTCTGATAAGCCCAGTCTCATTCAAACGTTTTTGCTGCCCAAGACACCAAGCGAACCAGCAATTACATGGAACTTACTATGCTGAGCGTCAAGCAAAGGATATTTACCATGACCATTTTAGCGACTTGGAGAGTTCACCCGATGTCAAGATAATTACATGTAGTCACTGTGAAGTCGCCGTATAACTGAATACAGTGGGAATTAAAACAGTACAAACAAACAAGCCGTACAGGACTATTGTTTTCCTGACCCTTTGAGTTGTAACATTCTTCCTGACCCTTTGAGTTGTAACATTCTTCCTCATAATTACATAACTTGTTTTGTTGCTGTGTACTATCAGCCATCTTGAAATACTGGAAGCAGGCTAGATAAACAATTAGAAATTCATGCCCTTGGGCAAATTATGTCGAGCATCGGCGCGCATGTTGAAAAAATCACCAACTTAAATGTTCCAGGTTAATCTTATCCCACCATGTATAAATAAGAAATGATCCGTACATACTTTAATTTGACCTTTGACCTCCAACACTGACCATGACCTTTGAAAGAGGAACTTGGGGTTGCTCGCGACACTCAAATTGATAGATGTTAACATTCATGCCAATTTTGTTGTTCAATGCATGACAAAGGAATAGTTTGGAAATTTCAACTTGACCTTTTATCTCCAACTGTGACCTTTACCTTTGCGATAGAAAATCGGGGGTTGGGCATGACACCCTGTCTCATTGAGGATAACATTCATGCCAAATATAAGAAAGATTGGTCAATCCATGACAAAGTTATGTCCGGACAAGCTTCAATTTGACCTTTGCCATCTAACTGTGACATCGACCTTTGAGATAGGAGCCTGGTGGTTAGGCATGACATCCCGCCTCATGGAGGTAAATATTTACGTCAAAAATAAGAAAGATTGGTCAAAGCATGACAAAGGTATGGTCCGGTCAAACTTCAATTTGACGTTTGACATCCAACTGTCACCTTGCCTTGCAGATTGGAACCTTGGGGTTAGGCAGGACACTCCGCCTCCAATTATAAAAGCTCGGCCATTTCCGTTTATCTCCGGTAAATAACCTCGTGTCTAATTGTAGTAATACACCAAAGCCAACAGGCCGTGAGTTAAAAGTCGCTACCTACGCGTAAAAGTATCAAATTATGTATCCGTCAATAAGATGGTTATTTTATCTTTCCCGAACAGTTTTCTTATTTTTATCATCATACGAAGACATATCATAAAAGAAATAACCCATATCTTTAAATATTATTCATAATTTATATTCCCCCAGCACGTGTCGAAAACATCAACAAACATGACCCATATTTAAGCGGGTTTGTTTATAAAATATACTACTTGACTTTCGGATCATTTCGAGTTAACTTATCGCCTGGCACACATGTGATTAATCGTTCCGTGGAATTTTGTAGTGCGTATTTACTGGTATAAGATATCTATATAGATCTATATATTTGTGTGAACATGTTTGACATAATGTGTACTGAAGACTGGGGGCTGCCATTTTCTAATTATGTGACTGAAAATAGTTTCAATATGGCGCTTTGTTATGTCAGAGGTATATTGCAATGCATAAAGGCCGAGGTGATTAGAATGACTCTGCCTCATGGAGATAAACATTTATGCCAAATATAAGAACGATTGGTCAGTTCATGACAAAGTCATGGTTCGGACAAGCTTCAATTTGACATTTGACCTCAAGCTGTGACCTTGACCTCTGAGATATGAACCTGGGTGTTGGGTATAACACTCGACCTCATGGAGATTAACATTCATGCAAAATATAAGAAAGATTGGTCAATGCATAACAAACGTATAGTCCGGACAAAATTGGACGGACGCACTTACGCATGCTCGCACTTACGCACACACATACACTAAAAGTGGCGATTAAGTCTCACTCACCGCAACCAGGCTCAAAAACAAACTTACCCCTGTCAAAGACCTTCAATAGATATTTCAGGGTTGACCGCTGTAGAAAACTTTTATTTATAACTAACCGACCCCTGCCGCTGTAGCAAACTTCCACTCATAACTAACCGATCCTTGTTAGAGACTTTAAATAGATATTTCAGGGTTGACTGCAGTAGAAAACTGCCACTTAATACAAACTGACCTTTGTCAGAGACCTTTAATAGATCTTTCAGGGTTGACCAATATAGGAAACTGACTCTTACAACTAACCGACGCCTGTCAGAGATCTTAAATATATATTTTAGGGTTGACCGCTGTGGACAACTTTCACTAAAATCTAACCGACACCTGTCAGAAACCTTAAATAGATATTTCAGGTTTGACCGCAGCAGAAAACTACCACTTATAACTAACAGACCCCTATCAGAGACCTTAAATAGATATAACAGGTTTGACCGCAGTAGAAAACTACCACTTATAACTAACAGACTCCTGTAAGAAACCTTAAATTGATATTTCAGGGTTGACCGTTGTAGAAAACTTCTAATTATTACTGAACAACCCCTGTCAGAGACCTTAAATAGATATTTCAGGGTTAACCGCTGCAGAAAACTTTCAATTATAACTAACCTACCCCTTTCAGAGGCCTTAAATAGATATTGCAGGGTTGACCGCTGTAGAAAACTTCCAATTATAACTAAACAACCCCTGCCAAAGACCTTAAATAGATGTTTCAGCGTTAACTGTTGTAGAAAACCTTCAATTATAACTAACCGACCCCTGTCAGAGGCCTTAAATAGACATTACAGGGTTGACCGCAGTAGAAAACTACCACTTATAACTAACTGACTTCCTGCCGGAGACATTAAATAGATATTAAAGGGTAGACCGCAGTAGAAAACTTCAATTTATAACTAACCAACTCCTGTAAGAAATCTTAAATTGACATTTCAGTGTTGACCGCTGTAGAAAACTTCCAATTTTAACTCAACAACCCCTGTCACACACCTTAAATAGATATTTCAGGGTTAACCACTGTAAAAAATCCTTAATTATAACTAACCAACCCCTGTCAGAGGCCTTAAATATATATTACAGGGTTGACCGCTGTAGAAAACTTTCATGGGTTATCCTTGACCGAAAGGCCTAAAAACAATTAATAACTACCCGACTCTTGTAAGAAACCTTGAAGGGACTGCCTCACATATTGGCGTTTTTCAAAAATAAAATAAAATTCTCGAATATTCGCGTAAATTTGGTATAGTTGGCTGTATATCCCATAAACAACCACACTGACATCCAAAATAACTTGAGAAACTTCGGCATTTTGTAGTTATTTAGTATTTTTACATCAAAAATTCTATAGTGTATTAATACCCAATAGAATTAACACTACTATTACTTAAATTGTCTGAAATTTGTTCGCATTTGATGAAAACGAATCGAAAAACGACGAAACTACCAGACTGGTGTTTACGTTGTAGTTTGTTGATGTTACAGTTCGATCATGTGTGAATTACATATTTCACAAAGCATGTTGGAAGGAAACTTAGTGCTTTTTTTCAAGAAAAAAATACCCAGTGGGCGATATCGAAAGTGGTTAAAATTGCTAATTTTCACCAAATCTTTCATAAAGCAACCATCAGTGGCTTTCTATATCATCAATACTTGGTTAGGTTGGAAAATCACGATATACAAAAATTTAGCCCAATCTGTGAGGCAGCACCTTTAAATAGATATTACAGGGTTGACCACAGTAGAAAACTTCAATTTATAACTACCTTACTCCTGTAAGAAACCTAAAATAGATATTTCAGGGTTGACCGCTGTAGAAAACTTTCAATTTTAACTACCCGACCCCTGCCAGAGGCCTTAAATAGATATTACAGGGTTGACCGCAGTAAAAAAACTACCACTTATAACTAACTGATTTCCTGCCAGAGACATTAAATAGATATTACAGGGTTGTCTGCAGTGGAAAACTTCAATTTATAAATAACCGACTCCTGTAAGAAACCTAAAAAAGATATTCAGGGTTGACCGCTGTAGGAAACTTCTTATTAAAACTGAACAACCCTTGTCAGAGGCCTTAGATAGATGTTTCAGGATTGACCGCTGTAAAAAACTTCTAATTATAACTAAACAACCATTGTAAGGGGCCTTAAATAAATGTTTCAGGGTTAACCGCTGTAGAAAACCTTCAACTATAACTAACCGACTCCTATGAGAGGCCTTAAATAGATATTACAGGGTTGACCGCAGTAAAAAGCTACCACTTATAACTAACTGACTTCCTGCCAGAGACATTAAATAGACATTACAGGGTTGACCGCAGTAGAAAACTTCAATTTATAACTAACCGACTCCTGTAAGAAACCTTAAATAGATATTTCAGGGTTGACCGCTGTAGAATACTTCCCCATATAACTAACTGACTTCCAGTCAGAGACGTTTCGTCAGGAAGTCAGATGTTTCAGGGTTGACCGCTGTATAAAACTTCAATCGTCGTAGCATTTTGAGTTATAAAGTCACAATATTACATATTGTTTTAGGTATTTCAAATTCAATTAGTTGTAAAAAAATATATCTAGAAATATGTGACAATAATATAAAGTTTAATTGGTTTAAAACGTTTATTTTTCGCTTCGACAGCTTTTGTCAAGATTCGACTCTTGTTAAAGTCAACCCAAGTTCTCTCCCTTGGATTTGTCGTCGTAGTACTTTGGGCTAAAAAGTCATCATTTTACATATTGTATCAGGTATTTCAATTTATATTAGTTGTAAATACATATATCTGTGCTTGTTAGTTATTTCACACTTTATGACACTCCATGTTCACAGTTACATGCATACTGCTGGATAAATATGACGATATGTGGTAAGTGAATTTTGTACTGCTGACAATTGTGTAAACTTAATACCGATTACTTTTTAGTGTTTCACATCCAACTAAAAATGAACTGGTTGGAAACCCAGAGGTAGTATCGCGTGTATCGGTGCTATATACCTGGATCATTAAAGAACCAAGGAGTCTATTCAGAAAGCGTTAGGGCAGCGGGCCCGGATTCCTTGTACCACTAAAATATCCTGTCTCTTCCATTGACACCGTATGTCATTGGCGAATTAGGCAAGAATAATACTTTCTCAGTCGAACGCAAAAATATAGATACTGAAAAAGAACAACCAATATTTGTTTATGCTATATTGGCCAATACGTTAGTTATTAGATAGTTGATATTAAAATATTCACCGTTGGCACGTGTCTGGTGAGACGCTGGTGGTGTTACACTTAACCGATTTAAAAACGCAACATCGGGTTTTTGATAAATTTTAATCAGTTAAGGAGCTTAAATTGTATTGAACATTTGCACATTATGAAATCAATACATGCAGTCAAATATGTGAACATTTCAATGTAATCAAGGTTTAAATGGTCACAAAACCAAATCACGAAACGTATTGATCAACAATGTCTAATTCCCAAAATTAATAATGTATTTATAAGCTGCATCTTGCTATGCAAATCAGGCGTCTGTGCCTCATTGGTGGGAATATATGGGGGTTATAGAATGTTGTTCCACACATCTATAAGGAAAACACGTAACACTTTAAACGCTCTGAAGTTCCTGCTTGATGATGCACTTTTTGACGGCCACTTGTGCCTTCCTTCAAATTAAGCTCCAGGAGAAAAAATCAATGACCTCCTCAGTCGTAACATGAGCTGTCAGTAATTTGTTGCCGATCTAGCATACGCTGCATTGTGTCTAATGGTTAAGATAATACCTGTCCTAGGTCTATGGCATCTCAAAACCGTAACCGGAAGTCGATAATTGAATATGTAAGGGTAAATAAGAAGACAGAAACAATAAGCGATTTTCATTTTGGGTTACACTAATATTAAACAAAATGTTATGAAATGTTTTTTAGGGAAATAACTAAATCGTACGCATCATTGCCTTTAAACTGTAGGTAAAGCACCAACATTTGTTGACCGGAAGTGGTGTCTTCATAAATAACATTCATATTGTGCCATCATTCTAACGTGCTTGTATCGTCAGCTTAACTGACTCTGACAATCGTAGGTGTAAACTGCTTCTTGAAAAAAATACTTTGAAAGTCTAAAGATCATCACCAGACGACTTCGCCATGACTAAACGTCACATATCTGCTTAAAGCACGCCAATGTTCTATATATCCTAAAAGCGTTGCACCGTATAGAACGCATTTCTTAACTTAATTGATGTTTTTCGATCGGGGTATCATTGTCCTACAATTTGACGGTCAAATCGCCACGCCCAGTGGTTTTGTTCTGGTGTCATGTGTAAATGATAAAAATGACGCCAATATGACGTGATGGGTTAAATTGAAATAATTTATCACGGAAAATCATACCAGGCGTACGACTCTCGTCCCAGGTATTGATTTAAACTCTAACACATTTCAAATAATGATTTATACAAAAAATAAATACCAGCCACCAAAATAGTTGCGTTTCTAAATCCGTTAAGTGTACTTAATTAACGAACATTTGTTCAACGGAAGACAACGTGTATCCGACCCAATGAACGCAATGGTGAAGCATGTGGCTAGCGTTAGTGAACTTAACACAGCCTAACTGACCGCTCGTCCATCAGAGATATGGAGTTCTATCAGTGAAATAAAACCTATATCAGTCACTGGTTATCACCTACAATGTGACTGATATAAGCTCCGCCCCCTCACAGGGACTACTTTAATTTACCAAAATCTCAACACTAAAATGTCTGTAACTTTTTTATTACTGAACGGAAACATGTCATGTGGGGGTTTTTATTCTTAGTTAGACCATTTCCTACAAGTTGGTGTATGATTTAATGCAAAAGTCTCAATAAAAAGCGTTTTCACCTATTCACCATAATCCAAGATGGCGGATTTTGAAGTGAAAAGTATGATTGGAATAACATATTCATACGTAGCCTAACCACAGTGGTAATTTGGCATAAATAGTACCAGTTTTGACACCATAAATGCATTAAATAAATAGAATATTTGTTTGTTTTAATTGAATATGGTTAATATCTCATCTTGTAGTGATAAAATTTTAATATTTTTACTCGCGCTACGCGCTCTTGAAAATATTGAATTTTATCACTACACGATGAGATATAAACCATATTCAATCAAAACAAACAAATATTTTCTATTTATTTACCAAAGAAAGCAGAACTATCCGAAATTTCACTTTGAACGCGAGACCACGAATCTAAACAGCAGGTGTCTGCAGCTGCATAGAATTCCCAATCAGTAATAAATATAGTGGGCAATGGACTACATCGCGTAGAGAACACATCGCTAGATTAACAGAAGCATGGTATTGATACATGATAATTTTTTTTCTAATTCTTTTGAATTTGTTCATTCGTTCGGCACATACATTTAACACAACCAAATAATTGGAAGATAATCGGTATTGCCTGATTTTACATGTATTGGAATTATTTTGACAGAAACATTAATTTAAACTTTCACCGGAATAAATTCGAATTGCATCCAAACTGCAAAAACCACATCCTAAACGATACAACTAAATTACTAGGCCGCAGGTAATCACCCGCAGGAAACTATTTGACTTGTATACTATTGGCGAGCTATTGCTTATACTTCCTGCCTTAGTCGTTAGCATAAGTCTCTTATCTCTGCCTCTGGGTTAGCATCAATATTTAACGCTCCGCCTTTGTCGTTATCATTCGAAAAACAGAACCGCCTATTTCGTTAGCATTTTATTTGTACCTCGTTCAATTTAAACCTCTATATCTTCACAGAAAATTTACATATCCCAAAACGGAAACGACAGATATATTGAGGAAGGACTGAAGTTTATATTCAATGTTTAAGAATTGTTCCAAACCACGAATTAAGTTGAGAATTCAATGTCAAAGCGAAAGTTTCGAACTTTTGGCAAACATCGCATACCTAAAACCTGTTTACTCGATTATCATGGCATTTGTGGGCATATAAATTGTATATACTTATTGTTCATTCATCGCGTCAACGATATATGTAAGTGATCACTCTCAAAAGCAACGCAAGGCACATATAAATAACAAATACTTACCCTACTCAAGTAGCGCAAAACGCGCGTGTGTCTCTGCCTTCGACAAGCAGAACTGCCTTACACTCAACGGGTTGTACGGTGTGTATGGGACTGAACTGACAATTTTGAACTGACTTCAGCATAATAGTATTAAGATATCATGTTGTATTCGCGAAGAAATATAGATGATTTATCAGGCTAACGTACATGTAAAACTTTGTACTTTGTAGGATATTAAGAATACAGTACTGTGGAAATCATGAAGTTGGCTCTAATAATCATATTCGTAACAACAATTCGTAAGTACACACATAATAAACAGTATTTAATATATTACCGGTAGTACTTACATGTAACAGCAAGTTCAGTTTTTTTCCTAATAATAATAACCATTACGGTATTTATTTGATTAATACACTTCTAGAGTACAATTTTACTACCGGATTTATAATTACAATCTTGTCATTTTACGAATTTGTTTACAGCAGCTGTAGATTGTACTTGCACTAACTGTGACAATTGTGTCAATGAAGAATGCGTGATAAATGATCAGAATCAATGTAAATGCCCGGATGGTTGCAAAGACGGCTACTATGGTGGGAAGTGCCGTAATAAATGCCCGGCACAATGTTTGTCATGTGGAAGGTATTATGGAAAACTGGGTGATCCTACATACCATATATGTTATGAATGTAGTGAAGGATATTATAACGGAAGTTCAACAAACTGTTTAAACACATGTCCACAGAACTGCAGACAGTGCACATCCAGCACAGCATGTACCGCGTGTTATAACAATAGGTATGGTTCTACATGTGAATCACAATGCCCAGCTGGTTGTCAGGGTAACGTTTGTGATATATCTAATGCATATTGTACACATGGATGTATGGATGGAAAGTATGGTAACCAATGTTGGAATGACTGTTCGGCAACATGTAGAGATGGTGTTTGTGATCAAACTTCCGGAACTTGTACTAACGGTTGTATTACTAACTTCGGTAACCAATGTCAGAATCCATGCCCACAGAATTGCAGACAATGTACATCAACGGCATCATGTACGACTTGCTATAACGGCTGGTATGGTTCTACATGTACGTCGCAATGTTCCTCAAATTGTCGAACTAATGTGTGCAGTAAAACTGATGGTTATTGTACACAGGGATGTGTGAGCGGAAACTATGGTAACAAATGTCAGAATCAATGTCCGTCAGCGTGTAAATATGGTACATGTGATCGGTCCGCAGGGACATGTAATTCCGGTTGTATTGATAACTTCGAGCTAGGTGCGGATAGTAAATGCAATGTTTGCATACCGGGGAAGTACGGAGGAGACTGCAGTAATGAGTGTCTGAGTACAAAATGCTTAAACAATAAATGTTATCGGAGTACGGGAACATGTTACAATGGTTGTACGGGTAACTTTGCTCTCGGTGAGGACAATCTATGTAATGTTTGTAAAGCAGGTAAATATGGTCAGAACTGTGCATCTACCTGCGCTGCTATAACCTGCTTGAATAATACATGTGATAGGGACGATGGGACGTGTTCAAATGGTTGTACATCACCAAACATCACTGGTACATACTGTAAGAAATGTATCAATGGATCGTACGGTAACATGTGTCAGCTACCTTGTCCGAATAATTGTCAAGGCAAAGTGTGTACACGTTACCAGGGTACGTGTAGTGACGGTTGTGAAGGAGATCAATTCACCGGAAGTAAATGTGAACAATGCAAAGATGGTTTCTACGGTGAACGTTGTACGACTGTTTGTCCATCTAATTGTAAGCTTACTTCTTGCATAAAGGTCGATGGTGCATGCTCTTATGGATGCGCAGGTAATTATACCGGGACAAAATGTGATGGTTGCAAACCTGGATATTACGGAAATAATTGTGAGTTACCATGCCCCTCGTCAGAGTGCACCAATAATATATGTGTCAGAAGTACCGGGCAATGTGAATCCTGCATGGTCGGTGTTTATAGACCTTACTGTAATCAAACGTGTTCTGTAGGTTGTACAGATTATACATGTAACCAGAAGAGCGGAGAATGTGATAACGGATGTATTGCGGGTTATTCTGGTGATAAATGTTGTGCCAGGGATGGATATTGTGAGACATGTGAGAACACAACACATTGCGGTGAATGTAGTACTGGATATTTTGGAGACAATTGTGATAAACCATGCCCTGACAATTGCCGGGACGGATGTTTAAAGGAGGATGGAGTGTGTACAGACTGTAAGCGTTCATTCTATGGACAGAAGTGTACAAATAAATGTGCCGAAACGTGTAACATTGACCATAAATCGAATATCTGCGATGATACGACTGGGAAATGTCTACATGGCTGTGTGAATGGCTTTTTCAACATACGCTGCAATGAACTATGTAAATATGCATGTTTAGATAACTTGTGCAATCAATACTCTGGAAAATGTGATGGATGTATACCCGGTTTCCATGGTGACAAATGTAATCAACATTGTAGTAAAGAATGTATCAACGCTACATGCTCACAAGATGACGGTATATGTACATACGGATGTATTGGTGACTCTGAGAAACCACATTGTTTGAAAGGTTAGTAATTAAACTAGAATATTATGAAAACAAACCTTTGGTAGGATTATCGCATACTTTCTGTGTAAAGCTTGTTCTTTACCCAAAATGCATCTAGCGTATAATTATGTCCTCTTTTAGTTGCTCTGATGTCAGTTAATACATGGAATATTTAATATATTAAACTGGTATAGAGTTATTTACATGTATATATATCCTAACACGCATTTTACAATTTCTGTCTTTGTTTGTATGTTTACATGTAGCGGACATTTCGTAATACTAATAATCGTTGTTGCTATTTTTCATATTTGTGTTATTACAGATGGTGATGTAGAATTGCAGACGGCATCCTTATCAGTTACTGGCGCGATTGTTGGAGGGGTAGTTGGTGTATCATTTGTGATTGGAAGTGTGGTTATAATATTATGTTTGCTGTATAAACGGTACAACATTACTACACCATCTATATTGACATTTTACACGAGTAGTTACTCATCTTCTAACAGGTTGAAATCAAGTTCCGTTACCAGTTTAGTCCAACGTTAACGTTAAATATTTCGTTCACTACACTAGTCAAGCTGTCACTATTTTTATAAATTCAAGTTGGCTAATAAGTAAACCATAAACTTTCAGTACCCATAGTGCACCATGTACTTAATGGATTATTAATGAGGAAGTCATTACCAAAAAGATGATATAAAATCGGACAGGGAAGGCAGCACTTAACTAAAACAGCAGAGCACAGAAAACATATTTATAAAAAGTCACATACCACAAATACACGGCATAATGTAACGGTATTCGCTTATAATTTGTTCAATAACAATTTAATTAGTCGAATAACTCGAAACGTTTTCATTACAGTAAACAAGCAATAATGACATCAGATGGACATGAAATGACACCAGATGTGGGTGAGCCGGTTCATGCTGAAGATGAATTACACAATGGTAATATATTATCTTAAGATTGATCAAACAAAGATGATAAGTCATACTTTTGACGTTTTTTTATATCATCATCCCGGAAATGTTATTAGATACAAATAGAATACACGTGGCACATTAAAACATTTAAGCTGTTACTATAATCGGACGATTTTTATTTCTTGTTATTAAGATGAGGCAACATAATTCTATCCTGGTCGTTTTCTGCTGCATGCAAGACGTACAAGTAAGAGTAACATTATTCGGTTATATATGAATGGGACATAATCTGCATGATGTATTGCCTAGCAATCTAACTGTATTCTCGTTATAGGTGAAGAAGACGCAGAATGTCAGGTATACGAAGATCTGGATGACAATACAATGGACGACAAAAGTATTTATACCACCCCTTACCCTGTGAACACATAGATCTATCCTGCATTGGACTTTATCATGCCTAGTGTATATAGTAGTTAGGACGATGTTACTACAGAAAAGTGGATGTGTTGCTCAGAGGACTACAACATATACCAATGTAGTCATCATAAGGCGACAATTATTGACATGAAACCTTCACAACTATTTTACGTAACCCAGACACGCAAACATGAACTTTACCACAAAATGTGTTTAAATGATTATTATAAAAAAGAACTATATAGCAGTTTAAGACGTTGTTACAAGTGAAAGGTTGGATGCGTCGCTCAGGGGACAAAACTCATGTCACTGTCGTGCTCATTAAGCGGAAATAACTGTCATGAAACCTACATACCTGTTTTGAAGAAATAAGAAGAAAATGTGAACATGTCTACAACACATGTTTTCACGATTGATATTTAAGAGTACTGCCTCTTCATTGACATTATTATTATCATCGTTTGAATCATCATAATTATATCAACCATCGAGGTGGGTACGTACAGGAATAGGAAATAATCATATGGAATATGAATGTCATAGAAGTAAAATAATATTTATGGCAGCATGTAAATACCACTCCCAGACGTAAGCACACGAAAGCAAATGTTTGCATCAGCTTTCGGTCAGGCTATGAAACTAAGAGGAACAAGTACTATTTGTCTTGACCATTCCTAGTATGATTGTGTATATAGTCGTTTTTGTATGATATCGTTTTATATATGCCACGTTTTGTTTTGTTTGGTTTCTATTAGTAAAACGTATTATAACGTAGTAATTTAGTAATGTCTTTATTTGTGTAATTGCATCATTAGGTTAATATGAAACCACCAGGTATGTTGTTACAGTGTTGTACATATGTTGGTTACCAGTATGTTACTTTGACTGATTGTAATCAAAAGTTTACAATAAAGGACTACATTACCGTAAATAATTGATATGATGCATTTTGAAAAATATTTAATAAGCTCATCAATGTCACAGGAACACGGTGTCGTCAATTTAAAAATCCCTATACTAGTATGAAAAAAATCTTTGCGACCATCTGGTATTTAAGAAGGTAGTCGGATTTGTTTTAAATCGACGACACCGTGTGCCTGTGATCAATGTTGCAATATCGAATGACTGTTGTCGTCAATTATTGCATGTGGAGGACTAACTAATTTAAAAGTTTAGAGAAATGGTATTTTTATTCTTATACTCGCTTGTGTACTCATTAAATTGTTAAATGCATAACACGTTTAGTTCTCCGTATTCGACTTTAAATGTTTCGTTTTTTGAAATTTGTCTAATAAAAATATAAACTCCATTTTGCTTGCATTTTAATAAACACATATGAACTGTAAGGCTGTTTTTGCTGTAACATGAAACCTTGCGAAATATTTAAGAAGGGCAAGATAAGAATAATGTATGATAAACGAATATCCATATACAAATGCAATGTTAATAAATGTTATTTTACCGTAGTTGTATTTTTACTTCATTGAGACAATTCAAATGTAAGCATTCGTAAAATACAACCACACAAACAAAGGCTGTGGGTAGCTTGTATCGAAATACATGTTCTTGCTATTGTGTTTTCATGATTTTATTAGCAATAAAGACTATTGGTCGAAAAATTGTGTTTGTGTTTCGCCATAAGATTTTGCTTCACGTTCCTTGAAACTTCAACCCTTCTCCATAGTCCAACAATGTATTAAGTGAGGCGATAGGTGCGAAGCGTCAGAAAATCGTCCATTAACCTGTCAGTTTCATCGTATGCTGGAAATACACTCAGGATGTTTACTTTCCAATATTTTATAGGTCAATATCGTGAGCTACGATCTCCTCCGTGGATGACGGATACACTACCAATAGAAAACTTACCCAGTTCCATGACCTATGAATGGCCGAAATACCAAAGTGTTTAACACCCCGTCCAGAACAAATCGTCTCCTCAATTGCCAAATGTTCTAACTCATCTTTTGAAATAGTATCGTTGGAAAGCGCATTTCAAGACTTATACATTATTTATTACCGAAACACGTGTGCCCACCTCTGGCTCCAACCGTTCATCTCTAGTTGGGATGGAAACACTGAAAAGCAGGTGCGAATTGTCCAGTAGCCCAACACATATTCGAACCAGGACCTCCGGATTGGTTGTCAACAGCGTTTACCACTCGATCACCGTTCCACCAAATAATGCTTCGGAGTTAGAAAGTGTTTGTATCAGCAGTCGACCCCATACTCTATGGTGCCATAACCTGGCAATGGTACGAAAGCATGACACCAATTGGCTAAATATACCGCAAGAAACCCCAAGAAGGTTGCTACATTGTAAATAACCGGATATAATGTTACTGCATTGTATATTTTTTACCGCACAAGTTATGGGTTGTATGTGGATAACACCTGGCATCCTGAAAGACTTTCAGTTATGCCTATTCATCGAGTCTACATAATTGTATAGTCCAGCCATCAGACAATGACATAGGAAGCAGATATTCGAAAATGTATTACATTTTGAGAATTCATTTACAAAACCGGTTGCAAAGTCACTTAAAAGTGTAATAACACACCCAAGCCCGTTTGGTAATAAAATTAACATTGTGCACGGTATTTTTGAAAATTATTACATTTTGAATTTTATTAAAAGAGAGTTTGCAATGTTATTTCAAACTGTAATAACACACACCAACCCGTTTTGTAATAATCATTACACGTTCAAAAAGATTCCAAAAAGTATTACGCTTTGAAAATTTAATCAAAACGGGTTGAAATGATCTTTAATCTCTGATAAGCCACTGGACTTTAAATTAGTCGTTAAAACAGTTATGAAGATGAGGTTAAGCGTAGTTTTTGTAAAAAAAGAACGTTTGCCAAATGGCAATGCTCATATAACCTCATATGAACCATTTATACATTAATTTAAATCGATTAAATGTACGTAGCGTTACTCAAATTTACCAATATTTGAATGGCATTAATATATTATCATTACCTACAGTCAATTTACAGGCACTCGACCGTTTATTTCTTCCTGTTTGTAAATTAGTTCACACTTCTGTATATTAGGACACTCTTTGTTCAACAAGTTCTTTATGCACACTCCTTGATATAAATGATGTAAGTACAATATATTACTTTTGAAAAGGTTGCGTAAACTTTAAACGGGTACTTATAGAATCAACGTTGCTTGGGTTCATACATTAAGCATAGAGTGATATATTTCTGTCTGATACAGGAATAGTCAGCATAAAGTTTATCCAGCGAAGTATTGCTGTGACTGAATTCATATTTTGCAAAATTTGAATGTTATGAAAATGGTCAAATGTTAGTGAAACTGACATTTCCAATAAAGTTAATCTCATTTGAATAGTTTGGTGCTGAGAATAACTGTAATGTGTCTTGAAGTGACCTATGATGCCGACGCATGAAACTAAGGCGTTAAACGTTTAAAAGGCAGTAATGAATACACAGTAATAAGTAAAGTGGGTATAGAAGAAGGCCTAGCTCTGGACGTTAGTGACATTTTACATGAAAAAAACAATATGGTGTTTAACGAGTCTGTTTGTGAACATTCATCGGTATTCGTAGAGAAATGACAAGCCCAAATAATAATGGAGTCAAGACGATGATTTTATTTGGCCCGAGCTACCTTGTGCACATGCGCCGAATTTCATAATCGTATAAGATAAGAACAGACGAGACGTTTAGTTTCAATGATCGGATCCTATATAAATGTTGATTAATGACAAAAAACATAATGTGCACAAATAGATATTTTTTAACTTTTTATTTTTTGCATTACGAAAAGTGGGTGGGGAACGGCAAAATTGTGATTATACTGTTAGTACAATAAGTCACTACAATTGTTCAAATGCATATGCTTATATAAAACATGCAGTGCATGATTTAGTTATATGAAGTAGCAACACTTCGAAATATTTTGAATATTTTTTTTTCATTCCATTATGCAAATTAGGTTAATTTTATGCAAATTTATTGAAAATTAGTACTTTTGATGAATAGCATCCAAAATGGCTGGTGAACCCTAATTTCTATTGGACTAAACTGGTGTTCTATTTGATACTCAACTAATATCCAATTTTAAATTATTTTCGATGGTTAGATATTTTTTGACGTTCATTTGAAAATCACACTTTTTTGCATGTGGGTGGGGTAATTATTTACCATGTACAAATACTGAATATGTTCACCAGGCAGCAGTAATTCTGACTAATGACGATAGGAATGACTATTGAACACATACAATATCATGCATTGTTTAAAAGTTGTTTCATATAACAAAAATCATAAAATGAACATGATGGTGTCATACATGCAAGAAATATATAAAATTTATAAAATACAATCGTAGGTCATTAGAAAGCCATGTGTCTCAAACACGAGCCTGGTGACAATTAAGATGTTTTTTTAGGGGGGGGGGGGGGGGGCGATCGTTAAATCAAAGGTGCGTACCACTTTAAGTAGATGGATTAACAACTTGTTAGTATCGAAACAAAACTAAAAACAATTGATACACTGGAGAAGAATGTCTGTAATTTGTTGATTGTGAATTGAAAATATTGTTGACTTATAGACAAGGTAAAAATAAAATAAACGATGAGAAAATTCAAAGTATTGATGTCAGCCCTGCGTTCAACGAAGGATCATTTGACGATATGATACGTCACGTTTCGTACCTGTTAATCGTGGAATGCTATGTTAAAATAGGTTTGCCACGTGAGTGAGTTTTGGCTAACCATTAACGGAGGTGGTGCTCCTAAATTGGTGTATCGTACCAAAATGGCTGACAGAGGCACACAATGGAAGGTGAGTAGTAAAACTCTTGAGTCCGTCCATGTTTCGAACTGAGAACGGAAAAATCGCGGTTTTACACGTTCAAATCATTTGTGCCATAACAGCGTTCAACGAAGGATTAAAGCGTCATGCGTCATGAATCGTGATTATTTTATGTAAAATTGTAAAGCCTTCCCTGAACGCAGGGCAGGTGCTATATGATATCGCAATGTCGACGGTTCAAACTGGACCATTTATCAACCGAGAATGCTAAGTTAAAGGACTCCAGTCAATGAGTATGCGAAACAATTTGATCATATGCGCGGTAAAGGTTTAGCTCTCAGATTCCTAAATGTAGACAAATAACCAAGCTGTCATAAAGTAGAATAATTAAGTTTAAGCAATCAAAACCCGTCAAATAGAAGGATTGTTGCGAAATTAACCTATTTTAAAGACCGTGGAATAATGAGGAAGCAGCGATCGCAATCGGAAGATATGGATTGCTATCTCATCTAGCTATTCCCCCAAAAAGTAAATAAAACAAAGACAAAATAATCACACAACCTGGATAGCTTACGATACGAATTTGATATAATAGACAGGCAACAATGTGGTGCACATATAGTAGGGGGATTCGAGAATATATACCGTATGACGCCATCGCCGTACAATACGAATTACGAAAGCCTTGGATCATTTGGCTATCACAACACACCTTTCAAAGGTTGCGAAAATAACAAGTATCATTGTAACTACTAATATGAACTAAGGCATGGCCTTTAACGGAGATTTTTTCTTTCTTAATTATTAAATTAATGTACATTGTATGTATCTATGTATGTACAGTTTACATAAAGAATCATGTATACATCTTAATTAATAAATTAATGTAGATTGTATGTATCTATGTATGTACAGTTCACATAAAGAAACATGTAAGCATTTTAACTACAGTCATGTACTTAAGGGTAAACAGGAATCAAAGAGCTGAAAGACCTGAGGTTGTTCAAATGTATGTAATTCTGATCATCCCGGCTTTATGCATTGCAATATTTAGTAGACAAACTGAGATGGCCGTACTTTCACGATTAGAATTAATGCATGTAGGGAAAGAACAAATCAAATTATGCCACATTATTATTATTGCATTGGCAATAAACATTTTATATGTTTACATCAAATAAAATATTGAAGTTGAATTGAAGTTGAATAGTTTTCTGCAGCCAGAAAATTTACTGGTATTGCTTAGGATGTGTTTTTTTGCAGTTAGGATGCTGAGCAAAAAGATAACATTAAGTCGGACAGGGATGGCTACACTCTACTTAACCAGTCGAGCACCGAAATCATAAAAATATACAAGGCACAATGCCCAACACCCAGCCGAGCGAGAAAAATGATCCGCCCAAATCCCAGCTGTCAAAAATCTGAATGAAACAGTTTCAGCAATCAAAAGGCTGAATGCCCACTCAGAACGACCTAGTTTCAAATGTAAAACGGCGAAAAGATACAATAATAAATAAACACCGAAAGCCCCGGCCGGATGACTTAGTTTCAACAAGCAACAAGCCTTAGTCGAGTGTCACCAAGAATGACCTAGCTCCAATAAGCTTAACAGCCCAAGCTGAATGACCCAATTTAAACAACCCAATTTAACCAATTAGTATGCCAAATGAGCAACAACGCTACATGACCACTCCGGTGTATGTTTAAATTTATTAGTCAGAATAATAAGCCAAATAATCAGAAATGTGTAATATCGAATACTACGACAGGGGCGTAGCCAGACTTGAATTGACTCATAAGCCTTGAAGTTGGTGGTTATGGTTGGGGGTCCTCACGATTCGTGAAAATTTGAGACTTATATTTATATTTAATGTTACGCACGTGCGTACATCAGTAACATAACCGACTATATATAACAGTTTATACAGAATAGTACATGGTATCATCTACGGGAACGTTAATAATGAAACAAGGTTAAAAAAGTATGTAGCCGGACCAGGGCTCAAACCTGGAACCATTTGCTATATATTAAGAAGGTTCAATGCTCTACTGAGTGAGCTAAGTGGATTCCTACAAAGTTCTCTTCCTTATCAGTAATTAAATCCTATACTAGCTCCAGGCATCCTACAGACAGACACTTTTAGCATATTTTTCAGGGAAATTCTTAACTCTCATTTAAATGAAGCTTGTAACAAATAAATTTTTCCAAACATTTTAAAATCAAAGTTAAACCCCTTTCACAATTGTAAATTTGAGGAATACCCTATGTCCGTCGTACAACAAACTTAAGACATTTTGTCGCGTTTGACACCATCGGACCACAAAATGCATTTTTATAATTAATACTAGCATTTAGCAAGTTCCTATTTGCAAATATTTATTATTATTTGAAAATAAAGAGTTTGGTTGGACGTTTTGATTAATTATACCCAGCTGCTGAAACTTATTTTTTAAACCAGCTAATAGTTTGACAATGCTTTTATCGTACGACGGACGTGCTACAACTGTTCATCTTAAGGCTTTCGCGCGTCAATTGTTATGACCTGCGACCATCGCATGACCATCATACGTCTGTCTGTCGTGTGGCGGACGCACGATAGTTCCCAAAAATGCATCGTTGAGCTGTCGCACCCTTTCCAGGCGCAAATTTGTACATTTCCATGTAGACCCATAAGCCTCGTGCAACGAAAACATTCCTACGACCATTGTGAAAGGGGTTTTAGTCATGGCTCCTATATATTTTGAAATTACGCATGTTTATCCGGTAATGTCGATAAGGTGAATTTGAATTGGAATAAGTAGATCATAACTTTGCCGATGCAGTCTTCAAATTTCACTTTTCATGGCAGACATTTTGGTGGAACAGTTGTCGAGTGATAAGCGCTCTCGTACCGATCCAGAGGTCCCTGGTTTGAATCTCTGCCGGAACACGGGAAATTCCTACCAAACTAAATCGGCACTGATGACGAAGCCCGACTCACCAACCTCCACTTCTGAAAACCACGCAAAAACAATTGTGGTTTTAACAATGTTATTGTGAAGGCATACGCACATCATGTTGGTTAGACTATAGGCAAGATGCTAACAGAGCGAACACTTTACCAACTGAGCTATCCAGGCATTAGTTAAAAGTATTGGACGCGTACAGCATACACTGTAGTGGCTCAGTTGAAAAATTGAAAACTGGTCAAGCTGGCCAAATACATTTCTCGCCTATCAGTTATTTAATCCTGTACACAGTACTACAATTATCTCATAAACATTGCTATCCAAAGCACAATACACATGATACAGACGGAACATTGTCAAAGAGTCATTTTACATTTTGTTTTGGTACAAACTAATGAAACTTGGACGAATAATTTCGGTCGTAGGTACGAATAGGAACGGGTAGATTTGGAATTTGTAGAAAGTTGTACTTACCAAACCTTAAATAACAACGTACGTCATCGGATGTTGATTTTATTGTATAAGTATGCTAATTGCGAGTATTAAAGACGATTTTCCTTGCTTAACAAGTACTTACATCGTGTAATCGATGGTCGGCGTCTCAGACGAATGCAATCACGTAGAATGTTGAGTTACTTCCCCTGTTACCTGGCTATCGCTCCGGACCCGGGATTATTTATTTATTTTGTATAGCGTAATTTGAAATCTGCAGATGTTCAGAAAACCTAAAAAATATAGAAGTTCAGCTACGAATTGTCAGTTTTCAACTAATTTGAGATTACAATAATGGTTTAATCCTCGTACCAATCATAACTACTCTCGTACGTCACTGCGGATCTTCGATGAGACCGGAAGACTGTCTTGAGTCCCGTCGTACTATAGCGTTCTGTAGAAGCGTATGGGAACCAACCCAAAAACCGGAAATCCATACCTTTTCAGCTATTAGTGGGGCGAAACTTCGGCCGATGACGGAAAGACCCGAGTAGTTACGATTGCCGGGAAGACAATTGGTACGGCCTCTACGACATTTATAGGCTGCTGATTTAGGAAAAAAGCCAAACTCAGACGTCTCGGAGATGTTTTTTCAAAACCTTCGGTTTTGAAAAAAAACTCCTACTAACCGCTCCATTTATGGGTTGTTCCATCCAGAAATCCTTACATAAGCATTTTCAAGAAAGGCTGTAAAAATGTTCGTTAATATTGGTCGTAGTTCATTTAAGGCAAACTCTTTAGTTGAGCGGAAGTTTAGAAATCTGTGTAAATAAGACGAATTGAAAGCGTCTGACTACCATAATGAAAAAGTACGAAAAACTTGAAAGTGTTGTGTCAGCATGTTCTCTTGTCTTCAAATCGCGAATAAACTGTACAGTTATCACTATATTATACTAAAAAAAGCTTGCAGAATAAAGCTATATAGCTGAAATTTTATGTGCCATTTATTCCAAACGTTGAAACACCAACACTCGCAAATACTAGCTAAAACGTATGTGAAACGTAATTTAATGCGCCCACACAAACTTTTATCAAAGTTTTAACATTTGTTTAGCAAGCATCCCGACTATTTTAGAGGAAGGTTCTCTTGCATTTATTTTGTAAGAATATGGACTAGCTAATGAAAAAGATCATGGGCTGATCTTTAAATACATGACATTGTATACACATTTTTCACTAACAAATTATCGCGAAATCCGGATATAACGTATTCAAAACGTTGATGTATTTTGTAAACTCTCCTGGTTATCGACATTTCCGAAATCACTAAATTGTCAATTAAAAAAATCTAGCCGAGCAACTGCAATGCAATTTGGGACAAACCTTCTATAATAGTTACTCTACTGGTTGCATGTACCAAAATAGTATGTTGTTCAACTATTTTTTTCGTATAACTCAAAAGTGAAAAATCACATATTTAAAAATATCACATAAAAATACATATCACATGCATAGTCTAAAACAAACGTTATCGTGTGATTCCGTATATATTAAATTTCATGCATGCCAAGTCTCATGTAATTAAATGTCAAACGTTTTCGGTAAAATGCAAGTATCAGTTTTTAGGGGGTTCCCGAAAATCTAAAAATATCTTGAAAATTAGCCGAGCAAAACCGTTATGGGTTTGCACAATCACTATCATGAGCGTGTTCCTCATAAAATTCAGGTGATTGATACCTCTTTTACAGAAAAATGTAAGAGTTGGGAATCACCTTAAGCAAACCTTCAACAGCCAAGCTGGTATTGGGGATCAAGCTCACAAGATTTACTTGGTGCTCTATTTATTAGTTTTTGGATTTCTTCCTCAGGTGGTGGAGACAAATTTGATAGTTGCTCTTCACTGGTGTTTCGACGACAACACTGCCCAGGGGCGTAGCGTAGTCGAAATCAATGTGTAGGCCACGTTATTTTAAGGAGGTCGGGTGGCATGCTCCCCCGGACATATTTTAATTTCTATATGTAAAATGCAAAAACGTAAAATACTGTTACAATGTAAATCATAATACATGTTTTAGTAATGGACTGATAAATTGCTACTTATTTTACCTACATCAGATACTATTGTTAAACATATTTATAAATAAGATATTATTTAGTCAGACAGGGAAGGCAGCACTCAACTTGACCAGCGGAGCATAGAAAACATAAAAATGCCTAACACACGAGAAAATAATCTGCCCAAGTCACACCTGCCAAAAAGCTGAATGAACTAGTTTAGTTTCAGCAATAAAAAAGCTGAATGCCCTAGCTGAATGAGCGAATTTTAACAGTAAATCGGCTGAAATACATAGTTGTTTGCTTTTTAGCTGTCTGAAGTCATAACACGTTTAAGAATAACAATATCAAAAGCTGAATGTCGTGGACCTAGTTTCAACAAGATCATAAGCCTGTGATTCAAATTTCATTGCATTATTTCTGTAATGTTCTACTTTTATCATCAATGACATTAATAATTGTAGTTCATTGTATATTGTTTGTTATGCACATTGTCTTATATACATGTACGAGGGTCATTCAATATATTCGTAGACTATCATTCTCATTTCATTACTACTGCTTTTAACAATAATTTCTTATAGCATTACAAACGGTAACATATAACCAACAGTCAATACAAAGTTATCTTCCATAATGCATTCAGTAGCATGTCATCAGTCATGTTTTTGCCAGATTATTACAAAATATTATCATGGTATTTTATTAAATTATGAAGTTATTTGGACGTCGGAGTGTGAATTAAAAACTGTGTTGTCAAGGCGAGTCAAAATGTCTATTTCTTTACGCATGGAAATTCATAAGAATTGTGCATTGGGCTTGGAAACACACAGCAGACACACAAGAGCTGCTACAGAGAGCGAAAGGAGAACAAACAACATGTAGTGATATTGTGTTTAAGTGGCAAAAACAAATTTCTGAAGCACAGCATGGTATTTAAAACGATACATGTATGTGCAGAACGAAGTGACGTTTTACGCAGCGTCCGTCGAAATGTGCGAATGTGCGAGATGTTTTCATGTTAAATTGGTAATATACAACTATTATGCCATGCCTTAATCCTTATAATAATAATAATAGTAATAAAGACTTTATTTACCGAAGGTGAAAACACATTCAGTTACATACATAATATATACACTTATTTCCAATGCGGCCTTCGTTGAAATAACATTTTAACAAGAATAAAACAAAAACAAAACAAAAACATACATGTATACATTTCCGACAAACACTCACTTGAATTATATTACTACGACTCACATTCATGCATAATAACATACATTAACAATGAACTATTCGTTTGATGAAGAGACTAAATAAAAATATACAATGTACAAACAATACATAGTTTTACGAGTCTCAATTATTTTGTCTTTCTAGGAGCAATTTCTTATATTTGGTTTTAAATTTTGGTCTTAACTTAGACTATTTAAGATATTGTGGAAGAAATGTTAAAACATATACAATTTGAATGCTTATGTTTATTTAAGAAATGAATACACATTTTCTGCAGTTCATCGGTGTATGAACTGTCGGGAAAATCACGGCTAATTTAAATAAACGCCGTAGGCGTTTATGTAAAAAATTAGGCGTGGTTTTCCCGACAGTTCATACACCGATGAACTGCAGAAAATGTGTATTCATTTCTTATAATTACAATAAAAAATAAAAAGTGTTGTTAATGTTCATAGGAACTCAACTGTTTCCATCGTATTATATTTAGTCGTGGCGTAGGAATCCGTTGTCCCCGGAGATGAACGAAGCAGCTAAATTAAGTAACAAAACCAATCAACGCGGGGGCAGAAACGCTTCCGAGGGACTCTGCAGATGTCAAAACACGAAATACATACGTTAACACTATTTTAGAATATAACATACATTATAACTTCCGTAAATGCGTTTGTATTTCAAACTAATTACATTTTGGCGGAAATTTTAAGGCGACGTTGCGTACGTTACGTAGCGAAAAACAAACGTTACGTCATACAAGTTTTTGTTATGAGCGTCGACGTCCGGGATCGGCAAATACCACGAAAACATGGATAATGCGGGTTTGTTTAAAAATCATCATTAAAATCTTATCGAAAATTATGTAGTTGGAATAACAGTTCATTTGACGCTGAAGTACATCAACATGTACGTCCCAGCTGATGAACGAAGCTAGATTAAGAATGAATGAAAAAGAAGTCCGTCGATTACGGGGCTGCTTCATCGGGATATGAACGACAGGTCACATGACCGTTTCATCCAATCAGAATGCAGCATTTATGTAAACATACACGAAGTTGTAATTATTTCTATGTTAATATCACATTAAATAAAATACACCAGCAACAACTGACATTGAAAATATTTTCTATAATTAATTCTAACATAGCACGTGATATTTGCCTTCTTTGCGTATATTGAGCTTACCATATTTTATTACCGCGATAAAATATAGCTGATTGGTGACGTCACGTTTGACGTCATATACTATGACAAATGACGTTACGATGACGGTAACGTTCCCAGGCAAGAAAGTAGTTTGACGTCAACCTGTCTTGTTGTGCTATAAATGGTAAAGCATTGGCGATGTTAGAATCGAAATAATAAATAGGAGTTGTGCTTTGTTGTGTTATAAAATATAGGCACTCGTTTGAATGCGTACATTAAATTACTCGTGCTACGCACTCGTGATTTAATTACTACGCATCCAAACACGTGCCTATATTTTATTACGCAACAAAACATAGCTACGTATTCATTATTTCTTAATTAACATTCTAACATAGCACGTGAGAGTTGCATTATTTGCGTATATTTAGCTTACCATATTTTATTACCGCGATAAAATATAGCTGATTGATAACGTCACGTTTGACGTCATACAGTATGACAAATGACGCAACGGTGACGGTAACGTTCCTAGGAAAGAAAGTAGTTTGACGACAACCTGTCTTGTTGTGCTATAAATTGGCGATGTAAGAATCGAAAAAATAAATAGGGGTTGAGGTTTGTTGAGTTATAAAATATAGGCACTCGTTTGAATGCCTATTGCTACGCACTCGTGATTTAATAACTACGCATTCAAACACGTGCCTTTATTTATTACGCAACAAAACATAGCTACGTTTTCATTATTTTGAACTCACAAACATGTTTCAGTCAACATGGCCTTCATCAGTGTGATGGTGTTTTTGACGTCGTCATAGTGGCGTTATGACGTCACAAACGCCAAAATGACGTGACCTCTAAAAACACGAAATAGACGACGTCAAAACACGCCAGAATACAAGAAAATATATAATTATATAGACATTATTATGAATAAATACGCATGCTATAATTAATATATACACCTGGATCGAAGATACACACTGTCACTATGAAAACTTTACAAGTATAAATAGAGGATCTTGCATGAGTGCTCATTACATACGAGTTTTATTAAACGAGTGGACAAAATGATATGACACGAGGCTTTGCCGAGTGTCATATTGTTTTTGTCGACGAGTTTAATAAAACTCGTATGTAATGAGCACGAATGTAAGATTCTATTTATCACATAACCTTAGAAAACGCTCATTATTGTTCAAAAGGATGATGTACGCTGCATAAGTTTCAGCCACAATTCAGCGGTACAATTAGCGCGACGTCATGGCGACGTTGATATTATCCTGACGTCATTGACGGATCAATGCATGGATTGGCTAACGTCACGTCAAGCTCATTAACATATTTATTGCACAGTCTGGGAGTGCCGAACGATATTTACGGCACGGCTTTACGGCACTCCTGGACCGCAGGTTATGTGATAAATAGCATTATAATATAAATAGTGACAAACAGAGCATATGTAAAATTATAAATGCAAAATAAAATGCAAAATAAAAAAAAAATTTAAAAGTACTGATTTAACATTGAGTGGTACAATATGTTAATATTATAATTTCATTTCGGGCTACCATTTGCGAATCAACAAAACGTCGATAATGTCGCTGACGTCAGGTCATAAATTGAGGTGTGTGGTTGTACCGGTGTCGCGTGAGAGTCATTCGACTATGAGATCAGTGCGACCGGAAGTATAGCTGACACATTTTATGCGGTACACAAGTGCTAATCACCAGCCGTGATAATTGTCTGCCGAGGCGTATAAAAAAAGTCCTGGCGAGTTTAAATTCGGAGCTTGCGGTCATGTTTATGGGGTTTTTATAAAAGAAACGAACACTTTCCAAATATACTTGAGGATTCGCAGTTTTAAACGTCCTCTACTATGTATCATCGTAGATTTATCGACGCATATATAGATCGCCTCCGTACGTGGGATTACTAACATGCGGTCAAGTTTAATTGTTTATTTTCATTATATATAGGCCTATATATACCTATATATTGATTTATACATTAGAAAATACGTTCACATAAATTTATGTATTAGTTACGTATTTTACACAATTAACGTACGTTCGATAGAGATCTGTAAACGTTATCTATATATAGTCTTTGTTAAAAGAACATGCGTCCATAGTCAGCTTTTGCAAAGATCTAAAATTGTTCGTTGAGGTATTTGGATTTTGTTTCTTTCAATGTTAATGGGAGAATTGAATATATGAAATGACCCTCTGACCCCTGAAAAAGTCCATTTACCCTTGGGTTTTGAAATCAGCTTTAGATGGAGCCGCTGCATAATTATCAGGAGCTATTCAATTAAAATTATCTATACCCTGATAATTATGTACATGTTGTTTTCATTATATTTTGAGCATTTGATTTTGTTGATGTTGCCAACCCACACAGTGCTAAGAATTAATACCTGTGCTGAGATTCCATCTATCATGATCATGTTGATAGGACTCTAGGCTACCCTGAGGTCCCAGGTTCAAATCTCCGCTAGACACTGGAAATCACAGAACTGATTTTCTGAGTTTCTCACCAAATTACAGAAGCATTATTGTGTGTATCGGTGCTTTAATTACTTGGGGCATGTAAAAGAAAGATGGGAGTCTATTTGGAAAGAGCTAGGGTAGCGCACCCGGTTTCCTAGTGTAACAAACTGACTCTTCCCTCGAACTCGGAGGTGGTTGTCTGATCTAGCAGGGAAAAATCAATGACAATGCACTTACGACCGTCTCAGTAAATCACAAACGACAACATGGACCTGTCAGACTAAATTCGGTAACTATACCTGGTGTCACAAATCCCATCCGATTGCAATCCAATGATCGAATGCTTATCTGCTTGAAGGAATCTTATGGTCATTGGGGGTATTGTAGAGCATTGGGCAGAGACAGGAGTAATTTTAAGAGTCTTTTGATAATATTCATTGCTACTAATTGGCCCGTCCGCATGATATGCATAGACATAAAGCCGCAAAAGACAGGGAAGTCGCCCAGCGTCAGGGTGATTTGTGACCCAGTTATTTATAAGAGATAACATAAATCTGTGGATAAATAAGGAAAATAAATATTATAAAATAAACATTTAATTCAGATAATAAATGAAAATTTAATAAAATTAGTACAATTTCATACTAAGCGATAACACTTGAGTTATATAATCAAACAAGTTCAACAACTATCAGAACTATCCCCCACAGATCATTCTCTAAATACATGTACTCCATGACTAGGCCATTTACATTCAAATCAAACCAATGGATATAAGGAGAAAAGCGTGGAAAAACTTTGTGACACCCCGATATCTAGCGAATAATCAACCCCTCGTCTACTGGGTTGAGTAGGCCCCTACCTTCTGGGTTGAGTAGGCCCCCACCTACTGGGTTGAGTAGGCCCCCACCTTCTGGGTTTAGTAGGCCCCCACCTACTGGGTTTAGTAAGCCCCCACCTACTGGATTTAGTAGGCCCCCACCTACGGGGTTGAGTAGAGCCCATGGGTTTAGTAGGCCCCCGCCTACGGGGTTGAGTAGAGCCCCCACCTACTAGTTTAAGTAGAGCCCCCCGCCTTCTGGGTTTAGTAGGCCCCCGCCTACTAGGTTAAGTAGAGCTCCCACCTACTGGGTTGAGTAGAGCCCCCGCCTACTGGGTTAGTAGAGTCCCAACATACAGGATTAAGTAGAGCCCCCGCCTACTGGGTTTAGTAGAGCCCCACCTACTGTGTTTAGTAGGCCCGCCTATTTGGTTAAGTAGAGCCCCCCGCCTACTGGGTTAGAGTCCCAACATAAATACAAATACAATATTTATTTTAAGTCGGATACATTTACAAATTTGTATTAAGTAGAGCCCCCCGCCTTCTGGGTTAGAAGAGTCACAACATACTGGATTAAGTAGAGCTCCCGCCTACTGGGTTTAGTAGAGCCCCACCTACTGTGTTTAGTAGGCCCACCTATTTGGTTAAGTAGAGCCCCCCGCCTACTGGGTTAGTAGAGTCCCAACAAAAATACAATATTTATTTTAAGTCGGATACATGTTCAACACTGGATTAAGTAGAGCCCCCCCGCCTACTTGGTTAGTAGAGTCCCAACATACTGGATTAGGTAGAGCCCCCGCCTACTGGGTTTAGTAGAGCCCCACCTACTGTGTTTAGTAGGCCCGCCTATTTGGTTAAGTAGAGCCCCCCGCCTACTGGGTTAGTAGAGTCCCAACAAAAATACAATATGTATTTTAAGTCGGATACATGTTCAACACTGGATTAAGTAGAGCCCCCCCCGCCTACTTGGTTAGTAGAATCCCAACAAACTGGATTAAGTAGAGCCCCCGCCTACTGGGTTTAGTAGAGCCCCACCTACTGTGTTTAGTAGGCCCGCCTATTTGGTTAAGTAGAGCCCCCCCTCCCCCGCCTACTGGGTTAGTGTAGTCCCAACAAAAATACAATATTTATTTTAAGTCGGATACATGTTCAACACTGGATTAAGTAGAGCCCCCCCCGCCTACTTGGTTAGTAGAATCCCAACAAACTGGATTAAGTAGAGCCCCCGCCTACTGGGTTTAGTAGAGCCCCACCTACTGTGTTTAGTAGGCCCGCCTATTTGGTTAAGTAGAGCCCCCCCCCGCCTACTGGGTTAGTAAAGTCCCAACATAAATACAATATTTATTAGTTTCAGGACAGCCTTCAATGCTGTTAACTTTAGGTGCATTTCATATAGTGCTGTCCAGACATACCCGATAGGGGTTGAACACTTGTTAAAATTCCTAGCGTTCGATTTCACACTTTGTCTTATTAATTTACCTGCTGGATTTATTCTGTCCAATCAGCAATTATATGTCTCTCAGGGTAAAGGATAAACACGAGTCCAAACGTGCTAACCCTATTCAGTTGGATTACAGCACATGTAATAGGATTGATTTCTTTAACTATGCTCATTTTTAAAATGTCCAAATTTTGAATATTTAAAATTAAACGTCCCAAGTTCACAGCGTATAAACCAAATCACTGTACGACTTATTGGGATACTATACAATTCAACCTGTATTACTTCTTGTGAGTAAAAACACATATGATTTCCGATAACTGTATGACTTATTGCAAGACTATACAATTCAACATGTATGCCTTATTGCGATTACCGGAAGTTGACTCGATTATGCACTGTGGAGTTTCTACTTTTTAGCTGCACTGCCCAAGATTTGGCATTTCATTTGTTGATAACATTTCTGTCTTTCTCGGGATAGTTTTGATAGTATCGTTCAAATGTATACGAAATCCGAAGATAATGATGCAAATAGTCAACAGGATTTCTGCTCCATACACTGACGTACAGCTGCCTGTCAAGTTCGATTCATCGACTTCTGTCCAACTTTAAACGGATTGACCCTATATGAATTGTTCTTTATTACGAATACCAGTTTCGTGGAATTGATCTCCAACAGCTGTCTTGCTGTTCTATCAAACAATCTAGAAATAGAAAAAAACATTTATCATCTTATTGTATCAATAACCAAAGCATACCATCACAGGATTGACTTTCAATAATGTTGAACACATAATATTATATTTTTGAGGTTTTAAATTGATTGATTGATTGATTGATTGATTGATTGGGTTGGATAGGGTCAGGTCGGCTCGAGTTGATTGACGGATCGATTGATTGATTGATTGTAACCTGGTCGGCTAATTAGGAATTAATATTTGATTCTTGAATTTTGAATTGTGGATGTGTAGTAATGTTTAAATGATCATAAAAACAAATGTCTAGCAAATATATAATCTGTAATATTTACAACACATCAATAGGTATTAAATTGTTCAAGCCAAATAACTTTTATTCAAGCCAAATACCTTTTATTCACTCATTTCATGTTTACATAGAAAATGGAGGTGACAAAATGTAACTGTTTTTCTTCACTTCACAAGTGCAATGATTAATAACTGACTACCTGATATGTGACATTAAGTGTCACCTCTGTGCAGGTCCATTAATTAAAAAACAATCATGGGATAAAAATATTTTGAAGTCATCTATTACTTCCATTTCAGCTGTATATTAACCATTTATTCTGTTCTGTTCATTAAAATTAAGGGTCACTTAATGTCTACATATTTTTCACACTGTATATAAATGATGACACTTATAGTTTGGTAATGTACAGGTAGGTTGATTTGACATGTCACTATTGCCTGATGTCAAAAATTATCCAGCCTAATAAAAGGTAATGTTTAATCATTTATAACATGTATTGATTACAGAACAGACTATATATTTTATTGATTACAACAAAAGTTATATATAAAAAATGTATAGGATATTATTTAATTACAAGTAACTGGTTTTATTATACCCCCATTTATAATTAACTTCCTGTCATAAAGGGACTATTTAATTCTCAAACAGGGTATCTGGGTGATGTAAGAAAACTGATTAACAGACTGTGCAATATTATGCAATAGTGTGCAATACTGTATCTTGACATCTTGAAAAATAGGGAGCACATACTGACATCATGCTGAGAGAATACCTGTAGAGTCCAAAATAATGTGTCCCTATTTTCTCAGTATGCCCCTATTTAACAAAGTATTCATGCAAACCATATCATATGTGGACATGTGGCTCTATGGGTCATAAATGGGGTTCTTTTATTAGGCAACATAATTGATAAAGAACAACTTCTTTATTACAGAACACAATTATTGAGTTTTTCTATTTCTTATATATTATAGAACATGATTATTGAGTTTTTCTAAAATATTTTGGAAAAAATAACAATATTCAAACTGTGAGAAATGTAAGAAGTGATTTTCAGAGGTCATGTGACTTGATAGATGATGCCCCCGGGAGCTTTTCATGAATCAAAATGCATACATTATTTCATATATTTGATAAAGAACAAGAACACAACTTACATATTATAGAACATGATTATTGAGTTTTTTCTAAAACAATTTTGAAAATATAATAATATTTAAACTGTGAGAAATGTAAGAACTGAATTTCACAGGTCATGTGACTTGATAGATGATGCCCCCAGGAGCTTTTAATGAACCCAAATACATACATTGTATCATATGTTTGATAAAGAAGACAACTTATATATTATAGAACATGATTTTTGAATTTTTCAGAAATAATTTGGAAAATAAGACAATATTCAAACTGTGAGAAATGGAAGAACTGAATTTCAGAGGTCATGTGACTTGATAGATGATTCCCCCCGGAAATTTTCATAAATCAAAATGCATACATTATTTCATATATTTGATTAAGAACACAACCTTTGTATTATAGGACATGATTATTAAATTTTAGTTTTTCTAAAATAATTTGGAAAATATAACAATATTTAAACAGTGAGAAATGTAAGAACTGAACTTCACAGGTTATGTGACTTGATAAATGATGCCCCCCCCGGAAGCTTTTCATGAATCAAAATGCAAACATTATATCATATATTTGATAAAGAACACAACTTATATATTATATAACATGATTATTGAGTTTTTTCTAAAACAATTTTGAAAATATAATAATGTTCAAACTGTGATAAATGTAAGAACTGAATTTCACAGGTCATGTGACTTGATAGATGATGCCCCCAGGAGCTTTTAATGAACCCAAATACATACATTGTATTATATGTTTGATAAAGAAGACAACTTATATATTATAGAACATGATTTTTGAATTTTTCAGAAATAATTTGGAAAATAAGACAATATTCAAACTGTGAGAAATGGAAGAACTGAATTTCAGAGGTCACGTGACTTGATAGATGATTCCCCCAGGAAATTTTCATAAATCAACATGCATACATTATTTCATATATTTGATTAAGAACACAACTTTTGTATTATAGGACATGATTATTAAATTTTAGTTTTCTAAAATAATTTGGAAATTATAACAATATTTAAACTGTGAGAAATGTAAGAACTGAACTTCACAGGTTATGTGACTTGATAAATGATGCCCCCCGGAAGCTTTTCATGAATTAAAATGCAAACATTATTTCATATATTTGATAAAGAACACAACTTATATATTATATAACATGATTATTGAGTTTTTTTTAAAACAATTTTGAAAATATAATAATATTCAAACTGTGAGAAATGTAAGAACTGAATAACAGAGGTCATGTGACTTGATAGATGATTCCCCCAGGAGCTTTAATGAACCCAAATACATACATTGTTTCATATAGTTGATAAAGAACACAACTTATATATTATAGCAAGTGATTATTGAGTTTTCCTGAAATAATTTGGAAAATAAGACAATATCTAAACTTTGAGAAATGTAAGAACTGAATTTCAGAGGTCATGCGACTTGACAGATGATGCCCCCGGGAGCTTTTAAGGAAGCCAAATACATACATTGTATCATATGTTTGATAAAGAGGACAACTTATATATCATAGAACATGATTATTGTTTTTTTTAAATAATTTTGAAAATTAGACAACAATCAAACTGTGAGAAATGTAAGAACTGAATTTCAGAGGTCATGCGACTTGATAGATGATGCCCCCGGGAGCTTTTAAGGAACCCAAATACATACATTGTATCATATGTTTGATAAAGAACACAACTTATATATTATAGCAAGTGATTATTGCGTTTTGCTAAGTAATTTGGAAATGATAACAATATCTAAACAGTGAGACATATAAGAACTGAATTTCACAGGTCATATGGCTTGATAGATGATACCCCCAGGAGCTTTTAATGAACCCAAATACTTACATTGTATCATATGTTTGATAAATAACACCACTTATATATTATTGAACATGATTATTGAGTTTTGCTAAAATAATTTGGAAAATATAAAACTATTTAAACTGTGAGAAATGTAAGAACTGAATTTTAGAGGTTGCGTCATTTGATAGACAATGCCCGAGGAGCTTTCAGTGAATAAGAATACATAAATTAGGCAATATATTTGATGAAGAACACAACTTATATATTATAGAACATGATTATTGAGTTTTTCTGAAATAATTGGAAAAATAAGACAACATTTAAACTGTCAGAAAAGTCGGAACTGAATTTCAGAGGTTGTGTCACTTGATAGACAATGCCCCTAGGAGCTTTTAATGAATTAGAATACATAAAGTAGCCTGTAGGCAATGTATTTGATAAGGATATCAACCCATATATATATACAATATGACATAATGAAAGAGTTTTTCTAAAATTATTTGTAAAATATGGCAACATTTAAACGGTGAGCAATGTAAGATCGTAAATTCAGAGGTCATGTCACTCAATAGATGATACCCGCAGGAGCTTTAAATGAATCAGAACCAGTTTATGAGTAGTTTTGACGCAACAAATGTTCCATCTTTACTGTCATCTATACATTGAGATTGTTCATTTGTGAAAGTTTGAAGAAATTCCATCCAGCAGTTTGTGAGGAGTTCAAACAAAATTTTCATTATTGGGTATATAGTAAAAGTAACAAAGCGCCTAAATAATGGCAAAACAATAATGTAAGGTATTTACTTAAACCTAGATAATTCTGTTTTGTTTATTTGCTTTTATTTATCCTGGCCACCGGATAATCCATATGGGCAAGGCCCCCAGAAGAGGCTAGTCACTTTAGTGTTTGGGGGATAGTGCATGATATAGAAGATGCTCCAGTTCCAGGAGCATCCCTGTTCTTTTACGTGCCGATGTAAAGCATCATACACGGGACCTCGCTTAACGTCTCGTCCAAAAGACTGTTAGTAAGTTTAGTTATGTTAGGTGGGAAACACTCAAAAGCATTTCTGTTATACCGTCTAGAGTAGGGATCAAACCCACAACCTTCAGATCAGCAGTCAGTAGTCCTTACCACTAGACCACTTGTCCACCTTTAATTTTGTAAATAGGTGGCAACTATATATATATAAGTGCAGTGACCAAGAACCATAACTCTATGTCGCCCTGTTTTCAAATTATCTCCCTTTGTTTAATTTAATTAAGTATTCAATTGATTGACTTGAAACTTTAAATATAAGTAGAATAGCATCTAGGAGAAGTGTTGTGACTTAAAGAAACCTAACTCTAACTGATTTCCCTTTAACCAAAGAAGTAATGATATTTCCCTTTTCCCTCTTAGTCCTGTTTCTATGAAACATCAGTTAGTAACAAACATGTACTGTGAGGATGGCAATGTTAACATTGCTCTTATTTTCTTGATAATAAATTTAATTTTAGAAGATTATTGGACACAACAGTGACATTATTCAGGTCAGAATTACCTTGCAGTTCCAGTAAGTATTAATACCAGATCTTCAAAACAAAGGTGACAGTCAATGAGCAGATCTTGGAAAGTACTTAACTGCCAAAACCTGAAATAAAGTCAGATCAATTAATTATCATTGAAATGATTACTTCAAGTAAGATAAAACAATAATAATTAATGAAGTATTATACACCTATTGTCAAAAGATATATAGATGCATGTAAAAACTACCACTTTTATTATTAATTTAATAGTACAGCTCTGTCTGATTCGGTATGGATGATTCTGATATGTATCCGATGACTAGTAGTGCAAATATATCAATTTGCACATATAGATGAATCATAACAGGCACATCAGTCATGGTTCACTCGTTTAACTGTTCTCATTAGTATATATTGAGCGTAGATCAGGTCTTGAACCTAGCAGCTTCAGTTTTATTTTAGACTATACAAATTTTGGCACTTTGTAAACCATTTTCTCATGTGTCGATATTTCAAAATGTGCATAGGCGGATCCAAAGGGGGGGGGACCCGGCGTACGCCCCCCCTAAAATCACCAAAGTAAAGTCAATTCATTTGTTGTATCACAATAAATCACATATTTAAAGTCATTTTTGTTCTGCTTTCTGTGCGCATTTTCCACTAACCACAGACATCTCTGCCGCCCCGTTATTCAGGTCGAACTTTGCGATTCTGATGTATCGCTCTTTTTGCACATTGATTCTCTTTTCGCTGCATTTTATGACAACAAAGATGGATGCGTATTTAATGGAGCTACCGGGGTGATTCGCCCCCCTGGACCCCCTAGCAGGGCTTTGCCCTGCACCCACCAGGGGCCCTTGCGGCCCCCTGGACCCCCAGCTCATTTTTCATTTCACGCCCCACCTAACACTAAATCCTGCCTCCGCCCCTGATGTGAATTGATAATCAATCAACCAAAAAATATTGTCGATACTTCAATATCGCTTCTATAGATGACAGCTCTATTTAAGGAGGTACGCGCACCTTTGATCTAACGATCGAATTTTCCTTGAAACATCTTAAAATGACAGAACAATCTTCTAGAACAACATTGAAATCATAAAAATGATATGTCACCAGGCTCGTTTTCGACATACATGGCTTTCTAATGACCTACCATTGTATTTTGTTCATTTTATCTATTTCCTGCATTTATGGCACCATTATGTTCTTTTTAAGATTATTACTGTATGAAACCACTTTTAAGCAATGCATGATATTTTGTGTGTTCAATGGTCACTCCTATTGACATAAGTCACAATTCCGGCTGCCTGGTGAACAAATTCAGTATTTTAACATGATAAATAGTTACCCCACCCACTTGCAAAAAAGTGTGATTTTCAAACGATTTCAAATGACCGTCAAAAAATACCTAACGATCGAAAATGATTTAGAATTGGCCATAAGTTAAGTATCAAATAGAACACCAGTTTAGTCAAATAAAAAATTGGGGTCACCAGCCTTTTTTGGGAGCTGTGCATAAAAAAGTACTAATTATGAATAAATTTGCATAAAATTAACCTAATTTGCATATTGTAATGAAATAATTTTTTATTAAAAATATTTCAAAGTGTGGCTATCCCTTATTACTAAACCATGCCTTACATAATATATATAAGCATATGCATTTAAACAATTTTAGGGACTTATTGTGAACCCATATTATTCACAATTTTGCCGTTCCCCACCCACTTTTCATACATGCAAAGAAATAAAAAGTTAAAAATATCTAATTTGTGCAATAATATTATGTTTATTATCATTAATCAACATTCATATGCGATCATTGAAACTTAAATTCATGTTTGTTCTTATATAATACGATTTTGAAATTTCGCGCATGCGCACAAGGCAGCTCGTACCTCCTTAATAACAATGAAGGTTTGTCAAGTTTATAATATGTACTACTGAGTCTACATCAATATGTTATTGTGAAAAACTCATAAATGGTTTAGGCCATCATGAAGTAATTAAAATCAATGGGTACAAGTGTGCCACACTCAACCTAAACATTCTTAATTTTCCAGTCTAGAAATTAACAGACAAAGAAAACACAGCACCTACAACGAAAATATTCTTGTGAGCCATGCCAACAGTATGTAAATATGGTGCATTCTGAAGTTTACATTTACACAAAAGCGTCGCCCCTGGCTAGTAGATCATCTTTTAGCCATGCCTTTGCATACAGGGCTTTAACACTACAACAATTAAATTTCCTTACAAATGTGCTTATCAATAATTTTCTCACGGGGGTTGTTGGGGAATAGACCTATCCAGATAATTTCATTTGTCATAGAAGTAAATATTTTCTCTGTCTAGTTTCACTAACTAACATGCACCTCTTTTCGAGTTTATTGGCAGGTGTGCTGTTTAGGGCAGACTTAAATTCAATTAAGAGACAGCTATGGATGTAAAACAAGGAATCCGGGTGCGTTATCCTAGCTCCTTCCAAATAATAAAGAATCCTTGGTTCTTAAACATGCCCAGCGAAAAACACCGATACGCATGAGACTACCTTTGAGTCCATGCAGACAGATAAGCTGTCTCCAATTGGCTGCTTTTGAATTCTGATGGTCCAGCCACAGCTAGTAAGGTACTGTAAGCGTCGAAATGGTTTGACTACTGGGCCATGCGATTCAGCCAACTGATTTAAAACGCTGACAAATAGCAGGGTTCCGACAAATATTCTGACACAAAATTCCCTGATCAAACATCAGTTTTCCCCGTCCCTGCCCTGGGTCAGGACAACAACACCCCACCCACCGTTGGCGTATATAGTCGAGCATGCATGATAAAACTCATCTATGAATTAGATATAGTTCTTTGAACAGTGACACAGTGTACTTAATGTAACACTCTGCTTATATACGCTTAGAAATCATGGCAAGGACTTTTCGGAACTGCGTACAAACGGCAGACAGTCTACTTTCACTTTCGATGTGTTTTGTTTACAGAAGACTTTGTGATGATTTGTATTTTATTGTTATGTTCTCCGATGTAGGAATTTAGGATCCGAAATGTAACAACTTCGAACAAAAATTGCATCTACAGACTACACGCAATATTGTTTATTAAATTACAATATAAACAAGCGTTTTACCTTGCAACCTGGCTTGATCGATGAATCTGCACATCCGCCCACATCACACCGTAAGAAATGTAAGTGCCGCGCATGCGCACTTAACCCAGTCGGACGAATATAACACCTCTGACGATTCTTACGGGACACCGGTACTAGTATGTTGATGTTTATATTTAAGCCATATTTCCTTTAAAAATGCGTTGTTTCACGCAATATTTTCAGATTTTGTGTCCAAACGGCTGTAGTTCAATGATGTAGTTTGTTTTTCTGTGTATTATCGGATGTTAAAATGATTAACAAAGTCTACGAATTTATTGAATGACCCTCGTATACATATGTTTTTGTTGTTTATTATGTTGTGTTTGTCTGTTGTACTTTTCCAGTGGACCAAATTGAAAATTGTTATTACTGTAAAATATGTTATCTACAATAAATAAAGTCGTTTTTATTATAACTATCTAAATTAGCCGCTTTCCTCAATGGGTGAAGCTGCAAACCATGTTCTTCATCTTATATCAGATTATGCGAGGAAACCACACATGTTTTCTCTTACACTAATTGACAAAGGTTTAATGATTATATATATTCTGTATGCAAAACGTTGTATTCATGTTCATCATGTGCATTGACTTTATTTCATATAATTAACATATCGTCACCTCCCCACCCGAACGCGTTGGACATGGCCCTGTTGGACGTAACATACAATTTAGACTTGATTTTCAAATATGGCTGAGAACATAATATGACAGTAATTTTTAATCGAAAATTTATAAAGATAGGACGGTGTTGTTCCATATTGGGTAAATGTACAAGTAAACTATTGGTATTTTTGTAGGAAACCCTTACTGTAAAAGCATGAAGCTGGCACAAATAATCATATCTTTCATTATAATTGGTAAGTACAAACATTTCCAAAATACTGTACTGAACATTTGTGCGTTATCATCTTTAGGTCATGTACATATATGTCAAAAGTGTATGCCCATAAGTAAATAAATAAAACATTACATTATCTATTCCTTCCTTTTAAATGTAAATTATGATACCGTTCAAAATACTGACTCATGATTCATGCACTTCTAGAGTACATTTGCACTTAACTTACACGATTGTCATGATGTGTGTTTGTTTATTTTGCAGCCGATGTAAATTGCGCTTGTTCTAACTGTAAAAAGTGTGTCAATAACCAATGTAGAGACAAAGCTAGGAACCAATGTTATTGCGTTCAGGGTTGCAAAAACGGCTTCTATGGAGATGGATGCACAAATAACTGCCCGGGACAATGTGTGTCAAGTGGAAGGTTTTATGGAAGGTGTGGTGATCCCATGTACCATATATGCTATGAAGGTAGTGCGGGATACCATAATGGAAGCTCAACAAACTGTGCAAACACTTGTCCAATGAACTGCAGACAGTGTACATCAACGGCATCATGTACCGTGTGTGATAACGGCTGGTATGGTTCAGCATGTTGGACAACTTGTTCACCATATTGTCTAGGGAACGTTTGTAGTACAACTGGTGGTTATTGTAAACAGGGATGTACGAGTGGAATGCATGGCGATAATGGCAGCACCAATGTCCAGCAACATGTAAAGATGATGTATGCAATCAGTCTGCCGGAACTTGTACGAACGGTTGTATTTCTAACTTTGCCCCTGGTGCAGATGGTAAATGTAGTGTTTGCTCAGATGGAAAGTACGGCAGTCAATGTCAGAATCCATGTCCACATAATTGTGTACAATGTACCTCAGCTGCATCATGTACCGCGTGCAATAACGGCTGGTATGGTACTACATGTATGTCCCCGTGTCCGTCGGGTTGTCTAAATAATATCTGCAGTAAAACAGGCGATTCCTGTACACATGGATGTGTGAGTGGAAGGTATGGTGCACAATGGATCAATGTCCACACAATGTACCTCAGCTTCATCATGTACCGCGTGTAATAACGGCTTGTACGGTATTACATGTACGATAGGTTGTCCTTCAAATTGTTTGAATAATGTGTGCAGAACATCTGATGGATATTGTACACAGGGATGTGTGAACAACAGGTACGGTAACCAATGTTGGAGTCAATGCCCACCTAAATATGGTACATGTGATCGGTCTGCAGGGACATGAACACACGGGTGTATTGCTAACTTTGAGCTTGGTGCAGATAGTAAATGCAATATGTGCATCCCGGGAAAGTACGGATGGGTCTGCAAAAGTCTTAGTACAACATGCTTAAACAATAAATGTGGTCGGAGTACAGGGACATGTACCAATGGTTGTACGAGTAACTTTGCAATTGGTGAGGACAATCTATGTGACGTTAGTATACCAGGAAAGTACGGACAGAACTGCGAGTCAAATTGTCCAGCAAGATGTTTGAACAATGAATGTGATAGGAAAGATGGAAAGTGTTCCAATGGTTGTAATTCATCGAACATCATTGGTACATATTGTGACGCATGCATCAGTGGGATGTATGGTAATACTTGTCAGTTACCTTGTCCAAATCATTGTAAAGGTAAAGTATGTGGACGCTACGATGGTACGTGTACTGATGGCTGTGAAGGGGAACAATTCACCGGAAGTAAATGTGAACAATGCAAAGACGCTGTCTTCGGTGAACAATGTAACATTAATTGTCCAATAAATTGCCGTTTGTCTACCTGTATAAAGGTCGATGGTGCATGCTCCTCGGGCTGTGTTGGCAATTTCACGGGGTCAAAATGTGATGCATGTCAGCCTGGATACTACGGGAAAAATTGTAAGTTATCGTGTCCATCGTCAAGGTGCACCGGCACAATATGAACAAGAAGTACCGGACAATGTGAATCCTGTATGACCTGTGTATATGGACAATACTGTAACCAAACATGTTCTGTAGGCTGTACAGGTAATACATATGATCAGTTGACCGCGGATTGTGAGCACGGATGTAAGGAAGGTTATACTGGTGATAAATGTTGTGTTAGGGATGGACTTTGTGAGACATGTAAGGATACAACACGATGCGCTCAATGTTTCCTTGGATATTTCGGAGACACTTGTGATCAAAATTGCCCGGACAATTGCCTGGACGGATGTTTGAAGGGGGATGGAATGTGTAAAGCCTGTAAACGTGAATTCTTTAGACAGGATTGCACAACAAAGTGTCCAAATACGTGTTACATTGAGCCTAATTTGAATATCTGCGATGATACGACTGGGAAATGTTTACATGGCTGTGTGAATGGATATTTCAACATACGATGCAATGAACTATGTAAATATGCATGTTTAGATAACTCGTGCAATCAATTCTCTGGAAGATGTGATGCGTGTATACCCGGTTTCCATGGTGACCAATGTAATCAACATTGTAGTAAAGAATGTATCAACGCTACATGCTCACAAGATGACGGTATATGTACATACGGATGTACTAGTGACTCTAACGAATCACATTGTTTGAAAGGTTAGTAATAAAACTACAATAGTATAAAACACTCCTCTGGTAGGGATACGGCATAAAATTCGTGTAAAGCTAGTTCTTTAGCCAAAATGCACTTAGCTGATAATTATGTCCTCTTTTAGTTGCTCTGATGTCAGTTAATACATCGAATGTTTAATATATAAACTAGTGTAGAGTTATTTATATATCTGAATATGCATTATACAATAAATGTCTTTGTTTGTATGTTTACATGTATCGGACGTTTCGTAATACTAATTATCGTTGTTGCTATTTTTCATATTTCTGTTATTACAGATTGCGATGTAGAATTGGAGACGACATCATTGGCAGTCATTGGGGCGATTGTTGGGGGTGGGGTAGTTGGTGTATCGATCGTGATTGGCATTGTTGTCCTAATATTATATTTGCTGCATAAACGGTAAAAAACACTGTAATTATATTTCTTGACATTTCACACTCATCTCTAATATGTTGATATCAAGTTCCGTTACGAGTTTCGTCCACCGTTTATGTAAACGTATTTCGTTCACTACATTAGTTAAGTCGGCACTATTTTATAAATTCAAGTTGGCTAATAAGTAAACTATGAATTGTCAGTACCCGTAGTGCACCATGCACTTAATGGATTATTAGTAAGGAAGTCGTTACAAAAAAGGGAATCATGAGAAAATCTGACAGGGAAGGCAGCACTAAACTTAAACCGCCGGGCATAGAAAACCTATAAAAACGTCACATAACACGGCACAATATACCTCGCATATTCGCATATAATTTGTTCAATAAGAATTTAATTAGTCAAATAACTCGAACCGTTCTCATAATTACAGAAGACATGCAACAACGTCGTCAGATGGACATGAAATGGCACCAAATATGGATGAGCCGGTTCATGCTGAAGGTGAATTATACAATGGTAATATTTTTGTTAGAATTGATCAAATAACGATGATAATGCACAATTGTGAAGTTATTTTAATATCAACATACATAAATTAAATCCGAAAAGAATACAAGTGACGCGTTATTTAACATTTTAGTTGTTAATATAACCGGGTCTGTTTTATTTCTTGTTACTTAGATGATGCAACGTAATTCTATCCTGATCGTGTTGTGTCTCCTTATTCGGTTATATATAAATGATCTTCATAAACGAACTGTTTTCTCGTAATAGGCGAAGAAGCCGCAGAATGTCAGGTATACGAAGATCTGGATGACAATACAATGGACGATAAAAATATCTATACCATCTCTGACCCTGTGAACACATAGATAGATAGATCATCTATTGGACTTTATCATGCCTAGTCTATATAGTAGTTCGGACGATCATACAACAAAAAAGTGGATGTGTTGCTCAGAGGACAATATATACATAACACATGGCTGCGATGGGGTTGGTATTATTTACTGTCATCCGAGTAGCCATGTGTTATTTATTTTATTATACCGAACAAAATTACAAACATCGTGCAAAATATATTATCAACAAATGTAAGCAGATTGCCGTTATGATAATTTTACATTCGTTACGCTCGTTGTTGGCGTTCATCGGCAATTTCTAACATTTTTACACTTCAATATTGCATAAAAATCGTTATAGAAATACGGTAGTTTATTATATAAACCGCCTGCGTGACATTGGTATTGTCAACCCGAGGGCAGAATGTCATCCCGAGGCGAAAAATTGTGGTTTTCTTTCCTAATGACCAATATATCCAGGTATTTTCAGCATCAGAGTTCATGTGTGTTTATTTTATCATTAGAGGTATACAATACCAAAATAAGATTTAAATAAAGATATTGTAAGGTGTGTATTGTTCTAGTACGATTAGCGGTTTTGCAAAATTGAAACCGGTTCCACCTTGCAATCGAATCGTATCAGATTAACCGAGTTATCGTCCCGGAATAATCAGAATAAACAAAAACTATTTTAACTTTGTTGGTTTTTTTCTGGTTATTTTTATGAGTTTGGGTCTGATTTCAGTATTTTTTAACAGAGTTGTCGCTTGCTTACCAATAACTCAAAACTTAGCATGGGGACCTATGTTTTAATTGTATTTTTATCTGGTTATTTTTTATGAGTTTGAGTCTGATTTCAGTATTTTTGGAACAGAGTTGTCCCCCTTGCTTACCAATAACTCAAAATTTAGCATGGGACCTATGTTTTATTTGTAATTTTTGTTTGTTATAATTTAAAGTAATAATACAGAAAATTGAGAAAACGCTGTTGGAAAAGTCATTTACATTGGTCCTTAATTGTAATTTTCCTTGGAGTTATTGCCCTTTACTTACTGATTTTTTTGTACCTTGGCAATGATCAATTGGTAGAATTCATAAAGCTACTCATTAATAACTTTATTAATTTATTATCTTTGGATGAATGAATCACCTTTTTAGGCCATGCCTTAGTTCATATTATATATCTATAACTTTAAAAGTGCGCCAAACGTAACGTCGCGTTTTGACGTTATTACGTTATTGCTGATGACGTCATGACGTCTAACATAATTATACATGATTGTTTTGGGTACAGTGTTCTTAATCTGGTGAAGTTGAATAAAGGACACGCGTCGTTTTGAATACAAATTTGTTTTAGTTGTCTTCTTTTGTCAGTTTATTTTTTAGAAAATCTTGTATATTTCAACAGTCAAAGAACTAAGATCGACACAGTTACTTGCCCTTGCATGACATTGAAAATGTCAGGTCGATCACATGACCTGACAGTCAGATTTTGGTCGATCACGTGTCATATGGGTTGGAACTGTCAATGACAGTCATAATGTTTCTCTCTGGGGCAACGGGACTTTTCATTGCAGAAAAAAGTGAGATATAATAAATCACAAGAAAGAGAAAAGAATCACCATGCTATTAATGTGATCCGTATTTACGCTTAATCATAAGTATACATTAAATTAAACATAGAATGACGGAGAACGTCACAAAAACGTCATGTAAGATGTAAAATAATTTACCAATGCGCATTGTTTAGCAGCTTGGCAAATTCATATATTTCTCTTCATCCGCCCAAAAGGTAGACTCAGTGACGTGATAGCAACTCCATTTCGCGTCGTTTTAATTATGTGCCGTTCAAAACTTCAAGTAACAAACCGTGGGAGAAAAACATATTCAACTAAAAACGTAAGATCTCATTTCTTTCCGCGACAAGATTTATTAAAACTTCAGTATAATCTTCAACTAAAGTCGACTTTCTATAATCTTTATATTGACAGAAGTACATGCATCCTACCTTTAAATTGGGTATATTGTGTACGATATTGACTTTTTATTTGACTTTTAATATAGGCATACTTTTTTCTAGCCACGATGTCACACGCATCAAAAAGTGCGCAAATTATAATTGTGAAGGTGTAATGCGCCAAAATATTTAAAGAAGTATGCATTTATTTAAATGACAGTGAATACAACCTAAAAGTACATATAATTGTCTGTAATTTGATATGAATACGTCTTACATTCAATATAACATTAATTTTATTCATGAATTTTGGCAAATCTAGCCATAATGTCACACCCTTGAAATTAACGTAACGTCTACGTGTTGTTTGAATCGTACCCGTTTTTGTAAAAGAGTGCTGCAGATATAAATGAATTTTTGTTTGCATGAAGTATTAGCTGTGGGTTTACGTATTTGAGATGTTTAAGTCTGAAATAATAAGTTTAGCGGTGTTAAAAGCTCCACATGCCGGGACGTGATTTTCGTAGTAGTTTTTTTACTTACTTCTCCATTTTGTACATGCATTTTAATGTATCGGCAAAATGTAAATCACCTACTTGTATGGAACGATACGTGGCGCATTTATGGTATATTTTATTGTATGTTTAATTAAAATGTACGAGTGTAACGCCTGAATAAGCACTCCGCCTCGCCATATAGCCGATCTAAAAATCGCCATATACATGTATATTGCGTTAAAATGCACGTATCAAAAGAGCGGGTCGATCAAAACCGTTTTTATTTTACAACAATATTGTTAAAGCAGTGGCTAAATATGTGACGAATAAAAATATTGGGTTCACGACATTATTTAAGAAATATTGTATTCGAAACACAAAAATAATTCTTGTTACGTCAATAAACGTTAAAAACGGCGGAATTGGTTACGCGAATGTACGCCAACAACGAGCGTAACGTTATGTACAATCTCAGTCCGTATAAGTTTCTAATCATTTGGTGCTATTTTTAGTAAATCTTGTCAGTTTCAACGGTTTATATGACAAGATTTACTAAAAGTAGAATGTGAAATATACGCAAACATATAAATAGCATACGGATACTCTTTAGCAGGGTGTTTTCCGGACTCAAATAGCACGAACTTCTATAAACAGCACAGCCTCGTTTTTACTAGTAGTGATCGAACAAAATATCACATAGTGATCGAACAAAATATCACACGGAAGGTCTATGGGGAAAATACATTGAGAGGTCACGTAAGGTATATTAACAACATATACCAATGTAGTCATCAAAAGGCTAAACTTATTGTCATGAAGCCTTCACAACTGTTTTACTAAACCCAAACACGCAAACATGATCTTTACTACAAACTATGTTTTAATGATTAATATAAAAACATTACTGCTTTTTGTCATATTTATAAACTTTGAGCTTGAACTATATAGCAGTTATAGACGTTGTTACAAGTAAAAGTTGGATGCGTCGCTCAGAGGACAAACTAATATCAATGTCGTGTTCATTAAGCGGAAATAACTTTCATGAAATCTTCATACTTTTATAAGAAACAAGAAGAAAATGTGAACATGTCTACAACACATGTTTTCAGTACTGCTTTCATTGACATATTTATATTCATCGTTTAAATGATCATAATTCTATCAACAGTCGAGGTGGGTACGTACAGGAATAAGAAACAATTATTTATGACAGCATGTAAATACCGATCCGTAAGCACAAGAAAGCAAATGTTTTGCATCAGTTTTCGGTCAGGCTATGCATTTAAGAGGAACAAGTACTGTTTGTCTAGATGATTCTTAGTACGAATGCATGTATAGTCATTTTTGTATGATAACATATTATGTATGTTACATTTTGTTTTGTTTCGCTTCTATTTGTAAAACGTATTATAACGTAATAATTTAGTAATGTCTTTATTTGTATAATTGTATTATTTGGTTTCTATGAAATCACTATTTCTATTGTTACAATGTTATACATATGTTGGTTATAAGCATGCTACTTTGTCTGATTGTTATCGATAGTTTACCAGCAACGAATTTCATTGCTGTGATAATTGAAATGGATTTTGTAAAATATTTCATAACCGCATCATTCTGCTCTATCCCATGTCTGTCTATCATTACATGCCAATGAATGACTCATCAAAAGATTTAGAGTAATGGTATTAAATGTTTCAGTATTCCATGTACAATGGCTCATTCATGTTCGCTTGTGTATTGAATTTCATTATGAATTCATTACATATTATATTCTCCCTTGTTCGACTTTAAATTTATCGTATTTTGAAATATGTCGAATAAATATTTAAACTCCATTATGCTAGCAATTGAATAAAAACATACCAACCGTAAGGTTGTTTTCGCTGTAACACGAACCCTTGCGAAATACTTGAGAAGTGCAAGGTAAATATAATGTATAATAAAACAAGTATTCATATATAAAAGCAATGCTTTTTAAGTGTTATTTTACCGTAGTGGTATATTCACTTCAGTAAGCATTCGTAAAATACAACCAAACAAACAAAAGTTTTGGTTATCTTGCATCATAATATATTTTCGTGCTTTTGTGTTTTGTTATCATGCATTTATCAGCAACAAAGACTATTGTTCGACAGAGTGGCGACAGCTGCAAAAAACAGTTTTGTAACATCAGAAAACATCATCCATGAACCTGTCAGCTTTGTCGTATGTTGGAAATACACTCAGTATTTTATCTTTCAAATACTGTATACGTCAATATTGTAAACTACGACCTTCTGTGTCAATGACAAATACACTTCCAATGGACAACAATTCCGACTCCATGTCCTAAAAATGGCCGAAATATCAAAGTCTCAGTTAAACACCCCGTCAAGAACAGTTACATATTCGACTTGAAGATCATAAAGGTAGATGTTGTCAAATACAAAATCACTTGTTTCTAACTTCAAAAAAACAGGTAACTGTTAAAAAATCATAAGCAGGATATGTTTAAGTTTCCTTCCTAATTAACATTAGAATATTAAGCTGGCAACATGCTGAAACAAAATACGATGAAAGTCTAATTATGTATATAGTTGTTTACTGATACATTTCATGTCAAAAATTTAATTATCACATAACCCGCGGTCCAGGAGTGCCGTAAAGCCGTGCCGTTAATATCGTTCGGCACTCCCAGACTGTGCAATAAATATTTAAATTAGCTTGACGTGACGTAAGCCAATCCATACATTGATCCGTCAATGACGTCAGGATAATATCAACGTCGTCATGACGTCACGCTTATTGTACCGCTGCAATTTGGCTGAAACATATTCAGCGTACATTATCCTTTTGAACAATAATGAGCGTTTTCTAAGGTTATGTGATAAATAGAATCTTACAATCGTGCTCATTACATACGAGTTTTATTAAACTCGTCGACATAAACAATATGACACTCGGCAAAGCCTCGTGTCATATCATTGTGTCCACTCGTTTAATAAAACTCGTATGTAATGCGCACTCATGCAAGATCCTCTATTTCATTTTCTGAAATCATAAATGTGTATAATGCGATAGATTGACTTTATCTAGACCTCTAAGCATGAATTAATTACAAGATTATTTTTAAATATTTCAATTTGCAACATGCAGCGATGTAGTTCCCAATATATGACACACATATACTTTATGTTCTGGTTAGCATGCCTCAGATTTGGACGAAACGTACATTTGATGTTAAAATCAATATACTTGCAAAAGTTAAAGATGAGCTATAAGCTGTTGATTTGCTGTGTTCTGGGCCTTAATCGATACTTATAACTCGAGTTGTCAAATTGGAAAGTGAAGCAGCACTCAACATAAATAGCCGGACACAAACGACACAAAAATAAACGCTAATTACTGAAAACACTGATTTGACTGTTGATGCAACAACATCCCTCATAAATTCTTTAGTAACCTCAGGACTGGATTATTGCAACTCATTACTGTGCGGCTCCCCAAAAACCATTCTGAACAAACTACAAAATATCCAAAATACAGCTGCCCGCCTCATCACAGGGATACCGCGATACAATCACATCACTCCTGTCTGATGGATCTTCACTGGTTACCTTTACAATAGAGAGTGGAGTACAAGATCTTGACTCATGTTTACAGAGCACTACATGGAAAGTCCCCAGGCTACATCAGAAGTATGTTGGAAATATATACTCCACAAAGACAGCTTAGGTTACAAAATGACTCTATTCTTCTTGTTGTGCCGAGGATGAGGACTGTCTCGTATGGTGATCGATGTTTCATGGCTGCAGCAACGAAGCTCTGGAATACATTGCCAACAGCACTCAGAGATAGTAAAACACTACCATCATTCAAGAAAGCGCTAAAAACGCCCTGTTTTACTAAAGCATATTCTGGCTGATTATTAGTTTGACTTCTTAATGGTCTCCTAAAAGGTAGTACATTTATACCTTTGGAGACGGTTTCTCGTAGCAGTGGTATGTGACGCTGTTCTTGAAACACTAGTAAAGTAGTAAATAATGTCGGGGGTTTCATCACTATTCCTTTGGAGTTAGTTTCTCGTGGCAGTGGTATGTGACGCTGCTCTTGAAACACCCAATTTAGGGGGGTAATTGAGGAGGGGGTTCTTTGTGTAATTTGTATTATGTTTTCATGATAAAAGCGCTATATAAATATGGTATAATAATAATAATAGAATACAAATATAAGATACAAAGAGAACTTCGAAAGTGAAGAAGAAGAAAGTGAAATTAAACAGCCATAAGAAACATGATTTCAATGTACATGTAACATTAGTGGGTAGATATGTGGATAGCACGTACCATCCTGAAAGGCTTTCAGTTTGGCACACTCGTAGATTGATATATTGTCTAGCCGTCGCACCATGTTGGCCCTCCACTAATAATTATATCGCCGTGTAACGGTTGTTGGTTGCATAAAGGGAGGTAATTTGATAATAATGCACACATTGTAAACCTTGTAGTTTGTCATTTGAGTAGAATGACATATATAAGCCCAACAAATCACCCTTAGTGGTGAGCTGGCTTTTCACTGACGGAATTTGTTGGTGTCAGTCTGTCCGGCATGTACAGTTGCAACATTAAAGGACCATAGCCCTAATGTCATCTCAGGAAACATACATTGCATGAACGAGCTTCCGGTATTGATTTAAACACGTACAATGCAACGTTTCGTTCATCGATGCCATTCACATTAGTTTGTTCGCATTTCACTGTCTTGTAATATGCACCTTATACGAATTATTAAAGAAACATAATATTAAGACGTTGCATTACGTCGTATTGTATTACGCTACAGGGAACGGCTTTAGTTGCTTCTTTAAAAATACTTACCAATGTTTTTGTGATTGTTGTGCTTAAAATGTTTAACGTAGTTTAAGAATGATCGCTAATCGAATTTCAAGGATTGTTAACTCAGTACAAAAAGTTGTAATGTAATGGGCGTTTTCTACATACGATCGGGATATAGAAAACAAAACAGATACTCATACAAACGTTTATTATTCCATAATCATACATAACATGTGAGTTCTTGGAATGAATTAATATCTATAATAAAAATGTGATTTTAATAAAACATGTACACAAATGGTCAATAGTGTGTAATGTCAAAACATCAAAATGAAAAATGGAGGATTTTTGTTAACAACTGAAATTTTCAAAATAAACGGCTTGTTCACATACCAATGGTTCCCAATGGTGAGTTTAGCTCATTTGGTCGCCAGCCGGAAGCGATTTCTCAGGTGTGCAACCCTGATATAGGCATCCTGTCTTTGCGTAGTAACACGCAGACAATTGGGTATTTGTCTTTCTTTTTCACTATCAGACCCGTTGCATTTTAACGTTGCAGTATACAGGATATTGAGTCAAGATTACGGTTAAACCGTCCTGTGACGTCAGTTTGTTGACGCCAGCACCGAGGAGACAAATAACCCGGTTACAAACATCATCAGACAGCCGTCCCATAGTTTCAAGTGATTATATTTGAAAGATGAACCTTTATTTAACTGTGGCTGTCCACTATCTACAGGGATATAATGATTTCTGCAAAGAAATTATTCATGCAGACTGGTAGCACGTGAATCTCGTGTTTTTACAAGTGAGGACAATACCGGGCCATCAATTGCAAAAACAAAGTGCTTTTGTATTCACAATGTGCAGAAACAACTCTCGATAGGTTATGCAAATTAGTATGTCGATAGGTACTGCACTTTTCGCACAACATCAAAAATACTACCCTAAAACCACTTACGTTTCTTTTTGTACTGAGTTGATAACCTCAATGAAAATTTTATATAAAATTTAAATCGAACAGTCTACCCAATTTAACCAATATTTAAATAAAATTGCCGTAATACCTTATGCTAACTTACAGTATAGTTACTCAATCGTTAATTTCTTCCTGTCTTCCTGGTTGTTAGTTATTTCACATTTTATGAAAATCAATGTTCACAGTTACATTCATACTGTTGTATAGATATAACGATATTTAGTAAGTGAATTTTGTACTTCTGACAATTGCGTAAACTTAATACCGATTCTTTTTTTAGTGTTTCCCATCCAACTAGAAATGGACTGGTATGAAACCCAGAGGTAGTATCGCGTGTATCAGTGCTATATCCTGGAACATTAAAGAACCAATATATTATATTATATAGTCTAATATAAGCAGAAAGACTTAGGGCAGCGCCCCCAGATTCCTTGTACCACACACATGTTTTGTCTGTTCCATTGGCACCGTATGTCATTGGCCAATTAGGCAGGAATGAAACAGGATGGCCACGCACTACGACTTTCTCAGTATAAAGCAACAATATTGATACTGAAATAGAACAACCAATGTTTGTTTATGTTATATTGGCTTATACGTTATTATGTTAGTTAGATAGTTGATATTAAAATATTCACCGTTGACAAGTGTCTGGTGAGACACTGGTGGCTAATTAACAAACAAATGTCCAACGGAAGGGTACGGGTATCCGACCAAATGAATGCGATTGTTAAGAAATGAACTTTGCGCAGCCTAACTGAACGCTTGTCTATTAGAGGTCAACGTGTACCAGAAGCTATAGACGCAATAGTAACACAACGTGTTAGCGTAGGCGAACTTTCCCTTAGCGTTCCAAAAACTAATACTAAGGTTAACTTCTAACAACGGATCTTAATTAACTTAAAAGTTTGACGAACACAAACCCGTCGTTGTTCATTTGGCTCAGGAGCAGTTGTTCATGCGCTACTTACGCCGTAGTTTGCACCTACATAGTGTGACAACATCCTCAAAAATAATAGACTACTTAGATCTATATTTCAATATATATTTCCTCTTAATCGCTTGTCACAGAAAACTTTGTACAGTTTGGTATCAAATTTCAAAAAATGGTATATTATATAATCACAGCCTAAGAAATCATAACATAAAATACAGAGTTTTGTCATCCCCAATAGTTTGCCCATTTACTAAGTATATACAAGAGAACAGGTACAAAATGGATGTTTCAGACCCTTACATGATTCCACTAAGTCTTGTATACGCATCAACAGTATAGGAAATTGTTGCGTCCTGGTCTAGATATATCTGTCCTGCATAAAACCATAAAGACCAGTAACCGAGTTTAAGTTATATTTTCAGGTATTTCATCCAGGTCATGTTTTTCATAACTGAAGCTATTGTTGTCGTGTGTGGTATGGGTTAAAATACAGAAAATACGGACGTCTAAATCCGGAACTGTTTAGAAACACCTGGTTCACTAAATACTACAACAACAACACAGTCATGAAAAACAAGACAAGGAATGAGACCCGTTTCGTATCTGGTGTTTTATGCTGAAAAAATCGGGGATGTCGAAACTGTATTTTATGATATAATTTCTTACGCCTGCAGTATAATGCACAACACATCAGCTATCAGACTTTCTCAACCGTGAATTCTTCTTCTGCTGCCTCTTTACAGTTACTGTATTGCCCGCTTTTACAATCGGAGTTGAAGAGCAAATGAAATACATACATGTGTGTATGAAATACATACATGACACTATGAAGTGCTAGAGTAGGTTGTAATAACAACGGTCAACACTTTTACCTGCTAATTGCATTTCGTTTCGGCAAGTATTAGATGTGAAAGTGACCATTGATAGACCAAAATCTTGCATTATTTTGAATGTAATGCACAATGCATATAAAACTACTTTTCTTTGTCAGCATAAAACGTATATGTTATATGTTACTGTGCATGTGTTGAATGTAAAATAAATTTAACATGAAATTTCGGGGATAATTTTAAAATGTGTATCGTTAAAAGAACCGCAAAGAAAAAATGTACCCTTTTTGTTATTTAGATGAACAATTTCGATTCTGAAATCGGAGACTTACTCGAATGCCGTTACTTTTTCTTAGTTCATTGATTTGTCCAACGTAGCAAAATGTACTCAGTTATAGTTTAGTATAAACTAACCACGTTGCATGTCCAAACCCAATCTTAACAGTAGCTTAACATAACAGTAAAATAGATTATATACATAAATATTAATGGTACATATAAAAATGCTTGGTTAACCCAAAAACTAAGCTCCCGCGTAAAGTCAACAAACAACGTCATTTGACGCAACGTTTAGTGGTCCCAGTTTTGTGCGTTACGTCAGAGCAATTTTGTCGAGCCGTTCTGTACTACAAGTTAAAGGAGATAGAGCAGTTCTTTACTGAAAATTAAGGAGATAGTGCAGTTCTGTATTGAAAGCAGTTTGTATTGAAAGTCAACGGATATAGAGCAATTGATTACTCATGCACTAAGAGTCAGATGTACATATTAATTAATTAGATTGGTTATACATGACGTTTACCGGTAAACGGCTCCAACTCATGGAGTTGAAACAGTACGGGAGTTAATTATATATATATGTATTAGATGGAGATAGAGCAAATCATTACTGGGTATCTTGGTTTGTGTTGGGTAAATCTATAATTAGTTAATATGTTATAGTAGATCTTGGCAAGACGATTTCGATGATATTAAAATATTAGTTTTGACAGAAATGGAAATAGAGCACTATTGTACTCAGGCAACGAAATAGAGGCTTTATCGGGCTAACGTGCATGTGCAATTTTGTTCTTTTGTAGAACATTCAGAATACAGTACAGTGGAGTGAAAATCATGAAGTTGGTACTAATTATAATCTTCTTTACGATCATCCGTAAGTACACACATAATAATCATGATTTATTATACAAGTACTTAACTACAAGTACATTTTTATCATAGTTTCTTTACTACATAGATGAGGATAATAAAATCCTTATGGTATTTGTTTGATTTATTCACTTCTAGAGTACAATTACACAACGAGATTTAGTATTAGAATCTTATCATTTTACGTTTTTGTTTGTTTTTCAGCCGCTGTAGATTGTGCTTGTACTTACTGTGACAGATGTGTCAATGACCAATGCGAGGACAAAGAACAGAATCAATGTAAATGCCTTGATGGTTGCAAAGACGGCTACCATGGTGGACAGTGCCAAATTAACTGCCCGGGACAATGTGTTTCATGTGCAAGGTCTTATGGAAACAAGCAATCTTCCATGTACCATATATGCTATGAATGTAGTGAAGGGTTTTATAATGGAAGCTCATCAAACTGTACAAACACGTGCCCACAGAATTGCAAACAATGTACATCACCCACATCATGTACCGCGTGTTATAACGGCTGGTATGGTACTACATGTACGATAGGTTGCTCGTCAAATTGTGCCGATAATGTGTGCAGTAAAACTGATGGTTCATGCACACAGGGATGTGTGGACAGACGTTACGGTACGCAATGCCAGAATCAATGTCCACAGAATTGCAAACATTGTACATCGGCCAAAGCATGTACCGCGTGTGATATCGGCTGGTATCGTGCTACATGCACGTCACAATGTTCCTCCAATTGTTTGAATAATCTGTGCAGAATATATGATGGATATTGTACACGGGGATGTGTAAGCGGACGTTATGGTAACCAATGTCAAAATCAATGCCCACCTGCGTGTAAATATGGTACATGTGATCGGTCCGCAGGGACATGTACATACAGATGTATTGCTAACTTTGAGCTTGGTGCAGATAGTAAATGCAATTTGTGCATCCCGGGAAAGTACGGATGGGACTGCAAAAGTGACTGTCTTAGTACAACATGCTTAAACAATAAATGTGATCGGAGTACAGGAACATGTACCAATAGTGGTTGTATGAGTAACTTTGCAATTGGGGAGAATAATCTATGTGACGTTTGTATACCAGGAAAGTACGGACAGAATTGCGAGTCAAATTGTCCAGCAAGATGTTTGAACAATGAATGTGATAAGAATGATAGAAAGTGTTCAAATGGTTGTACATCAAAGAACATCACTGGTGATTACTGTGAGGCATGTATTAATGGGATGTATGGTCAGTATTGCCAAAACATGTGTCCGAAAAATTGTAAAGACAAATTGTGCGAACGTAATTATGGAACGTGCACTGACGGTTGTGAAGAAGAACAATTCATGGGAAATGAGTGTGAACAATGCAAACACAGTTTTTACGGTGAACGGTGTACAACGGCTTGTCAAGTAAATTGTCGGTTAAACTACTGCACTAAGGACAAAGGCGAATGCTCCTCGGGCTGTGTTGGCAATTACACGGGGTCAAAATGTGATGCATGTCAGTCTGGATACTACGGGAATAATTGTAAGTTATCGTGTCCATCGTCAAGGTGCACCGGCACAATATGTACAAGAAGTACCGGACAATGTGAATCCTGTATGACCGGTGTGTATGGACAATACTGTAACCAAACATGTTCTGTAGGCTGTACAGGTAATACATGTGATCAGTTGACCGCGGATTGTGAACACGGATGTAAGGAAGGTTATACTGGTGATAAATGTTGTGTTATGGATGGACAGTGTGAGACATGTAAGGATATAACACGATGTGCGCAATGTGTTCTTGGCTATTTTGGAGACAATTGTGATAAACCATGCCCGGACAATTGCCTGAACGAATGTTTGAAGGGGGATGGAGAGTGTAAAGCCTGTAAACGCGAATTCTTTGGACAGGAATGCACAACAAAGTGTCCAAATACGTGTTACATTGACCATCATTTGAACATCTGCGATGATACGACTGGGAAATGTTTACATGGCTGTGTGAATGGATATTTCAACATACGATGCAATGAACTATGTAAATATGCATGTGTAGATAACTCGTGCAATCAATTCTCTGGAAGATGTGATGGGTGTATACCCGGTTTCCATGGTGACCAATGTAATCAACATTGTAGCAAAGACTGTATCAACGCTACATGCTCACAAGGTGACGGTTTATGTACATACGGATGTACTGGTGACTCTGATGAACCACATTGTTTGAAAGGTTAGTAATAAAACTAATATAATATGAAGACATTTCTTTGTTAGGGTTATGCTATAATTCCGTGTAAAGCTTGGTCTTTACCCAACATGCATCAACTTATAATTAGGTCCTCTTAATAGTTGTTCTTTAAATGCATACGTTGAATACAATTTTATCCATTCACCGATGTTGTTTAAATAGACGAACATGTATTATAATTTGTGTCGGTTGTATGTCGTATGTCTAACGAGAGTTTTGTCATTAATATTGTTGATTTCGTTTCTGTAAGGGTAATTTTGGGATTGCTTACTGTGCTACTAGTTTACACCTTCTTTTCTTTGTTTATTCACATTACAGATGGCAATGTAGAACTACAGACTACATCACCAGTTATTTGGGCAATTGTTGGTGGGGGAGTTGGTGTGTCGATCATGATTGGAACTTTTATCATATATGTGTTGTATAAACGGTACGAAACAACTTAAATATCCTTCTGGGAATTTCACAAGAGTAGTTGGATTTCTTCTGCGTCACTGTCACAAACGCATACATCATAATGTGTTGATATAAAAAAGATAACATAAAGTTGGACAGGGAAGGCAGCACTTAACTTAGCCCCGCAGAGCACAGAAAACATAAAATCACAAGTACAAATTGCCTAACACATAACCGAGCGAGAAAATGAACTGTCCAAGTCCCAGCTGTCAAAAAGCTGAGTGAACTAGTTTCAACAGTGTAAAGGTTGCATACCTATTATTATATGTCTGAAGTTCTAAACATTCAGGTTCCGTCACAAACATATCCATCATATGTTGATATCATGATTACGAGTTATTAAGTTGGCTCTTTTTATAAAATTCTAATTGGTTCATAATGAAGCTATGAGATGCAATTACCATGTATTACAGTACCGTTATAGTGTACCATGCATTAATAAAGGTGTCGTTACCAAGTACTTGTACAGTCTCCCATACTTTGTCAAAATAGAACTTGATTAACCGTCTAATTTGAACCGTGTTCATAATTACAGTAGACGAGTAAAGATGACATCAGACGCACAGGAAATGACATCAAATGTGGGACAGCTGACTCCTGCGGACGGAGAATTACACAATGGTAATGATTTGTTTAAAGACTGATCAAATACCGACGATAATTCACAATTGTGACATTGTTTTAATATCAACATCCCAGAAATAATCGTTTTCCTGAATATTAAATCCAAATAGAATACACGTGACACGTTGATACATTTTAGTTGTTTGTTTTACTTATTGTTATTAAGATGAGGTAACGAAATTCAAACACGTTCGTTTTATACATGCAAGGTGTAAACGTAAGGGTAACATTATTGGGTTATTTATGAATGGAAATTATAATATGTATGATTGATTGCTGACTTTTCAAACTGTTCTCTCGTTATAGACGAAGAAGCCACACATTGTCAGGTATACGCAGATCTGGATGACAATACAATGGACGACACAAATATTTATACCAGGCCCGATCCTGTCAACACATAGATACATCCTCTATTGTAGATGTACTTTGTCATGCTTAGTCTATATAGTAGTTAAGACGATGTTACTTCAGAACAGTTGACGTGTCTTCGGAGAACAACAACATATACCAATGTAGTCTACCTAAGGCGACAATTATTGTCATGAAACCTTCACAACTATTTAAGAAACCCAGATACGCAAACATGAACTTTACTACAAATTATGTTTAAATGATTATTATAAAAAAATGCTGCTATTTGTCAGATTTATAAACTTTAAACTTGAACTATATAACTATATAGCAGATTAAGACGTTGGTACAAGTGAAAGGTTGGATGCGTCGCTCAGAGGACAAAAACAATATTAATGTCGAGTTCATTCAGCGGGAATAACTGTCATGAAATCTTCAAACCTTTTAAGAAACAATAAGGAAATGTGAATGTGTCTACGAAACGTTTTCAAGGTGGATATTTGAAGAGTACTGCTTGTATTGACATATTCATAATCATCGTTTAAATCATCATAATTCTATCAACAGTCGAGGTAGGTACGTTCAGAACCAGGAAACAATCATAGACCATGCGTATAATGGAATATGAATGTGATAGAAATAAAATATATTATTTATGGTCGCATGTAAATTTACCACTAACAGACATAAGCAAACGTAATCAGCTGTTTTGCATCAGATTTTCGGTCAGCTTCTAATTGTTTAACGTATTATAACGTAATAATTTAGTTATGTCTTTATTTGTATAATTTTATTATTTGGTTTCTATGAAATCACCATTTATGTTGTAACTGTTTAGTGATTATGTTGTTTATAAGTATGTTAGTTTGACTGACTGTTATCGATAGTTTACAAGCAAGGAATACATTGTTGTGATAATTAATATGCATTTTGTAAACTATTCCACAACCTCATCAATGTTGCACTATCAAATGACTATTGTCGTCGACCATTTCTTGCAGATGAATAACTCATCTAAAAATGTAGAGAAACGGTATTAAATGACGCAATGTAACCTGTAGAATTGCTCATTTTCATGTTTGCTTGTGTATTGAATTTCACTATAAATTGTTACAAGTGATGTTCTCCCTTGTTCGACTTTAAATGTATCGTATTTTAAAATGTGTCTAAAATATTTTAACACAATTAGGCTGCTTGCAATTAAATAAAGACGTATAAACTGTAAGGTTGTTTTTTCTGTAACACGAAACGTTGCATTTATTTGAGGTGCAGGTTAAATATAAAGTATGGTAAAACCATATCCATATACATAATTATGCACCGCTAACAATTGTTTTTTTACTGTAGTGTTATATTTACTTCCGTACGGCAATTCAGATGTAACCATTCGTAAAATACAACCGAACAAACAAAGACTTTGGGTAGCTTGTAACGAAATGCATTTTTTTGTTTCGTAGTTTCTTGATATTCTTGATATTATCACAACAAAGACTGTTTTTCGAATAAATGTGTTTGTATTTCGCCATAAGATTTTGCTTCACGTTCCTTGAAACTTCAAACCTTCTCTATAGTCAAATAATGTGTAATAGTTTTGCTATAGGTGCGAAGAAATTGCTTTTGAAACTTCAGAAAACAATCACCCATTAACCTGAATCTTTATGGAGTGCTGGAAATACACTCAGGATGTTTACCTTCCAATATTTTATCCATCACGACTGTGAACTACGACCTACTGCGTCAATGACAGATACACTGATATTGGACAACAGGCCCTATCATTGACCAATATATGGCCGAACTAACAAAGTGTTTTAACACTCCGTCCGGAGCAGTTACAGATTCGATTTAAAGATCATAAACGTAGATGTTATCAAATACTAAATGTCTTATTTCTAACCACAACCAAAACATATGTTTTAGTTTCCTTCCTGACTTACATTAGAATATAAAGCTTGCAACACATGAAACGAAATACGATGACAGTTGTGCCTGTATAGAGTTGTTTACTGATAATCTTCATGTCACGAATTTAATTCATTTTCGGAAATATTATAAGTTTGTACAATGCGGATAGTATAACTTAATCTTGACACCTGAATTATTACAAGGTTCTTGTGTTTAATATATCAATTTCCACTAGGAAGGTACCACGGTCAGCGATGTAGTTACGAATTTATGACACGCACAATTTTTCATTTTGGTTAGCATGCTAGGTAGGTTCATTTATTGTTTCCAATGTTGTTTCATGATAAACCCAATTTCAACGAGTTATAACTACAGTTGGCAAATAAGAAAAGGAAGCAGTACACATTAGAAACAGCCGAACACGAAATACACACGATAACACAGAGAGAACTATATAAAAAAAACAACGAAACCGGAAAATCACATACACTCATTAAAAGTTATAAGTACACCAATTTGTAACGTTTTATCTTTTTTATTATACATGATAACTTCTTTAATTTTAGCATGTGTTCATTCGAGTAGTATAACAGCAATTTCCGATAATTGGATATTTGTATTTTGCTTGGTGTAAGCAGTGAACCGTGAACTTTCTACATTCCGAGACATACACGTGTTTTGAAATGTTGACTACACAATGTTCAGCAATATCGAAAAACACAAACTCTGAAAAAGTCCAATTACAGAAGAAAAAAGAGATGTTTGTTAAACAAGCATGTCTCATGATAGCCGAACAGTCATGAATTCTTAAGGCCATCCCGACCTTGACCTTTGATCTATTGACCTAAAATGTTTGGGAATCTACTGCTACTGATCAGCAACCTCTCTGTAAAGTTTTACGATCTTAGGACTCACACGGTTCTTACGTTGTGGGTCAGAAACCGTTGTGCATTCGCAGGTCACGGTAATGTTGACCGTCGAACCTAGTGACCTACTGATGATGACCAATCTCCACTTATAGTTTGTGGGTCCTAGGTACGACCGTTCTGCAGTCATTGATCGGAAAACATTTGGTCTACCGATCGACTGATCGACATGCATGCGCTAAGTAATAAACCCCACATCTACGATACAGAGACTTAAAAATAACTACATACAATTCCTTAGCTTTTTGAACATAATCGTTTTAAAATAACATACTATCATACATTATATTGTTATATATGGTATAATATTTCAAGCTAGAAACAAAACGATATACATTATTTGGATAATGTTTTATATCGTTATTTGCTGTGTAGGTGTACTTATAAATTTTACAACAAAGCCGCGATGTGTTTTCGCTAATTTAATAGCGGATTATACGTTGGGCGAAACCCAACGGATAAGATCCGGTTTACGATAACACATGTCACGTGATTTGGTCAGAGTTTGAATTCACTAATGGATCCAAAAATCTGTGTTAAAATCCCGCACTGAAGCAAAGATACTAGAAAATGGCTGCCAATAGAAGAACAAAAAAATTTAAAATGCGATATTCGGCAGCTCATAAGTTTTCTTTTATTTTTTAATGATGTTTAAAAATATTCCAAAAACTAGCGTAGGCCCCTGTCTAGCAAAGAAAAGACAATAATTATCTGTCTTCCATGGTTGCTATGTGCAACCAATCTTTTATATGAGGAGGCCTATTTCCTAAATGTTTGGACACAAAAAAGGCAGCCATTTCTTTTGCCCGCTTCGGAAGGAAATTTTAACATTTTCAGTGCATAAACGATGCTACAAACTGTTATGAGACACATGATTACTCTGAGATAACGAAGTAAGTCGAGCGGGAATCGTTCATATGCGCAAAATATCAACCAATCTTAAGAAAATCTAATAAAAAAGACACATGTTTCGGTTATTTCCCATCGCAAAGTTTGCAATACAATTAATTAAAGTCCGTTTCGGGTATTTACGTATCTGGACCGGACGGTGATAATCCACATCGTAGTTGTAGGTTATTGTAAAGAAAGTAAAACAAATGCATTTTCGTATTTCCTCGCCGAGATGTAATAAAAAATCCCTCCAAAATCGTCAAAAAATATTCGCGCGATAAAGGTCGCGAAAACTAATTAAATGTTTTTGTTGTCGTTATTGGATACAATAACACCTGTAATTTTCCGTCTAAATCTCTTTTATGTTGTGACGATTTGCAGGGTTTATTTAACAAAAAAAGGTGATTAAGATTAAAGATGTTTGATATTTAATCGTAATATGATTAATTGAAATGAAAATATAGCCTTTTCTTATGAACAAAAGTACTATCTGGTATGCTCATGCAACCCATTAAAAAAGGTAAATATCAAATAAGGCCTATTTGAAATCAGTAGTTATCTGTGTTTATATCTAATTATTCATTTTTAGATTAGTTACCCCTGAATTAAGTAGACCTAGAATTAAACAAATTGAAAAACGTGTATTATCCACAGACAGATATATTTTCATTTTGATCGGGCTGACAAATGTTCATTCGGACTGACAAACGATAGCAGGTTTGTATCGTCTTTCGTTACTTTGTACCCAATATTTCGTATCAAACCGCTATCGAGCGCTTTCTTGTGCAACGAACCGCTTCGATGGGCTGAATAGACGTAGGAAAGCGCTCGGTAGCGCCTTTTGGAAACGGCTTGCTCCAGATTCGTAACTTCGTAACCAAACAATTTTTTGTGAAGTTATGCATCACCAAAAAATCCAGTACTAGATAAGCATGTTACAAATAATGTAGGACAACTGACATAGTCCGCTAAAAATATGCTGTGCATTAGTTCATATTATTATAATTATCATAGTCATTCTCAAGGTTCCAAAAATGGTTAAATAAAAATGAAACGTTTAGTATTAGTACTTCTTCTATTCTGATCACACTAGTGGAAGTTCAAAATATATATTGTTCACAAACTGCGTTGTAATTCCAGTCCCTTCATGCAGATGTTGTACTGGTTTGACTAAATGTCAATCATGATACTAATTTTAGTTAATTGTTATGGTTTTTATGGTGCAAGTTATAACAACCTGTCATACTAATCAATAACTGACCATTACTTAACATTGAACTTAGAATGTTCTGGAAGTGTCCATTGTCCTCATATCAAGTATTGCCAAACGATCCAAATATGGTAATTGTCAATTTGTATTTGAATGAGCTCCAAAACAAAACAAATGCATGTAGACTAACATGTATGACCGATATACACCAAAATTCGCTTATATATACTTCATCACAATATTGGTCCATACATGAGTATATTAAGTGGCTGTTCCCTAATACATGCATAATCAATACTTAATTAAAGTAATTAATTATGCATGTAAGCCGATTATGTAACACTTTTAATGAGTGTATAATAAATGCAAGTTACAAGGAAAATGAACAAGAGAAAATTGCAATTACGACACGACAATTACTCTGACAGCCTGCCGCCTTAGTCAGCCAAGCAATACTCGAGTAAGTACCAAACACGAAAACACATGTACAACCGGACACCACAATAACAACACACAAATCAACACCCGACCAATGTCTTTTTGAAATAATTGAAATATACTTATCTGTAATGGGGTACATAAAACACACAGCTTGACTAAAGAACACAGTTTCAAAAAGAGTTTAGTACTTTCTATGTACTGTATACAAGATTATTATATGTAGTCCACCTTTTAATATCTAAAACTATGTCATTCAGCTTTTTGACAACTGGGACATTGGCTTAGCAGTTTAGTTCATTTGTCTCGTTCAGTTATGTGTTGGACATTGTGCTTCGTCATTGTGGTTGAGTTGTTTTTGGCCCGCTCGGTTGGTTAACTTGAGTGCTGACTTCCCTGTCCGATTTTTATTATCCTTTTGGTACGGACGATGACAAATGTCATTGGGTACTTAAATGTTTTACGTGCAACAAGCTCACACTTTATCAGCTAGAATATCTTCGTATCTATCTGCTGACAGATCGCTGGAAAATATGTCGAATGCTTTGATATCTCCTCTACTAGTCCATCAGTTTGATGAAGAACTTAGATGAAGCAACTAAGAACAGGCCTAACCTGACAACATTGTAATAATTCGCGTTTTTTGTGTTATTAAATTTATGATCAACATATACTTGGCTTCTGGCCGGTTATTGGTCTGCTACCATTAGCACGTTATGTATACTCACAGTATAGGCATTGAGTTTTGTGACCTGTCAAATTAAATGTGATTCCATTGTACATATATGCGCAGTGACACTATCTATTATTATCCGCACATTGCTGGAGCTTACTTATCTATTATTATCACCTACCGTGTAATTATGTATACATTTACCAGTCAAAGACTCTGGATTATACGCCAACCATCAATTTCTTCCTGTTTAGTAATTTCTCATTTGCACTTTAGGGCAATCCGTGTTCACAGTTCTTTTCATATTACTGGATACATATCATCGTAAATGTGTAAGTAAATTACATTCTTTTTAAGAGATATGTTAACTTAATATAGTCCCTGAAATAGAATTAATCATGCTTCATTAGTTTATACATTTAATTATTTAGACAGTCATGATGATTGTTCTGGTTGTTACTCGAAATATTATACCGGTATTACGTAGTTTGGATGTTTACACTTTTAAATGATTTGAATGATAGTGAAAACTTAACATTCCAATCGGTTAACTTTAATTTTTTTCAAAGTACAATACTTTTACATTGATAATTGGGTATGCACAGTTTGCGTAAAAAGGTGACAACAAAACGGACACGCAATACAGAACACATGAGACAGAGACGAGCACGAATGGTACAAAATAAATCACAGATCACAAAACAGAAGTACAAGTCACAATGCCAAACATGACAATAAACCAGACACATGAAAATGAACGAATACAAAGTTCTTCTTTTATGTATCAATTTGGTCCAATTAAAGTCTCCATTAGTGTACAATTATCCATGCAGCTTGGGACATGATAGTAAAGCTTTTTGAACAAAGAAAAATCAAATTGGATAGGGGGGACGGGTAACACTAAAGCTCGAGCTCGAAAAGGCTCTAAAGAGAACATTATAAAATTTGCTAGGTCTGCATGAAAGTGGCATCGTAGAAAATGACGAACACTTAGCTTTGATAGCGTTTGCTAATAATTATCCTTGTTGAGTTTGGCTATAGGCTATAAAAGTCAGATATATCACCATTTCTAGTAATTGATGTCGAAATGCGCAAATAATGGATTATAAATGGAAACAGCATTCAACAAGAAACAACAGGACACGAAATGCACAAAACACACACGACTTAAACAAATGAACAAGTAAACATAAAACTGAATACACACCGACATCATGTTGTCTCAGCCAGTTAAAGTCGTCTGTAACTTGATGCTAGCATGACAAATGGAGAAGAATGTACGAATTATTGTTTTATTTATCAATACTAACATCTATAGGCTATTGTCATCTTGTGTTTTGTGTATTTGTTTGTCACAATTGTTTGAATGAAGAAGATGGAAAAAAGATGAAGTACGTTGCAGTATTTTATTTTATATTTATGTGCAGACTGTGGACATTCCTTAACCTCAAATTTTTTAGTTTATAAATTTGCCCACAATCTACAAATCCCATTTACAAAAACATAGGCCACATAAGCAGCGTTGACATAACACATATACGAGGGTTGATCGGGAAGTTCGTGTAATTTTGTTGTGAATCGTGTTGTTTTGCACATAAGGAATAATAAATAATATCACAACAATCTGTTATGCATTATCAAACTCTCTTATAAAAATGAGAAAAATATATCAAACAGTTACATAGTTACGACGATTTCTAAACATCCACTATGCATAGACGCCGCACACAATTAAATTAAACGACGTCACATAACGTCAAACGACATGTAGGTTCAATGTATGGAGCACTTGTCCCACGAAGTGACACGAATATCTGATTTTCCGCATACCTAGCTCTTTCGGACAGATCCCATACATAGTTAAAGGAGATTTCTCGAGCTCGCTGACTATCAGTCTAATGGTTTTACGTCTGTCTTTTCGGGTGATTCCGCGCACTTTTCACGTACACACGGACTCACTGTCGATGGCAACCTTTCTCTATTGTTGACTTCAATTGACCTTCTGTGCATTTTGAATCGTCTGTGTTGTATGTTGGTAACTGCCGGGCTATACGCTTTTAAATTGTCGAACATTTTCATCTTTTCAATGGTTTCAGTCAGTGTTTGTTTCACATTCCCATGCAACATTCTGTAAAGCGCCTCAATTCAATGTCACCTCTTTGACGTCATGACGTTGTTTCCGTTTCATTATCAGTATAGTAAAAGACAGTGCTAATTTGATAGCGAATGTAGTAAACGACATTATATTCTATGGAAATGACCCTATGACGTTGACGTATGATGTGTTATATTTGCGTGAATTTTAGTCACACATAAGACTTTAAAAACGGCATTGTTTCAGGAGAACGAAAGATGAAAAATGTCTTAATTTTGGTGTGCTGCAACCACGTGTAGTAGCGTTGCCAAGGGTACCGTTAATTGTCGCATAAGTTGGCGGATTTTTATTCCGTTCTATATTTCAACTTCAATCATGTTGATCATCCTGATAGTGAAGTTTCATCAATATTTAACTAAAAATGAATAACTTATAAGCAAATTACACGAACTTCGCGATCAACCCTCGTATAAGCTAAATACGGTCATACAATAAGTCTCAGCTGTCAAAAAGTTGAATGAACTAGTTTCAGCAATCTAAGCTGACTACCAAAGCTGAATGATCTAGCCTCACAGATTGGGCTTAAGTTTTTGTATATCATGATTTTCCAACCTAACCAAGTCTCGAAGTAATAGAAAGCCACTGACGGTTGTTTTATGAAAGATTTGTTACAAATACAAATAAGCAATTTTAACCACTCTCGATATCGCCCACTGAGTATGTTTTTCTTTAATAAAAATCGCTAAGTTTCCTTCCAACATGCCTTGTGAATTATGTAATTCACACATGATTGAACTGTAACATCAACAAAGTACAGCGTAAACATCAGTAAGGTATTAAGTTCGTTTTTCGATTCGTTTTTATCAAATGCGAACACATTTCAGGCCATTTAAGTAAAAGTAGTGTTAACTCTTTAGGGTATAAATACCCTATAGAATTTTGATGAAAAATACTACAAAATGCCGAAGTTTCAAAAGTTATTTTAGATGTCAGTGGTGTTGTTTACGGGATGTACAGGCAACTATACCAAAATTATGCGAACATTTGACAATTTTGTAATTATTTTTGCAATACATCAATATGTGAAGCAGTCCCTTTAAACGGTTATAATGCATAGATGTATTGGTCTGAAGTGCTAAACAATTAAAGAATAACAAGCTGAATGTCATGGTTGCAGCTGAATAACCTAGTTTCAACAAGTGTAATGCCTTAGATGAATACCCAAGCTTCAACAATCCGAACGCAACAGCTGAACAACATACACATACTGTATACTTTAATATAGCTCCAATGAGCTGAATGCCCCCAGCCGAATGACTCACTTTAAACAATTAAGTTGAATAATCGCATTTCAACAGCCACAACAAACAACTCTGTTTTATTACGTTTCATAAGACGATGATACGGCCAACAGCATTTGTGAATGTAAAATATAGCCTACTCAACCGTCTGTAAAACAAGGCCAAGAGGTAGAGCATGTGACTGTCTGTATTTGTATTTATTAGTCCGTACTGAAACATATTAATTCAAGTACAATGTAATGTCACGTGTGCATGTGTATATATTACTGTTATACCTTTCATTTATTTCAATCCGTTCAACTGAGTTGTTTAGAACCATTTAGTTCACTACAGCTGTACTGTAACCCAATTACATTGATGCACCAGAGTATTTTTAATACATGTCCTTCGGTCAACGTCGTGAGCGATAGTTTCAGTCAGCATTGTCGATCACACACGATTATTGTGCTATTTTAACATTACACATCGCGTGAACACATCTTCAAGTGGTCGTTACCAACTACACTACGAGATGCTTCGAGACAGTCAAAAGCACAATTGTACCGTATTGTACTTAAGTATCGTTCCTACCAAATCAAACATGTAAAGTACAATAGTAACAAACACTTTTGCTGAAATTATTCTTTCAAACACACTACATTCATTCCAGGTCCTTTTGAGAACACATTACTTCTAAGTCTCGGCATTTCAGACCCTATGGTGATACTCGCCCGAATGGAATCCCTCACCACCTCTGAATAAAGCCATTTCAGCCCTACGAGGTACTCACCATCACCATCACCGTAACTTCCGCTACACCTGATTTTATGCGATATATAACTTCATCGATTACACTTGTATTCCAGGCCCTATTGAGTACTTGCCACCAAATACAGTCAGTTATGGCGTATGAGGTACTCACTTTCGTCAAGTTCCACCATATCTTACCCAATAGGGAACACACAGGCAGCAGAAGCTACACATGATCCTATGAGGTACTTCCCACCATCTAATTTAGCCATTAATGGCCCTTTTAGGAAATTGCCACTGTCTGACACAGCTGTTTTTCATGGGTTAATGTGGTACCTAAACTGACTGACACAGCCGTCACTTCTGATTTAATGAATGCCAAACGATGCGGGTTACGCTGCTCTGCTTGTTAGTTGAGTATTGCCATCCCTGTTCGATGTTCTATTATATTTATGACAATGATCAGCATTTCAAAAATCTAAAAAGTGAGCGCAAAGGTCGGCGAAACACATTTGAGAGAAGTCACATTTTTATCAGGCGCTCGTCAACTTTAAAGGTGGGTTCACACTATGAATGTTTGTACCAGCGTTGGTCAGCGTTTTAAAAGTCCAAACAATGAGCCGAAATGTCGGTGAATTTACGCTCGCGAGGAGGAATATTTTGGCTCGTACTACGAACGTTATGTATCGAACCCACGCTAACGTTTGGGAACGTTTCCTAGCGCTTTACTGCGCTTGACAGCGGTTACTAACGCTTAACAACGTTTGCCTGCGGTGTAGTTATATTTCATCAGCGTGAACTTTTGCCAACGCAGTTTTATTTAGCGTTTGTTCGGCGATCCCAAACTTAGGTAAACGAATTGCCTTCCGCCAGGATCCGTTGTACAAGGTTAACATTAGTTACGGAAACATTATGTAAAGTTAACCACTTGCGTTGCAATCGCGTTCATTGGACAAACATTCTGTTGCGCTGAGGAAAAATCGCTTACTCCAGCCTTTGCGTTACTATCGCGTTCATTGCGTCTAATACCCGTTGGCCTCAGACTCAATTCATCGACACCACCAGCGTTTCAGCAGACGTTTGTGAACGGAGTCTTATTTTAGCAAACTTTGATCGAATTAATTCAGCGTTCATGAACGTTTACAAACAAAACACAACTTGCACCAACGTTCATTTCCAAACATCTACAAAGTATTTGCATGTTAAACGAACACAACGTTCTTCAGCGTTCACCAGCGATAATCAACTTTTCTAAACGTTTAGTAACTTTAACTATAGGAGCTGAACATTTGCCCAAACGACGGTCCAAACGTTGTAGTGTGAGCCAAGCTTAACGAATATTCCATAGCGTTTGAGAACGTGGGCTAGCAATAGTAGCAATATACCAGCATTGTAGTTATATTATGTTAGCGTATGCTATCTTTTGTTAACGTCCATGTTCCGTATGTGTAGCGGTCGCTGTCTCCATCCAACTAAGGGAGCGACAGACATTATTTTGTAAACATATAAACAGCTGCTGTTTCGGGTTAATGTACATGCTGTAACGAACAGTGGTGTTCGCCTAACTCATTGCAGTATTATATATTACTCATTTCTCGTTCGGCAGGGGAGACCACCGTGTTTTGATTCCAGATTCGCAGTCTATTCGTACTAGGAAGTAACATAATACCGATTTGTCTATTATGTTAATATTCGAATAAATAGTGCATGTCGAGTCAAGATTTATGTTTTCATAGACTAAGTGTAATCGCATCATAAAACACTTCTATTAATTTAGTATTAGTTTTCAAAACACGTTGGAACTTTATACTTTTATCATGCTCATGTAGACGCTTTCAATCGTATTCTCCGGAAGTCATGATTCTTTAATATTTACCTCGCTTGAAATTCAGAAGTCCTTAGACAGTTGTTTTGGTTGTTATCAATTAAGAATATTACATTCTTGCTATTTAGACCAATAATTCAAGCTGAGAGCTCACCGGTAGCCTTAAATTCATGGTTATCTAATAGACGCTCATTAAATATAGCCAAACGAGGCGCTTATTAAACATTTGGCGATGATTACTGGAATAACACAGACTATAAGTATGACGTCATAGAATAGGCTTATATCAGGCGGTAATCGACAGAAAGTAGTCATTCGTATGCTCACCGATCTTCTTCTATATTAATGGCGAGCGTTCAACACTTTGAACATTATTGTCATGCGTGGGGGGTTAAAAAGAAATAGACTGTTAGGTTTCCCAAGTTACTCAATCTACCTGGTACCTCCAAACAGTGAGTGATAATAATATTTGCATACTTTACACCTTAGATAAATATATCCCTAAACTGCAAAAACATATATACAGTATAACTCAGTGTGCAGAATATAGAATATTAGTAGGGTAAAAAACAGGTCATTCTGAAGTTGACTTGTTCAAAAACTCTATCTTTCACTCTTAGTTAAACCTATTGACATATGAATTGTGAGGTTATAGATCCCACTTGTATATAGGTGATTCTTTGTACATATTTGAATGAATTTTGTGTATTGCTAGAACTAGTACGTTGCAACTTAACTTCCCGACGGGTTCAGATATAGAGTCCCTGCACGTTACAACGCTATTTGTTTATTTGTAGGTACATGCCAACTATTTGTATAGTTGAAGATAAACCTGGATACAGTGGAAATCATGAAGTTGGCACTAGTTATAATATTCATTACGATCATTCGTAAGTACGAACATAACAAACGTTTATATTTTAATAAATTTACATTTGTTTTAATCTTCTACCCATACCAATGTTTTACGGAAATTTATACCTTACGCTCAAAATTAAACTCTTTATAAACTTTTACCCTTTCAAATTGTAGTAAAATACTATGAAATATAAATAATTATTCAGTTAATGAACACACGCAAACTATACGTGTCCCGAATGTGTAGTTGTTAGAGAATTATGAATTATCTAAATTTGAACGTAGGTTTACGATCTCCGTAAAATCTGGGATGAAACATTACACCTATCTTTAAAAAGTATTTCGTAAGGTAATATTGTCTTCAAACAATGTTAGTCACAGTATATGTTTGTTTTGTTCACTACACTATCGAATTCAGCATTACAACCTTGTCATTTTACGAATTTTTTTGTACTACAACAGCTGTAGATTGTGATTGCACTAACTGTGACAGATGTATCAATGACAAATGCGAGAACAAACATGTAGATAACTGTTTATGCACTGATGGTTGCAAAGACGGCTACTTCGGAAGGGGGTGCAGAAACAACTGTCCGGTACAATGTGTGTCATGTGGAAGGTATTATGGCAGAGCGAGTGATCCCACGTACAATATATGCTATGAATGTAGTGAGGGATATTATAATGGCAGCTCAACAAACTGTTTATGTCCACTTAACTGTCAAAACTGTACATCGAGCACAGCATGTACCGTGTGTAACACTGGGTGGTATGGTCCTACATGTGCGTCACAATGTTCCTCCAATTGTTTGAATAGTGTGTGCAGTATATATGATGGATATTGTTCACAGGGATGTGTGAATGGAAAGTGCGGTACACAATGTCAGAATCAATGTCCACCTACGTGTAGAAATGATATATGTGATCGGTCTACAGGGACATGTATATACGAATGTATTGATAATTTCGAGCTTGGTGCGGATAGTAAATGCAATGTTTGCATACCGGGGAAGTACGGAGGAGACTGCAGTAACGAGTGTCTGAGTACAACATGCTTTAACAATAAATGTGGTCGGAGTACTGGAACATGCACCAATGATTGTCGGAGTAACGTTGCAATTGGGGAGAATAATCTATGTGACGTTTGTATACCAGGAAAGTACGGACAGAATTGCGACTCAAATTGTCCAGCAAGATGTTTTAACAATGAATGCGACAGGAAAGATGGTGTTCCAATGGATGTAATTTATCGAACATCAATGGAACTTACTGTGACGCATGCATCGATGGGATGTATGGTAATAATTGTCAGTTACCATGTCCAAATAATTGTAAAGGTAAAGTATGCGGACGTTTTGATGGAACGTGCACTGACGGTTGTGAAGAAGAACAATTCATGGGAAATAAATGTGAAAAATGCAAACACGGTTTCTACGGTGAACGGTGTACAACGGCTTGTCCAGTAAATTGTCGGTTAAACTACTGCACTAAGGACAAAGGCGAATGCTCCTCGGGCTGTGTTGGCAATTTCACGTGGTCAAAATGTGACGCATGTCAGCCTGGATACTACGGGAATAATTGTAAGCTATCGTGTCCATCGTCAAGGTGCGCCGGCACTATATGTACAAGAAGTACCGGACAATGTGAGTCCTGTATGACCAGTGTGTATGGACAATACTGTAACCAAACATGTTCTGTAGGCTGTACAGGTACTACATGTGATCAGTTGACCGCGGATTGTGAATACGGATGTAAGGAAGGTTATACTGGTAATAAATGTTGTGTTAGGGATGGACATTGTGAGACCTGTGAGGATATAACTCGTTGTACTCAATGTGTTCTTGGCTATTTTGGAGACAATTGTGATAAACCATGCCCGGATAATTGCCTGAACGAATGTTTGAAGGGGGGTGGAGAGTGTAAAGCCTGTAAACGCGAATTCTTTGGACAGGAATGCACAACAAAGTGTCCAAATACGTGTTACATTGACCATAATTTGAATATCTGCGATGATACGACTGGGAAATGTTTACATGGCTGTGTGAAAGGATATTTTAACATACGATGCAATGAACTATGTAAATATGCATGCTTAGAGAACTCTTGCAATCAATACACTGGAAGATGTGATGGGTGTATACCCGGTTACCATGGGAACCAATGTAATCAACATTGTAGTAAAGAATGTATCAACGCTACATGCTCACAAGATGACGGTATATGTACATACGGATGTACTGGTGACTCTAATGAACCACATTGTTTGAAAGGTTAGTAATAAAACCTAAAATAGTATGAAAACACTCCTCTGGTAGGGATACGGCATGAAATTCGTGTAAAGCTAGTTCTTTAGCAAAATGCATTTAGCTTATAATTATGTTCTCTTTTAGTTGCTCTGACGTCAGTAAATACATCGAATATTTAATATATAAACTAGTGTAGAGTTATTTATATATATGAATATGCATTATACAATAAATGTCTATGTTTGTATGTTTACATGTAAATCTTACATTTTACTACGACGGTCATCCAATAGAAATAGTTAGTAGGTACACCTAACTCGGAATTATATTTACATCAGGTGGTTCTTTCAGTGAAACCCATAAGACTTTAGCTGGTCAAGCACAAAAAGCAATTTTTAGATATATTTATAGTTTTATTAATATATCAGTCGAACACACAATGAGTTTATTTGATAAATTAGTGAAACCGATTTTATTCTATGGTTCTGAAGTCTGGGGTTTTGCACAAGCAAACCCAATTGAAAGAATACACACATTATTTTGTAAGTCTGTTAATACGCAAAATGATTTTATATACGGAGAATTAGGACGCATTAACTGTCAAACGCAACGTTTTGTTTATATTATTAAATTTTGGTTAAAAATTGTTAACAAAAATGAAAGAAAGTATGTTCATTGTATGTACAAAACTATGTTGAAGGATATTGAAAGGACACCGGGTAAATCAAATTGGGCATCTCTTGTTAAAGATACATGAAGCAGATTAGGATTTTATGCAGCATGGCTAGCACAGGGTGTTGGAAATACAAATACGTTTTTAAATTTATTTAAACAAAGAATTAATGATATATTTGTACTAGAATGGAATACTAGAATAAACGAATCAACTAGGGCTAATTTTTATCGAACATTTTGTAGCTTTCAATTTCAACCTTATCTACAACTTTTAAATTTAAAGTCGTATAGGACAGCATTTACCAGACTAAGATTGTCTTCTCATAGGTTACACATAGAAACTGGCCGTTGGAACAATACTCCGAGGGAACTAAGACTATGCTCTGTATGTGACAAGCTAGATGATGAGTTCCATTTTCTTTTTGAATGTTCATTGTATAACGCTTGAAGACACAAGTATTTAACACCTTATTTTAGAGTGAGGCCGAATATGTATAAGACCATATCAATTTTAACTTCAACCAATTGTAAAATGCTCCGCAACCTTGCCACTTTCGTTGAAAAGGGTTTCGAAATTAAGAAAAGATCTGTCCTAATTTAAATCAATGTAATGTCTTATGCGTTCTGATTTAAATCAGTGCAAATTTATTGTTTAATATAATCTTGATACTGTACTATATAATGACATGACTAACATTCATGAAATTTGTTGAATTTATATACGAATAAACATGCATGTATTATTATTGTTTGTGTGTGTGTGTGTGTGTGCGTGCGTGCGTGCGTGCGTGCGTGCGTGCGTGCGTGCGTGCGTGCGTGCGTGCGTGCGTGCGTGCGTGCGTGCGTGCGTGCGTGCGTGCGTGCGTGCGTGCGTGCGTGCGTGTGTGTTAGTGGGTGCGTGGGTGCGTGTGTGCGTGTGTGCGTGTGAGCGTATGTCCAAGTGTAGGTGGAGTGAGAAGTGTGCGAGTTTGAGTGCGTGCGTGTATGTATATGTGCATGTTTGATGTGTGCTTGTATGTTAGTAAGAGAGTAAATTATTACACTTGTATAATATACGTTTATATTTGTGAAATCATGGGCATAATGCCTAATGTTTTGGAAATAAACTTGTATCGGACGTTTCGTAATACTAATTATCGTTGTTGCTATTTTTCATATTTCAGTTATTACAGATGGCGATGTAGAATTGGAGACGACATCATTGGCAGTCATTGGGGCGATTGTTGGAGGGGTAGTTGGTGTATCGATCGTGATTGGCATTGTTGTCATAATATTATATTTGCTGCATAAACGGTAAAAAACACTCCATTATATTTCTTGACATTTCACACTCATCTCTTATATGTTGATGACAAGTTCCCATACGAGTTTCGTCCACCGTTTATGTAAAAAAATCAATTTGGCTAATAAGTAAACTATGAATTTTCAGTACCATGTACCCTGCACTTAATGATGGATTATTAGTTAGGAAGTCGTTTCAAAAAAGGCAATCATGAGAAAATCTGACAGGGAAGGCAGCACTCAACTTACACAGCCATACACAGAACATATACAAAAACGTCATATACCACAAATACACGGTACACTGTAACTCATATAACGGTATCGCCTATACTTTGTTCAATTAGAACTTGATACGCGGAATAGCTCGAACCGTTTTCATTACAGTAGACAAGCAACGACAACATCAGATGGACATGAAATGACACCAAATATGAGTGAGCCGGTTCATGCTGAAGATGAATTACACAATGGTAATACATTATGTTAAGATTGATCAAATAACGATGATACGTCACAATTGTGAAGTTATTTTGATATCAACATACCGAAAATGTTCCTTTTCATGGAAGTTAACTCCGAATAGAATACACGTGACGCGTTAAAACGTTTTAGTTATTAATTTAACCGGATGTGTTATATTTCTTGTTACTAAGATGATGCAACGTAATTCTATCCCGTTCATGTTGTGCATACTAGGGTCTCTTTATTCGATTTTATATGAATGTAAGTACTTCATAATCTAACTGTTTTCTCGTTAATAGGCGAGGAAGCAACAGAATGTCAGGTATATGAAGATCTGGATGACAATACAATGGACGATAAAAGTATCTATACCATCCCTGACCCTGTCAACACATAGATAGATACTCTATAGGACTGTGTTCCGCCAAGTCTATGTCGTAGTTAAAGACGATGTTACTGTAGAAAAAACAGTGGAAAATAACATATACCAATGTAGTCATCTTAAGGCAAAATCTATTGTCATGAACCTTCGCATATGGTTTACGAAACCCTGAATCGCAAACATGTAATGTTATGGTATGATTATTATAAATAAGAGTACTGTTCTAATATGAACTAATGCACAGCGTATGTAGCGGAATATGTCAGTTGTCCTACATTATTTGTAACATGCTCATCTAGTACTGGATTTTTGGTGATGCATGACTTCACAAAAAATTGTTTGGTTACGAAGTTACGAATCTGGAGCAAGCCGTTTCCAAAAGGCGCTACCGAGCGCTTTCCTACGTCTATGCAACCTATCGAAGCGGTTCGATGCACAAGAAAGCGCGCGATAGCGGTTTGGTACGAAATATTGGGTACAAAGTAACGAAAGACGATACAAACCTGCTATCGTTTGTCAGTCCGAATGAACACGAATAATACACGTTTTTCAATTTGTTTAATTCTAGGTCTTCTTAATTCAGGGGTAACTAATTTAAAAATGAATAATTAGATATAAACACAGATAACAACTGATTTCTAGGCCTTATTTGATATTTTATCTTTTTTTAATGGGTTGTATGAGCATACCAGATAGTACTTTTGTTCAAAAGAAAAGGCTATTTTCATTTCAATTAATCATATTACGATTAAATATCAAACATCTTTAATCTTAATCACCTTTTTTTGTTAAATAAACCCTGCAAATCGTCACAACATAAAAGAGATTTAGACGGAAAATTACGGGTTTTATTGTATCCAATAACGACAACAACAACATGTAATTAGTTTTCGCGACCTTCATCCCGCGACTATTTTTTGACGATTTTGGAGGGATTTTTTAATTACATCTCGGCGAGGAATCACGAAAATGCATTTGTTTTACTTTATTTACAATAACCTACAACTACGATGTGGATTATCACCGTCCGGTCTAGATACGTAAATACCCGAAACGGACTTTAATTAATTGTATTGCAAACTTTGCGATGGGAAATAACCGAAACTTGTGTCTTTTTCATTAGATTTTCTTAAGATTGGTTGATATTTTGCGCATATGAACGATTCCCGCTCGACTTACTTCGTTATCTCAGAGTAATCATGTGTCTCATAACAGTTTGTAGCATCGTTTATGCACTGAAAATGTTAAAATTTCCTTCCGAAGTGGGCAAAAAAATTGCTGCCTTTTTTGTGTCTAAACATTTAGGAAATAGCCCTCCCCATATAAAAGATTGGTTGCATAGCAACCATGGAAGACTGATAATTATTATCTTTTCTTTGCTAGACAGGGGCCTACGCTAGTTTTTGGAATATTTTTAAACATCATTAAAAAATAAAAGAAAATTTATAAGCTGCCGAATATCGTATTTTAATTTTTTTTGTTATTCTATTAGCAGCCATTTTCTAGTATCTTTGCTACAGTGCGGGATTTTAACACAAATTTTTAGATCCATTAGTGAATTCAAACTCTGACCAAACCACGTGCACACGTGTTATCGTTAACCGGATCTTATCCGTTGGGCTTCGCCCAACGTATAGTCCGCTATTAACAGATTTAGTATTATCATTATATATCAACACTCCAGGTAGGTACGTACAGGATTAGGAAATAATCATAGACCATGCGTTTAATAGAATAGGATCGCCATAGAAATAAAATATTATTTATGTTAACATGCACATGGTACTGCCTGTTACGGATTAAATATCAAACACAGCATGATCAAATGTGTATGGATTTAGTAGTTGGATAAGATGCATTACTATAATACAACATAATAAAAGATAAGCAAATGCTTGGCATCAGATTATTTGCGCGGGTAAACAACTAAAAAGAAAAGGTACTACATTTGTATATAGTTTGACCTTTGTGAGAACATATATGATAGTATCTATAATCGTTATCATTACATGTTATAAAAATCCCTCGTATGTATCATTTTGTAAAATGTGTTATAACTTAACAATTTAGTAATGTCTTTATTTGCATAATTGTATCATTTAATTTCTTTGAACCACAAATTCTGTTGTTACAGCGTAGTGCTTATGTTAGTTATGAGCATGTTAGTTTTTCTGAATGTTATCAACGTTTACCAGGAAGGAATACATTGCTGCACAAACAAATGACTCATTTAAAGAAATAGAGAAATGGTATTAAATGTTTAAGTATACCCTGTATAATTGCTCATTTTTCGCTTGTGTATTAACTGATTCGTTAAATGCATTTCAAGTTCTGTACTTCCTTATTCGACTTTAAATGTTTCGTCGTATTTTGAAATTGGACTACCAAATATTTAAACTCAATTATGCTTGCAGTTGAATAAAGATATACCCACTATAAGGTTGTTTTTGCTGTAACATGAAACGTTGCAAAATATTTGAGAAGCGCAAGGTAAATATAAAGGTATTATGAAACAAATATCCATATACAAAGTGTTATTGTACCGTAGTTGTATATCTTATTTCCCTATGACAATTTGTAAAATATAACCACACAGACATAAGCTTTGGGTTGCTTGCATCATACAATATGTTCTTGTGTTTGTCTTTTCTTGATATTATCAGCAACAGAGAATGTTGTTCGAATAAACGTGTTTGTATTTCGCAATAAGATTTTGCTTCACGTTCCTTGAAACTTCAACCCTTCTCAGACAATGATGGGTTGGCGGAAAACTATTGTAACTCCAGTATAAAACATAATGAGTTACAATAGTTTTCCGCCAAACCATCGCAGTCTATATAATAGTCCAATAATGTGTTAAGTCTGGCGGCAGCTGCGAAAAATTGTTTTTTTAAACATCAGGAAACATCATCCATGAACCTGTCAGCTTCGTCGTATGTTGGAAATACACCCAAGATGTTACCTTCCCAATACTGTATACGTCAATATTGTAAACTATGACATCCTGTGTCAATTACAGATACACTGCCAATGGACAATGAATTCCGGTTCCATGTCCTATAAATGGCCGAAATATTAATTTTTGACCTTTTTTGAAGACGGGTGCAATGACCACATGTCTCCAATCATCTGGTACAATACCAGTTTCCAGTGACTGTTGGAAGATTTGTGTGAGTATTGGGGCAATTTCGGTGTGTAGTTCCTTTAGTTACCTTGAGGATAGTTCGTCTTGACCAGATGCCTTGTTTGGGTTTAGATTTACGAGTCATTTATAATGTAATTGATAGTGTAAATGTAAGTTATCTCTGTAAAAATGCCACAGTTAAAGGGTCTAAAAGAATGTAAATATGAAACCATCAACCATTTGGCTATTACATCAATCCCTAATAAAGGGTGCGAAAAAAACAACAACACAATTTAATATCAATGTACATGTAACATTAGTGGGTAGATATGTGGATAACACGTATCATCCTGAAAGGCTTTCAGTGCGGCATGTTCATAGATTGATATATTGTCTAGCCGTCGCACCATGTGGGCCCTCCACTAGTAGTTATATCGCCGTGTAACGGTTGTTGGTTGCATAAATGGAGGTAATTGGATAATCATGCACACATCGCAAACATTGTAGTTTGTCATTAGAGTAGAATGACATATATAAGCCTAACAATCACCCTTAGTGGTGAGCTGGCTTTTCAAAGGCGGGATTTGTTTGTATCTGTCCGTACGGCACGTTACAGCTGCAACATTAAATGATCATAGCCCTAATGCCATCTCAGGAAACATACATTGCATGAACGAGCTTTCGGTATTGATTTAAACACGTACAATGCAACGTTGATGCTATTTACATTAGTTCGTTGGCATTTCGCCGTCTTGTAATATGCACCTTATACGAATTATTGAAGAAACATAATACTTTTATTAGACATTTATGAGTTAATTCGAATCCGATGTTGCATTCCGAATCCGACAAAGAGATGATGTAACAAAGGGGTGATATCAAAACAAATTTTATCTGAGGACGTGCTGATTCAATAACTTGGTTTTCGGGACACATATTCATGAATACTTACCATGTTTTACTTTCGATATAAAATGCATACTCATTTTTGGTTAATGTCAACAATTGTCATTTTTTATGGAACAATATGACTTGCAGCAACCAGGAAACGGACTTATCAACGTTTCATAGCGTATCAATTGTGCAAAGAGTATCTTTAACTAGGTCAAATTTCGACGTTATCGCCATAAGGAACGCTGTCTGGCAATGTTGTTACATCGTTAACACCACACTGGTGTCCGTTCTGTATGGTATTCACGCAATATCAAACGTGTGTATTTTACCAGCAATGTGTCCTAAAACCCGTTTTAGACATAAACACACGATACATTTTGTTTGGCCTATATACTGACGGCCTAAGATCACAAAGATCTCGTGCACGCTTCACACCAATGATTATACGATATTGAAGTAGATGTAACGGCATCTTTTCCAATTTGTTAAAATTGCAAGATTGTTTGGTATAGTGTATAGAGCATACATGTAGAACTAAAATTGTATGGATCTATAACTAATAAAACATACAATCATGAATGTACAAAAATGAACATGATTACACGATAGGTGGCATGGTTTCCTGTCAATCCACAGGGTACCGATTCGAATTTCGGCTGGGGCAATATAACTTCCAGAACCACTGTCACAACGTTTCCCAACCAACACTAGATAAACTGGTTGGTAGTCTCGAGTATATCGGTCATGTACACAATGGTCTATTCGGAACTTGAGGGCTATGGCATCGAACCCGGATTCCTTGTATGACACAATTGTCTGTCGCTTTTCCGGAAGATTACGAATCTATAGTGTGCAGCTACGGTGTAATCGTATATAATTTCGCAAAAAAAAAGAAACTGCACTATAGCAATAACCTACTGTTCTCTGTTCAGAAGAGTAGATGCAATTACATCACTAGTGTAATTTAAAGTAGGTTGGTAAGAAAAATGTTGTTACCTCCACCTTAGTAATAGGTGAGAAAATTATAGTTGTCAAATGAGTTACATTTTGAAATCGTTCCTACGTAAACCACCATGTAGCATGGCTAATAGACATTTATGAGTTAATTCGAATCCGATGTTGAATTCCGAATCCGACAAAGAGACGATGTAACAAAGGGTGATATCAAAACAAAAATGATTTAGGACGTGCTAATTCAATAACTTGGTTTTCGAAACACATATCCATGAATACTTACATGCAGGTTTTGCTTTCAATATAAAATTTATACTTGGGTATTGAATGTTGTTCTAGAAAACACCGTAGAGAATGTGTTTACAAAAGAAGGAAAACATTATTTCGAAGATACATACACACGTAGTTATTTTAACTTCGCAGAATGACTCTGTATATATGTGTGTTTTCTATGTATACAAGTAGAGTGTTTTGTAAGGTGAATATTAAATGAAACACCGGTGTGATTGTTTTTTTATTCGGGTTTAAAATAATGTCTCATCAATTTGACAGTAATCTGTGACATAATGTTGACCTAACCAGATTTACTGGACTGTATTCTAACCAACACTAACATATAGCTAACATACCCTTTCACGAGGAATCACGTATAGAGGAATATCGGCATTGTAACAACTGTCAATTTTTTAATGGAATGGAATGGTATGTCTTGCCGCAATCAGGAATCGAACCTGTCAACGTTTCATAAATCAATCATACATACGGTATCTTCGCCTAGGCTGGCTTTCAACGTCATCATTGTAAGGAACGCTGTCTGGCAATGTTTCTTAAACATTGTCACGATGGTTGTGATATCGTCACCGTCATAATTTATCCTTGATGTCAACATATTGCAGCTCTGCGTTCTATATGATATTCACGCAATATCAAACGTGTTTTTCTTCACCATCTTGGTCGCCGAAGAAATGCGTCCTAAAACACGTTTTAGACGTAAACACACGACATATTTTGTTTGGTCTATATACTTAATGCCTAAGATCACAATGATTTCGTGCACGCTTTACACAAACGATTATACGATATTAAAGTAGATGTAATGACATCTTTTCAAACTTGTTAAAATTGCAAGATTGAATGTTAGTGTGTACGTATATAGATTTTAGAAACAATTCAAAAGAATATACAGCTAAAATATAAGAATCTAACTACAAAAACATATAATCTTGAATGTACAAACATGAACATCATCACACGATAAGTAGCATGGTGGCCTATCAATCCAGGGAGTACCGATTAGAATCTCGGCTAGGGCAATGGAATTTCAGAACCGCTTTCGGAGCGTTTCCCATTCACCTAGGGATACACTGGTTGGTAACCTAGAGGTAGTATCGCGTGTATCTGTGCTGTTACATAGGCACGTAAAAGAACACAATAGTGTATTCGGAACTTTGAGAGCTAGGGCATCGAACCCGGAAACCTTGTATCACACAACTGTCTACAGCTTTTACAGAAGATTACGAAACTATAGAGTGCAGCTATCGTGTAATTATATTTACAGTTAGGAATATTAAGGTTCAGGGGTATTAGAGGGGGTCAATATAAACGAACATGGGATCTGAATGAAGGTGTAAATTTACAAAACATTCAAACACTCCCCCAAGAAATAACTACTGTAATGCGAATTTCATCTCTTAAAACAGATTCTAAAACCGAAAATGAACCAAAACATCATGTTCTGAAGAAGATCAAATTTGAATCTATCACTGTATGTAAAGGTCAAACTTATATTAAAGCGTGCTGTATAAACCCAAGGTCAGTCAAAAACAAGAGTCTTGCCCTTTCAGATTATATATTATCTTATAATTATGATATTGTTGCTGTGACTGAAACAAGGATAAGGGGTCCTTCTGACAAATCATGCATTGCGGAGCTTGTTCCATATGGCTACAAAATCAAGCATGTTCCTCGTTGTGGACGCGGTGGAGGAGTAGCAGTTGTGTACAAAACCACTCTTCACCTCCAGCTTCTTACTTCTACCAATGATAAAGTTTTTGCCACTTTTGAACACATGGAATGCATTATAACCATTAACAACTATTGTCTGCGTCTGGCTGTGGTGTATAGGCCACCCCCAAATCGTAAAAACGGTCTTAAGACATGTACTTTCCTGGGAAATGAGTAGCCATCATTTCTGGCCAAACTTGTAACTACAGAAAGTAACATCATTATTGTTGGGGATGTAAACATCCACCTTGACACCCTTTCGAACCCAGAGTCTGCCAAGTTCACCAGTGTACTTGAATCTTGCGGCATGCAGCAACATGTAACTGGGGCAACTCATGTGGCTGGACACACATTGGATGTGGTTATCATCAGAGACACTGACACTACTGTTTCACAAGTTGAAATATCGGACCCTGGACTCCCTGATTAAGGTGTCACGTGACCATTTTGCAGTAGTATTTAAAGCATGCGCGCTAAACCTGCTCCTATGAGAAAAACTGTGAATTTTAGAAAGCTAAAATCGATTGATGTCAATGAATTCAAAAAAGACATTAAATCATCAGATATTTTGAAAAGCGGGCTGCACATTTCCGATGTTGATGAACTTGTTGAGGTGTATACCCATGGACTGTCATTACTCATTGACAAACATGCTCCCCTCAAATCTAACACCATTGTTTTAAGACATTCTTGTCCTTGGTACACTGAAGATCTACATGACGCCAAACATCTGAGGCGTAAACTTGAGCGAAAATGACGAACCACTAAATTAACGAAAGATCATGAAATATATAGAAATCAATGTTCGGCAGTCAACAAATTGCTAAAACAATCAAAAGTAACCTATTATGCAGATAAGGTAGAGTCATGTGGTCGCGATCAGAAAGAGCTGTTTAAGATAACTAAACATCTGATGGGCGATGCTAAGGAAGTGGTGTTACCATCTAATAAATCGGCCAAGATGCTTGCACAGGACTTGAGTGACTTCTTCATCAACAAAACTGAAGGAATACGAAGTGAAATTGCCTCCACTACTCAGTCAACCCAACATGGTGACATTGCTGAATTCGACACACCTTTTCGAGAAGAGCAACTATCTGAGTTTTCTCCGACTTCAGAAGAAGAAATCCGGAAACTGATAAATAGATCACCTAGTAAATCATGTGAGCTTGACCCAATCCCAACATGGTTGTTGAAAGATTGTTAAAATGAACTACTGCCAATATTAACACGACTATTCAATGCATCACTGGAAAATGCTTATGTACACGCGGCTTTTAAAAGCTCCAGAATAGGACCACTGATAAAGAAGCCAGGCCTTGATCAAAATGTAATGAAAAATTACAGACCGGTGTCAAACTTACCATTCATTTCCTAAGTTCTTGAGAAGGTAGTCGATGCTCAACTAGATGAGCACTTAACACTGTATAATCTCCATGAAGAACGCCAGTCAGCATATAGAAAATTCCATTCTACTGAAACTGCTTTACTTCGTGTGCAAAATGACATCCTTTGTTTTCTAGACCAGAATAAAGCTACTGTCCTCGTCACGCTTGATTTATCAGCAGCATTTGACACCATTGATCACACCACCCTCCTACGCCGACTTGAAAATCATTTTGGTATAGTAGGCAAACCATTGGAGTGGATGAAATCCTATCTGTGTGACCGTTACCAGACTGTTTGTATTGATGGTGAACTTTCGGAACCAGTACTCATGAATTATAGCGTACCTCAAGGCTCTTAGCTTGGTCCCAAAAACTACATTATGTATACAAAACCAGTGGGTGCAATCTGTAGAAAGCATCAACTGCAACATCATTTCTACGCTGATGACTCCCAGTTGTATATGGCATTCCTACCGAAGGATTGCGTTTCACGCGATGAGACACTGCAACGAATTGAAGTATGTCTGAAGGATATCTTGCTCTGGATGAAGAACAATTTGTTGAAACTTAATGCAGACAAAACAGAGGTAATCCTGTTTGTTCCGAAACGGAATACCAATGCTGCCGAGAATATCACAGTGAAAGTTGGTGACGCTGTGATCAGCCCATCATCAGTGGTGAGAAACCTTGGTGCCATGTTGGATTCACACCTGAATATGGATAAACATGTAAACTCTGTCTCCAGGTCTTGTTTCATGCAGATCCGACAAATAGGTCAAATCAGACAATATTTGACAGTTGATGCAACAAAATCCCTCATAAATTCTTTAGTAACATCAAGACTGGATTATTGCAACTCATTACTGTGCGGCTCCCCAAAAAACATTCTGAACAAACTACAAAATATTCAAAATACAGCTGCCCGCCTCATCGCACGGATACCGCGATACAACCACATCACTCCTGTGCTGAAGGATCTACACTGGTTACCTGTACAATACAGAGTGGAGTACAAGGTATTGACTCATGTTTACAAAGCACTACATGGAAAGTCCCCGGGCTACATCAGAAGTATGTTGGAAATATATTCTCCACAAAGACAGCTTAGGTCACAAAATGACTCTATTCTTCTAGTTGTGCCGAGGATGAGGACTGTATCGTACGGTGATCGATGTTTCAACGCTGCAGCACCGAAGCTCTGGAATGCACTGCCAACAGCACTCAGAGATAGTAAAACACTACCATCATTCAAGAAAGCGCTAAAAAAGCACTGTTTTACTAAAGCATATTCTGTCTGAGTATTAGTTTGACTTCTTAAAGGGTCTCCTAAAAGGTAGTACGTTTATACCTTTGGAGACGGTTTCTCGTAGCAGTGGTATGTGACGCTGTTCTTGAAACACTAGTACAGTCGTAAATAGTGTCTTATAAATCTGGGGTCTCCTGCCTCCTTAAAGGAAGTATCACTATTCCTTTGGAGTTAGTTTCTCGTGGCAGTGGTATGTGACGCTGCTCTTGAAACACCCATTTTAGGGGGTATTTGAGGGAGGATTTTAGCATTAAACTTTAATATATATATAATTATACATTTGTTGTTATGTTTGCATGCATATATCTATGTCAAATTGTTTTAACCATGTCTTAAATGTGATTGTAAAGCACTTTTGAACGTGTAATTACATGATAAAAGTGCTATATAAATATGGTATAATAATAATAATAATAATTTAATTTCGCAAATAAAAGATTTACACTTCAGCAATAACCTCCTGCACTTTGTTCAGAAGAGTAAATACAATTGCATCACAAGTGTAACATAAAGTAAGTTTTTAAGGACAAAATGTTGCTACCTCCTTCTTAATTATACAAGAACGTGAAAATTATGCTTGACAAATGAGTTGTTATTAGGCCTTTTCGACTTGGCTGTTTCGTGGAGCAGGTTACAGTCTGGTTCCTGGTCTAATTTTACAGTTGTATTACTGTAGTAGTGCTGTAATTGTGGGGACGGGAACCAGGCTAAAACTTGCTTCACGAAACAGCCCAGTCGAAAAGGCCTATTGTATTCAAATAAAACATTTTGAAATGGTCCCTACTTAAACCACCAAGTAGCATTAGGATTCGGATTTGGATTAACTCATAAATGTCTAATAGGACGTTGCACTACGTCGTATGTATTACGCTACAGGGAACGAGAATGACATGGTCGCGGCTTTAGTTGCTTTTTTAAAAATACATACCAATGTTTTTGTGATTATTGTGCTAAATGTTTATCGTAGTTAAATCATGATCGCTAATCAAATTGCAAGGACTGTTTAAACTCGATGAATATATTACATAGAATTTAAATCAAATAGTCAAACCAATTTAACCAATATTTAAATAAAATTGCCATTAATACGAGGCTCATTCAATATATTCGTAGACAATCGTTCTCATTTCATTATTATTGCGTTTAAACAATAATTTCTTATAACATTACAAACAGTAACTTATTACCAACAGTCAATGCAAAATTATCTTCAATAATGCAAACTAGTAACATGTCATCAGCCATTGTATTACCATGGAAACGCGTTACCACCCCGACCGACGTCACGTGCCTTTTTCATTTGTTCAACTAGTTATAAATTCCGATTTAGTTAATATACATTCCGATGTTTTTGCCAGATTATTACAAAATATTATCTTGGGGTTTCATGAAAGTATGAAGTTTTTGGACGTCGAAATTGGGAATTAAAAACTGTTTTATCCAGCGTTTTCAATAACCTCAAAATGCCTCTTTCTTCACGCGAGGAAATTCATACAACTATTGAATTGTGCATTTGGCTTGGAAAAACACAGCAGAGTCACAAGAGCAGCTACAGAGAGCGGAATGAGAACATACAGCATGCAGTGGTCTTGTCTTTATGTGACAAATTTCTGAAGCGCAGCATGGAATTTAAAACGATGCATGGATGTGCAGATAGGCAAACGTAGTGACGTTTCATGCAACGTCCGTCGAAATGTGCGAGGTGTTTTCATATTAATATACACGTACAACCCTTATGCCAAGCCTTAAACCTTAACTTAGACTACATAAGATATTGTAGAAGACATTTTAAATCATATACAATTTGAATGTTTATGTTTATTTCAATGTTAATAACATAATTTCATTTCGGGGTACCATTTGAGAATAACCAAAACGTCAATAACGCCGCTGAAGTCAGATCATAAATTGCGGTGTGTGGTGGTACCGGTATGGTGATATTTATATTTTAGCCATATTTTCTTTAAAAATGCGTGGTTTCACGCGATATGTTTGAACAGCACTTGTGTCCGAAATACTGTAGTTTAACGTGATGTAGTTTGTTTTCCTCTGTATCATCGGATGTTAAAATGATTAACACAGTCTACGAATTTATTGTATGACCCACGTAGATTATGTTTACTTACAGTATAGTTACTCAACCGTTAATTTTTTCCTGGTTGTTGGTAATTTCACACTTTATGACAATCCATGTTAACAGTTACATTCATACTGCTGGATAAATAAGACGATATTTGGTAAGTGAATTTTGTACTGCTGACAATTGCGTAAACTTAATACTGATTATGTTTTAGTGTTTCACATCCAACTAGAAATGAACTGGTTGGAAACCCAGAGATAGTATCGCGTGTATCCGTGCTATATACATAGAACATTAAGGAACCAAGGAGTCTATTCCGAAAGACTTAGGGCAGCGCGCCCAGATTCCTTGTACCACTAAAATGTTCTGTCTCTTCCATTTACACCGTGTGACATTGGCCAATTAGAGTTGTGCGGTCGAGGTTTGAATTTGAAAATGAACTGTGAAGTTTGAGTAAATTAAGAGGGGTTTTCTCAACATAAAATCAAAAGAACATTACTGTAAGGCAGTTAATATCTGTAAGAATGTATTTCATCTTTTTATTGAAAATATGTAAAAGTCGGATGTTTTATACATGTGTCTCGGTCGCGGTTGGCCATATGCATACACTTTCATGAATATTAAACAATTGTCCTGTCCGCCACATGATTAGACGTTGCCGGTTCCTTATGGAAGGGTAAGTCAGTACTGGCTGGGATAAAGTCCAACAAAACAGCTCAGATGAATCTGCCGCCGAATATAACTTACAAAATGCTGAGACACCGTGTGAAAACACGAATCTGAACATAACTGCATGCAAATGTTAATTGTAAATTCAATCTCACATCGTCAATTTATGTGTATACTGACGTCAGGAAAAAACGCTACATTGAAAAAAGTGAATAACGTTTTTATATTTTCCAAAATAATCCCGATGTGCACAGGTATGGTACGACGCATGATTCGCACGTGCGCCTCCTGCTCCTTTATCAGGAGGTATTTCCAGTCGACAAGGTGCAGATAAATGCGGAAGTTAATTTATAAGGTGAACTTTACAATGAAATTTGGAAAATGAAAGCAATTTAAATGTCACGACTAAAAGGGAAAATCGAGCATGGGTTTTTGGAATGCTGGAAAGTGGAATTTCGCAAATTGACGTCGTTGGACGTTTTTTTGCTTCAACATCCACTATCGCCAGATTATTTCAACGCGTAAATATCACTAGGAGCTTATCAGATAGGTGTCGCTCAGATGCGCCGCGTGTGACCTCTGTACGACAAGACCTTTATATCCGTTAACGTCACCTGCGTGTCCGCTTGACAACGTCACTATTGACTTCTTCTCATGTGAAAAGTAATTGTGGTCGGACTGTGATGTTTTACAATAACCAGCATTTTTTTAGAATACATTCCTATGGAACAATTGTGGGACGTCATTGGTCGCCGCTTACGTCAGTTTTAACGTAAGCTACGAAACGTTCAGGTATTACACACTGTGAGTACGCTATCTCAATGTACGAGTGCTGTTTAGCCTGTGTTGATCAACTAGACGAAGATTGTCAGCAGTTGTTGCAGGACACGGAGGGCATACGCGATACTGACATCTTGGGTAGGGTTACGTTTTTGGATCGCAATTTTGAACATCTTAATGAATATAATACCAAATGGGAATTTGTAGACATGTGTGCACACCTCTAAATTTTAGTCTTTGAGAAGAAACTATATTGTTTCTTTCCTAACGAATGAAATATCCGAACATATACGTAAGTATGTGTAGCGTTCCTTTTTAACGTCAGTTTATATATACTAGTATGGTTAAAATGGTCTTCAGTAGGTACGACTGAGCTCTATCGAAACTGAGTATACTTCCATTTTCTCCAGTTTACAGTAAATTTCTTACCGCGATGTATAAACAGCGCCGCGCACGGTGTTCTCGGGTTTATTTTACTCTCTGCACTATAAGTTGACTATACCCGAGAAACCCGTGCGCTTTACGGTAAGATTTAATGCGTCGTGGTTTGATGTCCACTGTAAACTGATGAAAAATGGAGACTGCACAATTTTCGAGATAATTCATTCGAATATTTAATCGTTTCACTTACATAGCGAATAATGGGGATTGTTTCTGTAATTTCGAGCATTGAGCACAACTCCTTTCTGAACGTGATACACGGGTACTACTGTGCTGTAAGCTTTATTGTACAATGTAGTTTCTGATAAAATAAATAGTTACGGTTGGGTACTACTTTACAATACTGTTCATTTTGTTAATATGTTGAGAAAATCCCTCTTACATTTACTCAAACTTCACAGTTCATTTTCAAATTCAAACCTCGACCGCACAACTATTAGGCAAGAATAATACTTTCTCAGTCGAACGCGAAAATATAGATACTGAAAAAGAACAACCAATATTTGTTTATGCTATATTGGCCAATACGTTAGTTATGAGATAGTTGATATTAAAATATTCACTGTTGACCAGTGTCTGGTGAGACGCTGGTGGTGTTAATTAATTAACGAACATTTGTTCAACGGAAGACAACGTGTATCCGACCCAATGAACGCAATGGTTAAGCATGTGGCTAGCGTTAGTGAACTTTACACAGCCTAACTGACCGCTCGTCCAGCAGAGGCCAACGTGTATCAGAAGCTATAAACGCAATAGTGACACAACGTAGGCGAACTCTTACCCAAGCGTTCCCATAACTAAGGTTAACTTGCGCCATTATTTGATGTTGGTTGATTTGTGTTATGGAACGGCACACGTACGGTATGGTACGGCCTTTACTGGTCACAGCACGGAAAGTGCGTCCGGTGTGTAACGGACTTTATTGGCTTCTTATATATGAGAGTTGTTTCCCTTTAGTTGTATTCGTCGCGCTCCAGGCCGACGGCTCTACACCTTTTAAGGTTGCTGGAGAGACACACTTAGTTTTGACCCGAGGCGAACAGGAATTACATTTGGAGGCATAGGTTGTTCACGATTTGGATGTGGACCTGCTTGGAGGAATACCATTCATGAGTATCAATGACATTATGGTTAGGCCGGCTAAACAACAAATAGTTATCCGCGAAATGACCAGGTGTTTTACGATTCAGAAAGGTCTGCGTCTTCTGTTAACTGTGTACGCAGAACCCAAGCATTTGTTCTAAGGGCTAGTTCAAATATTTCAACAGTAACCTGGCCTGGTTCTTATATGGAGGTAACAATACCATCTGAAGTCGATCCTGATAGCAGCATTGCCATTGAATCAAAGTTTGGTACTCCACATGACTCTCAATGGCCCCACCCACAAATAGTTGAGGCAGTTTCCGGTAGGGTAGAGTTAGGTTACTTAATTCTACCATTAACCCCATTCGCACAATAAAGAATGAGCACATATGCCAAGCACGATATACTATATCATCATATCCCCAAAATACAGACAATGTGGGCCAGATAACTTCACCCAGTGGTTCAGCACGTTCTGTGAAAGATAATCTATACTCGGACATAGTATTAGTTGACCCCGATAAACTGTTGCCTGAAGCCAACCGTCAAAGTTTTAGAGATGTGTTAGCGCAGTATGATGAAGTGTTTAGTAATTCCATTTCTGGGTACAACGGATTTGCGGGTCCATTTAAGGCTGTAGTGAATATGGGACCAGTCCAACCCCTCAGCGCAAGGGTCGACTTCCGCAATATGCCAAGAATAAGTTAGTTGAACTACAGGAACACTTCGACCTATTGGAAAAACAAGGAGTATTTTCCCGTCCTGAAGATGTCGGTGTCACTGTCGAGTACCTCAATCCATCGTTCTTGGTAAAAAAGGCACAGGGTGGCTATCGCCTTGTCACTGCATTCGCTGATGTTGGTCGTTATGCAAAGCCCCAACCGTCCCTCATGCCAGACGTTGATACCATTTTACGGAACATTGGCCAATGGACTTACCTAATCGTTACGGACTTAACTAGTGCATTCTACCAGATCCCTTTAAGTAAAGATTCAATGAAATATTGTGGGGTAGTGACACCATACAGAGGTGTTCGTGTATATACAAGATGTGCAATGGGTATGCCAGGCTCTGAAACCGCCTTGGAGGAACTGATGTATCGAGTACTAGGAGATCTACTCCAAGAAGGTGTCGTTTCCAAGCTAGCAGACGATCTATACTGTGGTGGTAACACCCATGAAGAGCTGCTCTCAAATTGGAGTCGTGTCTTAGAAGCCCTCAGGAACAACAATTTGTAACTGAAGCCCACAAAAACTATCATTTGTCCCGAATCTACCACAATACTTGGATGGAATTGGACACAGGGCTACATATCTGCAAGTCCCCATCGATTAGCAACTCTGTCTACATGTCACGTCCCAGAAACAGTCCACGGTTTGCGTTCATTTATTGGAGCATATAAGGTGTTGGGGCGTGTTTTGCCTGATTGTTCCCAGATGATGTCACCATTAAACAACATGGTTGCCGGTAAAGTTTCGTCAGAGAAGATTACTTGGGATGATAGTTCTCGTAAACACTTTCTTAATGCTCAAACTGCTCTTTCATCCCACAAGTCTATCATACTCCCTCGTCCCACGGATCAATTATGGATCGTCACAGATGGATCAGTGAAAACGCACGGTATTGGTGCTACACTATATGTTATGCGTAATGACAAACTGTTCCTTGCTGGCTTCTTTAGTGCCAAACTTCGGAAACATCAAGTATTATAGTTACCTTGTGAGGTGGAAGCGCTCAGTATAGGTGCTGCGGTGAAACACTTTAGCCCCTACATCATACAAGCAAATCTACAGACATGCCTACTTACCGATAGTAAGCCGTGTGTTCAGGCGATAGAAAAGTTATGTCGGGGAGAATTTTCAGCTAGTCCGAGGATAACGTCATTCCTGACTATTGTTAGTCGTTTTCATGTACATGTCCAACATCTCGCAGGCTCAGCTAATATGCCATCGGATTTTGCCAGCCGAAATGCCCTTGAGTGTGACCAGCCAGGATGTCAAATTTGTTCATTCATACACTACACCGAAGATTCTGTAGTAAGATCTGTTCAAGTCGAGGATATACTTAACAATTTAAGCCGTTTACCATTTACCACAAGGTCTGCATGGAAAGATATACAATCAGAGTGTCCAGATTTAAGACGTGTTCATGCGCACTTATCCCAAGGCACACGACCTTCAAAGAAAGTTACGAACATAAAAGACGTTAAGCGTTACTTAAATGTTACATTTTAAGATCTAGAATATTTGCCAAAAATGTGTTTTTGATGCCTTTATGTATATAATTAGTAAAGTTATTTTGCTATGATTGTTCAGTTCATTTATACCATACATGCGTGAAAAGATCTAGTCTGTTTGTTGACAGTGGTAGATCTATGTATGTGTGTGAGCGTGAAAAGATCTAGTCTGTTTGTTAACGGTTGTAGATCTATGTATGTGTGTGAGCGTGAAAAGATCTAGTCTGTTTGTTAACGGTTGTAGATCTATGTATGTGTGTGAGCGTGAAAAGATCTAGTCTGTTTGTTAACAGTGGTAGATCTATGTATGTGTGTGAGCGTGAAAAGATCTAGTCTGTTTGTTAACGGTTGTAGATCAATGTCTAGCATGTGAGCGTTAAGAACTTAAATACTTTTTGAAAATATGTATTGATTACCATCATTGTTAGTTAGTTATTATTATATTGATATTGAGATATTTCTTTAAAACAAAAGAGGTAGCGCCATTATTTGATGTTGGTTGATTTGTGTTATGGAACGGCACACGTACGGTATGGTACGGCCTTTACTGGTCACAGCACGGAACGTGCGTCCGGTGTGTAACGGACTTTATTGGCTTCTTATATATGAGAGTTGTTTCCCTTTAGTTGTATTCGTCATTTGTATCTTGAGAGAAACTCATGCATTAAATTTGTTAAACGAACATTGAATTGTGATTACTGTCCCAGTATCGACCAATTGGCGTTGGAACAACGGATCTTAAATAACTCAGTCTGACGAAAACCAACCCGTCTGTCTTCATTTGACTCAGTTGGGGCTGTTGTATAGTCCAGAGAATTCGACACGACTCTCGACCTTCTATTAGCATAATTTCACAGCTGATTTATTGTCTATATTTATAACCCCGCTTGTATAACTTCATCAGCGGGAAGTATTACGAAGACGTTCGAAGTGCAGTAGCAACTCAATTCTAAAGGACCGATATTGCACGATTTTCTCGCGGACATTTATATATTCAACGCAAGAACCATGTAATATATTCATGCATAAAGGTCAGGATCATGTCAAATTATATGTGCTATACATACGCTACGCAGTGTAACAACATCCTCAAAAATAATATTCGAATTCACTAATTGATTTGGAAAGTTGTGTTACAATTCCACACTGAAAGAATGATACTGAAAAATGGCTGCCAATAGAATAAAAAAGTTGTTTAAAATGCGATATTCGGCAGCTCATAAATTTTCTTTTATTTTTTAATGATGTTTTAAAACATTCCAAAAACTAGAGTAGGCCCCTATCTACAAAACATTAAAAAAGATAATAAATTAACAAAGCAGTATGGGAGGTAAGAACTTTGTTCCTTAGTAACAGGGGTATTACCTTCCCTGGTTTAAACTTTGACCGCCATCTTGGAAAACACAGCAGTGAAAATAACAGAATATGGCAGGCTGCCTATATCAGTTAAATTAACTGATTACACCATGAAAGTACTTGTTTTAAACAAGGAAAGTCGTATTCTATACACATAATCAACGTACTTATACAATGAACTTAAACGATAGCAGGTTTGTATCGTCCTCCAATACTTCATACACAATATTTCTACTGGACATTTATCAATTTTATGAATCATATGATCAGCAATCATCCTGTACTGGATGATAATGTTACTGATAATAAAAGAATCTGACGACTGTTTACTGCGGTTTTTCAATACTGACCTGTAGCTACGAGAATTGACCAATATAAACATGTTTTTTTTAAAAGGGAAAAATTTAAAAAACGCTCAATATAAAATATAGTTGATAGAAATATTTGCCTCGATGCATTTTGCCTCTGGATATTGCCCTGCAACGACACATAATTATGCTATATGTGTGTATTATTACTAGTTGGGGGACAAAGTAGCCGTCGGTATTCAGATTTCGCAAGGTTCCGGTTTTTCAAACAGCTTTTACATTGAGTTAAAGAAGAGAAATTTCGGGACCAAAATATTTGGTCGGTTTTGACAACATTCCGGTTTTCCCACGTGTCGGTTTTCTCAGATTACACTGTAGATGATTTATCGGGCTAAAGTACATGTAAAACTTTGTACTTTGTAGGATATTCAGAATACAGTACTGTGGAAATCATGAAGTTGGCTCTAATAATCATATTCGTAACAACAATTCGTAAGTACACACATAATAAACAGTATTTAATATAATACCGGTAGTACTTAACTGCAAGTTCAGTTTCGTTTTCCTAACGAAGGTGATAATAACCATTACGGTATTTGTTTGATTAATACACCTTTAGAGTACAATTTTACTACCGGATTTAGAATTACAATATTTTCATTTTAGGAATTTGTTTTACAGCAGCTGTAGATTGTACTTACACTAACTGTCACAATTGTGTCTTTTGTTAAAACGGTCTGTGTTTGAACTATACACTTCTAGAGAACAATTACCGGAATTATAACCTTGTCATTTTATACGGTTTTGTTTTGTTTTACAGCTGTTGTAGTTTGTGCATGCACTAACTGTTACAGATGTGTCAATGACCAATGTGAGGACACAAATCAGAATCAATGTAAATGCCCGGATGGTTGCAAAGACGGCTACTTTGGTGGGAAGTGCCCAAATAAATGTCCGGTACAATGTGTGTCATGTGGGAGGTATTATGGTAAGTGGGGTGATCCAACATACCATATATGTTATGAATGTAGTGAAGGATATTATAATGGAAGCTCAACAAACTGTTTAAACACATGTCCACAGAACTGCAGACAATGTACATCATCCACAGCATGTACCGCGTGTTATAACTATAGGTATGGTTCTACATGTGAGTCACAATGTCCAGCTGGTTGTCAGGGTAACGTTTGTGATATAACTAATGGATATTGTACACAGGGATGTATGGATGGAAAGTATGGTAACAAATGTTGGATGGACTGTTCGGCAACATGTAGAGAAGGTGTGTGTACTCAGTCTACAGGTAGTTGTACTAACGGTTGTATTGCTTACTATGCTCTTGGTGCAGACGGCAAATGTAGTGCGTGTGGAGATGGAAAGTACGGCAGTCAATGCCAGAATCCATGCCCAGAGAATTGCAGACAATGTACATCAACGGCATCATGTACGACTTGTTATAACGGCTGGTATAGTACTATATGTACAATAGTTTGTTCGTCAAACTGTGCCAGCAACGTGTGCAGTAAAACTGATGGTTTCTGTACACAGGGGTGTGTGAGCGGAAAATATGGCAACCAATGCCAGTATCAGTGTCCAGCAAAATGTAAAGATAATATATGTGATCCGATTGATGGTTCCTGCACACAGGGATGTTTGGACGGAATGTACGGAAACCAGTGTCAGTATCAATGTCCGCAGAATTGCAGAAAATGTTCCTCAGCCACCGCATGTACCGCGTGTTATAATAACGGATGGTATGGTTCTACATGTACAACGCAATGTTCCTCAAATTGTCGAAATAATGTGTGCAGTAAAACTGACGGGTATTGTACACAGGGATGTGTTAGCGGATACTATGGTAACCAATGTCAGAATCAATGTCCACCTGCGTGTAAATATGGCATATGTGATCGGTCTGCAGGAACATGTAGTTCCGGTTGTATTGATAACTTTGCTCCTGGTATGGACTATAAATGTAGTGCTTGCATACCAGGAAAGTACGGAGAGAACTGCAGTAGTGAGTGTCGGAGTACAACATGCTTAAACAATAAATGTGATGTTAGTACGGGGACATGTACCAATGGTTGTATGAGTAACTTTACTGTTGGACAGAACACTCTTTGTGATGTTTGTAAAGAAGGTAAATATGGTCAGAACTGTGCATCTACCTGCCCTGCTATAACCTGCTTGAATAATACATGTGATAGGGACGATGGGACGTGTTCAAATGGTTGTACTTCACCAAACATCGCAGGTACATACTGTGAGAAATGTATCAATGGATCGTACGGTAACATGTGTCAGCTACCTTGTCCGAATAATTGTCAAGGCAAAGTGTGTACACGTTACCAGGGTACGTGTAGTGATGGTTGTGAAGGAGATCAATTCACCGGAATTAAATGTGAACAATGCAAAGATGGTTTCTACGGTGAACGTTGTACGACTGTTTGTCCAGGTAATTGTAAGCTTACTTCTTGCATAAAGGTCGATGGTGCATGCTCTTATGGATGCGCAGGTAATTATACCGGGACAAAATGTGATGGTTGTAAACCTGGATATTACGGAAATAATTGTGAGTTACGATGTCCCTCGTCAGAGTGCACCAATAATATATGTATCATAAGTACCGGGCAATGTGAATCCTGCATGGTCGGTGTTTATGGACCTTACTGTAATCAAACGTGTTCTGTAGGTTGTACAGGTAATACATGTGATCAGCTGACCGGGTATTGTGAATACGAATGTAAGGAAGGTTATACTGGTGATAAATGCTGTTTACAAAGTGGACATTGTGAAAAATGTGAGAACACAACACGTTGTGCTGAATGTACTACTGGGTTTTTTGAAAACACTTGTGATAAACAATGCCCTGAAAATTGCCTTGATGGATGTACTAAGGAACAAGGTTTATGTACGTCATGTAATCGTGGATACTTTGGTTCACAGTGTAAAAGGGCATGTTCAGTCACGTGTACCAAAGAACCATCGTTAAACATATGTGACTTTCAGACTGGGAAGTGTTTGCAAGGATGTGTGGATGGATATTATGATGATCACTGCAAAAATAACTGTAGCACAAATTGTATTGGAGGTAAATGTAGCCAGGACGCTGGGAAATGTTCAGAATGCCTTACTGGTTACCATGGTGACACATGTAATAAAACATGTAACGAACAATGTGTCAACAGTACATGCTCCCAGGATGATGCCGAATGCATTCATGGCTGTGCTGGTGGATTTCACGGATATGACTGCTCGAAAGGTACGATTGTAAAATTTCGTGTACTAAGTCTCATGTTAAAATATTGTTGATTAAGATGACATATGTATGACGATATATATTTCTACTTCATAGCAGTACACTTTTATATGTGTACCATTAGACATATTTTCTTACAAATGTACACTTTCAAGAACTTAGTTATGCTCGGATATGCAAGTAACATCGATAATGCCATCAGCCAGTTTGGTATTCATTGTTGATTGTTCCTACAAGTTTATTGAAATAGTATCATATGTATCCACCCTAGATACGCACACAGTTTACTAGTAAAGAACCATACATACTGGACAGGGGATCTACACTCTTATAGAAACGACAGGCCCCGATTCCCCAAAGTATCCCAAGAAGAAATATAAACTCAAATTGAAATATTGCTAAAATTAGATTCGGGATAAGAGATAAATCTGGAGCTCCAGTCTATGACATTTTAATGTAATAAACTCAGAATAACAGTTCTGTTTAGTGATGCTAATTTTGAGCCAAGCCTCTCACGGAAATAAACACAATGACACATTTCAATATTTGCGATGAGATCTTGCTCAGATTGAGATGCTTGGGGGTCGGGTCATGTCACAAAAGGTAACAAACACATTACAAGTACAAGCCCCCACAAAAACACCTAACACAATGAATAGGAAACACAGAATTTGAGCTGGTACAATCACAAACACATCCCACTCCGACTGTGTCTATGTACAAGTAATGTATTTGTACTCGAGATTCAGATAATTGGCACAATCTCATTTCACGAATAGTCAAAAGCGGTCCTTTTGTTGTATTGTCAATGAAATAAAAATACTTTATAATTAAATTAGCGGTAATCGTCGAATTGTGTGTTGCAAACATTTGTTGACCTATAACGTTGTGTTTAAGCCGAAGCTATTGTTGATGACCTTGGAATTGATATTACCGGACCTGTGGCTGGAGGTGTGTCTGCTGTTCTGGTTGTTGCAGTGATTGTAGTTGTTGTGGTGTTCATTTTATTACACAGACGGTATATATGATTATAGTGAAATCTTCATTGCTACTCTTTTTTCACACAATTTTTGTAGTTTTTAATTTTGCTTTTTCAATCTTATTTGTCCAATAAGAGACTACACTTCAAAATGATCACAATAGATCCAGTAAGAAATATTCGAACTAAAATAACGTGTATATGTACTATTTGCGAATTTCAATTGGTATTGGAATCACTGTGCAAATACCTAGTGTTGAATGTGTTTTGAGAATTTAATTGAATGCATTTAAATAAGAAAGTATTACCTGTCTATATTGTACACCGGGGTGTAAAGCTGTTACCCGAGTATCACGTTACGCGTGTTAAATATAATTTAGCTTGTGCAATACGGAAGCACTGTGGCAAATATCTAAATTGCCGTTATAGCTCTTCTGTAATAATCATATATAAGTATCTCGTTTAAAGGAAACGTCGTGATGATCACACACAAGGTGCCTTAAAACAGTTTCCAAGTAATTCATCTACGACGCCAGCATTGGGCAAAACCAACGAACAAGGTATGAGAGTCAAGGACCACAATGGAAATAAGTGTTCCTCTGAATCCTTTCTTGTGTTACCCTTGACATTTAATTTTGATTTGGCATTACTATTTTATTAATCCATGCTTACACATGTATATATTAAATGCAAGTATTTTAATATAATGATTGCCAGGTTAATTTTATGTCCTGCCCGCCAGCCCAACAGCCCGCCCGACCGCCTGCCCATGCCGGCCGCCCGCCCGCCCGCCTGCCTGCCTGCCTGTGTTTAGTGTTCCTGTGTTCAGTGTTCCTGTGCCGTTTATATTATGACATTGGTGTTAAACTCTGTTTAATCTGTAGAGTATTAGAATGTCAGTTATCATAAATGTATAAATTCTCCATTAATATTGTAGTAATAACTATGAAACGTCACCTTGTACATGTGTACCTTTGTCTTCCCCTTCATTTCATCAGGTAGTCTATGTTCCTACCATATATGTTTGAATGGTTGAAATTACATCCCACGGTCGTTTATTCTACTAAATATTCATTAATTTTATCCATGTTTTAGCTACCTATGAGAACGAACGCAACGAACACCACGTAGCTGAGGAGCTAGTAGATGACGGTGATGAAGATGTTGCCGATGTTGATCCGGAGTATATCAATATCATGGAGTCCAAATCAGACCTGGATGTGTCCGACCTGTATAACTACGTATCTAAGGCTGAAAATGAATTCTTCAAGAAAGAATTTCAGGCACGTTTTTAAAATATTTATCTTAGTTTGTTTAACAATATGTCTAGATCTAAAACGATTATGTTAACGTTGAAGCAATTTCAGCGCTCAGTGTCGTTTTTCAATATTATGTGCAAGAACACGTCAGGTGGTATGCAGCAGCATTGTACAGTAGAACCCCGCTAATCCGGACCCCTCCAATTCGGATTTCCACTACTAGTACAGTCAGGACTCGATATAACGACATCCGATATACTGACAAATTCGTTATACTGACATCATATTTGGGGACAAAAGTATTAAAACGCTCTTTGTATCAAATCAGTATACTGACATATTTGTTACAACGACATTTTTCTTGGAAACGAACAGCGTCGTTGTATCGAGTTCTGACTGTATATGTATATTTTTTCTTCTGCAGCAAATACCACGTGCAGCGTCTCATCCTCATACTGATGCTAGAAAACCAGAGAACAAGAGCTTGAATAGATTCAAAGGGATTTTCCCCTGTAAGTTAAATATTTTATTACACATATCTCCTGAAACCAAAATAATGAATACAAGTTAACGAAATTGGAGTTTATACTTTTGTGCTTAATCACATCGTCTAAAATAATGTTGATGTTCATAATATCTGATAGGCTCTCTCATATATGACACAATACGTTTTTTAAAAATACAAATACGTTTGTTAATTACTTTGTTTGTCGTGATACTTCATTCTCCAGACAAATGTACTCACCGTGTACTTCTTATTTTGTTGTAGATAATCACTCTAGAGTTAAGTTGAAAGTAGACCCCGGTTTCTTCATCAACGCTTGCTATATTGATGTAAGTTTTGGGTAATCCAACATAAATATTTTACCAAATTATCCTCTGTTTAACGATTATTTAAAATAGGTAGGTTCGTATGACTAGATATTTAGCATTGGGACATACAATCATGTTGAACTTGAATGATAAAAGTCAACAAAATAATGCGCATTGGAAAAATGAATTATGAGGATCTAAGAATGAAACTTTACATTTCTGTTGAAGGGGAATATTCCAAGGGGTTCAAATAAATTTTCATTAAATCTACATGTATCAGGAATTTCATGTTCTTTTAAATGCATTCCAATTTATACACCCCTCGTGTGTGTTTTTAAATGCATTCCAATTTAAACCCCCTTCTTCAAGTAGTTTTACATTTTTATGTATTATACCTATAAATACATTCTAAATAAAACATTCACCATTTATTGCATTACAGGGATATAAAGCTCCCAAATCATACATCGCATCGGTTGGTACGTATCGTATCCATTTACATGTGTCCTCTACAAACACTTTACACCCCAAATCTTATCTGTAGTATTTTATCTATGTATTATGTCTACAGTTTATTGGATAGGAGTTTCAAATCTTCCGGGTATCAAATTCGCGTTCTTTTGATTACATGTAGTTTTACCGACAGTACAAGGACAAATCTTTAACATACGTATTTATTCAAACCCGGTAAATATTGATATGTAGTTCATTTTCTCGTTCGATTTCTTGGGGTCATTGTGCCGTGTAATTATGGTGTGTGATGTTGTCTGTGCTCGGCTGGTTAAGTTTAGTGCTGTCTTCCCAGTCCGACTTTCTTTCATCCTTGTGACTATTGTAACAAGGATAAATATTTAACATTCTTATTCATACCTGGTAAACATGGATCTTGGTTATTGAGCCCAGTGTACCGATTCTATTGTTGGTGAAACAGCAGTTTTATCTATCACGCTGTGTTTAAGACGAACTGAATGTGATAACAATCTTCATTGTTTAAATCACTATTTTATGATAATACCTTTGCTGTTCATCCACATACATTTCTATATATACAAAAAGAGAATTCACTATCTAAACGTAGTAGTTATACCACCATATTTTATGAGGGGGTATATTGCTACGCACATGTTTATCGGTCTATTGGTCGTTCGGTTGGTCGGTCGGTCGGTCGGTGGTAGGTCGGTCGGTCGGTCGGTAGACCAAATCTTTTCCGTTCAATAACTCAAGAACGCTTTGCCCTAGGATATTCAAACTTTACATAGAGGTTGGCCAGCAATAGCAACATTTTTGGCTGCAATGGGGGCATACATGTTTTACAAACATGTCTTATACATTGTATTATGCTTGAATCTCTATCTAGGTTCCACTAATGGTTTTGATGAAAATATACATTATCTAAAATGACTTTGTTAATCCACTTTCTGTACTATACGGGTGACATAATGTTTGAATCCCTATCTAGGTCCGACAGCTGACAACACAAAGAAGTTTACATCGTTTTGGAAAATGGTATGGTACGAGAAGTCAGATATTATTGTTATGTTGACAAACTTGAACGAACCATCGGTAATATAACATGTTTCATATATCCAATAGTTGAGTACGATACGTAATGTATTGAAGCAAATAATTATATGAACCACTTCAAATGTATTGATCGATATAATTATATTGGTAGATAGGTAGTTATGTTTATGTCTATGCTATAATTGCACAAAGCAAAGCATCTACTACTAGCAGGTTTATTGCAGCCAGTTTTGATAAATAGTTTATGACATGCAACTTGATATGCCATCACTTATATTAATCGTTTTGATTCGCCATACCTTACTTAAACTGCAATAGGTATTTCAACAATCTACATTAGCAATTATGTGTACATTTTGTATAAAAGAGCCAACTTTGTCATTGAAAACACGGTGTCAGTAAATACGTAACCTAATCTGTTTGTTATATACGTTTGTCCTTTGTATGGTTTGTATAATGACAAAGTATTGTATTACCTACGGATGATAGTCTCTTGCCTGGGTGGGTAGTTGCTGCGACTGCTACTAAAAAACTTTGAATTGTCTGTGCATGATTTTATTTAATTATATTATACTACAGGGTATGAAGTGTGAACAGTATTGGCCGCCGGAAGTTGGTACAAGTTGCACGTATGGTGATGTTACAGTTACACATCAAGGAATCAACGTGTATGCCGAATACAATCTTACACAAATGACAGTAGCTAAGGTTATTTTCATGTTTGTCAAATTTGCACGTGTTATATGTATACATTCAAGATTTGTGCCGTTGAAGTAAATTGCACATCTACAGGTATAGATGCATAATGGTAATATATATTTTAGAATTTATGTAATGCATTATTATACAAATTATAATTTAAAAAGGTATGGTGTCATGATCAATCTAATCAAGGTCGATTCGTGTATTTATTTTTACGAGTTAAATACAACATTTTATGTGACATAAGACAGCTAAATGTATTCGTCTATTTAGTGTATTGAAAGCGTATTAAAGACTATGTTAGGTCATGTCAATTTATAACAGACCAATGTGTGAGCTATGTTGCAGTGACACCAGAAGAGTGAGTTCACAATTACCCACATAAAGGTTGAATACGCATATATGTTATGTTTATCACTATGAGTTATAACACGAATCGTTTTCTATTGATATATCAGGGCAAACAGCGAAGGTCAATGACACACGTTCATTACACGGCCTGGCCAGATAAAAGTGTACCGGACAATGTGGTAAGTCTGGTAGAGATTCGTCAGAGAGTTAAAGCCATCAAAACTGTAACCGGAGGACCAACTATCGTACATTGCAGGTAAACACTCAAACATACAACTGTAACATAAATATAATTTACGAGACCCTTCGTCATGCAGCAATCAATAGAATACAGTGTAACCTTACATTTTCCTTCTGGCCGTGTGTCTGCTTACGCGGTGTTACCTGAATGATATAGCAATGCTATTCTACTGCTTGATTTCTTTTCATTTAAACTGATTGCAAGTTTTCAAATAACGCAATAATGCACATGGATAACGAAATATGAAGTTGTAACTACACCACATTCAATGAAATAAATGATTTAACAACTTTTACACTATTATTGAACCTAATTGGCACATGCCTATACATTGTATAGGACTTTGTATAGATTTTACCTGCTCAGTTGTTTCATTGTTTCTTTTCCACATGTTCTTGATTATTGGTGGCTATTGTATAACTGTATAACTAAAACTATGTCTTTTGGCCTTTTGACAGCTGATACTCGGACTTTCAGCGATGTTATATCATTTTCTTGTTTAACTACGGCCGTGTGATTGGGGTATGATTATCATTTTGTACTCATGGTCTATTTTTGTTTCTCTTTTGTGTGTTCCCTTTTGTTCTTTTCATGCTGGTTTTGTTGATTGCTTGCTTCTCTGTCCGATTTGTTATTATTTGTTATCATTTGTTATTATACAATGTACATCAATACACTTGGTAATTATTTCGATGTATTTTTGTAAAGCGCTGGTGTTGGTAGAACAGGGACATACATAGCGCTGGACATACTTACAGACCGAGGCAAATCTGAGCACAAAGTCAATGTATTTGATTGTGTGATGAAACTGAGGGAACAGAGGGTCTATATGGTACAGACTCATGTAAGTTCTAATATAAATTTATATGTACTTTACACTCGATACATCCCAGCTGCAAGGGGAGTGACATTTCATAGCTGATCTGTTTTCTAGAACTACACATGGCCTATATCAGTGTAGAATGGTTGTTTAGCCAAGTCAAGTCAAGTTAAAGTCAAACACCTTTCAGTCATTTCATATTAGCATGGAAAAATGAGGTGACAAATGAAACAAAATTTTCAAGGCTCATTTTCACAAATGAGAGTACAAATATATACACATGTATATACTACTAAAAATGTGATAAGGGCCAAGAAATTTTCCATTTGAATATTTTGCAAATTGAATAAGATTGACCGGTAGAATTTTCAAAAACATAATGCTACATCTGCAATATTGTACACCAATAAAGATTACTTCGAAATATAATGTCTAAGTGCTGATCAGCCCAACCCCATTAAAATGTTTGTGCTGCATTTAAACCTCTGGAGTAACGAAATGCAGTCATTTTCTTGGCATTTTGGGTCTTACACGATATGGTAATAATAACAGGATTAAAATGTCCATATTAATTTAGCCACTTTGGTCCCCACCAATAGGGCTCATCAGTTACCTGGAAAACGACCTCATTTTGGCAGTGCATATCAAATGCAAGACATCAAGATTTGAACTTTAGAAGCAGATAAGATGATATTTTATTAATTACACAACGTTTTCTTCATCGGTGTTGTACATTTAACATGAGACGGACATCTGAATCAATTTATTGGCCATAAGCAAAGTAGTATAGTATAGTCGTAAGTAGCTGTCACTGTCTAAATGATCACGTAGTATGCTTTGTCAGCTATTGCTGACCATCTTAATAGATCGTTAGATATTTACACAAATGGAATTTAAATGAATACTGGGATTAATGTTAACATTATGGGCAGAACATTTTGGATAATTTGACTGTTACAAGAACACTCGTAATTATTTTATTATATATCTTACACAGGAACAATATGAGTATCTACATAGATGTATTGTGTACACATTGACATTTGGTTCGGACCCTGTAGCAGTCGATAGCCTTCAGGTAAACGCTAAACAACTGAATGATAAGTCGTATGCCAAACAATTCCAGGTAAAATATGCTTACATTTTTAATGCATGCATGCATTATTATGTTCATGGACAATATTGACTTGCAATATAATGTATTTAACTCTTTTGTATATTTGGATATCAGCATCATCAATTTTCTACGGTAATTTAATGAATCAGCTGTGTCTATCATCAATTATATAATTGAATACTATCAATTATTTAATTGGATATTTGCTACAAAAGTGTGTATACATGTACGAATCGAATTCAATGAACCGGAAATGGATCATGATTCTCGTTACCATGCGTATATTCAACAACTTGATCCTGGGATCTTGACTAATCACTGATGTATACGGTTGTCCATTGTACAACTATAATTGTTTGATATAAACGAACATGTTTGCCCTTCTATTTCTGGCTTACATAAGGTACTGGAACAGAAAATAGAGAAAGAATCCGAGGATGAAACAGAGGCAAGAGATATCAACAAACATCAGAGTGCGAAAAATCGCCAAGGTGCGGATATACCAGGTATGTTAATACATTATAATTATGTCTGTCATAGTATAAACAACGAGTATTGAAGTATACTGGTGCATCTTTTACATCTTTTCTTCTCGTATGTTGCGACAGCAGCACGAAGAGTATTTGACTGGGAAGGACGAACGCATGCATTAAAAAGATGATATCAAACCGAACAGGGAAGACAGCACTTTGTGGTAATAACTGAGCATGAAAGGCACACCATTAATATTACATTCAGTTTTATATGAATAAAATGACACATGAAAGAAGGCCACTGTAGCCATTTAGAACCATTTTTTTGTGGTGTAATTGTGGTCTGTGACTTTTTGTATGTTCCTCTTTGTGTCTTTCGTGCTGCGCAGTATCTGTTGAATGTTGCTTTCCCGGTCAGATTGATATTATCTGTTTAATGGTAAATATGTTTTATTTTTCAGGTAACAGAGGACGTCCCAGACTGTTTCTGAATCGAGCGTTCAATGAACCAGATTACATAAACGCCATATATATAAACGTAAGACTTTGAATTATATCTTACAATCTGACAGAATTAACTTTGCGATAATTAGTTCGAATATAAACTTTATACTTTGTTTCAGCGTTAATTTTAAATGTGATTCTGTGTTATTAATAATAACCTAATATGCAAATCGGACAAAACCCAGAAATTGAGCTTTAAAATTTAAACGCGTTTCTTACTCCGATTTAGATTTCATGACTAATGTGGCAGACTTTCGGCGAGGGGTGTCATGTTTTTGTAGTTGCTGGTTGTTTTACGTTGGGCGTTGTCTGTGCCTCTTCCCTATTATCTTTTTTCAAATTGCTCGTTTTTGATGAAATGGTGCCTTAGTACTATATGCGTCTCTACTTATATACAGAGCTTTAAGAAGATGAACAGATACATAGCTGCTCAGACTCCTCTCCCTGCAACCTTATCAGACTTTCTATGTTTGATATACCAGAATCAATGTTCTTGTATAGTGGACATGAACGACACTGCGACATATAATCAGGTAGTATCATGCGATCACGTGGTAGGTAGAATATATCAGTAATCAATTTTTGGTCAGCTGTCCAATTTTAATGACAGTTGAAAATAGAACTGTCTGGGGCTAAACTTTTGCAATGTCCGAAATCGATTGGCGTGTAAGCATGTGCCAAAACATTTAGCTTCAGTGGTTAAGACATCGTCATTGTTTGCAACACATTTCACATGGGATACTAAATATATTATTATAAATTAATTTATAAACAATGTTATCCTCGTGTGTTGACGAAAGGAGCTGCTAGTTGTAGTTTGGAATAACTTAACATCATTCAGATGTTATTGGTACATTGAACATATGTACAACATAATTGATGTTTTAGTGATAATTTGAAACTGATTTTGACGCTGAATTGTATTTCCTTGTCATCATAACTTATATTCGCTGACGGAATTTGCTCAAATCCAGTTTGCCAGTGTACATACTGTGAACTATATTGCACGTATTCGTATTATATGTTTAAATTAACATTTCACACTGGAAGTGTTTGCAAATATTATAAATCATAATGTGTGTTGTCTATATAATATTGTAATTTGACAATTACGCAGGGATACATCAGAATCGGCACACTCTACGACGGTCTCAGTCGAACGCTACACATAAGTTAACATTTTACATGTTTTAATTACAGCATGCAGTTGGAACTTATCTACCAGCTGTTGGTCAAACGATTAAAGTTGATCCATACACTATCACTTGCTCGAACCGCGAGGGGAAAAGTACTTATACCAAGTCAGTTCTTACTGTACACAATTCCTCAAAGGTAGCCTTTTAAAAAATTACATCGCGTATAAATTGGGACCTCAAATGTTATTTTGGAAATATATGTGTATGGGAGACATCGTACCGGTAATACTAAAATGTAAAGACTGGTTATTGTTTTGAACACTTTTTATACGTCGTCGTTATTACACGTACACGTTTAGCTGTTGTTTGATGTGGTGCTGTAGTTTACTTTTATATGCATTTATTCAAACATTTTTGAGTTATTTTAGTATTCGTCGTGTAACTTTGATTGTTACACTGTAGTGACATGTCAAGATGAATTGTGGTTGTGTGTTGCTGGTTTTATCAGTGCATGTATAGTGCTTATCTAACTTTATCCACACATGTCTTTGTAACAATGTATATCGCTGGCTTAGAATAAGACCCATTTATGTTTGCAATCTACATGACACGGTGCTTCATGAATATTGGAACAGGTCTTGTTGGCGAAACTGAAGTTGAAAAGCTTGTTTTTCTATAAGTTAAGAGTAATTTTCAAACAGACTTGTCGGTCTTCTCAAAAAAGCGTAGTCTTACTTTCGGCATTTTCTTCGATATGATTATCAATAAGTATGACATTGAGGATTTCAGCATGTGTAAGTATGTATTTAAGTATATGAGTATGTGATTTCAGCAACGACCAGGTGAAATACGTGTGGAACATTATCAGTATACAGGCTGGCATCATGATGGTGAGGTACCAGATAATGTGGGTCAGTTTGTACAATTTGTGAATACATTACAAATTGTGGCAGATAATCAAACAGATGATTCATCACCCATGTTGATACATTGTTTGTAAGTATTTGATTGGTTACAATATATTATCTATGCTTGTATAAAAATAAATCATGTCGTTATGACTGAATTCGTTATTGTGAACGAATATGATCTTTAAAACTGCAATTTATATCATTTCCCTAACGGAAGACCATACACGTATTTAACAATATGATATATTGATTACATTTCGCGTTGAAACAAACATACATGTAATACATTTTATATGCTATATCGTCTCTATTGCTGTGTTTGTGTCATTGAATAGGAACGCATTTGAAAGAAGTGGGTTGTTTTGTACGGTAGCTGTTCTGTTAGAGAAATTGGAAGGTGAACAACAAGTCAGTGTTGGTAACACTATACGTCAGATACGTCTACGCAGGAACAAAGCCATACCCAACAAGGTACGTCCATACCAGACAATATAAAGCTATAACAAACCATATATTTAGACCAATTGTAAAAGTACGACTCAAGTTCATTTTCTGGTTCAGTTGTGTGTAAGACATTGTACCGTGTATTTATGGTACGTGAGGATTTTATTTTTCTGTGCTCGGCTGTTTAAATTTATATTTAGTGCTGCCCTCCGATTTTTTATTATATATTTATAAAATGGACGCTCTTTCTGTTAAGAATAGGACACGAATATCTGGGTTATCACCTTTACATTATAAGTTATCTCATATTCACACACATTCTACTGTTGCGAGTGTGGTGCATGCTGCACTATAGTTTCATTCTTTCGTCAATGTTGATGTTCAAACGCAATGATTATGTAGTCTGTGTTCTTTACAATATGGTCGCTTATTGAAGAATTTGTTCGCTTATTGAAGAATTTGTTACATGTGTTAAATTATATTATGATATTATGACTATTATATTGTTTGTTTTTAAGGCACAGTACAAGTTTTGTCACGAATGTGCTGCAGCATACACTGATATGTTTAGTACCTACTCCAACTTTGCCATGTGATTATAGACAGTGTTATTAATGGAACAAGTGAATTTAGAAAAAAAACGTGTGTGCAGAATAGAACAATATAATACAACAGTGTTTATAATGCTGATCAGTATAGCACAGAGAATTTGACATGATCCTGACCTTTATGCATGCATATATTGCAAGGTTCTTGCGTTGAATATATAAATTTCCGCGAGCAAAATCGGTCTTTTAGATTTGTGTTGGTATTACACCTCGAGCGTCTTTCCGCTTATAAAAACACACAACTGGGATTATAAATATAGACAGGAAATCAGCTGTTAAATATTGCTAATTACAGTTCGAGAGTCGTGTCAAATTCTCTGGACTATATATACATGTAACTCGACAATCAATATTTCATACAGTCAAGTCATTAATATTCGCGGTAGATTAACTTTCGTTGATTTCAATATGTAGATTTTTCTTTCAATATTTCAAATCCACGACTTTAAGAAAATACAAAAGTACCATTTTATCAAAATCCGCAAAATGAAAATCCCGCGAAAAACAATGACCTTACAGTATACACCTATTTCTCTCAGCAATATATATATCTATGTTGTTTTATCTTTTAAGTAAATGTACATACTTTATATAATGTTTTATGTACACTGGTATGACTTGGTATACTTCAGTGTAGTAATGATTCATATTTACCTCCCTTGATGGTTAAGTATAAACGAACGTAGGGGCCACAGTGTGTCATTCATTGCGGTATGAGTAAATAGGCTTGCTTGAAATATTTTGAGGATATGGGTGGTTCACTCTATGTCTGACTTGCTTGGGTGGCTAGGCGCTGCCGTCTGTGTGGCTTTGGATGGTCTGTGCGCTACTGTATTTATCTTGGTATACCCAACTATGTTGTCATGTTGAATATTTTATTTTCGACTATTATAACTCCAGCGCGCTATATTTCGTGCTTTGCTGATTTTGTTGAATGCTGCCATTCCTGTCGGATTGTTAGCGTTTTTAAGAAGTTTGGAGCATGCAATACCAAGGACAATGAGTCCAATTAATCACCAAAATACATACTGCTTATATTGTAATGTTTCGTGCTGGAGTAAAACCTTACATTAAGCAAACAAAATATATTTATAATATGTCTTCTATTTCACGTTATAAATATATACAGATAATGTATACATACACAACACTGGACTTAGGTACTTAGTAAATTTGTGAATTAATTGAGCAACTTACGTTGTAAATATTTTAGTTATATTATATCCTGAATACATAACCTTTTACCTTTATTTTATTGACTCATTTGACTATCTACCATTTACAAATGATGAACGTATTGACTTCTGATTTTAGTTATTAACATTATTTGACTGATATATTGTGTTTATTTTAATAATATTTTGTGTACATAGAATGGTTTCATATCTTTTTATCTAACCGTATAATGCTCAATGTATTGTTTTTGTCGTTCTGATTGTTTTATCTAAGACGTTTAGCACTTTTGATTGTACTTATATGTAACTCTTATTACCCCCCTCCCTTCCCACCGTCCGTTTGTGCGTCATCTCCATTTTTAAACCTATTCAAATCCAATATCCATAATGAATGTCTGCTGTTAAACTCCTTGGATGAGACGCCATATTCACAGTTCCTCGGTTCCTCTCCAATATGTGTTCTTTTCTTTATATGTACTGTTGTTTTAGTTGTATTCGATCTATATGTCTTTTTTAATGTTCCTTGTATGGTGGTACAAAATCGATTTATGCAGTTATATATAGATTACTTGTGAATGATACAGCACATGTATGCAATCAATAATGTTTACTAGAAGTAGGTTTTTAAACCAAATAAAATAAAAATAATTGGCTTTACATACCACTAATTAACATAAATATAAACACATTTGTTTTTTTCCTTTTAAGGAACATGTAGGGACATGTATTGTCAACTTTAAAGTTTATATAAAATATATAATTGTACAAAAACAATTTGTGTCACTGTCCCTTTTCGCATTCGCGAGGGTTGTCCTTGACATGTGTAGTCGACTGATGCGACAGGCTGTCGTGGTGACAATTCATGTGTTTGTCAATATCCCATTTCTCGTAACTGTTTACATGTTCTTGCATCTTTGTATTCTGCTGACTAGTGCTTCTTTTTATGTACGATTTAATTTTATGTTTTGTCTGTTTATATGTTCCATTCTTGCTTGAACTATAGTTTTAGATCAAATATATGAACCAGTCTCCAGGAAACCCTGCTATAATGACATTATATAATTACTAGATGTAACAAGGTTTTGAAAAAGCTATAAAATAAGAAAATATACATATCTATTGATTCTATTTTAAGTCATTTATTTATGTTGTGCTAAATCTTTAAATTTTCCCATTAATTATGTCGAAATCACACACTTCGTTGCTATGGTGACCAATTTCAGAAAAGTACCCCGACTGAGAAAAAAGAGGAGTTAAATATTAAAACAGAAGTAGCCTCTCTTTGAACGCAAACAATTTTCATTTTGATACATACGTACTTTAAAACTTGAAACATTATTCTAAAATATGATACTATTTTGGACAGTTAATGTCAATAATTGATCAAATGATATAATTATGAAATACTTGTTATAGTTACGTCAAATAACGTTTGAATGACGTTTGCGACGTCACACAAAAATCTCCGAATACGGACTCTACGAACACAGCTGTAACTTCCTAAATACTAAAGATATTAACAAATTTTCTTTTGCATTTTGATTCATTCACATTATTCTTTAAAACTACGGAACATCTTAAAATCAATATTTTTGTCATAATAGCAGGTTTTCCTGGAGACTGGCTCATATGTTTAAACAATACGATAACAGAAAGTCGGACAGGGAGGAAGCAAATCACTTTAATACTAACAAAACAATTATCTAATTTAATATGTCTTTGAGAGTATTATTAAAATTATTAACATAAAGCATTAGTATTTTGTCTTTTAATGCCGGTCCTTCTGGGTTTATTGACCAAACAATACGTATCAGGAAGAATATGACCGTGCTTTCATACGGAGCGCTTTTTATTTGTGCTGTATTATTACTTTGCCGTATAACAAACAATAAGATCGAGTTATTGGGAATCAAGGGAGACGACTCTGTTCCAAATAATACAGAAATCAGGCTCAAACTTACAGTCGAAACTCTATTAACTCCCTTTATAGGAAATTTGTCATTTTCCGTATTCGACAAAATATATAATTTTATAGTATCACAACTAAACACGCATCATTACATATGACATTATATAAATTAAGAATATTTCCTGTTTACAAAGGCTAGTGTTATTATCATCGGACTATACATTATGTCGAACAATATCAGTAAAATCATTTTATACGTTTGTTTTTTCCTGTTTACACAAAATTACGGTAACAGTGTATAACGGGATGACGTTCTCACTTGAGCTACTACGGAAGACGCAATTACAGCCTCATTAAAATTTTCAACACTAGATGCACGACTGTGGTGTAGAGAGGATTCACGACTGACACACAAAAGGTATGGGCATATTGACATAGTAATTTCGATCGAATTGTTTATTTATATAATGAAAAGTAAGATGTTTTATAATAATAATGAACTCTAGTAAAATTTCTTACATTAAGCTTTGACTGCATTATGTATGCAGAAGTTATGCAACCTCTATCTTTTCATGATTGTAGCCAAAACGTATGCACCTAAAACTAGATTGACTACTACCAGGTTGAGTTACCGGATGATGTTATCAGCATATTGTTCATGTAACCCGTGTATTCTTTTTTTGTTCCTTTCATGCTCTGCTGTAGAATTCTGATAAATGCTGCCTTCTCGGTTAGATTTATTTTCTTTTAGAGGAGGTTTCACGTGTGACATTAGTTGCTACATTTGATATTTTATGTGTAATCCAAGTGTGTTGATTATCTTTGTAGATAAAATGATTCTCATAACCCGAAGCAGCGTTGTATACTTTATAACTTTTCTAAGTCCGCATGTTTATTTTCGTAGACAGTTTTGTCAAGCAGGTATATATATTTTTGAAATTTGACAATAATATTTGTGAGTATTTGTTCTGTTGAATGAACAACAGCAAGTCGGCTTAGAAATAAATGTATAGCATGCAATTACAGTAAAAGTCAAATACACATATTTTGATATTCATAATGGCGTACTCATATTCCGAATTTTCTACTGACAGTCACGGATACGAATTGGAACATTGCTGCATGAAAAGACTCCTTGAAATGTATTGTCTTGACCACGTCACACGTCATCGAGTGAGTTCAATTGTACGCCATAACGTCATATCTCGGACAAACGTCCTTGTAAAATTCCAAATATAACAAACAACTATATTAGTCATAACTTCCAACGCAACACTGTAAACAATAGTAAATAATTAATTTATTTGTAGATAGAAGGAATTAGTTTTTCACAACAAAATAGGCCAATCAGTTCATTACAATATTGCAATAAAACATTTAACAAATATTGTATCAGGACGAAGAAATGTATATCACTAGAACGTGACCACACTAATTTAAATTAACGACGTTAACAACAATAGTGCCTAGTATCTGGTATGTCTTCCTTGTGCATTAAGAACTACTTGCCACCTACATATCATTGAGCTTATTAAGCGCCTAACAAAGGGTATCGGAATATTGGCGAACTCCTGAATAAGAACGTTAGTCAAATCTTGTAATGTTTGTGGCTGAACTTGACGTCGCCGAACCCTCCTATCAAGTTCATCACAAAGATGTTCTATAGGGTTTAGATCCGCAGAGTAGGCTGGCCAAGGCAGAGTGTCAATGTTGTTATTCTGAAGGGAATTCATACAAACACGAGCAACATGAGGACGGGCATTGTCTTGTTGGGATATGACGTTTCTATGAATGACGCTAACGTACGGAGGAATGACGTTGCGTATAATATGGTCACACTAAGTGAGTGCGTTAAGATTGCCCGGAATGACGAGCAGTCCAAGCTTATCATTATGGGTAAAGCCACCACACACCATAACGGATCCACGTCGAAATATGTCTGCTTCCATTATATCTCTCACCTCGACGTCTATAAACATGTACACGACCATCTGTCTTCTGCAGGGTGAACCTTGATTCGTCTGAAAATGTGACGCGATTCCAATGAACAGCTTGCCATGTTCTGTGTGTAGCGCACCAAAGTACACGCGTCTGGTGATGTATAGGCTACAACACAGATACTATATAAGGACGTCTGCATAGAATACCTCGCTCACGTAATCTATTTCGGACGGTCTGATCACTAATAGGTATATTATGCGTGCAAAAATAACTAACAGGGCAGTTGTTGTGGCTGTTAATGATCTGCTACGAAGATGTCGCAATCGAATAGCATTGTCTTGATGTCTGCTTGTAACACGTCCACGGCTACGTCTTGGCAAGTCGGCTTCGTCACCTGTAACGTCATAAATAAACAGAACTAAGTAATGAAAGAAATATTTAAAATTGGTGATAGGACAAACGAAAACAATTTTGAAAAAATCAGTATTTGTAAATACGGAATCTTACCCGTTGTATTGAATTATGATATAGTTGACGTAGAGCATCTAAAAATTCGAGCGACTTGACGTTTTGACATACCAGCATGTAACATACCCATTCTGTGTTGTTCTATGCGTAATCTCAACATTATGACAATACATTCGAACAAACTCAATGTGCTATAGTTCGATTTCGAGCATTGAGCCGTGACTGCACTTTTAAAGTTTTAACCATTAATCGATATAGGTTGGTATAGGTTTAATGGAAAATATAAGTAATATAATTACGGCCAACTATTCCATGTGTCTGAACGGTCGTGTCGGTATAGCGCTTGATACATTGTAAAACAACTTTTGTCTGACCAGGGCAAATTCGAATCTCACCAAATAAGATATATTTTTTAATTTATATTTACACATTTTGTAATTCATAAATGCACATAACTTGCAATATCCGTGTTATAACAGTATGTGACAAGCCATATCTGTTACATGCTTCAAAATATTTTTAGATCTTGCATGTGTATTGTATAATCTTATGACGGCTAATCAACGTAATACAGGTTGTCAGTAAACTCGGATTATGGTAACGATCGCTGTATAAATGAAAAATAAATTGAATCAACACATTTTCATGGAGTAATTAAAAAAAGAAACTTTAGTTTATATACTCTTTAAATATTAAACATAAAATAATGAATTAAAATATGAGCGAATTGGGAATTTGAACCACCGAACTTCGGGTTAGCAATCCTGAACGTTGCCGACTGCACTAAACTATAATTCGATACCAAACAGATATATGTAAGAATCACATCATTAAATAATGACATGCGAACGTAATAAACTATGGTCTACCCGCCAAAATGGACTAGTCCGTTAGGTCATGGCTCAGAGTTCAAAATTGAACTATATATAGTGCGTTCAAAGTCAAATGATAACGGTTATAAACATAAACTCGCCCGCCAGGTAAACTTTATATTGGTTCGATATCAAATAGTGTGCAAATCTCATTCAATATAGCAAAGGCGCGGTAGTGTAGTGGATAAACCCTCACTTCTCCAAGTTTCTATTTTATTCTGAGTTGTAGGTTCGATCCCCACTTCAGTCAACTTCTTTTATTGCATGTATCCATGATATAAAGTTTCATATTATACTACTGCTTTAATGAATCGATACTTCAAATGCTACATATTTTATGTTACAGGGAATATATTATATAAGTGTATGATTATTGTACTGTAGATAGATAAAAAATAATTGAAGATACAGTTTGATAGATATAGAATGAAAACATAACACACCAATAAATATACTTACTACGTACGTTATTGTAATATTACTTACAAATACAAAATAAGATACTTTTAAAAAACTTAAAACTTTATGTTACTTTGATGGGTGTCGAACCAGTGGCGAGATTGAACAAAATCTCAACGAAATCAGTTCGATAACAGCGGCATGCTTATCCACTCGACTAACGAGACGATTATGAAAAACTAAGTTTCAAATATTATACTATTGATTGAAGGTATCTCTTTAACTATATAAAACGTAAGCCCCCCTATTCTTTTGAGTGGGATAGTTCCCTCATTAGTATTACTTATTGAACCGACAGTAGGAGTTATCATGTTTGTATACAAAGGGATTAGCACCACCAGCTAGCTTTTGGTGTATGACAGGTTTTTATCACATAACCTGCGGTCCAGGAGTGCCGTAAAGCCGTGCCGTGAATATCGTTCGGCACTCCCAGACTGTGCAATAAATATGTAAATTAGCTTGACGTGACGTTAGCCAATCCATGCATTGATCCGTCAATGACGTCAGGATAATATCAACGTCGCCAATGTACCGCTGAATTTTGGCTGAAACATATGCAGCGTACATCATCCTTTTGAAGAATAATGAGCGTTTTCTAATGTTATGTGATAAATAGAATCTTACATTCGTGCTCATTACATACGAGTTTCATTAAACTCGTCGACAAAACAATATGACACTCGACAAAGCCTCGTGTCATATCATTTTGTCCACTCGTTTAATAAAACTCGTATGTAATGAGCACTCATGCAAGATCCTCTATTTATTGTTCATTCATCCAATAGATTGCTGGTGGGCATTTTGCATTTGAATACGGTGGTCTCTTCTATAGTGACGAAGAAACGAACGAGAACAAAAATCGTGAATTTTTAAAATCTCTGATTTGCACGTGATTCACGCACCATAATTGGAGCTCTTAATGTCAAAAATCGATAATGTCGATAAAATCACGCGAACATCGTGCATATTTCAATCACGCTCTGTTACAAATGACCAAGAACAGAACCGGTCAATTTTTTTTATAAAAGATAACATTAAAATTTAATGAAGAAAATGCGGAAAGTTATACTGTTGCGTTGGAAGTTATGACTAGTAAAGTAAAAGTTTTCTTTTACATAAACACTCGTTGTAAATCGACCTGCACCCAATTGTATAAACGTTGGTTAAAGTTAACCAGTTTGGATAACTTATCCATGTTTACCTTAAACCAAAGAGGGTTAAGTTATCCAAGTTGGTTAACGATTTGTATAAAACCATTTATCCACTTGACTAAGTTATCCAAAGTTGGTTGAAGTTAACCAAAAGTTATCCAGTTCTGGATAAGTAATAATTTAGTTGACTTTAACCTTACCATCCATAAATAATGCATCTTCCAGACTGAAAGTAATTAAAATTCGTTCCGTATGACTAGAAATTACGTTTTGACGTCTTAGGAATATTAACAAATATACATAGTTGCGCATTTTGATAATAATTTTTTTTTTGATTTAGCTTCATCAATTACTTGCCGAGTTTTGGTAATTAAAATCATTTAATTTGGCAACATTCACCAATAGCTCTGTACATGCCGAGCATAGCCTTTATTTACCAGTCAGCTTTCAGCTGAAGTATGACAGGCATATGCATGAGTGCCATCATTTGTATTTGAACTCTGGTTGGCTGGTTAGACGGCAAGCACGCTAACCAAGATATTTGAGTAACAGTCATCAAACGTCATAATATTATTAGTCAACACGTGTAATTGCGAAACTAGGTATTTGACTGAGGTCCATCCATAACTATTAAAGTGAGTCCTGAAATGATGAAATATACCTTGATTGTGTTATATTTCACTCTACAAGTTCCGTACGAGCTCCGTTGATTTTGGACAAATCATACGGTATCCGTGTGAAGCCCATATAGTATCACAGATGTTTTATTGATGTTCCGTTCGGTCACACTAAAGTAAAGCCTGCGTCAGATCAGCCTTGCGACAGTTGTACACCTGTATATAATCACTTAATAAGGCACCTTATGGGAAAATCGCTGATATTTCGTGTGACAACCGTAAGCCAATCCTCCGACCGCCGTACGAAATATTAGCGCCGCAAGATCAACTCAACGTCGCTAACTAAATTTCGAGATTCCAACTTTTTCTGTGTTTTGTTTGCGATTTACCTTTACAGCTATTTCTACTACAACCATGACGCGTATGGCAACCGTACAGGCATCGCAGGACAGCCTTGCGATGTCTGTGATCTGTCTGGATGTCTGCGACTTGTCTGAGGCCTGAATGATATTTTAATTTGATTTTCAGGAGTAATAAATCATGCGTCCAAACACTTGTGCGGCTGATGTGTGTACTGTCTCATTCACCCTATGATACCCGTACGAGCTCCGTACAAGTTGTTTTTGGCTATAGCACGGATAATTTGACATGACTCTCGACCTTCTATTAGCATAATTTAACAGCTATTGTCTATATGTATAACCCCTATAGTATGTTTTCATTAGCCGAAAGTATCACGAAGATGCTCGAGGTGTTATACCAACACAAATCTAACGGAACGATATTGCGCGATTTGCTTGCGGAAATTTATATATTCAAAGCAAGAAACTTGTAATACATTTATGCATAAAGGTATGGATCATGTCAAATTTTCCAAGCTATAAATCATACGGTACTCTATGACCACTGTAGAGGCTTTACTGTATGACCACTGTAGAGGCTTTACTGTATGACCACTGTAGAGGTTGTACTGTATGACCACTATAGAGGCTGTACTGTATGACCACTGTAGAGGCTGTATTGTATGACCAATATAGAGGCTGTACTGTATGACCACTGTAGAGGCTGTACTGTATAACCACTATAGAGGCTGAAATGTATGACCACTATAGAGGTTGTACTGTATGACCACTATTGTACTCTATGACCAATATAGAGATTGTACCGAATGACCACTATAGAGGTTGTACTGTATGACCACTATAGAGGTTGTACTGTATGACCACTATAGAGGTTGTACCGAATGACCACTATAGATGTTGTACTGTATGACCACTGTAGAGGCTGTACTGTATGACCACTGTAGAGGCTGTACTGTATGACCACTGTAGAGGCTGTACTGTATGACCACTGTAGAGGCTGTACTGTATGGCCACTGTAGATGCTGTTCTGTATGACCACTATATAGGCTGTACTGTAATGACAACTACAGAAGTGGTACTGTCTGGCCCATATGGAGCTTGCACTTTATATGTGTGCCTTAAAAAGTCGCCCTGTACATATAGCCATAGGTCAGTACTCAACAGGTGTCATCCATATCAACCGATCATTGATGTTGTGTGAGAGAGTCACATAGAAACTGGTTATTTGCACAACCTTGTTTAGTTTTTTTATGATAACCGAATCCCACTATAGGTGCACTATATGGTCACTGAAAAATTCTTACTACATTTTATATGACTATGCAACCACGAAAATGTCAAGTCAGTATTTTAAGTCTTGTAAATGTGATGTAAATAAATAATTCTCAGGTGATGATATTTGATATTTGTTGTTAGGTGTATTGTTGTAATAATATGCGCTTTCTTAATAATTAATAGATTTGAAACAGTAATCCAGACAACTTGAAATTTTCAGAATTTAAAATCTTCAAACCGGTATTCCACGATTCTATGTGTATGTTCCACAAGCATGTTCTGCATCTGTGCAACATATGCGCAAAACTTGAATTATGATTTTCCCATATCCTTTCCGCTACCATAGCGTACTAATGCAGACACGCCGGGATGCCCAAATTTGGAAATTTTGCTGTCATGGGTACACAGGCATCACAGACTACAGGATATTACGGGCCCAGGGTCTTGCACATGTTTTTGGGTCCGCTTTAAAGAGGGCTTTGGACGTAGATTTAACAAAACTGAAATAACTGGTCATACACGCCATTGCGGTACGATTCCCTGTGGAATTGCATTAACATTTAGCGCCAAAAATTGTTTATTTTTCTATAGAAGGAATATAAGGCAAGACAAAGAGGTCAAGATCAACGTCCTTAAGGGGCCAAAAAGTAGGCCTGTCGTGCTAAAAAAAAAGAAGTTTTTCGCGTAAGGGTCACCGTCACATCGTCATTTCCGGTGACCTTTAGTCGAAATGTTGACCATTTTCCTACTTTCGGTTAGGGGGAGTTTTTATCAGTGCTGCAAGTCAATAGTGTCTCAGGGACGGGATATAGGGACCATATGAATTTCTCACCGCGCCCCAAAAAATCGTGGTAGCGGAAAGGATATTTGCATACAACTACGTACAAGCCTTTTTTCTAAGTTTGCGCATACTGAGTACGAACCGTGCATGCATAATATGTAGAACATGTACAATGAGTCATGGAATAATTGCTCAACTTGTTCAAAACAAAAAATAAGGTTTTTACCCTACAAGCCAAATGTCATAAAGCTACATAAAATTACACTATAGCACATCTTAAATGTTGACTTATTGCATTAATGCAAGGACAGTAATTCAATTTATGCATCTATTCAGGTATAAATAATCATTTCTTAACAACACAGACTAATAGCTTACTGCAAAACATATTGATTAATAAAAAAGATGAAAAACAATGCACATTGAGAAATGTTTAAACCCCTTTTTTTTAAATAAAGAACAGTCACTTTTACAATAAAAGGGAAATGTTGACAACAACCTCTAAAAATTGCATTTTGTAAATTTTCCTTGATCACCATCTAACTAACTGGCAACATCAACATTTGATACAAAATTTCCTGAACAGGAATATGATAGCAACTTTCATCGAGATATTTATACTGATTTATTGATACAAGAAGTTTCACAAGATGTTAACTCTCAAGGGTCATTCTGTTAATTTCCCTAGTTTACTAGAAGTACGGAATAAACACTTACTGACAACATCAACATCTTGAACAAAATGTCCTGTACAGGAATACAACAGGAAGAAAACAAGACTGCATTCAATAAACGCTTATGCCACAGTGTACGCCTTGTCCATTATTACTAGCGAAGTCAATCAGGGCCATAATCTGTTGAAACCAGCCCAATAGTGGTTATAGTCAGAAATGGTAAATGTCACATTGACCTTGACCTACTGACTTCAAAATCAATAGGGGTCATTTACTGTTGATGACCAACCTCCGTGTAAAGTTTAAAGATCCTAGGACAAAGCATGTTTGGGTTATTGAACGGAAACCATTTGGTCTACAGACCGACCTTGGGATGGGGGCGTGGTCCAGACCCCAAGTGTCTTTGCACTAATTAAGCGTCTTGCGTTAAGCGCAAAATAGTGAATGTCCCAAAATCGAACACAATATTTCCTATAATCTCAGGCAATTGCATGATTTTATTATGGCAGGCCTGAGACTGTGACAGGTATTGTAATAGCTAAGCCTACAGTCCTGACTGCATGACCTTTGTTTACAGGTGGTTTTAAGCACTAGATTGACTGTAGATCAACAGTATTTGTTTAAAAAAACGTATTCTAAAAAATCAAAATCTGATATTAAAATGATATAGATTCACCACGAGTATTCAATTCAGTGTCTAAAATTGTGTCCGAAATTGAGACTAGTCGAAATATTGGAAGTTTAGAAGTTGTTTATGATCGCTGGATAAGACAACTATTCGTTGATTTGATCAATTGTGATTGTATAATAGCATCTTAATGACATAGAAGCCCACAGACTTGTACCCTTGCATGCAAAATGAAGAATAACAAGATCGTTGTTGTCGTCCAATTGCACAATAAATTGAAGTCAACCGACGATGTTATCGTAACCTTAGCGTCCATGAATGGAATCAGGAATGTAGAATTTCGATGTTTAAAGCCATAATCATACTTACATGACATCTTCCCTGTGATCTATAAGGCCATATGGCTAAGGCAAAGCCATTAAGTTAACGCAAAATGTAGTGTTATTGTTGGTAATAGACGAAACTTGTGACGTTCGCCAAATAAAAATTAAAGGGAGTCCAATCTTATAAAAGACACGGAATGAAACAATTCGCAAATCTGTACCGTCTACGTCTACGTATGTTTTCTTTGTCATCTACGACCTGTAAGATGTCAGGTTCGTCGAAAATACGGTTCTAATCGAGACGAAAGTCGGCCATTTTCTTTTGGATAAAGTTTTGGATAAAAGTTAACCAGACTCAATGAGTAGGGTTAACTTTTTCTGGTTAACTTACGGGTTAACCTATGGATAACTTTGTCCAAAACTTTTATACAAATGAATTTCGACAAAGTTATCCAGAAATCGACAAAGTTATCCAAAAGTCAGACTTAACCAATATTTAACCACTGGTTAACTTTAACCAACGTTTATACAATTTGGTGCAGGTAATTACATACTATATGGGGGCAATATTAGAGTCATGTTTGAGGATGGTTGGTCTGTTGGTTGATTAGTCGGTTGGTCCGTGCAAAATTTGTCCACGCTATTTCTCTGTAACCATTGGTCGGATTTTAATGAAACTTTGCATGAATGATCAGTACCAAGTCTAGGTGTGCATATCGTCAGCACACGTTGGTCAGATCAATTTTAAGGTAGTTATGACCCTTTGTTCTTTACACTTATTAATTTTGTCCGCGCTTTTTCTTTGTAACCACTGGTCGGATTTCAACGAAACTTTGCATGAATGATCAGTCTAGTTGTGCATATCTGACTGTGTCAAGCAGTTTCTGGGGGTATTCATCACATTCAGTGATATTTCTTGTTCGTTGTAAATCGATCAGACAGTGATGTATCAGGTAATTATTCATACCTGTCGATAGGAAATGACAATCTACACCGTACCGGCGTCCCGTCATCATTTTTATATATCATCCGACGCATAATTCTGAAATTTGAAGTGATGTTCTTCACGCGTGTTGAGGTCTTTAAATATAATGTGTACGTATTGGGAATGAATTACATGGTGGTGTTACCGCGTGGAGGCAAAAACATGAAACGCACGTGCAACAGTCACTGAACAAACCACGTGACAAACGACCAGTTTGTGACACTAACAATTTTGTTTTCTTGGAAAAACTTCATTCGAAAATTTTGTTAAATCATTGTTTATAATACAATATGTAATAATCAATGGAAATGAGGACAGAAAGCTGTTAATTATATTTCAAAGTGTTGAAATTCAGCTTCTTGATTGCTGTAACTAGTTCGTTCAGCTTTTCGAATGCTTGGACTTGGGAGGACCATTTACTTGTTCAGTTGGGCATTGTGTCGTTTATGTATTCTTATGTGTTGTGCTCGGCTGGTTAAGTTGAGTGCTGCCCTACCTGTCTGACTTTATGTTATCTAATTTCGAGTTGTATGTACATTGACATTATTTATTAGATGGTAATTACGTACATTAGTTATTTGAACATTTAACATTAACCAAGAGATGATAAGTGCTTTCGTATGCAGACGGATGTCGAAATTAGTAATATTAATGTTGCTTCAAAATATCATCTTGTTGAAAGTTAAGAGCGTTAGAGAGGGTATTATAAACCACTTGAAATTACTTGCAACTTATCGAGATTGAATATTCAGGATGTACAGGGTGCTAAAAACCTTTGCTCTCAAAAATTTAAATTCATACTAAATTTGTACGAAGTATGCAATTATAACTTTTTACACTAATACTTTCATTTAATGCTCGAAAGATTAGACCAATGGTAAAATGAATTTAACCTGAACAGTTTACATTCTCCTCACGTCAGAAAAATAAACTATTGAGATTTAAACATTGAGAACGAACTTTTTTAATACCCTGTAGGTCTAAGTGAGGAACCTATCTAGTTCCCAGATAGCTGTATTAGTGTTTAACGCTTGGACAAATGCGCATTCAATTAATGAAGCAGAAGAATAAATCGTGTACAAAATTGTTTGTTTTGTTTATTATTTATATAGATACCAGCCGTACTTATTTACTGCGGTGAAGTCCACAACTGTGTTCATCGGCCGTAGAGTGGAAGGTGGGTCGTTCCCTGCAAAATTGGGATAGGTTAAGAAGAGAATAACAAACAGCATTTGTTTGAGTAGTCAAAGAAATACGAAGAAGGTGCCACAATTTTGCACAAGTAAAACTTGTATGTTGATGAACATACTATAATAAAGTAAGCACATTGGTTCAGAGGTTACATATTCTATCTTAAACAAAATATAGTGGAGTGATTTTTAGACTGCCGGCGTACATTATTTTTCGGTCAATCTTACTTCTTAAATAAGCCACTGAATGGCACTTTGCTGCTCAACTATTAGAACATATGATAGATTCAAGTTTTGCCCTACTATGTCTATTGTGAATGGACTTAACTGGTTAAAAAACACATTTTCAAGACGATTTACTGGTGGCCATAATATACTTATTTTTACTGCTATTAATAAAAGGATTATCCATTTCAGGGGTATGGTGGTCTCCATCCCAAAGATGCAAACAGTTACGTTAAGTATGGACACTGATAAATGAGTGCCACATAGTCATTGATATAACGGAAATTTTACACTTGAAGCTCGTGTTACAATAGCTAACGGTGAAGGCTACATACTTCTATATAAGGTATAGGAACATAGACTTAGTGACTTTATAATTACCACCATCGATATATCCAACATCGATATATCCAACATCGATATATCCTACACATCAGAGAGTATGGAGACGGACATGACTAGTAGTTCGCTAGAACACATAACGAACACCTCTGTCGAAGTTACTACGAACATGGTTCTAAACCCTACTACGGAATTGGCTCTAAACGTTACTACGGAATTGGCTCTAAATGTTACTACGGACATGGCTCTGAACGTCAGTACGGACATGGCTCTGAACGTAACTATGTCCTTTATGGATGTCGACACCACAAGTACAGATGTATATGAAGGAACAGCAATGTTTCCGGATACAGAGATTGCGGGCATGTATGTAGATTACATGTACCCCGGATTTTCTTTCGAAAGACCAATGTATTTATACATTTGGACAATTCTTGTTATTCTAACTAGTATTGTTAATATGATCGTAATTTCTATTTTGTTGCGCAGGAAGATGCGCAATCCAACTAATATAGTTCTTGCTGCTATAGCGATATCAGACTCGTTGACCAGTTTGACAACACTGACCACATACATAATGGTGTACCTGAGTACAGAACCATCAGACTATTACGATCAAACTTTGTCTAGTAGTAGTAGTAGTGAAAATGACATGGCTTCTTACGTAGGCCACGTCATGTATCCCGAAGCTTATTTGAATAATTCCATTGGTGCGCCCCATACCGGTATGGTTGACAACCATTCAGAAAACGAACCATATGGTGACTACTATTTGTCCAAAGATTTATGCCGCTGGTTCATGGCGACAAAGTTCTTCATATCCAAAACCTTTCATTCGATTTCTATTTATCTCACTCTCTTCCTAGCAATTCAGAGATTTATTTCAATCGCAGTTCCATTCAAAGCACACGCACTCACAAATCAACGAGCTCTTCTTATATGTATTGTCATAGCGTTACTGTCTCCACTACTTCACGTGTTTCATTTGACAGATGAAAAAGCAGCTTTTGGCATGTGTGAATGGAATCTAGCCGACAGAGGCTGCGCAGGTGGTTGCATCCAACTTTGGATTATGTTTGTAATAAGAAATTTCATCCCATGTGGAGCCCTACTGGTGTTCACAGTTCTCTTCATTCGCGAACTTCATAAAGGTGAAGAAAGTGTACGAAGAATGGAAAGCAGTAGAGATCAGATTGTTAGACGGGTGGTGGAAAACCGTCGGATAGCTGTCATAGTTACCTCTATTGTTATCGTGTTTCTGATTCCAGAAATCCCTTACGGCTTCTACCTACTCTATAACGCTATTGACAAAACTGTTTACAATGGCGTAAACATGGACTTAGAAACCAACCGAGCAATCCACATGTCGTATGAAATCCTTCTAGTCATATCCTTCCATGCTAACTTCTATATATACACATTGTTCAATCGGAAATTTCGCAAGTTTCTTATCAAGTTATTTGTCCAACCTGTTCGCAGAATGGTCGGAGACAAGAGACGTATGACTGTCAGTTCGATAGGAGGTTCGCTGAAAACTTCACAGAGAAAGACAGAGCAAATGTCTTTGACGTCAAACCGCAACAATACGTTGAAGACGACACCTTCCAATACATTATCTACCCCCCCAGTAGAAACTACAGCTTTTATGAATTCGGTGTCTGCGGATATTACTCAAACTTCCAACAATGACAATGGTGAATTTGAAGTCCTCAATGCCAACGTCTGAATCTTATCATTATTATCCATTTCAATCTGATTAGTAAAAAGTCGAAAGCTTATTATTTCTGTGTTTGATGTTTACAAAAAGACTTATGAATTTCTTTACTAGTATTGGACCTCCTTATACCTGTGTCTTTTCTTACATATACACTTCAGAAAGAATTATTATAATTTCTATTCATCACCATAAAAAATAAGTTGGATTTGTTTGATAAACGCATTGTTCGGCAGAGTGATATGCACTTCTTCTTTTTAGGATTTGTGACAGCTAAATCTAGGCATTATATAGTCGTTTAGCTGTGGAAACTGGGTCACTCATCTTGGGTATTTAGCTTTTTGATTGCTGAAACTAGTTCATTCAGCTTTTCGACAGCTTACACTTGGGCGGCATATTTGCCTGTTCAGTTGAGCATTGTGGCTTGTATGTTGTTAATGTTTTCTGTGCTATGCTGGTTAAGTTGAGTGTTGCCTTCCCTATGTGACCTAATAGTATATTTATCTATCACATGAAATGTGTATATAAACTTCAGAAACAATTATAAAAATGTCCATGCATCAACATAAAACATAAGCTGGATTCGTTTGATAAACTTCTGACTTAATATAATCTTTTTGTATTACCAGTACTCAATTGTGACTCTCAAGTATGGTGTTTAAATGACAGTTCTCAATTGGAAAAAGGCTCACTATCCGATCAGATCTCATTTCCGTATTACATTATTTGTATATTATAACAACTTCGTGTATTTTCACATAAATACTTCATTCTGATTAGATAAAACGGTCATGTGACCTGTCTTTCATATCCCGATGAAGCAGCTCCGTATGCAAATTACTTTCACGACGGACTACTTATTCATTCATCCTAAATTTAGCTTCGTTCATCATTCCGTACATGTTTTCTACTTCAGCGTCATACATGTATGAACTGCAATTCCCGTTTTATTTATAACTACTACTTAATTTTCAATAAGATTTAAATTATGAATTAAAACAAACCTGCATTATCCATGTTTTCTTGGTATTTGCCCATCCCGGAAGTCGACGCTCATAACAAAAACTGGTATGACGTAACGTTTGTTTTCGCGACAAAATCTCCCTCCAAAATGTAATTATTTTGAAATTCAAACGCATAAATGGATGTTGTGTATGCTATAATAGCGTTTACGCCTGTTATTCGCGTTATAACATCTGCAGTGTCCCTCCGGAGCGTTGGCTTCTATTTTTATCATTGATTTTTGATACTAAATAAAGTTTTGTTCATCACCCGGGTCAACGGAGTCCTATGCCCGGCAATACATTACTGAAACATAACACGAAGGGAACAGTTGAGTCCCTATGAAAATTAACAATATTTTTTTATTGTAATTATAAGAATTGAATAAACAATTTAGGCAGTTCATCGGTGTATGAACTGTCGACGGCCTAATTTTCCCGACAATTCAGAAAATGTCTATTCAATTCTTAAATAATATATCGTAAACTTATATGAAATAAAATATGTTTCAACTAATGGGACAAATGCACCCGCACTTTTGTAACATGATTTTAGGTGTTAGACAGCACACACAGAATAACTTCATATATGGCGAAGATGGAAGAACTTCATTGAAATATTAGAGCTATGAACGTCATTAAATATTGGTTAAAATCGTTCAACTAGAGAGCACATAATATGCTAAAGTAACGTATAATGTAATGTTCAGAGATTTAAACGAGAAGCCAAATTGTGCGTCTTGGGCACACTCCGTAAACATTTTGTTACAGTCTTTATATTTTAATAACGTCTGGGTCAACCAAGTTGTAGGAAATGAAAATATATTTATGGAAAAGTTTAAACAAAGATTTAATAAAACGTTTATACAAGACTGGTATTTTCCTAAAAATAGAAACTGGCTAATGGCATAAACCGCGGGAATTCCCGTACAATGGTAGGACTTTTGATATTTGTTTCAAATTAGAAAATGAATTCCATTTTAGAATGTCCATTATACAATTTTCTGAGAAAACAATATTTACACAAATACTATCGAAAAAAGATCTAACATCTCTAAATGTATTGAACTGTTATCGTCGGAAAATTAAAATGTAATTACAAATCTGTCTATGTCTTGTTAAATAATCTTTCAATATCATGAATTATTCACACAGTTGTTGTCCAGCACAAGGCTGCTTCGTATCTTTCAGAATTGCATGTACACTATATATTTGTTGTAGATTGTCCTCGTGGTGTGTAGTGTCCGGTTGTTGTTTTCTCGTCACATGGCTCTTGTTTTAGTCTGACTGACTGAAGCGGCAAACTTTCAGGACTGGATGCCGTGTTTTCAGTGCTTTGTGTGTTTTAATGTTTTCTGTGCTCTGCTGGTTAAGTTGAGTGCTGCCTTCCCTGTCTGACTTATATATAATCTTTTTTAATTAAGTAACACATTACCTTGTGACCACATTGATCTCGTTTTACCCTTTCTTTTTACATATGATACTTGCTGAATGTTATGGAACAATGTTGCTCTGTAAGCTATTTTGTAATTATCATGTCTGCCATGCACTGTTATGTTATGTACTGTATATGCAAAAAAAGATATGTTCTGTTCTGCAATATGTATGTATATACAAAACGTAATATATATATATATATATATATATGAATTTAAAATTTTGTACGCATGATACATTGTCAAATGTAAATATGAAATAAACAGTAAAACTGTTAAACATAAATCAATTTCTATGCGTTCTATGTAATACATAATGTATTTTCTTACATAATAATTTCATAGTATGGCTGCAAACAGTTAATAACAAATCGAACAGGAAAGGCAGCACTTAAATAAAACAGCAGAGCCCGAAAGGCACACAAAGAGAACAGTGTACACATTTCTAGCTCTGAACAAACGTGCCTTCGGTCAAAATGACGAATACAGTAAAGTTCCGCTAATAAGGTCAGTCAAAAATGTTCTTATTAGCGAATCGGTCTTAATAGCGGGCCTTTTTGTTCTAAATTGCTGTGGAAACTGTGTCATTCAGCTAGTTAGTTGGTCATCCGACTATACGGGCCTTTCAACATTTTAATACTGTTATTTAACTTTTGAGACTAAAGGCTGCTATAACTATGTAGTTCAGCAGTTTTACTGTTGTAACTAGGTCATTCAGCGTAGGCATTCCGCCTTTTGGTTGCTGTATCTTTTCTACTGGGTCATTCAGCTAGTTATAATTGATTATACTTTTCGACAGCTTGGACTTAGGCGGATCTGCGCTTGTTTAGTTGGGCATTGTGCTTTGTGTGTTATAATGTTTTCTGTGCTCGGCTGGTTAAGTTGAGTGCTGTCTTCCCTGTCTGACTTAATATAATATTTTTAATACTTTGGGACCACAACATTGCAAAAGTCTGCATGATTTCGAAATAATTGAAGTCGTCCTACTAGCGGAACTTCATTGTACTAAGATTTGCAGTTTTCAATGTATTATGAGTGAAAATTTGTTTTAATACATTGTCAAGTTGTCAACATTGTGTATATATTTTGATTGAAATCACTTATATGCATGTTGGGATTGAAAGTGCTTATTATGTCTCGAATGAATCACTGATTACCGTATTCAAATAGCCTTAAGAATGTTATACTTTATATGTAAAATTGGTATGTTGTTCATTGCGGTGTACACTCAGAAGGTTTTATCTAAGTGTACAAGTGTTCGATAATATGCCATAATTTCTCAGTATTTAATTTTTTGACCGGGGCCAAAAGGAGCTAGGAGTTAACTATTTATTCGTATTTGCCGGTTGTCCTCTTACTATTTCGTCCCAGCGGTTCGCATCCTACCGGGTTCGTTCATGAGTCTATGTACAGCTGTGGAGTTATGGATGTAGTGTTCTGTCCCCTGAGGTCATTTAATGTAGTTTTAAGTCCCCTACCGGTTTTTGACCGGAGGGGACTACTGGTTTGCCATATGTCCGTCAGTTTTGGTTCTGACGGAAATTGGTGTTGATATGGCAACATACATATTGACAATGGCTTTACACCGGTGGGGGACTTCTGTATTGCTTGCAATTCAGTACGTCATATCTCGATTTGTTCAATTACGTCATTTTACTTAATGAAACTGGGTCACTCGGTTTAAGGTTTTCAGATTTTTTGTTGCTGAAATCGGGCCTTTCAACGTTTTAATACTGTTACTTAACTTTTAGACTGTAGGCTGCTAAAACTATGTAGTTCAGCAGTTTTACTGTTGTTACTAGGTCATTCAGCGTGGGCTTTCTGCCTTTTGTTTGCTGAATCTTTTTTATTCAGTTTTTAACAATGAGACTAGGGGCGTTTAATTTTCTTGGTCGGTAGTGTGTTGGGCACTTCTTCGTTTTAAGATTTCTTACAGCTAAAGCGGGGCAATATAGTCCTTTTGCTGTGGAAACTGTGTCATTCAGCTAGTTAGTAGGTCATCCCACTATACGGGCCTTTCAACGTTTTAATACTGTTATTTAACTTTTGAGACTAAAGGCTGCTATAACTATGTAGTTCAGCAGTTTTACTGTTGTTACTAGGTCATTCAGCGTAGGCATTCCGCCTTTTGGTTGCTGTATCTTTTCTACTGGGTCATTCAGCTAGTTATAATTTATTATACTTTTCGACAGCTTGGACTTGGGCGGATCTGCGCTTGTTTAGTTGGGCATTGTGCTTTGTGTGTTTTTAATGTTTTCTGTGCTCGGCTGGTTAAGTTGAGTGCTGCCTTCCCTGTCTGACTTAATATACTCTTTTTTAATAATTGAGAAACGTCGTCATATGAATGTGGAAAGTGATTTCATGTTTTTCGATGTTGTCTGAATTCTTATATCGATGTAATTGAAAATGAATTTCATTTTATTTTTATTTGCCCCTTGTATGACAGGTTACGACAACACTATTTCAGACGAGAATGGACAAATAGAATACCATGTGAACTTGCATTTGTAAACATTGCGTCCGATGGAAATAAAGATAGTGGTCATGCTGTAGCGCAACATATTGAAAAAGGACTTATCTTACGACGCAATACAAATGATTTAAGCGACATGTTCTAATAATACATTCCTAAGATGGTTACATACATGAATATTTATAACCCCATGAAACAATGTTTCATTTATATGCACATGGTACGCAATTACTGTTATAGTCAGTATTTCATTCATTAAACAACGTTTGATTGATATGCACGTGGTACGCAATTACTGTTATAGTCAGTATTTCATTCATTAAACAACGTTTGATTGATATGCACGTGGTACGCAATTACTGTTATAGTCAGTATTTCATTCATTAAACAATGTTTGATTGATATGCACGTGGTACGCAATTACTGTTATAGTCAGTATTTCATTCATTAAACAATGTTTGATTGATATGCACGTGGTACGCAATTACTGTTATAGTCAGTATTTCATTCATTAAACAATGTTTGATTGATATGCACGTGGTACGCAATTACTGTTAAAGTCAGTATTTCATTCATTAAACAATGTTTGATTGATATGCACGTGGTACGCAATTACTGTTATAGTCAGTATTTCATTCATTAAACAATGTTTGATTGATATGCACGTGGTACGCAATTACTGTTATAGTCAGTATTTCATTCATTAAACAATGTTTGATTGATATGCACGTGGTACGCAATTACTGTTATAGTCAGTATTTCATTCATTAAACAATGTTTGATTGATATGCACGTGGTACGCAATTACTGTTATAGTCAGTATTTCATTCATTAAACAATGTTTGATTGATATGCACGTGGTACGCAATTACTGTTATAGTCAGTATTTCATTCATTAAACATATTGTTGTTTACAATATCTTTCATTAACTTAACTACATTCCAAACATGAGTAATCAGTGTTCATTATTTATTCATTTTGACACACTCTATATGTGAGTTGTTATCATGCTATTTGTATTTTGGGCCGGAAGACTTGAATTTCAAAATAAATATTGTCTTCTTCTACTCTTCCTCTATATTAATGGCGAGCGTTCAAAACTTTGAAAATTATTGCCATGCGTGGGGGTTAAAAAGAAATAAACTGTTAGGTATTCCAAGTTACTCAATCCACCTGGTACCTCCTAATAGAAAGTGATAAAAATATGTGCATAATATACACCTTAGATAAATCTATCCCTAAACTGCAAAAACATATATACAGTAAAAGTCGGTTTGCAGAATAGAGAATATTAGTACGGTTAAAACAGGATTAAAACAAGTATCGTCATAACTGGTGTGAACATCAGTGTAGCAAACGCTGATTTGAATCCGGAGATTGATTCAGTGCCGACTACACGTGATGGTAGAGTATTCCACGGGACAACAGTCCGAGGAAAAAATGAATATTTTTAGTAATCCACAGTAGTTGAAGGTATATAAAAGGCCAGATAATGATAGTGTAATTGTTATTGAATATGATCAGTTCACTGAACATTTGTCTTGTTATATTTTCATTTTCGTATACCATTGATTATGTTAGCGGAACATTTTGAAGCACAAATGCATTGTTTAGGTACATTTTAATAGTTCCACCTTCAACGGAACATTGATTCCTGTTTCGATATGGGAACATTTTCCTTGACGGAACATTTGCATTTTATAATTAATATTTGGTACCAACGACTGAACATTTTGATATATGCCGGTAAATAGGATGTTCCGATGTTTGGGTTGGCTCATTCATTCGGCTGTATCGGACGATCAACAGTTTGTTACGAAATGTACAGGCAAGTAGTTAAACATATGTGCAATTAATTCCGAGTATTTAAAAACATCTAACAAAATGTAAAGGGGCGTTAGAAGTTCCATTAAGTAAAATTAAGTTCAATTAGAATTGCACTATACTAGTTTGTACTTTCATGGAATCTTGATATGGAAAATTGTTTCGTTGACTATATAAAATGTATGTTTAAGTATGTTTCATTTTGGCAAATAATTTCGTAACAACTTACATGTACATATATACATTTTAAAAGGTAAATCAATATAATTAATGTATTTGGCAATTTACAATACGAAACAGACGCTCAAGACGCATCATACTATACAACAATAGTCCAAATTTTGTAAATACTTAATACAAAAAAGTACAATCATTTGTGCATGAATTGTTTTCTTTTTTTCAATACTTCATTATATTAAAAGACATGATGCGAGTACAGTTTTGAATACTTAACCAAGAAGTATAACCAATGTGTTTCTTTCAAACGGAACATTTTGAAATATTTCTTGTATATTATCATTGACTTGTAATTAAACGTTTGTCTTTTACTTAAGGAGGTACGAGCTGCCTTGTGCACATGCGCGAAATTTCAAAATCATATTAGATAAGAACAAACATGAATTTTAGTTTCAATGATTGCATATGAATGTTGATTAATGAAAATAAACAAAATATTATCGCAAAAATTAGATATTTTTAACTTTTTATTTTTTGCCTGTATGAAAAAGTGGGTGGGGATCGGCAAAATTGTGAATAATATGGGTTCACAATAAGTCCCTACAATTGTTCAAATGCATATGCTTATATATAATATGTAGTGCATGGTTTAGTTATAAGAGGGAGCCACACTTTGAAATATTTTTAAGAAAAAATTATTTCATTACAATATGCAAATTAGGTTAATTTTATGCTAATTTATTCATAATTAGTGCTTTTTTATGCACAACTCCCAAAAAAGGCTGGTGACCCCTATTTTTTATTTGACTAAACTGGTGTTCTATTTGATACTAAACTTAGGGCCAATTCTAAATCATTTTCGATCGTTAGGTATTTTTTGACGTTCATTTGAAATCGTTTGAAAATCACACTTTTTTGCAAGTGGGTGGGGTAACTATTTATCATGTTCAAATACTGAATTTGTTCACCAGGCAGCTGGAATTGTGACTAATGTCAATAGGAATGACCATTGAACACACAAAATATCATGCATTGCTTAAAAGTGGTTTCATACAGTAATAATCTTAAAAAGAACATAATGGTGCCATAAATGCAGGAAATAGATAAAATGACCAAAATACAATGGTAGGTCATTAGAAAGCCATGTATGTCGAAAACGAGCCTGGTGACATATCATTTTTTATGATTTCAATGTTGTTCTAGAAGACTGTTCTGTCATTTTAAGATGTTTCAAGGAAAATTCGATCGTAAGATAAAAGGTGCGCGTACCTCCTTAATAGAATAGAATAGAATATAGTTATTTGCATATTTAGCCCTGAAAAGCAACAAATAGTACAATTAAATAAATAGCATGGTGATATATGGCGAGAAATTATGCGATATGATATTATACCGAATTAGAAAAAGCTTTTATATATGTATTTGTATTATATGATATATAATTGTACAAAAGACAAGTTCTTTTTATTACAAATGTATAGTGTTTCCATTATAAAGTTTACCTTAGCGAAACGAAATACAAGGCATACTTAATGCAGTGTGGTTACACTATAAATGATTTAAATTACATATGTGAAAAGAATTTATATTTAATATCTTGACACAAAATAAAACAATAAACTTGACTAACATTTTAGACGTTTGTATTTATCTCACGTATAGACACATGGCTTGCTTTCATACCAATGATTGCTCATTCAATCACTAGATCACTGTGTGGCACTTTGCATATGAAAGACTACGTCACACTGAAATGTGTCTATATAGCATCTTATTTTCATGTTGAAGATCTAGCAGTTTCAATCGCAAGTACAATGTACATTTATATCCCTTTTTTATAATACAATAAATGTTTTAAGGTTCTTAATCTGTTATCTAGTAGGTGGTTATGTATATTGCAAATGCTAAGGCAATTAGATTTCATAATTTAAAAAACAAAAACAGAACTTAGTCTAAGCCGGACCCTGAAACTAATTCTTTGTGAACACGGGGCAAGTCCGTTAGCAATGGAGATGTGTATATTTTACAACGTACGGTAATCTGACCTGTTAGAGAGATAATATACTGTCTCATTTATATCCAAACATCGACACTAGTAACACAGTACGCAAACTTAATTACGCAATGGGGAAGAACTGTAAGTAAATTTGTACTAATCGTAGGCTATTTAGCTACAGATATTTTTTGTACTGACCGAATTATATTCGCTTGCTTATTAAAATATTTGGAGGAGGTTCACATATGACACGTTTATTTGTTTATTTGTATAATGTTTCATCATGCTTTTTTATAAATGTTAATATACCAGCTCCATTTAAAAGATGTTAACATCTTTTTAAATGATGAGTACGTTCATTAACACGATTGTCGAATAATTTTGGTAATTTGACATCAATAGTACCATTTTTGACACCAGAAAAGTATAAATATAATTTTTAAGAAATAATGAATACGTAGCTATGCTACGTTGCGTAATAAAATATAGGCACGTGTTTGGATGCGAAGTAATTAACTCACGAGGGCTTAGCACGAGTGATTCAATGTACGCATTCAAACGAGTGCCTATATTTGATAACACAACAAAGCAAAGCTTACTATTTATTATTTCGATTCTAACATCGCCAATGCTCTGCCATTTATAGCACAACAAGACAGGTTGACGTCAAACTACTTTCTTACCCAGGAACGTTACCGTCACCGTTACGTCATTTGTCATAGTTTATGACGTCAAACGTGACGTGATCAATCAGCTATGTTTTATCGCGGTAATAAAAAATAGTGAGCTCAATATACGCAAAAAAGCAAATCTCACGCGCTATGTTAGAATTGTTGTTTGTTTTTATTGAATACGATTAATATCTCATCGTGTAGTGATAAAATTCAATATTTTTCATGACCGTTTAGCGCGAGTAAAAATATCGAAACTTTATTACCACAAGATGAGATATTAACTGTATTCAATAACAATGATATAATAACTTACGATATAATAACGACAAATAACACGTGCTTCCATGTTTCTACCCAGCGTTTCTAGAAAGGTTACAAAACGGCGGATCACTAGTTGTAGCTGAAGGTTATATATTTGAGTTTGAGAGACGCGGTTATCTGCAAGCTGGCTCATTTGTACCCGAAGTTGTATTGGAACATCCACAATTGGTGCGGCAACTCTATGAAGAATTTGTGCATGCCGGAAGTGACGTTGTCCTCGCGTTCACGGTAAGTTCGTGTAGATGTGCACTGTCAGAATTGATCATTACATCTTTGGTGTTGGCCTACAAACATACAGAATAAGATTCAGTTTAACTTCCCCTAATAATTATATTGTAACTCATTGCTATCATGGATTATTGAAAGATTATACACGGTTATTGTGACACATCCCAGTATCGTGACAATAGAGCATTTGTTTACTGTAAGTAAATGTTAAAATAAATAAATATTCAACAGCATGTAGATCTACTTAATATTATATAAACAGCAATGTATATACTTAGAGGATGAGCTAACTAATCAGTGAAAATGTCTTAAAGCAGACGTCAACGACAGTATATACACTAAAGTACTTATAAAATAATTATACATTGATGTGCATGTTCCCGTGAAATTGAAACTCTATAAATCGGACATGGAGGGACAGGGCAGTATTCAACAGAAACAGTACATTTCTAACGGCACAAATTAACTGATTCTGCATTGAAAATACCAGTTAGAACCTTTTGTTAGTGTACAAACTTGTACGAGATAAGAGTGTCATATTTGCAAAATGTGGAAAACATAACCTTGATTATATTGACCGTTTGATGACCGATAAGACACAATCTTTAAAAGGCAGACTGAGTTTGTATTCTATAGCACGATTTGAACTAAATTATACGTAGTATGAAACCTTTCACTTGATCCTCGGCCTTCTTTTAGCTTAATTTAACAGCTGATATCGTGTCTTTATTCATCACCTTAATTAACCGAGGTTTTATGTTTTCATAAGCGGGATATTTCACGAAGACGTTCGAGGTGCAACGCAAACACAAAAAGAACCAATATTGCACGATTATCTCGCAGAAATTGATATATTTCAATCAGGAACCTTGTAACATATTCATGCAAAAAGGTCAGGATCACGTCAATATCCCGGCCTACACTTATAGTTTTTATATAACTGTTTGCAATTGCATAGTGATAAAAACGATGTGTTAGTGCAGCAAGTTGACCTGGTGTGTGAGATAATTAATGCATGTAAATACGCCATCATTGTTCTGATTAAGTTGACGGACACAGTTACATGTATCTCTAATACAAAAAGACAGTGGTAAATCGGACAGGGAAAGCAACACTTAACCTAAGAACAGTCGAGCACAGAAAACATAAAAAAATCGTATACCACAACTACAGGGCACTATGTATCTGGCGCCTAAATACGGAAAGACTGAACCGCTACCATAAAAAACCGAATGTTCCAGTTTCAGTCATAAAATAGTAGAATGGCCGAACGTCCCAGCCCCAGCCGGCAAAAGTCACCAAAATTCCACGAATGACAGCAAATGGTTAATCCCTGCAGCCGCAATAATAACCTTAACCAAATAATTGGACAGGGAACAAACGGCGCAAGAAAATGAAAAAGAACAGCAACAAAAGAAATCTACACCCATTGCCCTACAGCTGTATATAAAGTATAAACAAACCAATGCATGGTAGTTGTTACACTGTCTCTATATATCTACTTATATTGCTTTCAAACTACGAGGTCATGGTGACAATGGTTGAATTAAAGGAAAACAGTAGTAAGGGAACTTTTACAACATACATTGGTTAAGGGACAGAGGAAACTCTTATCTTGTTGAGTGGGTGGGGTGGTAAACAATGAATCTATACTTTTAAAGTAAAGATAAAGCTTATGTGGAGAGCGGTGGCCTTGAGCTAGGGCGCGCGCATTGTATTCGAAAGGTCCCGGGTTCTGTACATGTTTGGTATACCTAGGCGGCGTTTCTCGATGTTGGCTGCACACGAAACTGGGGAACAATAGTCCCCACAGGGAAGGGGATATTAAATGCCAAAAGCTAGCTGAACGGCCCCCGAAAACTTGTACATAAACTTTTTTAAACAGATTGATCAAGAAAACCGACTTATACTATATGTTTTCTATCTCTATTCATTAAAACATACGAACAACCCTTTAAAGTGGTTCGCTTTAAAGGACTTGCATGCCATTCAGGTCTCGTTCACAAACACATATATCTAGTACGATAAGCGATGTCAGTCGATCAATATACACGAATGCCATTCATTTTAGTACTATGCTCACCGAGAAAAGCTGCGAGTTATCGGTCGAGAGAACGACTTGGAAGCCATGAATAGAGCAGCTTTAAAGATGGCGCGTGAAGTTTCAGACGAACATGAGTGTTTGATGGCGGGAAATATTTGTAACTCTGCTGTGTATGTCCACAGTGATGAAAGCACATTTAAACCTACCGAGGATATATTCAAGGTAAGATACCAGGGAAATTAAAAAATAACGTAGACTTATGTTGTAAAACGATTTAAGTTTCCCGACGTGTAATAGTCTGCGTTATTTTTGAAATCCGTCGTATGCACGTATAGTGATAATCAGTTTATAGATGGTGAGGAAACTGGACACATCATGAAGCCATAATAGGTGTAATTTACACAAAACTAGGACGTTTTTTCAGAAATAATTTAAAAGCCCCTATAGACCAGGGATGGAATTCACAAAGCATCTTAATCTTAGCTAAAATATGTCTATGAAACGGACACCTGCTTTGTAACATGTCCAATATAACGATAGTCCTGTTTCAGGAGCAGATAGAGCTTGCTGTAGAGATGGGGGCGGATTGTATTGTTTGATTTCAGGAGCAGATAGAGCTTGCTGTAGAGATGGGTGCTGATTGTAGTGTTTGATTTCAGGAGCAGATAGAGCTTGCTGTAGAGATGGATGCTGATTGTAGTGTTTGATTTCAGGAGCAGATAGAGCTTGCTGTAGAGATGGGTGCTCATTGTAGTGTTTGATTTCAGGAGCAGATAGAACTTGCTGTAGAGATGGGTGCTGATTGTAGTGTTTGATTTCAGGAGCAGATAGAGCTTGCTGTAGAGATGGGTGCTGATTGTAGTGTTTGATTTCAGGAGCAGATAGAGCTTGCTGTATAGATGGGTGCTGATTGTAGTGTTTGATTTCAGGAGCAGATAGAGCTTGCTGTAGAGATGGGTGCTGATTGTAGTGTTTGATTTCAGGAGCAGATAGAACTTGCTGTAGAGATGGGTGCTGATTGTATTGTTTGATTTCAGGAGCAGATAGAGCTTGCTGTAGAGATGGGTGCTGATTGTAGTGTTTGATTTCAGGAGCAGATAGAGCTTGCTGTAGAGATGGGTGCTGATTGTAGTGTTTGATTTCAGAAGCAGATAGAGCTTGCTGTAGAGATGGGTGCTGATTGTATTGTTTGATTTCAGGAGCAGATAGAGCTTGCTGTAGAGATGGGTGCTGATTGTAGTGTTTGATTTCAGGAGCAAATAGAGCTTGCTGTAGAGATGGGTGCTGATTGTAGTGTTTGATTTCAGGAGCATATAGAGCTTGCTGTAGAGATGGGTGCTGATTGTAGTGTTTGATTTCAGGAGCAGATAGAACTTGCTGTAGAGATGGGTGCTGATTGTATTGTTTGATTTCAGGAGCAGATAGAGCTTGCTGTAGAGGTGGGTGCTGATTGTAGTGTTTGATTTCAGGAGCAGATAGAGCTTGCTGTAGAGATGGGTGCTGATTGTAGTGTTTGATTTCAGGAGCAGATAGAGCTTGCTGTAGAGATGGGTGCTGATTGTAGTGTTTGATTTCAGGAGCAGATACAGCTTGCTGTAGAGATGGGTGCTGATTGTATTGTTTGATTTCAGGAGCAGATAGAGCTTGCTGTATAGATGGGTGCTGATTGTAGTGTTTGATTTCAGGAGCAGATAGAGCTTGCTGTAGAGATGGGGGCGGATTTTATTGTTGGAGAAACGTACAGTTGTCTCGCTGAAGCAATGTTGGCGCTGCGCTGTATACAGAAATATGGCCAAGGTACACGTACATTCATAGTGACCCTGTTTATAGTTCAACTTTATATAATCAGCTCTTGTGATACGTAGATTAATCATTCAATTACACAATTCCAGGGAAATCAGTGTTTTCTGTCATAATAAATCAATAATTCCAATGCAATCTTTCGACAGCTACAACATACTTATCTCCCATTCTTCTATTCAAATATGTATATGTATTGTTAGGGCTGCCAGCGGTGATTACATTATCGGCACCAGGTGCTGATATATTGCTTGATGGTGTGGGTACAGTAGAGGCATGTAGAACGTTAGAGGAGGCGGGTGCTGCCGTTGTTGGTTTCAACTGTGGGCGTGGTCCGGCTACAATGATGCCATTGATTGAAAAAGTCAAACACGCATGCAAGGTACGTAATGGCATATACCGCCGTTTCTGGGGCATAAACACACGTGTATAATCAATTATGCTCAAGAATTATCTGCCCTTGTGTATGCGTATTTGAAAAATATACCTGTTTTAGGGTAGTTGACTCCTAAACATGCACGATTACGTGTGATATGTTTGCATAATTTTGACACTTTGTTCATTTACAAAAACAAATTCGGTTCTTGTTAAATATTTGCCCCACCTCATACAAGCAACTGTAGCATTTGTCTGTATTTTCGCGGCAATATAAAATTCGTGCCACTTTAACTCAATCATTGGCTCAGGTATCAAATAATTATGTTTGTTCAAAAACATGTCCATGACATATTCTAATTGATTGATTGACGAGAAATAACAAACAACAATGCCTCATTTTGTATTGACATCGTTGTACTGATCCTAAGAACAAAACATTTAAAACAATTGTATTCTGTTATCAACATACGAAGTGCAGGACATTTTGTCTATTGATATACTATACGTATGTTACCATTGTCTTATGTAGGGTCCAATAGCAGCACTTCCTGTTGTTTATGACACAACCCCGGAACAACCCAACTTCTTTCAACTGACCATCCCTCACACAGGTAAGAGTTCTGTCAGAAATCATTCGAACAAAAAAACACTTACCACTGTCTTTATACGAGAGTTTAACGTTTGTTTTGTGGGTGATATGTATGATGTTGCAATATTTTCAAACATATCTCATAAGTTTTTGAGATTGCAATTTGTCAGTTATTGGAACTAATACATCATCATACATAAATCATATTTTCTGTTTATTATGAAATTATAAAAATGTTTATCATCATCTGGAACATCATGTTAGATAAGAAAATAGTGAGCCAACCGAAGGGCGAGACATGAATGATAATTCAATAGAATCCCTTTTGTAGTTTTATTTTATTCAGGTTGTTATAGAGTAAATGTGACATAATTATATGTATCTACGTAGAACTGTTTGATATCTGAGGTTCTGGTCATCTGACCGTCAAATGTATGGTTATATGAGAACCACCGATCAATACTTAGACATAACATTAATTTTAAAACCCGTTTTTGTAATATTGTTGATCTAGATTCATTTTATTGATCATATCATATAAACCTTGATCTGACCAACAATCTTGAAGTTTTTGTAGAAAATAATGTTTTTATTTCAGACACAAAGGCTTTTCCACTAGATCTTTGCTCTAGACAATGCAGTCGAAAGCAAATAGAGGAATTCGCGACTAAAGCCAAGGTGCTAGGAGTCCAGTATGTAGGTCTATGTTGTGGCAACTCCTCTAACATGCTTCGTATTGTGGCCGAGAAATATGGTCGAACTCCTCCTGCTAGTAGATATTCACCTAACATGGCCAACCACTACATATTCGGGGATAAAACTAAATTCAGGAAGGAATTCACTGAGGATCTTAAGGAAAACAAGAATACCAAATCCAAGTAAAATGCATGTAGACCTTCACTTTTTTAATTCAGACTTCATAACTTTACATGATCTTTTTTAACATTAACCCCATTATAAAATCGAAATGGGTCTTAATCAATGCTGCCGTATATATGTAATGTTGAATAACTTCCTGTATAGTATACTTTTGTTTGGATAAAATAAATAGATGCAAAAAATCGGAGGTGCATGTGTCCAAAAAAGTTGCTAAACGGTATAGTGTTTAAGTCGTGGCGTTTGATATCAAGTGTCGTTGACTGTTCGAATCCAATATGCTGCTTGTTTTTACTATCGCCCCGTAGAATATAGTTCATATTGCGTTTTTATAGACAAAGAGTGACGTAGCCATTCATATGCAAAGTGCCATACAGTGATCTAATAAGTTGATGATCAATAAAATTAGAAATTGACCAATGATACGCTGGATGTCACTTTGCATATGAATACACAGGTATGTAAACAAGAAATGGGTCTATAAGGTAATCACAATTTTGCATGCCACAAACAGGATGTTACATCCATGAACGAGAGCATTCCAGCTTCAGATGCTTTGTCAGTACTTTCTTCTCCACTTATGTATACGTTGAAACACTCACTGGTCTCTTCAAATCTTCAAGCAGTTGTTTAAAAGGGAATTAACGCCGTTGCTAAACAAAAGAACTAGTCTGGCTCCCGGCATTTAATCCTACGTAACACCAGAGGGTTAAGGGAAGATATTCCAGATTTACAGCGAACCAACAACTCCGCAACATGTGGAAGAAACTCGAAAATGTTGTTAACATTTTTGGAATCCTGTCGTTTCTGGGAATCAAACCCAAATCGCCGGGTTACAAGTTAAGTAAAAATGTACATTTTCCTACATATGTAGAACAGTTGCTAAAGCCTTATGAAGCGTTCGTTAGTACTGGTTAAGATACAGTCCAGTAAATCCAGGTATGTGAATCAGCTGCTGTATATGACTGACAATTTGTTGAGAAACGGTGTTAACCCGAATAAAACAAATACAGTAAAGGAAAACACGTTGAAAACTTTTCAGTAGTTCGACAACCTCTTAGTCAACTCCCTTTAACGGATTCTCCATCGAGTTTTACACTGTTGAGTAGACCATTTTAGCCATACATCGTGACTTAGAATTAGAAGGTCGTAAGTTCTAACTCAATATTTTGAGATATCAAGAAAAAACTGTCAGAAAACTGCAATTTACGTACTTATGGCAAAACAAGCTTTTTAAACTTCAGTTTAGTCAACATGACCACTTCCGAATATTCATGAAAATTGGTTAATAAGAAGCGCCTTGGAATGCAGTTGTCAAATATACATGAGTCTTTAGGGTCGTTAGTACTACTTACGACCTTCTAATTCAAAGCCAGCGTCATATACAGGGTGATCCAAAAAACATGTCCAACAAACAATGCTTTATAACTTTGAGAATTTTATAGGTATTGACAGTAAAAATATTGAAATACGTGTTTTATGGAATATAAAGACGATCGTCATATAATGTCATAGTACATGTAACCATGATAACACCCTAAGCGATGTCATCAATAAAAGTTCCAAGATGGTTGATAACGCAGAAATTGTAAATTTGTACCATATAGTAGGCTAATGGCCTGAATTTGATAGAAGGAAACTTAAAATTCTGAATCCAAAGTCATCAGTATCATATTGAAAGCTGAATAGAAGACATATGTCTAAATTGGAGACATAATAGGCTGTGATGAACATGAGCACTTGAAGGAATGGTAGATGTTGTAGCGAACGTATGGATGAGAATGTTGAGGATATTCGTCAAGTTGTACAGGAAATAGACCTATTGTTACAATTAGACTAATCGGATTATAAAATGTGGTATAAATGTAAAGCTAATACAAGCATCCTTGCTATACTCACCAGTATGTAGAGCATTATGTACAAACGTAAGAGCGTTTTGCTTGTAACTGTATAGATACAATTTTGAAATTTTATCCATCAAAACTTCCTGTTTGCAACCGACTAAGATTGTCGTTTATAACTGCAGGCTGAAACTGTAAGGTAAGTGTGTTTTTATTAAGTTGTATAAAATCTTAATTATTGTTGGAAAGACATTTTTTATATTAGCACTGTCCAGGTGTACGTCAGAGCTATGCCCAGGTACTCCAGCCCTGGACTGGTATTCACAAAGCATCTTAGTGAAAAACGTATAGTCTAGGAGCTGGTGACGAGAATTTCAATTTTCATTTACCCCATCTGGTAGAAAAAGTCTGTTGGTATTTTCTAATAATATAGACATTCAGGCTTTAGAAAAAGGTGGATGCCAGATCTGAAAGTGGTGCAGATTTTTTTAACAGGGGCAACAACTCTTGCTATCCAAGAAATTTACGAAACTACCCGGTAACCTATTTTCTAGTGTGGAGTTTTTGTTTATATATGTATTGCCATATATTTGCATGGATATTGTTCATTTGATACTGTGCATCAAAAGTACGTACAACACGGACCAGTTTGAGGTCAAGGTCAAGGTCAGTGTAAGGTCAAAGTCAGAGAAATAGCTAAAAATGAATATTTGCACTATATTTTTCTTTGTATAGCACGTGTTTTCAATTCAATTTGGTTATAAAAATGATAGTTATGTTCGTTAGTACATATTCTGTCATTATAGCCCATTTGTTTGATTCAAAATATAAAAATATTGTCAAAACAGCCATTTTATGCAAATGCATGTTGGCCGAAATGGCAATCTTACGAAGACCCCTGGCATTCTGTGATCTGGTGTGAGTTTTTTGTTTACGTATGTAGTGTCTTATATTTACATTTATATTATTCATATGGTTATATGCATCCAATGGACATACACCTAAGACAAATGTGAGGTCAAGGTCAAGGTCATTTCAAGGTCAAAGTGACACAAATAGCTGAAAAAAGTAAAAAATGAGATTTCCTCTCTATTTTTCTTAATATAACATGCGTTTTGAATTAAATTTAGGTTGTTAAAGTGATAGTTGTGTTGGTAAGTTAATATTCTCTAATGCTGAGCCATTTGATTAATTCAAAATGTATCATTTTTGAAAAAAGTCATTCTATGCTTTTAGAGATGGCATTCATACGAAAATCCCCGACATATTATGGCCTTATGTGATTAGTTTGTTTACGTATGTAGTGACTCATATTTGCATGGATATTATTAATTTGATTAAATTCATCAAATGGACATACACCTTAGACCAATTTGAGGTCAAGGTCATTTCAAGGTCAATATGTGAAAAATAGCTAAACATTGATATTTCCTCTCTATTGTTCTTATTCTGGCATAGGTTTTGAATAAAGTTTGGTTATTGAAGTAATAAATATGTGGGTTAGAACATAGTCTCCTTTCATTATAATCAAAGTTATTTGTTTAAATAAAAATGTTATTAAACTAGCTATTTTACGTATCAGGGTGTTGGCATGTTGCATTCGTAGAACTAGTCGTTTTCATTCAAAATTTACATATATTTATAATGATGTAATCATATATTTGTATAGATAGTATGGACTTTATATTATTTGTAGAATGTTCCCTTAATGTATTGACATGATCAATGTCATCTTAGGTCAACAGTTCATTTTATTGTACATGCAATTTTGATTTGCCTCACTTTGTATGAAATTGCAATTGGCTTTACATGAACCTGACTAAACGACCAGGTGATGAAGTCCACGCATGTATACACTACTCATAATGTTAAAACAACCAGTTATCTGTTTTCGTAACAGCCGTTAATCCTTTATATACACCATTGACTCAGAGGGGGTCTCATACGTAATGATACAAATTACATGTATCAATAAACCTAAGTATATATAGGATTCCCAGACCCTTGAGAAAACCCATTATCATCTTCTATTCGTAGCTATCTAGACGCTGTTACTATTAGAAATATTCACGCAGACCAATGGCTTGCGTACCAGCACATAATACAACTATCCCGTTGGGCAATGTTATATTCACAGCTGCAATGTGCAGAAATATCAGGCCTGATGTAATACTCACCATAACATAATTCAGCCATGCATGCCCTACAGGATATCACTGGTAAGTATATAAGGCATATGCCCAATGAGGTAAGCATCAATGCCAAGTACATGCATCTTAGACCCTATGCGGTACAAATCACTGCCAGCTGGTACAGACATCTCAGGGCCTATGTGGTAAACACCAATGCAGGGTACATACATTAAAGACACTATGTGGTACGCATCATTACAAGGTACAGGTATCAGAAGCACAATGTGGGTACACATCACTGCAAGGAATATGCATCTCATGGACATATGCCACTCGCGGCCACTGTAATGAACAGACATCCTATACTAAAGAAGGTATTTACCAAATGAGAATATAATCATCCCAGACCGTAATGTACTCAATAATACCTAAGAATACACCTAGACCATATCTGTTACATACACCATATCACTATATTGTAAAGACACCGAAGGAAAAGTTAGATACTTATGTTCAAAACAACAAAGTATATCCACTCCATGCCTATGAGATACCCATCACTAAATAATTTATCCATCTCAAACCGGACACGTAACCATCACTGATTGCAGCTATCACATGTCAATCGGATACATACTACATAAAGCAGTACTTTTGACAGTGAATGCGTCTTTAATTATAAGCCCATGTTTGGTAACCAACAGAACAGAGTATAAACATGCATAGCTGTATACAATGAAATCACCAACACACAACAACCATATAGATTACACTGTTCTCACTACCTCTGAATACAAACGCACCAAGTTTTTGTGGTACTCATCATCACCAAGTACTGACAAACCGGGTCCTAAGGAATATACTCGTGCAACCCCAGTTCCTAACCATCACTAACCACTGTATATACATGTAGTCATCACAGACTAAGTAGTACCAACGCTGAGTATGAGCATCTAAGGCTGTAGTTTGGTATACACCACGATATAATACTCTAGAAGCCATCAAACAGCGAAAGTCTTGTACACATCATCACATAATTATGTCGTCCCTGGTCCTACATGATGCTAATCACAACCAAGTGGAGCCATCACAGACCGTTAAACGTATTTGCCAAAACAGGGTAGACACACAAGGCCCTGCGCAATAGATACCGCATTTGCGACCATACCAGGTCGTAAGGAGTGGTCCCAACATCGGAGTAGAGTCACTCACACGTCATGTTTGGTACTCACCATTGGCAAGTACAGCTATTCAAAGTCGTGTTGAGTACTTTACATGGACTGGTATTGCCATTCATCGCATTAGAGACTAAAATTGTTTGATACTGTGTGAAAGTTAACAAAGCCTGGTATAAACAGGGTGTAAAAAAGTAAGTTAACAGTTTCTCTACCTATTTATCAAATCTATATGTTCTCCTATCACAATGAAAACTTTACTTAGTGGGGTACCTACCTATCACTGGTACAGTCATTCTGGATTTTACGTACCACCACAGGGTTCAGCTATAGAATGCCAAATGGGATACTCACAACCTATTAGTACATCCATGCCTGGCCTTATTGGAGATGCACCACGGCAAAGAACAGGCACTTATGTCCTATGAGGGTATTCACTATCACTGTGTAGAGTTATCCCATGCCCTATTGGGTGTTCACTAATACATTGTACAGTTATTCTAGGATCACCACCCAGTGCAGCCAAATATACCAGATCAGTAGGGTTACCAATCGCCGCTAAATGCAGATATTCCAGGCCCTGTGAGATACTCAACACCATCGTGTACAGTCAGCCAAGGCCCATCGGATACACACCAGCATCTAGTACCGACACATCCATATCAGACCTTAAGAGGTTCAGAGACCATTACTTCGACTTACTGACGTCATAACCAATGAAATTCATCTACTGTTCTATAAAATTTGAAGATCTTAGGTCCAGAAAAACCTGAGTGTCAAGGGCGAGGATCCTAGTACCAAGGATCGGTAGGGTATTACTCAGAAACCGTGTGATCTTCATAACCGACATACAGACCGACCGACGTGTGTAAAGCAGTATACCCCCTCATCAAAGATGGTGACATAATGTTCCCAGCTAAAATAATTACACACCTAAATATACAAAATAGAAACAAAATAAAGTGTACAAAATGCTTCATATTACATGTAACGAAAAAATGAGACAAAACTTGAATTGTTCAAGCGTTTGTAACTTGTCCTTGAGATGACATTGGCCTTGACCTTGAAGTGGCCAGCATTTTATATCCACTTAAGTGTAAGACAATGTAACAATGTTCATACTAATATTCAATAATACTGAAAGAAATAAAAATAATATTTGAATACAAGTATATTTGAAAGCAGCTAGCAATTAAAGAATGCCATCTCGGTCAGCATGCATTTGCGTTTAATGGCAGTTTTACCAATTTTTAACATATATTTTTTAAACAAATAACTTATAATGAGAAAATATGTGCTAACCACTGCATCTATCACTTTCATAACCAAAATTGAATTAAAACATACGCGAGAATAAGGAAAGTAGAGCGGAAATATCAATTTGTACTTTTTTAGCTAATATTTTCACATTGACCTTGATATGACACTGACCTTGACATCAAATATGTCTAAGGTGTATGTCCATTTGATGAATTTAATCAAATTAATAATATCCATGCAAATATGAGACACAACATACGTAAACAAACTAATCACATAAGGTCATAATATTCGTATGAATGCCATCTCGGAAAGCATAAAATGACTGGGTTTTTATCAAAAATGATACATTTTGAATTAATCAAATGGCTTATCATTAGAGAATATTTACTTAACAACACAACTATCATTTTAATAACCTAAATTTAATTCAAAACACATGTTATATTAAGAAAAATGGAATGGAAATCTTATTTTTTACTTTTTTCAGCTATTTTGGTCACTTTGACCTTGAAATGACCTTGACCTCACATTTGTCTTAGGTGTATGTCCATTTGATGCATATAACCATATGAATAATATAAATGTAAATATAAGACACTACATACATAAACAAAACAATCACACCAGATCACAGAATGCCAGGGGTCTTCGTAAGATTGCCATTTCGGCCAACATGCATTTGCATAAAATGGCTGTTTTGACAATATTTTTATATTTTGAATCAAACAAATGGGCTATAATGACAGAATGTGTACTAACGAACATAACTATCTATTTTATAACCAAATTGAATTGAAAACACATGCTATACAAAGAAAAATATAGTGCAAATATTCATTTTTAGCTATTTCTCTGACTTTGACCTTACACTGACCTTGACCTTGACCTCAAACTGGTCCGTGTTGTATGTACTTTTGATGAACATTATCAAATGAACAATATCCATGCAAATATATGGCAATACATATGTAAACAAAAACTCCACACTAGAAAATAGGTTACCGGGTAGTTTCGTAAATTTCTTGGATAGCAAGAGTTGTTGCCCCTGTTAAAAAAATCTGCACCACTTTCAGATCTGGCATCCACCTTTTTCTAAAGCCTGAATGTCTATTTCATTCGAAAATACCAACAGACTTTTTCTACCAGATGGGGTAAATGAAAATCCATTTTAAGCCTCTTTTGAAATCTGGCTCCTGGACTAGTAGTTATTTTGACTTATTTACATGTGATTGTAACGCTCATAATCACCCGTATATTATTGTGCGATATTAGATAATTTTATATAACCTATATTTTTTAATGAACCGTTCCTGCTGTGATCATTTGCAGCACTACCACGGACAGTCTGGAAGGGTTTATATCATTCATATTTCCCACTCAGTGACATACAGTTCTTAACAGGCAGCGGTGATCATATGATTTCTAATGATTCCAATGATGTTCCGACATTTTGACGGGTGATTCTAAACGGCGACAACAGTATGAGGCCTCGGGTTTGAGGATATGATTTTATTCTTCATTGGCAAAAACGTCATTCTACCCGATGCGAAGGTTCTGTGCTTTCATTTTAGGTCGTAGTTAATTGGTAGCTGTGTTGGTAAGTTTGACGTTTTCTTCGGCGTAACGTCAAATTTGCCACCGGTAGCTCTTACTGATAATGCAATGAAATCAGCACCTTGTCATATTTCGTCGGAAAATTTATGGATATATTTCGAATATGTGTTTTTGTCTCTCTGTCAAATATCATTGATTTTTAGCAATTGTAGAAAAGTCTATGAAACTTTTCCTAGGACTTAAACCACCCCACTAGTATATATGTGAAAACGAGCCCCACCCTCTGGCGGCCATGTTTTTGACGAATCTTGACAAAAAAATCCATTTCGTAAGACGGTCTCTTAACACATATTTCCATTAAATTCATGTATTTTGAAATCTGGCTAGTGGTTGATTTTTTATGATTTTTTACAATCGGTTGCCATGGTAACCAGAGTTATTTATAGATTTCAATTATTTTAACTATCTTTATAAAGGAACATATTTGCCTATTGATAACGAAATCCAACCAGACCTTTTAGAGAATGTTTTCCCCCGAGGTATATACGGAAAAACGGGCCCACCTACTGGTGGCAATTTTTTTGGACAAATAATGACATAATTTAAATTTTGTAAGAGGATCACACAACAACTATTTCTTCAAAACTTTTTTGAAATCGGGCCCGTTGTTGATTATTTAGAGGTTGATACACGACACAGTCGGGCAGGGATGTGATAATCCGCCCGGAAAATTAATAATCACCTCCAGGGCTTCAGCCCGAAGGTGATTATTCAATCCGGGCGGATAATCAACTCCCGGCCTGGCTCTGAAGTGTATTAAAGTCTTTAATACAATTGTTTGATTTTATAATATCTATGGATAACAAATAACGTAAATATTAATGATGTAGATATACACTAAGGTTGTAACCAATAAAATGCGCTAAGAGTAAATAAAATTGGCAAAGAAATCTTGCATATGAGCAACGTAACGTCATTTTGGCTCCAACGTGACGTCATGTTTACATGGATAACGTAGCGCGCGTCCGTTCACCGGTCCGATTATGATTATGAGATTGCGGACCGGGCGGATAGGCGATAATCAATCACGTGATGGCCATAATCAGCCACAAATAGGCTCATTTTTGTAACTATATATAGTAACAAGTGTATTAAAGTCTTTAATACAATTTTTCGTTTAAAAATAAAGTAAATATTATTGATGTAGATATACACTAAAGATGCCACCAATGAAATCTACTAACAATCAATAAAAATTTAAAAGAAAAATACATTTTTAGACAACGGAAGTTATTTTGGCTCCAATGTGACGTCACATTACGTGGATAACGTAACGTTCGCTCCTTCAACCGGTCCGATTAAGATTATGAGATTGCGGACCGGGCGGATAGGCGATGATCAAGCGCGTGATGGCCATAATCAGCCTCATATAATCTCATTTTTTCATACTATATATAGTAACAAGTGTATTAATATGTTTTTTTAAAACGTTTTTCAACTCAGTTGCCATGGCAACCAAAGTTATTTATAGACCAGTATAAAAACTTGACGGGCATCATCATTATAGTTGTTCATATTTATTTCAAATTTCATGAATTTTACCAGCTAGTTACCGAGAAATGGCTGCGGACGGACTAACGGACTAACTAATTAAATGACTGACAGACTGACGGACGGACAATGCCATTTAAATACCCCCTACCATTGACGGGGATAATAAACACGCTGTTTAAAATAAACAACCAAGCGTTAAGTTTTTCTTTCTAACTTATATCATTGGCTGTCACTTTGTTAACATAAGGCGTGTCTAAATGTATTACAATGCTGACCGATTAACATGTCCAATGAAAATCAATAGCATGATGTTGTAATTTTAAAGTTGTGGACAGAGGTCACGTTGACCGAAGTAAAGTACAATGAAGTTGTATACAAACATTGCAGGAATATTATCCTGCACTATAGTAATTGCACTCATTCCTTTGAAATTAAGACACACCCCATCAATTATCATCGGATTTAGCCACACCGCCTCGGTTAAGGTAATTCCCTACTCTTAAATTTTTCTGTACAAGAGATATCAAACACCTGATTTATATGAAGAACCCACTCATGATAGTAATTGTGCAAACCCTTACCAGTTTTGCTCGGCTAGTTTTCAAGATGTTTTTAGATTTTGGGGAACCCTCCTAAAAAGTGATACTTGCATTTCACCGAAAAAGTTGGACATTTAATTACACGAAACTTGGCATGCACTAAATTTCGTATATACGGAATCACACGATAACGTTTGTTTTAGACAATGCATGTTATATGTATTTTTAAATGATATTTTAAAATATAATTATGTGATTTTTCATTTTACGAAAATAATATTTGAATAACATACTTATTTCGTACATGCAACCAGTAGAGTAACTATTATAGAAGTTTTGTCCCATGGCAGTTGCTCGGGTAGATTCTTTTAGCTGACACTTTAGTGATTTCGGAAATGTCGAAAACCAGTGAGAAGAGTTTACAAAATACACCAACGTTTTGAATACGTTGTATCCAGTTTTTGTTTAATTTGTTTTTGAAAAATGTGTATATTTGAAGATGAGCCAATGCTCTTTTGCATTTGCTAGTCTATATTATTTCCAATTAAATGCAAAAGAACCTTCCTCTAAAGTAATCGGGATGCTTGCTAAACATTTTTTTAAACTTGGATAAAAAGTTGTGTGGGCGCATTATATTACGTTTCACATACGTTGTAGCTAGTATTCGCGAGTGTTGGTGTTTCAACGTTTGGGATAAATGGCACATACAATTTCAGCTATAGCTTTACTCTGCAAGCTTATTATAGTATATTCTAACACGATCCGCGGATTAATCCAATACACAAAGAGCAAACCGAACAATGTTTTATTACCCCCCCATATTAAATAGCTGTCACATTGGCTGTTACTATTTACGCCCCGTATACAGCAAATTGGTCATATCTGTTTGTGCGCTCTAAAATGGCAAAACAACTCAATAAAATACATAATAAGCATTTATTCAATACACTGTTACTGTTGTTTCTGCAAATAAACAAATTAAACTGCAAATTTTTTTTTCGCTTTTCACAATACATTGAACATCAACATGTGCGTTTCAAAAATAGTTCCAACTACCGTCGTGTGAAATAAATATCACGTGACATATTTATGAATGAAACATGTAAACATTGTAGTAAATTATTCTTCCGGTTCGTAGTAAAATGCACTTCCGGTATGCATCGGTGTCGGGGGAGGTAATTGTACCAGCTATTGCCACTCAATTTTAGCAATCGTGAAAGTTAAACAGGTAAAGTGGAATGCGCGCAGTTAAATAGTACGGGATACTATCGTGATTAGAATCGAAATAAAAACTTTGTTCTTGTATATTGTCGGTGAATAAAACACAGGCACTCGTTCGGATGCGGAGAATTAAATCACTCGTGCTACGCACTCGTGATTTAATTTTTCCGCATCCGAACAGATTTTTATTTCTTAAATATAGTAATAACTATACAGTAAATTCGCGATTTTAAGACATGAGAACATGCTGACAAATAAATTTTAAGTTTTTCGCACTATTTCATCATGGTAGTCAGACGCTTTCAATTCGTCTTATTTACACCGATTTCTAAACTTCCGCTCAACTGAAGAGTTAGGAATCACCTTAACATCAATGTTAATTGCCGTAGCCATGATATTGTACAGTACATTACTTCTGCAAAAATTTAAAACGAGTGCTGAAAAAGAATCAATAACTTGTTTGTTTATATATCACGTGATGAGTTTCCGTCTGATACAGGAGTAACTGTGTAACGAACAGTGGTTTTCGTCCAATTCCTCGCAGTATAAAATATTACTCATTTCTCTAGAGACCACCGTGATTTGATTGCAGATTCGCACTAAGTCTGTTCGTACCAAGAAGTAACATAATACCGATTTGTCTATTACATTAACAATCAATTAAATAGTGCATGTCGAGTCAAAATGTGTGTTTTCATAGTGTAATCACATCATAAAACACTTAATTTGGTATTAGTCCGTGACACGTTGAAAGTTTATACTTTTATCATTCTCATGTAGACGCTTTTAATCGTATTCCCCGGAAGTCTTGGTTCTTGAACGCATAGGCTAATTGCATTATATGAATATTTACTTCGCTTGAAATATAGAAGTACTTAGACAGTTGTTATGGTTGTTATCGTTTAAGAATATTACATTCTTGCTATTTAGACAAATAATTCAAGTAAAGAGCCCACCGATAGTCTTAAACGCACGGTTTTCTAATAGAGCGCTTATTAAACCGTGATATGCCCGACTGCCATGGGCACAAGGAAAATAATTGGCTATACCGTCCTGCGGATAAGGAAAAACATTGGCCTGACTGTCTTGCTGATAAGGAAAATAATCAGCACAACGAACTTGTAGATAAGAAAAACAAGAGGATCATAGATCCTGGGGGCGCACACCTGTAAACATGGCCATGGTTTGTTTTTTATTGTATATTTTATTGTATATCTAATTTGTTTGTCCATCTATGTACATATGGTATAATTCAGAACATCTAGGTCAGTATTACACACATTGTGTAGATTGGTGTAATATTAAGATGTTGCTACTGATTGCACATCAAAAAACTATTGTGAAATATATTAAATTGTATTGCAATATTGCCTTTTAATAGAGATGGTATACATGTTTACATGTACAAACTTTTGCATTAACATTTATTGTGTAAATCTGTATGTCTAACGTATGATGATTTATGAAAATGTTTTTGTTGCTTGTATATCTAATTTGTTTGTCCATCCATGTACATATGGTATAATTCAGAACATCTAGGTGAGTATTACACGCATTGTGTAGATTGATGTAATATTAAGATGGTGCCACTGATTGTATATCGAATAACTAATGTGAAATAGATGAAATTGTATTGCAATACATTGTACATTTGTATTACCTTTTGATAGATATTGTATAAATGTTTACATGTACAAACCTTTGCATTAACATTTTGTTGTGTAAATCTGTATGTTTAACTTATGATGATTTATGAAAATGATATGAAGGTTACTTGCAAGCGTACTTGAGTCAACAACAATGTGAACGATTACTAGATTCATACCGTCGGCATATTCGCGGCAACAAATTTTCACGGAATCATAACGACCGCGAATTTCGCGAAACTAAAGTCGCTACGACATTAAGGTATGACACATCATGCAATTTCAATAGGACTGCTTGTCATCACCAGCCGTGTATACACAATCAAATTCAATTGATTGTGACCTTAGATGACATCATAACAATTACGATGATCAATTAATCTCTTTATAACAAAGGATTTGATAGTGTTTTCATTAGGTGTTATCAACATAAACCGGTAAAAGTTACAATTATAAATTAACCACCAAACATATGTTAAACAAATAAATGTGAAATGATTTTTGTAAATACCTGTACAGGAATACATTGACTATAATCATGACAAAAACAAACCTTAGTAGAAGTATAATAAACTGAATGTTAACACCCCACCCATGTATATACCCCTGTGCTTGTTTACATTGAGCACATTACACGCTACGTCATAACAGTGTGACCATGAGCCAGAGGGGGTTTTGCTCCCCCCCAGGGGGAATTTTGTGGACCATATTTTTTTGAAACCCCAAGGTGTGGCGAACATTTTTGCATAAAGTTTGCAACTGGCGGGTGGGGCTTTTCTCCGTTACCACGCTTTAAAATACGTTACCCCAAAAATATAAAATAAAAATTGTAATTTTTAAAGATAAATTGTACCATTATGCTATTTAATAATTCCAAGTTTGCATATGTTATTCAAGAGTGTAAACTAGTAGCTGCAAACTGATTGAATTCCAATGTCAAAATGCAATGATAAAGAAGATGAATATGGGAAAAACATACGTTACCCTAAAAAAACAAAATGTTTTTGGCATAAAGTTTTTTATTGCCAATTTAGATGACCAGGTAATCAAATGATGAAGTTACCATTACAAAGTTCAACATTCAACCTAAAAAATGATGTATAGATTGCCATTATAGGTTAAGAGATAGATGTTTGGTAGCGATTCTTAAAATGTCACCCATTCTCCAAAACATGTGCGTTTTTCATTCCTTCAATAATTTCAAGTATTCAAATTGTATCATACACTTTTCAGTTACATATAATACCACTTTATATATTTATAATGGTTTATATTAAATATATTAACAAGTCTCTTACTTGTAAGATATGTTAAGGCATTCTACATTGCACTTTACGTTACCAAACATACACATTAAAGTGCATGTCGTCAGTGTCTTAAAAACGTACTTAAAACAATTAAAAATAAAACAATAACAATTTATTCCTACTCAAAACTTATTATAGGTTTGCAGTTCAAACTGTATACATTGTATTTAACTAAACAACATGTAAACTATAGCGTACATGTATTTAAATATCAAACAAAATTACAATTTACTAGCCTTGTACATGTATTCTGTTACTTTAGATAAACTTTACCACTAAAATAATTGATTTTCAAATCAAAATATCTTTTATCGCAGTTTGCATTTGAACTTCCAACACATGTATTTAAAGAACAATTTATGTTTCAATTTACGTTACCTTACTTACAAACTTTACAATATCATATGCACATGTATGCTGTAATTTTGACACAATGTTGACTTATCCCCCTTGTTCAGTCTCTTGAGGAAAAGATTGATAGGTGTATAATTATCTTATATCTTATACTACCTGAATTGTTGTGCAATACTGACCAGTGAGAGGTCACGATCATTTAAGTGACTATGAGTATCTCTCAGGCATAGTATGGCTGTACACATTAGTTGTGAGTAGGGCATAGGCCCTACGAAGGCTGGTAGTGGTAAGTACCACATAGGGTCTGGTATGGCTATATTTAGGGTTTGCAACTCCCCGTAGGGATTAGTATGACCATAATTGGTGGTGGGGAATTACCCAATAGAGCCAATGCTGGCTATAGTGCACCTGGTAGGGCAGTATTTAGTTGGTCCGAGTACCCCTTAGGACATAGTATGATTGTTACCGCTGGTGGTAAGTACCACACTCAGGTGGTACCGTACTCAATGGTTATGTGTACCACTTAGTGAAAAATATAAACTGTAATTAGTGGTGGTGATTGGGCCTCGGATGTCTGTACTATGTTGTTGTGACTCCTTTGTACCCTATACAACTTGGTGAGACTGTAAGTCATTGGTTATGATCACCCATATGGGGTATGAAATCTGTAATTATTTGGGATTAGTACCCTCTTGGGTCTTATATGATTGTAGTTTTATACTAGTGAGTAACACATAGGGCCTTGTACAGGTGTGCTCAGTAATCGTGAGTACCATATAGAGACTTACATGTATATGGCTTTACTCAGGTGTTGTGAGTATACCTTAGGGCCTACTATGGCTATAATTAAGAGTAATGAATACCCAATATGGTATTGGTTGGCTGTCCTCTTGGTTTTAAGTAACCCATAGGGCCTCAGATATAGCTGGTGCCATTACGAATTCAATAGGAATGGTTGTATTGGGCAGTTGTAAGTACTCCATTGGTTAAAGGTATTGTATTGTATTGTATTGTTACGGAATGTTTGTATAGACGGTGTTATTAGTCCCCCATAAGGCTTGAGTTGACTATTAAGTGGTTTAAGAACCCCTAAGGACATGATATGGGTGTACTCAGTGTTGGTTACACCCCGTTCAGGCCTAATATATGATGGTGATGAGTACTCAATCATGCCTGATACTGGTGTAATTGGTAGTGGTAAGCATAACAAAGGGTTTGGTTGAGAGTACCCCTTATGGCTTAGTATGGCTATAATACGTGGTAGTGACTACCCCATACGGCATTGGATGGCTGTACTCTGTGATGGTGAGCACCGAATGTGACATTGGGTGGTTGTACTTGACAAGTGTTATGTACCCCATATGGTCTTGGGATGCCTGAACTTTGCAGTAATGCATATCCCATAAGGCATTTTTTTCGTAACTTAACCTTGAAATGACCTTGACCTTGACTTCAAAGTGGTCAGTCTTGTATGTCCATATGATGTACGTTATCAAATGAATAACATCTAAGCATATATTTGTGACTTTATACATAAATAAATAAAAATGCACGAGAACATAGAATTTTAAGTATATTTGTAAATTATGGCGGCCATCTTGGATGCCATCTTGAATTTTCGGGTCCACACCACGTGTTGACAATTTATGCCGGCAGTTCCATATAGTAAATACATAGGCGAACATTTTGGTATATAACATTGCTTGTTCTACTTTAGCTGTCACCTAGCTTCGCCCAAAAAATCACAAATTGTCACCCAACTATATGTGTTATACCGAAATTTTAACTGAAATATTGTTGGAAAAAACCCATATTTTTGAAAGGTAACGTAATTTACACGGCATTTCATATCAATTAACTATTTGTGTAGTTGTACTATAGCTTTATACATTATTGAGCTGCATACTAATCAGTATCATCATTTCTTAACTTAAAAACGTCATATACGTTGACTGTTTTTTTAATATTCTAGTAATTTCATGCAAAGTAACGTAAATTACGTATGTTATATCACCTTTTTTGCCAATAATAATTTGTACAACTGATAGTTTCAATTTTAAATACATTTAACATACATAAATGTCTTCTTCACATGATTTATTGAACAATTAGCATGTTTATAATATCATATAAGCAAAATTAGTGATTCCTGTAGAAAATCGCATAGTCACGTATTTCAAATCTCCGTAACTCGTTAAAGCCCCAACAGAAACTTGCAAACTTTGGTCTGTGAATGCCACCTACCATAAGGTTTAAGAAAATCATAGTGTTGAAAATTCCCCCTGGGGTGGAGCAGGGTCAATTGTCAGCTCAAGGTCTATTATGTTTACACAAGCTAAAATATGCACGATTCTTAGAGGATTGAAATTGATGTTTATATCGAGAAATTAAAGCAATAAATTAATTGTTCTTAGATTTTATAAAGATGGATTTATTGATAGAAGATTCTACGTCATGTATGCGCAAGTACAATTATCCTTCGTCGAATGATTTTGCGATTTTAGCATGTTTAGTATAAAGAAGCTAGAAACTTTCGCGGATTTGTTGGAGGTAACATATTCGCGGCTATTAAACTTCGCGAAATGATACCTCCCGCGAAAGTCGCTAACTTAAAATGCGCGAAACCATTTCTAGGAATACAGTATTCTATTAATTATACTGTACTGTGTATAAGCCTAATTTTGTTTGCTATACTATGTTATTTTGCTGCATGTAAAATCACTAAGCAATACGGTTCTATATATTTGTGTATATAATATTGTTAATATGTATATACTTTGTGTATGGGTTGGAGGCCTTTTGTACATTAAATATTTGAATTTGTCATCAAGATAAACATTTTGACTAAACTTGATTAAGGTTAAAGCAAAACTGAGGCCTCAAGAGTGTTAATAAGATTTTTCTATTATTTGACCTTTTGACTTAGATTTTGAGCCCACATGACCCAACTTCGAACTTGGCCTAGAATTCATTAAGATACAACTACTGACCAAGTTAAAAGAAGATCAAAGAAGAAATGTGGCCTCAAAAGTGCTAACAAGGTTTTCTTATTATTTGACCTTATGACCTAGTTTTTTACCCCACATGACCCCACTTTGAACTTGACCTTAAGGTCACCAAGATAAACATTTTAACTAAACTTCATGAAGATTAAAGCAAAAATGTGGCCGCCAGAGTGTTAACATGGTTTTCCTATTATTTGACCTTATGACCTAGGTTTTAACCCCACCTGACCCAACTTCAACAATGACCTAGTTTTTATTGGGATACAACTACTGATCAATTTTGATGAAGATCAAAACAAAAATGTGGCCACCAGAGTGTTAACAAGGTTTTTCTATTATTTGACATTTTGACCTAGTTTTTGACCCTACATAAACCAACTTCGAACGTGTCCTTAAGATCATCAAGATAAGAATTTTGACCAAATTTTATGAAGATCAAAGCAGAGTGTTAACAATGGTTTGCTATTATTTGACCTTTTGACCTAGTTTTTGACTCCACATGACCCAACTTCAAACTGGACCTAGAGTTCATTGAGATACAACTACTGACCAAGTTTGGTGAAGATCAAAGCAAAATGTGAAAGTGCTAGAGTGTTAACGGTCAAAAGTCTAACGGACGGACAGACAAACGGACGGACTGACATACTGACAGACGAACGACGGACACAAAACAATCACAAAAGCTCACCTTGCCACTTTGTGGCAGGTGAGCTAATAATTGGCATAATCATCGTGCAGATAAGAAAAATAATTCAATTATTGGCTCGACTAAATCAATCTATTGTCATAAGTCTGAAATATTTCTTCATTTTGGTTACTAAACTAGATTTTCTCATTCATCTAACAGTTTTTAGTTGTGTTAAACTCGTACAGTCACAGTGTAACACACGATGCATTGTAATAATGTAAACAATTGGTGGGCAAAACCGAAATAGCAAAGCACAATAGATGCATAACATTGTTCCAAAGTTATTTACATTTTTAAACAATTTGGGTCGAATCAGTACGAGTACGACAAAGACTTACTTTCACATTCAAGGTTTAAACTCTGTATCGGATGTAGATTAAATTGCATTTCTATGTTCGTTGTGAGTTTTTAAGACGATTTTCCTTTTTCAACAAGTACTCGCATCGTTCAATCAGTACCCTTGCTGAATGTTTGTTTATTTTATTGAATACATTTTGAAATAAAACTTATTTAATATAATATTTTCGGGCTCAATAGTTTCGTCATTTAGAAACCTCACATATTATTACGTAAATTCGTAAACCGGAAATAACTATTTTTAAAAAGATAAGTACCGACTGACAGACTTGACGAATCCAAGCACGGGCCCATTATGGTGATTTGTAAAATCGCCTGCTACGCACATAAATGAATTGATTGTCAGATTTTATTTTGAAACTTAGTTTCGAGAGTATAATGCAGTTTCTAAAAATAGACGCGTAATAGCTGTAACACTGAATACTCGTGCAAAAAGATTATATTAAGTCAGACAGGGAAGGCAGCACTCAACTTAACCAGCCGAACACAGAAAACATTAAAAATACACAACGCACGATACCCAACTGAACCAACCAAGCAAAGGAAATATGAAACTCATATAAGGCACAATGCCCAACTATACAAGCAAAGAAAACGTTAAAAACACACAACGCACAATACCCAAATGAACCAACCGAGCAAAGGAAATATGAAACTCATACAAAGATCCGCCCAAGTCCAAGCTGTCGAAAATAATAATAAATTATAACTAGCTGAATGACCCCGTTTCCACAGCAAAAGGACTGTATAATGTCTAGTTTTAGCTGTCAGAAATCTTAAAACGAAGTAGTGTTTATAAGCTGAATAGAAAAGATTCAGCAAACAAAAGGCGGAATGCCTACGCTGAATGAGCTAGTAACAACAGTAAAACTGCTGAACTACATAATTTAAGCTGTCTTTAGTCTAAAAAAATAAGTAACAATACTAAAACGTTGAAAGGCCCGATTTTAGTAACAAAATATCTGAAAGCCATAAGCTGATGACCTAGTTTCAATGAATAAAATGACGTAATTGAACAAATCGAGATATGACGTAATGAACAAGTCATTAAGAATGGCAAGCAATACAGAAGCCCCCCACTGGTTTAAAGCCATTTTCAATGTTTCTGTTGCCAAAGCAACCACAATTCCCGTCAGAAACAAAACTGACGGACTGATGACAAACCTATAGTCCCCTCCGGTAGGGGACTTACAATAACGTTAAATGATCTCAGGGGACAGAAAACTACATCCATAACTCCAAAGATGTACATCAACTAATGAACGAACCAGGTAGGATACGAATCGCCAACAACCAGTAAACTCGTGATTCGTTGAAGTTTTTACTATAAAGTTTACGTTCATTCATTCATAAACATGTCACGTGATACGGGGCGTAAATAAGTATATATTTACGGTAATAATGCATGCCCTGGTTTGCTCTATACGTATATGGATTAATTTGCTGATCGTGTTAGAATATAGGGTACTTAACAGTGACGAGATAATTAGATTATGGCATATTTGAACATCAGTTAAATATTGCATTGGTTAGATAATGTGATTTTAACAGATGTCATAACATGTTAGATCACGCACATATTTGGTGTTAGTCATTGAATGGATTTATAGAGAGCGTTCTGTTACCATTTAGCACAAGTTTAACATCAATATACAGAATGTACAATATTATCATTTTAACAATTAGAGAATTGAGTTAGATGTTAGTGTCGCACTTGGCCCCTTTATGACAACGACATATGCATTATCACATAATTATAATCTAACAAATAACATTGACAGAACAGAACTTTATTTCACCAAGTTATACATCATACTACAAAGGCGTTATGCGATAACCGTACGGTAATATGAACTAAGGCGCCGCCTTAAACGGAGATTTTTATATCTCAATTAATGCATGTATTTATGCACATAAAGTAATGAACTGAGTTGGAACATATATTAAATAATTTGTAATGATTAAAAAGAGCGAAGCGAGTCATTTTCTGTCATTAAAAATTTACACAGTCACTTAAATGTGCTCAGAAAAACAACTATACTTAGTACTGATCATTCATGCAAACTCTCATTGAAATCCAACCAATGATAACAAAGGAGAAGTGTAGACACAATGTATAAGTGTAAGAAACAAAGGGCCATAAGTCCCTTAAAATTAATCCTACTTACATGTGTCGAGGATATGCACAGCTAGACCTGGTACTGATCATTCATGCAAAGGTTTGTTGAAATCCGACCATTGGTAACAGAGAAATAGCGCGGACAAAATTTATAAGTGTAAAAACAAAAAGCCATAACTCACTTAAATTGATCCGATGATGTGTGTAGAGTATATGCATAACTAGACTTGAAACTGACCATTTATGCAAACACTCATTGAAATCAAACCAATGGTAACAAAGAAAAAGTGTAGACAAAATGTATAAGTGTAACGAAACAAAGTCCCTTAAAATTGATCCGACCGATTTGCCGACGACATGTTAAACTAAACTTGGTTCCGATCATCATGGATATCCGACGAACGGTTACAGAAAAAAGGGCGGACAAAATGTGCACAGATCAACCGACCAATCAACCAACATCAAAAAGATTATATTAAGTCAGACAGGGAAGGCAGCACTCAACCTAACCAGCCGAGCACAGAAAACATTAAAAACACACAAAGCACAATGCCCAACTAAACAAGCGCAGATCCGCCCAAGTCCAAGCTGTCGAAAAATATAATAAATTATAACTAGCTGAATGACCCAGTAGAAATGATACAGCAACCAAAAGGCGGAATGCCTACGCTGAATGACCTAGTTACCACAGTAAAACTGCTGACCTACATAGTTATAGCAGCCTTTAGACTCAACATTTAAATAACACTATTAAAACGTTGAAAGGCCCGTATAGTCGGATGACCTACTAACTAGCTGAATGACCCGGTTTCCACAGCAAAAGGAATATATTGCCCCGCTTTAGCTGTAAGAAATCTTAAAACGAAGAAGTGCACAACACACTACCGACCAAGAAAATTAAACGGCCCTTGTCTCCTTGTTTAAAAACTGAATAGAAAAGATTCAGCAAACACAATGCAGAAAGCCCATGCTGAATGACCTAGTTACAACAGTAAAACTGCTGAACTACATAGTTTTAGCAGCCTTTAGTCTCAAAAGTTAAGTGAGTACTTTACCGGAATTCTCTGATTAACATTATTCGAAATAAAAGTCATATCTCATTGTGTTTTTTGTATGTTTGTCATTTAATAGCAGTTTATAACTTAACTCACCATTAAATGTTTGTTAATTTTCTGTTCGTTAATTATCATTCTTGAAATCGACATAACAGGATAAAACCCGTTTTCGGACTCTAGAACTTCATGTTCAAGGGGGCCCCGTCAATAGGCAGCATATAGCGGGAGTGTAGAAATTATTTTAACTTTTAACATGAAAAATGTATGGAAAGTTATTGTTTATTGTTTAAGAAATAAAAATCTGTTCGCGTGTTTTGTTGGTGAATAAAATATGGGCAGGAGTTCGGATGCGGACAAATTAAATCACGAGTGTCGCTATATACTGAATCGTCTAACTCGCAAGAGTGCTCGATTGTGCATAGATGATATTGCCGGGTTTCGGCTAGTCTAGAAGAGGTTGTGTGGCTGTGTTGTCTTGGCTCGAGCTTGGTAGTACCGCTATATACGGAATCGTACAACTCGCAGGCTGCTCGATTGGGCATAGACAGTATTGCCGGACTTTAGTTAGTTGATAGTTAAGGTGAAGAAATTTCGTGCATGCCAAGTTTCATGTAATTAAATGTCAAACAATTTCGGTGAAATGCAAATATCAGTTTTAGGGGGGTCCCCAAAATCTAAAAATATCTTGAAAACTAGCCGAGCAAAACTTTTATGGGTTCGCACAATCATGAGTGTGTTTGATACCTCTTGTACAGAAAAAAATAAGAGTAGGGAATAACCTTAAGTGTGCTGCTGTTTGTCGAGTAACGTTTGTTGTGAATACTAGTAGTTGAAACTAGTACGTTGTAACTTAACTCCATTGACGAGTTCATAAAGGGTCCCTGCACGCTACAACTGTAAGCAAAATGTTTATCCATAGAAACATGACTATGACTGATTTCATATTGTTTGCCCTCATCAGAATGTTATAAAATTAACGTCGGCGAAACTACATTCGAGATAAATTTATTTTTCCCACACACACTGGGCGTTTTGTATTAGGCGCTCCTTAACTTTTACCGTTTTACTGTTGAAACTAGGTCACTCAGCTAGGGCATTCAAATTTTTGATGGCTGAAACTATGCCATTCAGTTTTTTTGGCAGCTGTACATACGCTGTAATAATTTAATTTGATTTAAAGTCATAATCAATAATGAAATACAGCATTATTTTGATCACGGTATAGGTCAAATTATTCAATTATTGTGTTTAAGAAATAAAAATCTGTTCGCGTATATTGTCGGTGAATAAAACATGGGCAGGAGTTCGGATGCGGAAAAATTAAATCACGAGTGCCCATGTTTTATTCACCGACAAAATACAAGAACAGAGTTTTTATTTCGATTCTAAATACGATAATATCCCGCACTATTTAACTGCGCGCATTCAATTTTCACCCATTTGACATTGAACATAATTCCACGCTGAAATTGAGTGACTTATTAGCTGGTACAATTACCTCCCTCGTTGATTAAAACGATCTACGTAATTTTCTGAAGGAAATAACACATTTTAAACATTGAAACAATTTTAATAACACGAGTATAGGGTATCCATTTCATGAAAAGAAAAATATAAATGAATTGATTATCAGAAGTTTTAATGAAACTTAGTTTCGAGAGTATATTGGATTTTCTAAAAATAGATGCGTCATAGCTGTAACACTGGATTCTCGTGCAACTTGTCTTGCCATCGCGACTCGTAGAAGGTTTACTTATAAAGTTTACGTTCATTCATTCATAAATATGTCACGTGGTACGGGGCGTAAATAGTAACAGCCAATTTGAGAGGTATGTTTTATGGGGGTAATAAAACATGCTCTTGTTTGCACTATGTTGATAGGATTAATCCGCGGATCGTGCTAGAATTAGTTATATGTCATGACAATCACGTTATCATGGCGCAAAAACTGTTCACGTTTCTACATACGCTTGAAAGTTGTGTAGACGTCTTTACTGCAACAATAGAGAGGTAGCAAAAGGCATCGTGTAACGTGTACGTGAATACTATCTTTGGGTATTCTGTCATCCAGGTATGTGTAGTTTCTACAAGTAACGGACGTGTAACAGACGAAAATATAATGTGTACTGCATATAAGCGGATTTAGCTCAGTGGTAACGCACTGGGCGGCTGTCAATCCAGAGATCGTGGGGTTCAATCCCTGGCATCGGAACTTGACATTTATAATATATCCCGCTATATCTGACCGTGTGGTCTGCAAAGTATCTGGAAGTGCCAGGAAGCTGTGTATCGGTGCTATACACCGGGCACATTAAAGAACCAGGCTGTCTATTCGAAATAAGAGCTAGGCGCACCTCTGCAGCGCCGGACATGCCTGTATCTAATGTCTCTCTCTCCCTTCAGGGGCTTTTTCTCAGTCTGTCCCTCTGGTCAAATCATACTGTATCTGCATTGGTAGAGGATGCACCTGCGCCCTTGTGGCTGCAACAAGGGTAAAGTGCCTTTGAACGTGCGTTCGCATGAAAAGGGCGCTATATAAATCTGGTATATTATTTACTGTGTCACACAGGTATGCGTATGCACGGGCAACCTAAGATTTTATGGCCGATAGTCTCAGTGAGTTTATATAAAAACTCATTATCGATTCACGAAGAAATCATGTTACAACTGCCAAGTGATGTTACACGCACACGTTGTGTTTCGCAAGCCAATTTTAAGTGCAACGTGTATGTTAAGGTATCAGAGGATAATTTATAGTGAGATTGAGCATGTTTTTTTCAAAAGCATTTTATTCTTAAAACTGAAATGTATTGGGTACAGTAAGCATAGTTTTATGATGCACTTTATTTACCATTGAAGTTAAACAAAAATTAAATATCAGTAAAGTGAACTTATTGAAGCATGACAGCACTTTCATTGCAAATCTTGCTCGTTCACAAACAAAGTCAACATAACATTAAGAGTCAAAGTTTTTTGTTGTCGACATAGTCAATAGTATAAGGAACAAACTCTTACATAGAAATAATTATAAAACATATTTATGAACATGTATCATGCAAAACTTAAATGACCTTGCAAACTGAAAGTAGAAATATGGCAATATTTCTTGAATATCTTTTAAAGTATACATTTTTCAGTCAAAACGTTAATAAGGGTTTGTTCCCTAGAGTTATAATGAAAGCATGATATGAGTTTTGGCTCGTGACATTTGCCAATTTGACTGTTTATGAACGAGTACTGAAAGACACATACATTCTTTGAAACATACTATTTTAAAAGGATGGTCCTTTTTAACGAATTGTTGGTGTTATGTTACAGTGATAGTACACATACAATACAAGTCTGTCTGCTTGAGCCCTTTTATTTTCTCAAAAAATCTGAATTAGTGTTTACCATACCCCTCCCACTTTTGTTTTCACCCCACATCCTTAACATGTACGGGTAGCTCAAGTACACGTAGTCGTACACGTTCGAATCGCAACCTCTCTAATCTTTATAACTGGGCATCTGGAAGTTAAAAAATAAGATTTAAAATGAAGACGAAAATGATGTATTTTAATTGCGAAGAACAACACTTTTTTATCAAAACGCTTGTGTCATTAAATAGTACTCATTTATATAACAAATCTGTCTCTTTCAAATACGGGCAAATAATCTGTATGCATAGCTTTTGTTTACAAGTTGTATAAGTGTTTGCAGAGGGAATAAAAACGAACAAAGCGGGTTACTAGGAACAGACGACGGAATATTATTGATTGCGCTATCGTGAAGTCCGTATAGGAACCCGTCAATGGTATAAGCTCTTGTGAACTCGACAGACGGTTTGGAGGAAGCCGATGTATAGATTATAATATACATTTTGTACTTCAAGGCATGAATATATGTATGCTCAAAAATGAACTGAGCATAACAAGCAACACCGGAAAATATTTATACAATGTATATGGCTGTTGCTTAGAACGTTTATTAAGTGACGTTGTGGACGTTATTGACGTCATGACCTGCACCATTGAAGTATAAGTGAGTACAAACGAAATTCTGTAGAATAGTGATTAGTTGATGCATTGTACGTCAGTGCATTGTATGTTGCTATAGTGAAGTTTTACATTGAAATCCTTTTTTGTTAGCTCCACTATTCGAAAAATAAGGGGAGCTATTGCAGTCACCCGAGCGTCGGCGTCGGCGTAACATATTTTGTTAAAGTTTAGGTACAGGTTTGTAACCTCTTATATTCTCTAAGTCCTTTAAGGACGTTTGATAGGCTTATTATTTTTTTTAATGATACCAAAAAACAGGCACAATTATAGTTTAATATATACTGAAGCAATATGTGAAATAAAAAAGGTATGTCGCGGTACTATTTAAGGGGTCATGGGACCTTTTGCAACATCACTTTTCAAGAAAATGACCTAAATTTCTGATATTTCGCAATGTATTCATTTTTGCCTTAAAATCGATATTTTGTCTTGTTAAAATTATTTCCATGGGTTCGTATGAACAAACACATATTATTCAAACATTCCTATACACTCTTGGTATTGATAAGAAAATTCACATTTTTTTTACAAAAATAGAATTGTCAAAATATCCGAAAAATGACTATAGCCCGTTTGCGCTGATAAAAATCGTCTAAAATTTAAATTTCTGAGAATCTATTCATCAAATGTGTGCAAAAATTTACCTACAACCATAATTACATCCTACCTACTCCCATTTTAAATTTCATAATTTTTAATTGCTTATTAAAACTACTTTGTTCTTTATTGCATATTGAAATTACATGTATTTGGACACTTTAACGCAGGGAGGTAATCTGGTATTCCATTGATGTTTTTACGGTATTTTTTTAACCGTTATAATCAGTGATCAACGGGGTTGACATTGGTGTGACGAAGGCGAAATTTTTGAGGCCCGTATCAGTCGGATTAGTTAGGTATGTCGCTAGTATACAGATAATGTATAATAATATCATGAAAAAACAGTGAAAACCAAAACCTTGTTCACTAAGCTATGTACACACTCATACATGTATATATAAATGTATATCCTAATGTTAATTTAACAACTTAATAAAAGCATTACAATGTTAATGTACACAATGACAGTTGTCTTATGACTGAACCAGGTCTAAAAAGTGAGTTGTATAAACATCTACACAAACCTTGTGTAATGGTTTAAAGAATGCATTATATTAAGCGGTCAAAATCGTTTGAAGACGCTGTAAGATCAGTTTTTTATATTTCGAGGAGGCTGCAAGAGGCAAGCCGTTTTTTCGTTGAGGAAAGTGCACCTGCGGACAGAACATGCATTCGGAATCAGTTGAAAAAATATGCAAATATATGTACTCATTAAGGAAAGTTTTGATTATATCACCCAAAAGAAGTGGGAGAATGCATGCAAACATGTCCAAGACAAAATTGAAAAGACATATTGGAAAAAAGACAATATAAAGGAGGGAATTGAGAAAATAGTAATTCATTTTGATGTTTTTATGATAGCGATTTTGAAGCATAGATCTATGAATAATACATAGCATAATATAAAGTCGAACTGTACTGTGCAATACTGTTGTTTGGCTAGGCAATATGAAAATTATTATGAAATAAACTTATGATATGTACGTGTTTGTTTTTTCTTCATGTCTCTGTCTATGTTCATACATAAACTATGACACTGAACAATAAACATGTATAAAACAAACATGTATTACCTTATCGTAAATACCTAAAAAAGTTATAGTACAACCAGTACGACCGACAGCTGTATGGATCGAATCCGCCAGGCCATGACTGATAGACGGCCTATTCAGTAGTAGAAGTATATTTCAATATGTACATATAAAATTATAATTTAAGTATTAGATATTTTCACTATTATATATTTATATGTTACTTGTGTAATATTTTACGTATTCGGTAAATTTATTTGAGTATTATCAGCCAGGGGGTTAGTTGCATGTATTTTCATATTTTTAAGCCAATAGACGGGGAAATATGATTCAAACAAACATTTCTATGTCAGATGCACAGACGGGCCTCGTATATACTATATTAAATAGATTACAAATACGTAAATCTACCATTAGGCGTGTCACGTGACCACAAAATTGGCTGTTGCATGCATCGAGTCTTCTAACATGAAGTTTCATCGTAAACTACAAATATTTTACATAGAACTTGTGAACAAAACTTTTTTACACATGTCCGATGTTGCTTAGATTTTATTGTATATTAGGTAGATACATTTCATTAACTCTTGCAAAATCTCATACTTGTAGGTGCAGTAAATACTGAGAAATCTTCATTTTAGACGTTTGTTTTCAGCGCAAACGGGCTATACTAAAAACAAACAAAAAATACACAAAATTAGCCGTAGCTCAGAAACGACCTCGATGACCAATATATTTTTTATTGCTAATTTTGTTGATAAAAGTGTACTCAATCCAAAAATTAAATAAAAAAGATATGTCACGGGACTACGTTTTGCGCTATGACGTCATTATTGTCCCCCTATATCATAAAAACCTTAGTGAAATTGCGTAAAAACGACGCAATATCTGCGCGTAAAAATATTCTAATACCAAAAGAGTACTCACACTTGCATATCATGTACATGAAAGTAAGGTTAATATAAACCTAGAAGAAATTGGCGTGTAACAAGAATTATTTTAGCTGCAGTTACGTCGTAATTGTATCTCTTTGCAATGAAAATTCCGGTATATGGCGGTAAAATGGCGCAAAAAAGGCCAAATTAGTACATTTTGCATATTATATGTTTTTCTCATAATTTCTAGTCTTGTCATAATTTATTCTTGGCTAAGGATGTTGATTAAAGTGTACTTTATCTATAAATTAAAATAAAACATATGTTTTCACGCTACACTTTGTGCTATTATGACTGAATTATCTCCCCTTTTTCCCAATTTGTCTGTGACGTCGCAATCCATATAGCAAGAGGGGACAGATGGGCCCTGAATCGCTCACTTGAATAATCTTCACAATTTTAGTCAATATATCATTAATTCATTCCCTGTATATCAGTAAAAGGGGATCTGTGTAGTCCCAGGCAATATAAACACTCATTATAAATTGGTACAGGTAACCCAAGTAATAATTTCTAATTTCACAAAAAATGAATGAAAATGTAACCGCTATTTCACGTTGAGTGTGATCATATGGTTTGCTCAGTGAAATTATTTTTTTACCCCAAAATATCCATATTTATACTTACCCTAGATAGTATTACGACAAACATTTTGCCCAATTTTCATGACGATCCAGTGCCAAACGCGGCCTCTATTCCCGTTTAAGGTATATGCGCAGAAATGATGCGCATAAACAACTGTATCAAACGTCCTTAAGATATTGCTTTCATACTTTGCCATCATGACCCCAACCCATATGCAGGAGTAGGTAACTCTATCAGGCATTTTGTTATAATTATGCCTTTTTTCTACTTAGTGCAAGTACAGGTTTTTTAGCCTCTAATATCTTCATAATGCATTGACATATTGCTTTAATACTTTGCATACTTGTTCACCATCACGACCCCACCCATACACAGGGGTAGGTAACTCTATTAAGCATTTTGGTGAAATTATGTCCCCTTTTTCAACTTAGTGCAAATGCTTAAGTTAAGGTACAGGATTTTTTACCTCAAATATTTTCAAAGTTCATTCACATATTGCTTTGCCATCGTTCACCATCATGACTCCAATCCCTACACAGGGTTGGGTAACTCTATCGAGCAATTTGTTGAAATTATGGCCCCTTTTGGACTTGGAAATGCGAATGTTAAAGTTTAGTTACAGGTTTTTAAGCCTCTCATATCTTCAAAGTGAATTGACATATTTCTTTGATACTTGGCATACTTGTTAACCATTATGACCCCAATCCATACACAGGGGAAGGTAACTCTATTAAGCATTTTGGTGAAATTATGCCCCCTGTTTGACTTTGAAATGCGAACGTTGAAGTTTAGGTACAGGTTTTTTTAACCTCTAATATCTTCAAAGTGCATCGACATATTGCTTTGATACTTTGCATACGTGTTCAACATCGTGACCCCAACCCATACCCAGGAGAAGATAACAATCTAGCATTTTGGTGAAATTATGCCCCGTTTTGGACTAAGAATGCTTATTTGTTAACCATCATGACATAGAGGACCTACACATGAGTAGGTAACAGTCCTGCATAATTTGTCCAAATTGTCCCCCTTTTTTACCTAAAACTCCAACCTCTACATACCTGAGGGTAATGCTACTGTCATGAAGCATTTTGTTTCGAATATATAACCTAGCATGGCGCTGCGAAAAGTGGAGCGCGCTGTTCGTGGACAGCTCTTGTTTTATTTTATGATAGGCGACTACGAACGTTTAGGACACACCTCGTACTTGCAAATTGTTTGTATATTTGAAGACAAACGTGGATGCTGTGAACATCATGAAGTTGGCACTAGTAATAATATTCATTACAATCATCTGTAAGTAGGAACATAACGAACGTTTATATTTGAATAAATTTACATTAAATTTTGTTTTAATCATCTACCCATATCAATGTTTTTACGGAAATATGTACCTTACGCTCAAAATTTAACTCCTTATAAACTTTTACGCCTACAAATGTGATAAATTGATATAAAATATTAATAATAATTCAGTTAACGAACACAAACCATACATGTCGCGAATTTATAGATTATAAATAATTAACGATCTCCGTAAGTGCTTTCAAATTGATAAAACGTCTGTCATAGAGTATCATAAGAACGCTATCGTTATAGTATAGTCCAGTTAGGATATTGTGACAGTGACGTTGCAGTTTATGTGTACGCAAAAGATAACAACCATTGTCTAAACAGGTAGAGCGAAGTTTAGTATGTTAGTTTAGCATTGAAATTATAGTTGTTTGTTCAGTATAGACCTATATAATTGGTTTTACACCGTTATAGTGGACTCGACCTGACCGGACTATACATGTATTTGTTTGTTTTGTTTCTTACACTATCTGATTCAGCATTGCCATTTTAAGATTTTGTTTCTATTACAGTAGCTGTAGATTGTGCTTGCACTAACTGTAACAGATGTTTCAATGACAAATGCGATGACAAAAACGCAAAAAAATGTAAATGCACTGATGGTTGCAAAGATGGCTACTACGGAACGCAGTGTACAAACGATTGTCCAGGACATTGCTTGTCATGTGGAAAACATTATTATAGCAAGAACTCTTCCACGTACCATGTCTGCTATGAATGTAGTGATGGATATTATAATGGAAGCTCAACAAACTGTTCAAACACTTGTCCAATGAACTGCAGACAATGTATCTCCAGCAAAGAATGTTCGGCGTGTTATACCGGCTGGTATGGTTCTACATGTACTATACCTTGTCCATCGAACTGTCTAAACGACTTGTGCAGTAACACGGATGGTAACTGTACACAGGGATGTTTAAACGGAAACTACGGAAACAAATGTCAGTATCAATGTCCATCTGTGTGTAAATATGGTAAATGTGTGAAATCTGATGGTTCTTGTACATTCGGGTGCGTTGATGGAAGTCACGGTAAACAATGTCAGAATGAGTGTCCACAGAATTGTACAAAATGTTCATCGAATTCAACATGTTTTTCGTGTAATACCGGCTGGTATGGTTCTACATGTACCATACCTTGTCCATCGAACTGTCTAAACGACTTGTGTAGTAACACGGATGGTAACTGCACACAGGGATGTTTGAACGGAAACTACGGTAACAAATGTCAGTATCAATGTCCATCTGTGTGTAAATATGGTAAATGTGTGAAATCCGATGGTTCTTGCACATTCGGGTGCGTTGATGGAAGTCACGGTAAACAATGTCAGAATGAATGTCCACAGAATTGTACAAAATGTTCATCAAATTCAACATGTTCCGCGTGTAATACCGGTTGGTATGGTTCTACATGTACCATACCTTGTCCATCGAACTGTCTAAACGACATGTGCAGTAACACGGATGGTAACTGTACACAGGGATGTTTGAACGGAAACCACGGTAACCAATGTCAGTACCAATGTCCATCTGTGTGTAAATATGGTAAATGTGTGAAATCCGATGGTTCTTGTACATTCGGGTGCGTTGATGGAAGTCACGGTAAACAATGTCAGAATGAATGTCCACAGAATTGTACAAAATGTTCATCAAATTCAACATGTTCCGCGTGTAATACCGGCTGGTATGGTTCTACATGTACTATACCATGTCCATCGAACTGTCTAAACGACTTGTGCAGTAACACGGATGGTAACTGTACACAGGGATGTTTGAACGGAAACTACGGAAACAAATGTCAGTATCAATGTCCATCTGTGTGTAAATATGGTAAATGTGTGAAATCCGATGGTTCTTGCACATTCGGGTGCGTTGATGGAAGTCACGGTAAACAATGTCAGAATGAATGTCCACAGAATTGTACAAAATGTTCATCGAATTCAACATGTTCCGCGTGTAATACCGGGTGGTATGGTTCTACATGTGCCATACCTTGTCCATCGAACTGTCTAAACAACTTGTGTAGTAACACGGATGGTAACTGCACACAGGGATGTTTGAACGGAAACTACGGTAACCAATGTCAGTATCAATGTCCATCTGTGTGTAAATATGGTAAATGTGTGAAATCCGATGGTTCTTGCACATTCGGGTGCGTTGATGGAAGTCACGGTAAACAATGTCAGAATGAATGTCCACAGAATTGTACAAAATGTTCATCGAATTCAACATGTTCCGCGTGTAATACCGGTTGGTATGGTTCTACATGTACCATACCTTGTCCATCGAACTGTCTAAACGACATGTGCAGTAACACGGATGGTAACTGTACACAGGGATGTTTGAACGGAAACTACGGTAACCAATGTCAGTATCAATGTCCATCTGTGTGTAAATATGGTAAATGTGTGAAATCCGATGGTTCTTGTACATTCGGGTGCGTTGATGGAAGTCACGGTAAACAATGTCAGAATGAATGTCCACAGAATTGTACAAAATGTTCATCGAATTCAACATGTTCCGCGTGTAATACCGGTTGGTATGGTTCTACATGTACCATACCTTGTCCATCGAACTGTCTAAACGACGTGTGCAGTAACACGGATGGTAACTGTACACAGGGATGTTTGAACGGAAACCACGGTAACCAATGTCAGTACCAATGTCCATCTGTGTGTAAATATGGTAAATGTGTGAAATCCGATGGTTCTTGTACATTCGGGTGCGCTGATGGAAGTCACGGTAAACAATGTCAGAATGAATGTCCACAGAATTGTACAAAATGTTCATCAAATTCAACATGTTCCGCGTGTAATACCGGCTGGTATGGTTCTACATGTACTATACCATGTCCATCGAACTGTTTAAACGACTTGTGCAGTAACACGGATGGTAACTGTACACAGGGATGTTTGAACGGAAACTACGGTAACCAATGTCAGTATCAATGTCCATCTGTGTGTAAATATGGTAAATGTGTGAAATCCGATGGTTCTTGTACATTCGGGTGCGTTGATGGAAGTCACGGTAAACAATGTCAGAATGAATGTCCACAGAATTGTACAAAATGTTCATCAAATGCAACATGTTCCGCGTGTAATACCGGCTGGTATGGTTCTACATGTACTATACCATGTCCATCGAACTGTCTAAACGACTTGTGCAGTAACACGGATGGTAACTGTACACAGGGATGTTTGAACGGAAACTACGGAAACAAATGTCAGTATCAATGTCCATCTGTGTGTAAATATGGTAAATGTGTGAAATCCGATGGTTCTTGCACATTCGGGTGCGTTGATGGAAGTCACGGTAAACAGTGTCAGAATGAATGTCCACAGAATTGTACAAAATGTTCATCGAATTCAACATGTTTCGCGTGTAATACCGGGTGGTATGGTTCTACATGTGCCATACCTTGTCCATCGAACTGTCTAAACAACTTGTGTAGTAACACGGATGGTAACTGTACACAGGGATGTTTGAACGGAAACTACGGTAACCAATGTCAGTACCAATGTCCATCTGTGTGTAAATATGGTAAATGTGTGAAATCCGATGGTTCTTGTACATTCGGGTGCGTTGATGGAAGTCACGGTAAACAATGTCAGAATGAATGTCCACAGAATTGTACAAAATGTTCATCGAATTCAACATGTTCCGCGTGTAATACCGGTTGGTATGGTTCTACATGTACCATACCTTGTCCATCGAACTGTCTAAACGACATGTGCAGTAACACGGATGGTAACTGTACACAGGGATGTTTGAACGGAAACCACGGTAACCAATGTCAGTACCAATGTCCATCTGTGTGTAAATATGGTAAATGTGTGAAATCCGATGGTTCTTGTACATTCGGGTGCGCTGATGGAAGTCACGGTAAACAATGTCAGAATGAATGTCCACAGAATTGTACAAAATGTTCATCAAATTCAACATGTTCCGCGTGTAATACCGGCTGGTATGGTTCTACATGTACTATACCATGTCCATCGAACTGTTTAAACGACTTGTGCAGTAACACGGATGGTAACTGTACACAGGGATGTTTGAACGGAAACTACGGTAACCAATGTCAGTATCAATGTCCATCTGTGTGTAAATATGGTAAATGTGTGAAATCCGATGGTTCTTGTACATTCGGGTGCGTTGATGGAAGTCACGGTAAACAATGTCAGAATGAATGTCCACAGAATTGTACAAAATGTTCATCAAATGCAACATGTTCCGCGTGTAATACCGGCTGGTATGGTTCTACATGTACTATACCATGTCCATCGAACTGTCTAAACGACTTGTGCAGTAACACGGATGGTAACTGTACACAGGGATGTTTGAACGGAAACTACGGAAACAAATGTCAGTATCAATGTCCATCTGTGTGTAAATATGGTAAATGTGTGAAATCCGATGGTTCTTGCACATTCGGGTGCGTTGATGGAAGTCACGGTAAACAGTGTCAGAATGAATGTCCACAGAATTGTACAAAATGTTCATCGAATTCAACATGTTTCGCGTGTAATACCGGGTGGTATGGTTCTACATGTGCCATACCTTGTCCATCGAACTGTCTAAACAACTTGTGTAGTAACACGGATGGTAACTGTACACAGGGATGTTTGAACGGAAACTACGGTAACCAATGTCAGTACCAATGTCCATCTGTGTGTAAATATGGTAAATGTGTGAAATCCGATGGTTCTTGTACATTCGGGTGCGTTGATGGAAGTCACGGTAAACAATGTCAGAATGAATGTCCACAGAATTGTACAAAATGTTCATCGAATTCAACATGTTCCGCGTGTAATACCGGCTGGTATGGTTTTACATGTACCATACCTTGTCCATCGAACTGTCTTAACGACTTGTGTAGTAACACGGATGGTAACTGCACACAGGGATGTTTGAACGGAAACTACGGTAACAAATGTCAGTATCAATGTCCATCTGTGTGTAAATATGGTAAATGTGTGAAATCCGATGGTTCTTGTACATTCGGGTGCGTTGATGGAAGTCACGGTAAACAATGTCAGAATGAATGTCCACAGAATTGTACAAAATGTTCATCAAATTCAACATGTTCCGCGTGTAATACCGGCTGGTATGGTTCTACATGTGCCATACCTTGTCCATCGAACTGTCTAAACAACTTGTGTAGTAACACGGATGGTAACTGCACACAGGGATGTTTGAACGGAAACTACGGTAACCAATGTCAGTATCAATGTCCATCTGTGTGTAAATATGGTAAATGTGTGAAATCCGATGGTTCTTGTACATTCGGGTGCGTTGATGGAAGTCACGGTAAACAATGTCAGAATGAATGTCCACAGAATTGTACAAAATGTTCATCAAATTCAACATGTTCCGCGTGTAATACCGGCTGGTATGGTACTACATGTACTATACCATGTCCATCGAACTGTCTAAACGACTTGTGCAGTAACACGGATGGTAACTGTACACAGGGATGTTTGAACGGAAACTACGGTAACCAATGTCAGTACCAATGTCCATCTGTGTGTAAATATGGAAAATGTGTGAAATCCGATGGTTCTTGTACATTCGGGTGCGTTGATGGAAGTCACGGTAAACAATGTCAGAATGAATGTCCACAGCATTGTACAAAATGTTCATCAAATTCAACATGTTCCGCGTGTAATACCGGTTTGTATGGTTCTACATGTACCATACCTTGTCCATCGAACTGTCTAAACGACATGTGCAGTAACACGGATGGTAACTGTACACAGGGATGTTTGAACGGAAACCACGGTAACCAATGTCAGTACCAATGTCCATCTGTGTGTAAATATGGTAAATGTGTGAAATCCGATGGTTCTTGCACATTCGGGTGCGTTGATGGAAGTCACGGTAAACAATGTCAGAATGAATGTCCACAGAACTGTACAAAATGTTCATCGAATTCAACATGTTTCGCGTGTAATACCGGGTGGTATGGTTCTACATGTGCCATACCTTGTCCATCGAACTGTCTAAACAACTTGTGTAGTAACACGGATGGTAACTGCACACAGGGATGTTTGAACGGAAACTACGGTAACCAATGTCAGTATCAATGTCCATCTGTGTGTAAATATGGTAAATGTGTGAAATCCGATGGTTCTTGTACATTCGGGTGCGTTGATGGAAGTCACGGTAAACAATGCCAGAATGAATGTCCACAGAATTGTACAAAATGTTCATCAAATTCAACATGTTCCGCGTGTAATACCGGCTGGTATGGTACTACATGTACTATACCATGTCCATCGAACTGTCTAAACGACTTGTGCAGTAACACGGATGGTAACTGTACACAGGGATGTTTGAACGGAAACTACGGAAACAAATGTCAGTATCAATGTCCATCTGTGTGTAAGTATGGTAAATGTGTGAAATCCGATGGTTCTTGCACATTCGGGTGCGTTGATGGAAATCACGGTAAACAATGTCAGAATGAATGTCCACAGAATTGTACAAAATGTTCATCGAATTCAACATGTTTCGCGTGTAATACCGGCTGGTATGGTTCTACCTGTGCCATACCTTGTCCATCGAACTGTCTAAACGACTTGTGTAGTAACACGGATGGTAATTGCACACAGGGATGTTTGAACGGAAACTACGGTAACAAATGTCAGTATCAATGTCCATCTGTGTGTAAATATGGTAAATGTGTGAAATCCGATGGTTCTTGTACATTTGGGTGCGTTGATGGAAGTCACGGTAAACAATGTCAGAATGAATGTCCACAGAATTGTACAAAATGTTCATCGAATTCAACATGTTCCGCGTGTAATACCGGTTGGTATGGTTCTACATGTACCATACCTTGTCCATCGAACTGTCTAAACGACATGTGCAGTAACACGGATGGTAACTGTACACAGGGATGTTTGAACGGAAACCACGGTAACCAATGTCAGTACCAATGTCCATCTGTGTGTAAATATGGTAAATGTGTGAAATCCGATGGTTCTTGTACATTCGGGTGCGTTGATGGAAGTCACGGTAAACAATGTCAGAATGAATGTCCGCAGAATTGTACAAAATGTTCATCAAATTCAACATGTTCCGCGTGTAATACCGGCTGGTATGGTTCTACATGTACTATACCATGTCCATCGAACTGTCTAAACGACTTGTGCAGTAACACGGATGGTAACTGTACACAGGGATGTTTGAACGGAAACTACGGTAACCAATGTCAGTATCAATGTCCATCTGTGTGTAAATATGGTAAATGTGTGCAATCCGATGGTTCTTGCACATTCGGGTGCGTTGATGGAAGTCACGGTAAACAATGTCAGAATGAATGTCCACAGAATTGTACAAAATGTTCATCGAATTCAACATGTTCCGCGTGTAATACCGGCTGGTATGGTTCTACATGTGCCATACCTTGTCCATCGAACTGTCTAAACGACTTGTGTAGTAACACGGATGGTAACTGCACACAGGGATGTTTGAACGGAAACTACGGTAACCAATGTCAGTATCAATGTCCATCTTTGTGTAAATATGGTATATGTGATCAGTCTGTAGGGACATGTACGCACGGTTGTATTGATAGAATTGCACTTGATGCGTACAATAATTGCAATGTTTGTATACCGGGAAAGTATGGACAGAACTGTGACTCTAATTGTCCCGCCAGATGTTTTAACAAGGAATGCGACAAGAAAGAAGGAAAGTGTTCTACTGGTTGTGCAACGCCAAATATCACTGGTAGTTACTGCGAGACATGTGTCAATGGAACGTATGGTAATAACTGTCAGCTACCTTGTCCTGATAATTGTAAAGGAACAGTTTGTTCACGTGGCCACGGTACGTGCACATATGGTTGTGAAGGTGATCAATTAACTGGGAGTAAATGTGAACAATGCAAAGTCGGTTTCTATAGCGAACAGTGTAACGCGTATTGTCCAGTAAACTGTCGGCATAACTACTGCACAAAGGACAAAGGCGAGTGTACCTCTGGTTGTGTGGGTAATTACACGGGGACAAAATGCGATGATTGCATGTCTGGATTTTACGGGGAAAGTTGTGAGTTATCTTGTCCATCGTTAAAGTGTACCGGTTATATATGTTCAAGAGGTACCGGGCAATGTGAAGCCTGTATGACCAGTGTGTATGGACTTTACTGTAATCAAACATGTTCTGTTGGCTGTACAGGTAATCTATGTGGTCAGCTGTCAGGAGATTGTGAACACGGATGTAAGGAAGGTTATACTGGTGATAAATGTTGTGCTAGGGATGGACATTGTGAGATATGTGAAAACACAACACGATGTGCTCAATGTGTCCTTGGATATTTTGGAAACCATTGTGATAAACCTTGCCCGCACAATTGCCTGGACGGATGTTTAAAGGAGGATGGAGTGTGTGCAGGTTGTAAGCGTGCATTCTATGGACAGAAATGTACAAATACATGTGCCGAAACGTGTTACATTGACCATAATTCGAATATCTGCGATGTTACGACAGGCAGATGTTTACGTGGCTGTGTGAATGGATACTTCAACATACGATGTAATGAACTCTGCAAATATGCGTGTCTAGATAACTCGTGCAATCAATACACGGGAAGATGTGATGGCTGTATACCCGGTTACCACGGTGACAAATGTAATCAACATTGTAGTAAAGAATGTATCAACGATACATGTTCACAAGATGACGGTATATGTACATACGGATGTACTGTTGAGTCTGGGGCACCGCATTGTTTGAAAGGTTTGTAATAAAACTACAGTAGTATGAAACCATTCCTTTTGTATAGTTCGTTCTTAACCGACAATGCATCTAGCTAATAATCATTCCCTAATTTTAGTTGCTCTGATTTAAAATATTATGATTCATTCACTGATATAGAGCTATTTATATACATGTATACGAACATGCATAATACTTTATTGTCGGTTGTATGTCGTCTGGCTGGCGAAGGTTTTTCATTAATACTGTTGATTTTGTTCCTATCGGGGTAATTTTAGGGCTTGAAAATTGTGTTAAACATACACCTATTTTTCTTTGTTTATTCACATTACAGATGGCGATGTAGAATTACAGACATCATCACCAGTTGTTGGAGCTATTGTTGGTGGGGTCGTTGGTGTGTCGATCATGATTGGAGTCGTTATCATATATGTGTTGTATAAACGGTAAGAAACTATTAAAAATATCTTTCTGGGCATTACACACGAGTAGTTGGATTTCTTCTGCGTGACTATCAGAAACAAATCCATCATACTGTGTCAAAAAGATAACATAAAGTCGGACAGTGAAGGCTACACTCAACTTAACCAACAGAGCACAGAAAACATAACACATCACAAACCACAATTACAAATACAAGGCAAAATACCCAACACATAACCGAACGGGAAAATGAACTGTCCAAGTCCCAGCTGTCAAAAATCTGAATGAACTAGTTTCAGCAATCAGAACGCTGAATGACCTACTAGCTGAATTACCTAAGTTTCAGCAGTGAACTGGTTGCATGCCTAGTTTTAGATGTCAGAAGTCCTAAACATTCAAGTACCGTCACAAACACATCAATCGTAAGTTGATATCATGTTTACGAGTTATGTTATCTGAAACTAGGAGTGGACAACAATGTCTGGCCTGGATATATAATGAGTTTTTATAAAATTCTAACTGGTTAATAATGAAACTATGAAATGCAATTACCAGGTATTGCAGTACCTATATAGTGTATCTGACATTAATAAATGTGTCGTATCAACTCATATAGTCTCCCATTCTTTGAGAAAAGAGAACTTAATTAACCGTGTTCATTATTACAATAGACGAGTAAAGACAACATCAGAAGAACATGAACTGATGGCAAACGAGTGTCAGCTGGCTCATGCTGAAGGAGTATTACGCAATGGTAATGTTTTATATCACAGTAAGTATTTTAGTAGCATCGTACACCGATGATATGTCACAATTATTATAGTAATAACATCCCGAGAATATAATGCACATGTCATGTTAATACATGTAGTTGTCCATATAGCCGGACTGGTTTTATTTCTTGTTATTAATATGAACCGAAGTGATTTTATATCCTCGTTTAATGCAAAAAGAAACAACTGTCCTATTATTCATGCTATATTTTGAAATTGAATTCATACTCTGTATGATGTCTTAGTATACAAAATGTACTCTCGTTATAGATGAAGAAGAAACAGAATGCGAAGTATATGAAGATCTGGATGACAATACAATTGACGATACAAGTATCTATAACATCCCTGACCCTGTCAACACATAAATATATATCTTGTATTTGACTTTGCTATGCCTAATCTATTTTCTATATAGTAGTTGTTGGTATCTTGTTCAGCGAACAACAACATATACAAATGTAGAATATAGTTGCCATCATACCTTCACAATTGTTTTACAAAAACCAGACACGCAAACATGAACTTTACTTCAAACATGTTTTAATGATTGATATTAAAAAGAGTACTCTGATTTATCCTGATCGTTCTGATCTCCATGATATACAGTCGAGGTAGGTACAACAATAGGAACCAGTCATAGAACATGGGTACAACGGGATATGAAAGTCACATGTATAGAAATAAAAACTAACTTATGTTAGAGTGTACATACCACTCCCTTATATGAAATCAACACATAGCCAGACATTATCGTTATTGTTATGAGAACGTACTATACATGAAAATGCGCTGTTTAGCTGAGTATGAATATGTATATAGTTCTTTTTTTATGATAACGTAGTACGAGGGTTGTCCGGAAAGTTTTGAGAATGTGTCTATACCTCAAAAAGTATCGGAAACAAACCATTAAATAGTATACCGCTGCATTTATTAACTCTTCATGAGTCCCCTGTGTAAAAAATCAAATTATTTTAGTGGATACTTTGCAAGTGAATCGTTGCCTTGACAACACATATAGCGCTTTACGGAGCACGTCAAAATTGACGTGTTCCCAAATTTATAAATAACTCGCCGTTTAAATAATTGGTATCATATTGTATTGTTAAACCACGAGCCATCAAAAGAACATAACCTGCATCTCTGCTCAAAAGTTTACTATTGTATTGTGGTAAACAAGTTTGTTATGGTCATCGGAAGAGGACAAGGTGCCTGAAAAAACCTGACGTTGGCGTCATGTACGGAGCAGCGCGCCATGATAACAATATTTGTGCTCTCGATAATGACTCCTACAGACACATAAACCACTGTTTTATCTTTCTGGCATGGGATAGATAAAACTTGACAAGTTTAAATGCAGTGTTAGTTCGCCAGCTTTAAACTTTAAGTGACGAGCATGAAGTTCGGTACGACTTAAAGCCGAACTGATCAACGTAAATAATGAGGGAATGCAAACTGCTATCTGAGCGGGACATGTATCAAGATTGTTGAGTGAACATAAGGGTTTGAGACCCGAGTATGCCAAAACAGACAGCTTTGCGTACTATCATAAATATGGTCACAATTTATTAAAGGTTTGAGCCAGGTTGGTTCACAGGCTACTCTCTACGGAGGAATATGCTACATGTGTGACAACCTCTAAAATACGTTCATGACGTCGCGCGTCTACGAAGTGCTCCGTACGTTGTTACATGTACTTATTATATTGTTTGTAGAATGTGTTGTCTTCGTTGCATCTTAATGGAACTTACAGGCATAGTCCATAATAGATTGATCTATCAGCTGGTAAAATTTCCAAAATATCCCCCTAGTGGTTTGGTTTATATGAATGCAGTCTCAAAACTTTCCGGACATCCCTCGTATATGTGCCATTTTGTTTTGTTTGCCGTCTATTTGTAAAACGTATTATAACGTAATCATTAGATAATCAATTGATCCCCATACGGCAGATTATTGTAAATACGTTAGCCTGGTAAAATATAGAATTTACCTACTTATTTACTAGTAGAAGGAGCGCACGCGCCGGTTGTAACTGCTTTTCTTTTTCAAGCTGGAAATTCTCTCGATTTTTTCTCAAAATCAACTGTTTGTATACCCACATCCTCGTAATTTTCTTATTTACAGGTCACTTAAAGATTATTTGATAGTCTGCCATGTTTCAATTCCCATAATTATGCTACATGTAGCCAAACGGTAAATTTTTCACCCTTACCTTTACTGACCTTTACCTTTACTGACGCAGTCTATTGTTTACATTTTTTAACATCCGGTTTACTTTACGAACTAAAATGTTTACAGGTATTTGTGTAAGTTTGGGCTTCTTATCCTTTACATCGGGAATATTGTCCTTGCTTAAAGTGGTCGATATGACCCAGCCGAGGCCCTGCTCTGATCCAAACGATGTCGTACCGGAGAAGGTTATGCAACTTTGTTCATTCTTTATTAGATTGAAACGATTTTACAGATTTGATTTCCCAGTAACCCCGAAATGCTCCAAGTCACTGATGTTTTTGTGTATATTATTATTGTCATTCTCAGGAGATATAGAGTTAAACCCTGGCCCCGCTGCTAGCAATCCATGTGGAAGCTGCGGTCTGCAAGTCCTAACATTACACCAGTCCCTTCAATGTGAAGACTGTCAGATATGGCACCATGTCTCTTGTCAAGGTGTAGAGGATAACTCCAATGTATCCTTAGACCTAGACGTCTCGTTTTCTTGGAACTGCACTAAATGTGATTCTGTCAATCTTTCGCCTAGATCAAGCTCACCCAATATACAGACACATAATATGTACTCATCACTCCCAAACATCCCTGAGTCTAGTCCCACCATGTTAAATCCAAACATTAAAAATATTCCTCCCCCGCATGCTAACTTTAAGGTTATGTATCTAAACTGCCAATCTATTGTTAACAAAAAGCATGATTTTTATGTCCTCCTTGACACTCACAACCCAGATATTGTTGTAGGAACAGAGACTAAAGACCACCTAATGAGTGAAATATTTCCTTCATCTCTAGGTTACACCCCTTTTCGCAAAGATAGACTCACAGGCAAAGGAGGTGGGGTATTCATCTTGGTTAAAAATAAGTACATCTTATCAGTACAGAATCAGCTTTCTACACAGTGTGAACTGCTTTGGGTTAAAATAAATATGAACAATTCAAAGCCCCTATATGTTGCTGCCTACTATAGACCTAAAGATGAGATGAGTTTAACAGAATTTAAAAGGTCACTGAAACTATCCAGACCCCTTAAAGGCACCAAATGGATTTTTGGTAACTTTAACACCCCTAATCTTACATGGGACAATAACCGCACACCGTCTATGAAACAACACAGTAATAGTACACAGTCATATAGTAAGTTCTTAGAAATTCTTGATGATTTCTCTCTCACGCAAATGGTCACTTCACCTACACGAAATGAAAACACACTTGACCTTTTCCTGACAACTAATTCACACTAGTCAGCACAGTCTCCACACAAAAAGAGTATATTAAGTCAGACAGGGAAGGCAGCACTCAACTTAACCAGCCGAGCACAGAAAACATTAAAAACACACAAAGCACAATGCCCAACTAAACAAGCGCAGATCCGCCCAAATCCAAGCTGTCGAAAAGTATAATAAATTATAACTAGCTGAATGACCCAGTAGAAAAGATACAGCAACCAAACGGCGGAATGCCTACGCTGAATGACCTAGGCATTTCAGACCATGACATAGTTATCACACTAGCTCGCCTCAAACCATTTATAGACAAACATGCTCCAAGAGACATCCCATTATTTAGGAAAGCTAAATGTGATGACTTCAAAGAGTTCACCAATAGCTCTAAGGTCACCATTTTAAAAGATGCAGATGTAATCCCAGTTGAAGACATCTGGATAAGATTTAAACGTCTAATCCAAGAAGGGATAACAAAGTTTGTCCCAATAAAGAAAATGGGAAAGAAAAAGCTTCTCCCATGGGTCACCCAAGACATAAAACGACTAATCAGAAAAAGGGACACACTCTATCAAAGGGTCAAACATCACTAGATTTCAGCAAAGCATTTGACAAAGTAAATCACCTTAAGTTGCTATCCAAGCTACAGGAACATGGCGTTTCTAGTCAGATACTTGCATGGATCCATTCCTTCTTAATTGGGAGATCACAGTCAGTAGTGGTCAATGGTTTCATGTTGGACTAAGTACCTGTTACTTCTGGCGTACCAAAGGGATCTGTACTGGGACCCCTTGTCTTCCTTTTATACATAAATGACCTGCCCGACACAGTTACTTCTCAGGTGCGATTGTTTGCTGATATGACACAGCCGTTTACCTTACAGTTACTTCCCTTTCTGATTGTCAAAGGTTGCAAAATGACCTAAATAAGCTCGAAATCCGGGAAAAATTATGGGACATGGAATTCAACCCCAAAAAATGCCAAATTCTTCATATTACACGAAGTAGAAAGCCAATTAAATTTCAGTACATGCTGCATGGTCAAACATTCTCCGCAATTAAGGATGCTAAATACCTAGGTGTTGACATCAGTCATGATCTTAACTGGAACACACATATATTTAGAATAACCACAAATGCAAATAAAACACTTGGTTTTCTCAAACGCAACATCAAAACTAAAAATGAAAACATCAACTCACAATGTTACAAAACACTTGTGCGTCCCCAGCTAGAATATGCTTCATCTGTATGGTCACCACACTCTCAGGTTAACATAAATAAATTGGAAAAGGTCCAGCGGAGATCAGTCAGATGGGTCAAAGAAAGTTACTCTAGGTACACAAGCGTAACAGAATTACAGAATACCCTTGGTTGGAGTACCCTTGAAAACAGACGTCTGGTTTCCAAACTTGTCATTTTCTATAAAATTAATCACGGTCTTGTAGCCGTCACCTTACCAAGTTACCTAGAAGTCCTAAACAGATTAACAAGGCACATGCACCCCTATAGTCTCCGCCAAATACATGTCAACTCGGACTTCTTTAAATATTCATATTTCCCTCATACTGCAGTCCTGTGGAATAGGTTACCCCCCATATCGCGACGCTGTTTGGTCTAGAACCATTCAAGCAGGCAGTGGCCCAACTCCACAATTAGTTTTTTTTATATACAACAGTTGTTATTTTGTTTGTTCTTGTTCTTTTCTTCCTTTCAATTTCATTTACTTACTTCTTTTCTTTTATCACCTGGCGAACGCCCTGCCAATAATACTCGAAAGAGGAGTTCGGCAGTATGTCTAGATAGATAGACAGTAATATATTTATTTGTATCATTTGGTTTCATAGAATTTGGTTTCAATGAAACCACAATGTATGTTGTTACAGTGTTGTATATGTTTATGTTGGTTACGAGTATGATACTTTGACTGGCTATTATCAAAAGTGTACAAGGAAGAATAAATTGCCATGCTAATTGATATGTATTTTGTAAAATATCTCACAATCTCATCAATGTTGCACTATCAAATGACTATTGTCGTCGACCATTTCTTGCAGATGAATTACTCTTCTAAAAATGTAGAGAAACGGTATTAAATGACGCAGTGTAACCTGTAGAATTGCTCATTTTCATGTTCGCTTGTGTATTGAATTTCACTATAAATTGTTACACGTTGAGCGAGTTCAGCTGACTTACGAGGGTAAACTCGATTTACTAGAGTTGCAGCAAAACGAGTCGAGTTTCTACCATCGAGTGTACTCCAATGTACTAGAGTTCAACCCCGCTGCGTGACTGGGTTGCCGTAGTTCCAGTCAGGACACCTCGGACAATTCCTTACGAATCACATGTTTGTTAACTCTATTTTACCTCTTTTCGTTTTGCTGAAGGGCTCCAAGAGTTAGTTTATTTTTAGATTCTTATGTCACTAGAGTTAACTCAAGTAGGCCAGCTGAACTCGCTCGTTATGTTCACCCTTGTTCGACTTTAAATGTATCGTATTTTAAAAAATGTGTCTAACAGATATTTTAACATAATTAAACTTGCAATTGAATAAAGAAGTATAAACTGTAAGGTTTTGTTTTCTGTAACACGAAACGTTGCAACTATTTGAGGTGCAAGTTAAATATAAAGTATGGTAAATAAAATATCCATATACATATGCAACGCTAAAATTGTTATTTTACCGTAGTGTTATATTTACTTCCGTATGCTTATTCAAATGTAAGCATTCATACATATCATCGTAATACATGTTCTTGTTTTATTGTTATCATGACTTTATCAGCAACTAAGTCCATTGTTAGAAAATACTTCTTTGTGTTTCGTTATAAGATTTTGCTATCAGCTTCCATAAAACACCAACCCTTCGCTATAGTACACTATTGTGTTTAAGTTTCTTAATATGTGCAAAAACTTAATTTTGGAAGCTACGTATATGATCATCAGCTTCACCAATACAAACCAAGTTTCATGATCAATAAATAGCCGAATATAAAATCTATAAACATCAGTGAGGTGTTTGGTTCTTTTATCGATTCATTTAATGAAATGCAAACAAATGTCAGGCAATTTAAGTAATAGTAATACCCTATAGAATTTTTGATGTATAAATACTAAATAACTACTAAATGCCGAAGTTTCTCAAGTTATTTTTTATGTCAGTGTGGTTGTTTATGGGATATACAAGTAACTATTTAAAAAAATACGCGGATAATTGACACTTTTATTTTATTTTTGCAATACACCAATATGTTTACTTACAGTATGATTACTCAACCGTTAAATTCTTCCTGTTTGTAAGTTTTTTCACACTTACGAACAGTTTGTTTCACAGCTCATGTTCACAGTTACTTTCATACTACTGGATAAATATGACGATATTTTGTAAGTAAATATGTTACTTCTGACAATTGCGTAAACTTAATACTGATATAATTTTCAGTGTTTCAAGTTATAGTTAGAACATATTAAGTAAATTTTAATGATTAAAAAGGGCGGGGCGAGCGAAGCGGAGCGAAGCGAGGCCTTTTTAGTAATTAAAATTTACTTAACACCGGTGGGGGACTTCTGTATTGTTTGCAATTCAGTACGTCATATCTCGATTTGTTCAATTACGTCATTTTACTTAATGAAACTGGGTCACTCGTTTTCTACGTTTTAATACTGTTACTTAACTTTTAGACTGTAGGCTGCTAAAACTATGTAGTTCAGCAGTTTTACTGTTGTTACTAGGTCATTCAGCGTAGGCATTCCGCCTTTTGGTTGCTGTATCTGTTCTACTGGGTCATTCAGCTAGTTATAATTTATTATACTTTTCGACAGCTTGGACTTGGGCGGATCTGCGCTTGTTTAGTTGGGCATTGTGCTTTGTGTGTTTTTAATGTTTTCTGTGCTCGGCTGGTTAAGTTGAGTGCTGCCTTCCCTGACTGACTTAATATACTGTTTTAGAATATAACATTCTGCATTCTGATTGGCCGATAGAAATTAGCGCAAACGCAAAATGTCAAGTCTGTTAAGAGAACATTTTAATGATTAAATTTTTATTTAACCGCGAAAATGCGGCGTTTTCATTGGCTCATAATGTAGGTTATATTCTAAATCCAAATAGAGATTAACTGGTTGGAAACCTAGAGGCAGTATCGCGTGTATCGGTGCTACACATTAAACGTTGAACGTTAAAATCCAAGGTGTCTATTTAGAAAGACCATGGGCAGATTCCTTTTATCACGCACATACATATATACGTTATTATGTTAGTTGGATAATTGATGTTTAAATGGTCACCGTTGACAAGTGTCTGATGAGACGCTGTTGGTGTTAGTTAATTAACGTACGTTTGTCCAACAGAAGGTAACAGCTATACGACCCAGTGCACGCGATGGTTAAGCTAGTTTCTAGCGTAATTGAACGAAACATTGCCTGAATGAACGCTTGGATATCAGAGGCTAACGGGTCTCAGAAGCTATGGACGCAATAGTAACACAACGTGTTAGCGTAGGCGAACTTTCTTCCAAGCGTTCTCGTTACTAAGGTTATCTTTGAACAACGGATATTAATTAACTAAGTCTGCCGAAAACCCTCCCGTCCATCTTCATTTAAATCAGTTGGGAGCAGTTGTATATACGCTACATACGCCGTAGTTTGCACATATATAGTATAACTACATCCTAAACATATTAGACTACTCGTATTTCAATTTGTATCTTTTTCGTCGTAATCGCGTGTCACAGAAAGTTTTGTACAGTTTGGTATCAACTTTCAAAAGTGGTACATAATCCACAACGCATGTTATTGTAAACAAAACAAAACAATATCAGGTATAGTTCGATTTAGAGCATCGAGTCGTGACTGCACTTTTAAGGTTTCCACCATTCTTCCATGAATGTTGGTATGGGCTTAGGCAGTAAGGTAAGTATTACAATTAAGGCCTATTATTTCGTGTGTCGGAATGGTCGTGACGGTAAAGCGCTAGATACATTGAAAAAAAAAAAATAATTCAGACCAGGGTTCGAATCCCACCAAATTTTCTTTTTCATTTTTTATTTTTAAATGCACACAGCTCCGTGTAATACTAGTATTTGTGACAAACCATGTCTGTTACATGTATATTGTAGGTCGAACGTTATGACGGCTAATCAATCAGTAATTTCGAAATACACAAACGATCGAAATAGGAATGGAAAAAAATTTAATCGACACCTTCATATGGATCAATTAAACAAAAGTAAAAAAAACTTTTTAAATAACTTATGATCTCTTTAAATAACATAAAATAACGTTTTTAAAAACAAAAGCGAATTGGGGATTTGAACCACAGACTTTTGGGTTAGCAATTCTGAACGTTGCCGACTGCACTAAACTGTTATTCGATAAAAAACAGATATTTGTAAGAACAATATCATTCAATAATGACCCCGAACGTAATAAATCATAGTCTACACGCCAAAATGGATTAGTCAGAAAGGTCATGGCACAGGGTTCAAAATTGAACTATATACACTGGAAAGTATAAAGCACATTTTCACAATACATTGTCAAAGAAGGAGTAATCATAATTTCGAGACAGACTTATCAAAGTGTATTTATTTGCATAAAGAGTATGCACTTGTTAAATGGTCGGGTGTGTGGACATCATTTATCAAATCATTGTTCATGAGCATGCACATGTAAACGGAGATACATAATGCAAAGTCCAAGGTCTTTTGTGGTGATCATTCCATTTACAAGGTCGACGTCAGTATAAATAATAGACCAGAACTACTAATACCCAATGAAATGGTTTACACAAAAGATAGGGGCATGGACGGCAGAACATAACAGAAACAGCCGAGCACATAAAGCATAAAAACAACACGAACCCCAATTACACAATGTCCACCACAGCTAAACATTATTTCAGCTTTTTTACAGCTGTAACAGGGGTATTCAGGTTTTTTTTGCTGAAGCTAGGGCATTCAGTCTTTTGACAGATAGGACTTGGGCTTTCAGTGGTTAAGTTTATTTTCTTGTTCAGTTATGTGTTGGGCATGATGCCGTGTAATTGTGGTATGTGACGTTTTTTATGTTTTCCGTGCTCCAATGGTTAAGTTGAGTGCTGCATTCCCTGTCCAATTTTCTGTTATCTATTTACTGCTGCAAGTCGAATATCAGCAGTACAAATAGACCTAGTTTAAATTATTACTATATTAAATTATAAACAAACCGGATAGGGTACGAACATATCGAAAGAATCAGACAGGAGATGAATAGCAAATGCAAAGAAAACATACAAGTTCCAATAGAACTGACCCCAGACGAAAACTGACAATTTATGATATTTGATAGATTAATTAAGATAGAAAACATCACTATAAATGGCACTGGAGCCCAAAATGAAACCATGCACAGTTTTAAAGTAATAAATATATTTTACATGACTAAGTACAGACGCAACACCCAACAGAAGCAGTAGTTTCCTTCATTTGTTCTATTTTTATAGAAATCAGGGATGGAAGGAATACTCGTATGCGTATGGTGCATATTATTCGTGACTGACCAACCAAGGTACGCATAAATTATTTGGCGCAACCCATATAACGCGTCGTGATTCGGTCAATGTCGTATATGTCCGATAAACCTTTAAAACTTGAGTTTTCATTTATTTGTGGCTCTTAATTTAACATCCACATTTTTCTGTCATCATAGTAAATTTCAAAAGAAATGCATTTATTGCACGAGTAATGCGCATGTTTGAAAAGCCACACAGAAAATAAAAATGAGCTAGTACATGTAGTAATAAGACGTCAGAAGAGGGAATAACACCCGTAGAAAAGCAACACAATTTTTTCTTTTTGAATGACTTCGATGTATATTATAAGACCCTACACACACGGACAAATGTCAATTAATTTGTAAAAGTGACACGGAGGATGTAGTGATGCTTAGGGCACCATTGGCATTTACATCCACTATATCTACTACGCGATGCACCTGACTGGGGTTTTCATGCTTCTCGCAATTGAGGACAAAAGCTTGGGTTAGGGGATTTCTAGATTAAGATTTTGGTATGTATATTATATAATTTTATGCTTCTGACGTTTTTGGCGTGTTCGATTGAGCATCAACTTGATTTTTAATTCTGTGTTCATTATATTTGTTCTCAATGTGTTTTGTTCCTATTATACGTGTATTAATTTGAATTTTGATTTGGAGATTTGATGTAAGAAACAGGATTTTTTTGTTTCATTGAGTGTTATAATTAATTTCCTCTCTGTCAATCATAAAAAAATTATGTTGCAGTGTATGTATTATCATGTTGCGTAGGGATTTTGCTTCTTAAAGAAAGTAAATCATTTCTTTGGAGCCTGGGAATTTCTTTAAAGGTAGCTCCGTTATACTTTGGAGATTGTTGATTGTTAACTGTGGTATCTGACGCTGTTCAAGCAACACAATTTTTATGGGATATTTCGTAAGGGTAGGGTTGTTTTATATTGCATGTCTGTATGCGAAAATGTATTGTATCTGTTTAACTCTTCATGTATTGGAGTAAAATAAAATATCTATCTATATGCTCGAAACATAGTTATCAAATATCATTTTTGTAAAAATTTGAAGCAAGTGATATTATTATGTCGGGCAGGGAAGGTAGCACACAACTTAAGTTATAGCTGTCAAAAACCAAAATGCCCAAGCTGAATGACATAGTTTCAACTGTAAAACCGCTGAAATACCTAGTTTTAGCTGTCTAAAGTCCTAAAAAGCTAAAGAATAACAGTTTTCAAAAGCTGAATGCCATGGTTTCATCCGAATGACTTTGTTTGAACAATAAACAGCTGAAAACACAGCCAAGCGCAACAGCTGAACGACCTAAAGGGTATAAAGAAAGTTCGTTCCGGTCAGAAAATATTGCGTATTTTTATTTTTACAAAGCGAAACATTACGAAATTTGCTATGAAAATATAGTACTAAATTTAGGATCAGGGGAATATTTTTGCTTGGATTCCGTTCAAGTGGACACCGTTGCCATGGATTTATAGAACGGGGAAGTAAGCGAACATTAACGTTACGTCGACGGCCATTTTAAAGATGAGTCGACAAACAGAAATAACTGCAAAAATGAAACATAGCCAGATTTAGGCATTTTAGACATTCATATTGTTTAACAACACCTTATGCTTAAAGATATTGATGGCTATAGGACTGGTACTCATAAAACTGGAGCACAACTATGAATTTGCAAGTACAGGGTGTAGATTTCGTCGAACGTGACGTGACGTAAACGTCAAGCGAAAATTGAGAGTAGGGTAAAGAAAATGACCGACTGTGTAAAAAATAACGGCGGAAAATTACAGGAACAACTTCTACGAACATCATAAGGCATTGGCGAAGACATGCCTCATTTTTTCAAGTAAAGAGTAACTAAATAAATCCAAAAGTAAAGAAACGTCCGAGTTGACAAAATCGCGCCATTTAGAAAAAAATATGTATAAAGGAAAACAAAAGGTATTTATTTGCAAAACGAAAACTCTTACAGCTTCATAACTTGGATGATGTTTTGATCTAATATAAGGTTAATTATTAGTTTAGTTCATTACAAGTTTATAACATACACAACGATACAGTGAGTGGACAACAAAGGGAGTATTTCGAATTTTAACGGGCCACGACGTCGTTTACGTCATATTCGAAACAAGGTCAACAAATTTATTCAATGCGTTTGAAAAAATATTGCCAGTCAAATCAGCTAAAACTGTTATACATAATGATGTTATTATACAAGGAGACTAAATGCAAAATTTGGTGCAAATATATTTAATAGTTTTGTATACAAAAGCTTTTCAAAAACCGGAAGGAACTTTCTTTACACCCTTTAGCTGCAATAAGTTGAATGCCCCCAGCCGAATGACCTACATAAACAATTGAATAATCACGTTTTACATATTTTTGGCTGTCTGTAATAGTAAATCCCTGCATCTTTAACTATAGTTTATTGATGGTATTGAACAAAATTAATATAAATAAGTCCATAGTGGATGAAATCACAGGTAACTGTATCATTAATAAACAGTACCTAAAAAAAAATTACAAACAATTTGTTTGTTAAATTTAGAATTCTTATACAAGGTGTATTCCATGAATTGACCAGGTATCAAAAACAAGAATTGGCTTTCGATATCTTCATAAAGTAATTATATTCGTAAAAAACATGACTATAGCTACTTTCATGCGAAATCCCATCGAAATTGGTCAAGTAGTTAAACAGTTATGCCATAAATACGTATCACGGTGTCCACCCGGTCACTGGGGTTTGTCTTTGATGATCTCATCACTGTAGTCGAATACGTGATTACAATTTTGCTCCTTGCATGTTGACTTGTATTGACATAAGGCGCCTGACCTCGAAGACCGGGAAGAAACGTGCGAATTCCCGTGCCAGGGGTCTGAGTCATTCGATTCAACTTCATGCGATGGACGAGAGTGCTCTCTTCCTTAACGGCAAGTCTCTTGATGGTACTTAACAGATCGTCTTCCCTCATATTCGCAACATCACCCTGAATGTCCCGCATTAGGTTTGTACGGAGGTCTGCGTCACAACAATAGAACAATGCTGGGGGGACCATAGCGTCTGTGATGAACATGCCCACTCTGTACATTTGCCACTGTCGTGTGAACGATGACCATTGGTCAGGGTCGCATCCTGTGCCAATCACTTGTGAGTCTAACTTCAGCTTTGGCGGAGCTTTTAGTACTTGTGCTGGATGGGCGGTCCGATCGTGGATCTGCAGGGTTGCAGTGAGCGCAGCTGCCAATCCTGCTGCCAGGTCCTGCGATTTCCAGTTGCAACCGTCCACTGGGCACTCTAGCGTAGGCATGCTGGTTAGTATTGGTTAGCAGTCATAAATAAATAATAATATCTTCCTTCTAGTTTAGTGTGTATTGAGCTTCAAAGGATGACTGCTATCTGAAAGTATCATAGGATTAATTATTAGTTACCAAAAGCTTTAAAAAGATGATTAATGCCGTAAATGCTTTAAATTATGAAAAAAACAAAATACACCCAGTGACTGTACGATCAATTCTTCGGGAAATACACCTTGTATAAGAATTCTAAATTTAACAAAAAAAAATGTTTTTTTTCTTTTTAGGTACTGTTTATTAATGCTATAGTTACCTGTGGATGAAATACGAAAATAAATAAAACAAACTAGCAACAAAAAAACCAACTCGCATAACTCTACAGCTGCATTTAAACTTATGAACGAACTGGATAGAGTACGAATAGCACGAACGAATCTGATAAGGGACAAATAATGAATGCGAACAAACTAACCCATAATCCCACAGAAGTGCAAGTCTCGTACAAATAAATTAATTTAAGGTTTACTCTACATGTGATTAAGTAACCTCCCTGCACATGGCGACGTATGTTTCCTTTTTCTGACTGGACTGAAAATTTTCAACTGACTTCAAAAAGCTGAAAAAATAATATTATTATGACATCATGTTGTAGTCGCGAAGTACAATTCATGTTTGATCGAGCTAATGTGCATGTAAACGTTTGGTATTTTTAGGACATTCAGAATACAGCACCGTAGAGTGAACATCATGAATTTGGCTGTAATAATAATATTCATAATGAACATTATTCGATATAATACCAGTAGTACTTAACTGCAAGTACATTTTGATTTTAATGATGCCTGTATATAATTTAAGATAGGGGTGGAGATAATAAAAACCCTCACGGTATTTGTTAGATTTTTACACGTCTAGGGTACAATTACACTACCGGATTTAGAATTACAATCTTGTCATTTTACGGTTTTGTTTTGCTTTACAGCAGCTGTAGATTGTGCTTGCACTAACTGTGACAATTGTGTCAATGACAAATGCGAGGAAAATAATCAGAATCAATGTAAATGCCCGGATGGTTGCAAAGACGGCTACTATGGTGGGAAGTGCCCAAATAAATGCCCGGTGTAGCCAACAATCGTCAGCCATGAATATCGCCGGACATCCGGTTCCGGTAGATGAATCTTATTCCGCGGGCCGTGAAATTCGTTATCATGAAATATCTCAGACTATAATATAACTGCGTACGGGTAAATTGAAGCGCGAGGACAAATTTAAAAAAGTGTTTAAAATGTTTAAAATAAACATGTAAATGTTGTTTTAAATGTCAACCGATAAATAGCTCTAGTTATTAATGGTACTGTATGATTTGTTTCGGAATAACCTTTCAATAATACTCGGAAGAGTTAGATAGATTAGGCTGCCAAAATTTGGCAAAATACGACGAAGTCACTCAAGGGAATTTAACAGCTTCTATTGCAACTGCAAAAACAGACAGAAAATTAAAATTTGCGATGTTAACCAATTTCTGCCCCCCCCCTCATATTCAGATACGTGTGTGTGAAATGGATGTCATTCGGTTCAATTATTGAAGGTTTGACATCAACATTCTACTACTCTATAACACATGTAATCTTTATTTAGGCTAAAATAAGGCGTTTAAATGCCCTCAAAATACATGCGTGGGTCTAGCCATTTTCTCGGAGGGGTCGGGGTCCTGGATAATATTTAGTTTTACATACTTATTAGATATATAATTCCATGTTAGTATGTATACAAAGGATTTAATTACTATAGGGGAGAAAGTTGTTTAGGCAGCAGTCTAGCTCGGTCGTTGGTTAGAGCATTCACCCTAGTAAGCGAAGGGACCGGGTGCTCATTTCTGTCACCCTGTTTCTAACCACTTTTCGTCTCACTGCAGACTCAGCCCGGGGTCCGACCCAGACTCCGGGTCTAAGAGATTATTTCTTTACAGTACTGATCCGACTTTGTAACAACAAAGCTTTTTATCAAAACTCCTGAGATCAGGATTTAAGTTTGGATTGACACTAACTTTGCGAGTCGTGATATCACGATTTAATTTTCGAATTGACGTGTGTTAGTAATGAAATAAGGATTTAAGTTTTGGATTGACGTTTGGTGGTGATGAGATCAGGATATGAGTTTTGGATTGACATTTCCTAGACGTGAGATCATGATGTAAGTTTTGGATTGATATTTACTAGTCGTGAGATCCCGATTTAAGTTTTGGATTGATATTTGCGAGTCCTGAGATCAAGATTGAAGTTTTGGATTGACATTTGCTAGTCGTGAGATCACAATGCTTGTTTCGGATTGATATTTGCTAGTCATGAGATCACGATTTAAGTCTTGAATTGACATTGGCTAGTTGTGAGATCACGATTTAAGTTTTGAATTGACATTTGCTAGTCATGAGATCACGATGTTTGATTTAGAATGATAGTTGCTAGTCATGATATCACGATTTAAGTCTTGAATTGACATTTGCTAGTTGTGAGATCATGATTTAAGTTTTGGATTGACATTTGGTAGTCGTGAAATAAGGATTTAAGTTTTTAATTGATGTTTTCTAGTCTTGAGATCACGATTTAAGTCTGGATTGACATTTGCTAGCCGTGAGATCACGATTTAAGTTTTTAATTGATGTTTGCTAGTAGTGAGATCAAGATTTAAGTTTTGGATTGACATTTGGTAGTCGTAAAATCCCGATTTAAGTTTTGGATTGATATTTGCTATTCGTAAAATCCCGATTTAAGTTTTGGATTGATATTTGCGAGTCCTGACATCACGATTGAAGTTTTGGATTGATATTTGCTAGTCGTGAGATCACGATGTCTGTTTTGGATTGATATTTGCTAGTCATGAGATCACGATGTTTGTTTTGGATTGATATTTGCTAGTCATGAGATCACGATGTTTGTTTTGGATTGATATTTGCTAGTCATGAGATCACGATTTAAGTTTTTAAATGACATTTGCTAGTTGTGAGATCCCGATTTAAGTTTTGGATTGATATTTGCTAGTCGTAAAATCCCGATTTAAGTTTTGGATTGATATTTGCGAGTCCTGACATCACTATTGAAGTTTTGGATTGATATTTGCTAGTCGTGAGATCACGATGTCTGTTTTGGATTGATATTTGCTAGTCATGAGATCACGATTTAAGTCTTGATTGACATTGGCTAGTTATGAGATCTCGATTTAAGTTTTGAATTGACATTTGCTAGTCGTGTGATCACGATGTTTGTTTTGGATTGATATTTGCTAGTCATGAGATCACGATGTTTGTTATGGATTGACATTTGCTACATGTAGTCCTGAGATCACGATTGAAGTTTTGGATTGACATTTGCTAGTCGTGAGATCACGATGTCTGTTTTGGATTGATATTTGCTAGTTGTGAGATCACAATTTACGTTTTGAATTGACATTTGTTAGTCATGAGATCACGATGTTTGTTTTGGATTGATATTTGCTAGTCATGAGATCACGATTTAAGTCTTGAATTGACATTTGCTAGTTGTGAGATCATGATTTAAGATTTGGATTGACATTTGGTAGTCGTGAAATAATGATTTAAGTTTTTAATTGATGTTTGCTAGTCTTGAGATCAAGATTTAAGTCTGGATTGACATTTGCTAGTCGTGAGATCACGATTTAAGTTTTAAATTGATGTTTGCTAGTCGTGAGATCACAATTTAAGTTTTGCATTGAAGTAAGCTAGTTTTGTGATCGCGATTTAAGTTCTGGATTGACGTTTGGTAGTGATGAAATCAGAATTTAAGTTTTGGATTGACATTTGCTTAGGTCATGACATCACGATTTAAGTTTTGGATTGATATTTGCTAGTCGTAAAATCCCGATTTAAGTTTTGGATTGATATTTGCGAGTCCTGAGATCACGATTGAAGTTTTGGATTGACATTTGCTAGTCGTGAGATCACGATGTCTGTTTTGGATTGATATTTGCTAGTTGTGAGATCACAATTTACGTTTTGAATGGACATTTGTTAGTCATGAGATCACGATGTTTGTTTTGGATTGATATTTGCTAGTCATGAGATCACGATTTAAGTCTTGAATTGACATTTGCTAGTTGTGAGATCATGATTTAAGATTTGGATTGACATTTGGTAGTCGTGAAATAATGATTTAAGTTTTTAATTGATGTTTGCTAGTCTTGAGATCAAGATTTAAGTCTGGATTGACATTTGCTAGTCGTGAGATCACGATTTAAGTTTTAAATTGATGTTTGATAGTAGTGAGATCAAGATTTAAGTTTTTAATTGATGTTTGCCAGTCGTGAGATCACGATTGAAGTTTTGCATTGGCTAAAGCTAGTTTTATGATCAGGATTTAAGTTTTGGATTGACGTTTGGTAGTCATGAGATCAGGATTTAAGTTTTGGATTGATATTTACTAGTCGTTAAATCCCGATTTAAGGCTTGGATTGATATTTGCGAGTCCCGAGATCAAGATTCAAGTTTTGGATTGACATTTGCTAGTCGTGAGATCACGATTTAAGTCTTGAATTGACATTTGCTAGTTGTGAGATCTCTATTTTAGTTTTGAATTGACATTTGCTAGTCGTGTGATCACGATGTTTGTTATGGATTGACATTTGCTAGTCATGAGATCACGATTTAAGTTTTTAATTGGCATTTGCTAGTTGTGAGATCACGATTTAAGTTTTGGATTGACATTTGCTAGTCGTGAAATAAGGATTTAAGTTTTTAATTGATGTTTGCTAGTCGTGTGATCACGATGTTTTTTATGGATTGATATTTGCTAGTCATGATATCACGATGTTTGTTTTGGATTGATATTTGCTAGTCATGAGATCACGATTTAAGTTTTTAATTGACATTTGCTAGTTGTGAGATCACGATTTAAGTTTTGGATTGACATTTGCTAGTCGTGAAATAAGGATTTAAGTTTTTAATTGATGTTTGCTAGTCTTGAGATCACGATTTAAGTCTGAATTGATATTTGCTAGTCGTGAGATCACGATTTAAGTTTTTAATTGATGTTTGCTAGTCCTGAGATCAAGATCAAAGTTTTGGATTGATGTTTGCTAGTCATGAGATCACGATTTAAGTTTTGCATTGACGTTAGCTAGTCTTGTGATCACGATTTAAGTTTTGGATTGACATTTGCTAGTCCCGAGATCGCGATTGAAGTTTTGTATTGATATTTGCTAGTCGTGAGATCAAGATTTAAGTCTGGGTTGACATTTGCTAGTCAAGATATCACAATTTAAGTTTTGGATTTACATTTGCTCGTCGTGAAAAAAGGATTTTAGTTTTTGATTGACGTTTGGTAGTGATGAGATCAGGATTTTAAGTTTTGGAATGATAATTTGCTAGTTGTGAGATCAGAATAATTGTTTGAGATCAATATTCCACTTGCAGCAAATAATCAGTAAATAATGGGTTGTCTTATACCAGGCCTGGTATTGGCACTTAAATATACATTAAATTTTGTTATGTTGTAATAAAGTCAAAGGTCCCTTTCAGAACTGACTCTGTATTCTTGTAAAGATTCAGAATATTTTTTCAGGGAAAATGTATGACTAGCTATGCTATCTAGAGGGTTGTCCTAATCAAACTCAACCAGTGTAAATTATATAAGATAACCACAATTAGCCAACATTTCAGGTAATGTCCAGAACCCAGATCTACCCAGACTCTGTATCCACAAATGGACCAGACTCTAAGCCCAAGTAAACTCATTTCAATACTTGAATATACAATGTACTAGAGTATAGCAATATTTCAGGGGTTAGGGGTCTTGACCCTCTCTGGGTTGGAACTTGAACAAATCCAACCTGTGATGCGATTTAAACGTTGATCACAGACCTGTCTCTGTGTTCCTGTATCCAAACCTGGGTACACTGGCACCTTAATTATTACAACTCAGTTCTGCCTATATGACTGTTTGGCCAGCAGTGTGCATAATTTTTAAGTTACACTGATAGTATGTTTCTGAATCAGATATATTATATTTTCAATGTCTCTCCCTGTTGAAGATGATGTTTGATGCATGTATTTATATCTATATAGAAATGTACAACCAGTGTTTTCACGTTTGACTGAGAGTCATAGTGTGTTGTCGATTTTGCGTTTGACTGTGACAGCATAGTTTGTGGCCATTTTTGCATTTGACTGTGACAGTCATAGTGTGGCCAATTTTGCGTTCGACTCGGACGGTCATAGTGTGTGGCAATTTTGCATTTAACTCAGACAGTCATAGTTTGTGGCCATTCGGTTTTATCCCCGTCTATAATTGGTCAATGACCTCCAGCTTTTAAGAAAGTTTGTGAAAGTAATCCAGGTTGCCTAGTATCTCTTTCCGAATAGATTCCTTGTTATTTTATGTGCCAGGTGTATAGCACCAATACATGAGAGGTTTTCTCTAGGTTTCTAACCAGTTCATCTCTAGATGGATGGGAAACACTGAAGTGTTTCTGAAATATCCATTGCCCTGGCCAAGATTCAAACCAGGGACCTCTCTATTGACAGTCGAGAGAGCTACTTGTATAAGAGGTATTTGTATTAACTAGTATAATATGCATGTATAAATGTGGCAGCAGACATACTTATTATCTTTCGAATAAATGTATATATACAATTTAGACATACATGTACATTATGTATCTGGAAAAAATTGAGTGCACAAAGACATGTCTGCACTTAGGAAAAGAGTGTCAGCTAGCTTGGACACAAGACTGATAGCAAACTTGCAACAAGCAAAAATTGCCAACTTTCTTTCGCTTCACTCATCTGATTCACCAAACATTAGTAAAAAATTATGTTTAATGAAACCACAACATTCACCTTCTGACCTCAAAATCAATAGGGGGCAAGATGACCAAGCTCCATTTAAAGTTTAGTAAGTCAATACTAATTTAGTTATATTGATGACAGATGCGTAGTTCACCAGGGATAAATCTTGATTTATCAATAAACAAACATGCATAACATACAAAATACACGATCGACTGACCGCTTGTTATCAGTATAGATTTAAAGAGTACATCATTAAAGTGAATATGCACAAGATAGATCAACTGAAACTAGAGCTATCAATGGAGTGATGAATCATACACCCTCAAAACTGCCTCGACACAGGAATATTATAAATTATTGTACCAAGCAAATTAAAATCTAGTAAGAAAAGTTACAGAGCGGACACGACTGGCATGACTACTAGTATATAACCTTTGACCTCTAGGTGTGACCTTGACCTTTGAGCTAGGAACCTTGGTCTTGTGCACAACACACTGTCGTGATGTGGTGAACATTTGTACCAAGCCATTTTAAAATCAAGTAAGAAACGACAAAGCTACAGAGCAGACACAATTTTGCTAACAGACCAACCAACATGGTGACTTCAGTATACCCCTTCAAACTTTGTTAGCGGGGGGTATAATTAGCAAAGATATATACCCCAACACCTTGAATGTCCTCAGCATGAATCCAGAAGATTTGAAAAACATTACAGACTAAAGAGATGTTTTATCTCACTTTCAAATATAGATGTATTCTCACTAAATTGAGATATAAATACTTAGTAAACTTGCTATGTGACCTCTTCTAAACTTAGAAATGTGTCATGGATGTCCCCACTTGCCATTTGAACATGCAAAGGGGCAAAGATCAACTAAACATTCTGACTAAAATTATATTAAAATTTCTACACTATTTTTAGCACAACTAAACGTGCTGACTAATATTCCTATGTAGTCTAAAAAAAGTAGCTTAAATACTTTTTAGAGTTGTGAGTGACACAAGCATACTTTAATAATTTCAAGGGCAATAACTCTGCTAATACAGCTTGAATCCCAACAAAAGACATAGGTGCACAACAACACATGCTGGCTAAAATTCCTGTCAAGTTTGAGTGCAGCATAAGTTACAGACAACAAAAGAGAAATTTGCCCATATTAACATTGTCACCAAGTTTAAAGACGATTGGATGAAAACTGTTTGAACAAGAGTATAGAGTACGAGCAGCATGCACGCCCAGCAAGGGTGTTCACATTTTACGGTACTGAAACCTACTTATCAATGCTGTCTTTTATTTGGATGGCCATATATGTTCATTTCAGAGTTGTAGGTTACAATAAATGCTGCATAATATACATATACAATAAAACCTCAATAATAAGACCCACTTGGGACCCTTTACAGCTTTCATGATAGACAGGTCTTAATATTGATGATGGATAAATAACAACACAGTAAAACTGGACCTTAAACATGTTGTTTTTAAATGTTGATGAGGTCTTATGATTGAGAAAGATCTTTAGGTAAAGTTTGACAGAACCCAACATAAGATGACAAAAAGACATTTGTCCATCACACACCTTGTTCTAGTCAGGTACTGTAAATCAGTTTATATTAGCGTGAGCTTTATTTCGGTTTTGAGCTTATTTCACGAATTGATTAATTCGCGATTGAGGAACCCAAATATTAAATTCACGAGCAAATCCACGAAAAGTTAAAATGCATTACAAAATAATATTTACAACAAAAGACGTCTTGTTCATGTGGTTTATATTTACTTTTTAAATTGCTCAGATATGTCTTATGTTATGGAAGTATATTTACGCGGAATGATGATTTCGCAATGAGTATGAATCGCGAAAATTAGCAAAAATTAAATCGGCACACTTCTCTTTACAAAGAATAATATAAACACAGAATAAAAGTAAACAAAGTTATAAATCTAACAAATAAATACAGTTATATATATCGTCCATGGAAAATGCTTAATTCAACAGTCAAACATTAGCACAAACACTAACAATTTCTCATAATTTTTATATGCAAGTGTTAGGAATGTTTGGTTTTACTCCGAGTTCCTCATTTTTGTGCGCCATCCAATCCTTAATCCTTGCTCTGGCACTCGACACATATTTGACTTTCCTGCAACCAGTACACATTTTAAGTCATACTTCAACGTCTTCAAGATTGTCTTCTAATACATGCAAACATTGAGTAGGAGAAAATTCTAAATTCTATTGAGGTCCTGTTCATGGTAAAAGCTACTGTTTGAATCAGTGTCATTAGAATCCTGGCACGGTTCCTGAACATCTGTTTTCGTCACAAAACAGCTCCACTGGTTCTGTTACATCCAGCCATATGCACTTATTGAATCCAAGTAAAGTTAGTTAACCATGTCGAGGGCGATAATTCCGCTAATATTTATTTTCATTTTTAGTGAATGTTCAGTGACCTTTTTTGCTACCATTAGTTGTAGACGTTCTCCCTGGTGCATTAATGATATCCTAGGTAAATTTCTTGAAACAGCGTCAGCATTCTGAAAAAAGAAAACAAATACTAAAACTAACAAAAGCTTCACCTTCTGAAATGTAGAAGTTGCACACTGAAGAGTCTGATGGAAAGACAGAATAAAGGCTACCATTACATTATCCCCCTCGGCGGTGGATAATTAATTCAAGAGGGCCTAAAGGGCCCTATGTCGCTCACCTGTCGTATTAGTGCATGCACACCCCTATGGTGACATAAGTAAGTGGTTGAGCGTTCGCTTCGAGTGCGGGAGGTCTCTGGTTCGATCCCTGGCCGCGTCATACCAAAGACGAAATAAAAATGGTACCAGAAATTTCCTTGCTAGACGCTCAGCATAAAAGGGAAACTGGCTTCTCCTCTCATACCCTCGTGGCGATGGATAACATCAGGAATGAGGTGTCGAGAGCGATTAATATAAGTTGGAAAAACTTGTTTCACAATCGACCTTAAATAAATTAGTTTAAACTATACTAAGTATTTATTTACAGTTTCTGCAGAAGATTCAAGAACATTCAGTCTGTATTGCAAGTTTTTTTTATTATTTTAGGATGTGACCTAGTTTTTTACCCCAGATGATCCAATATCGAACTTGACCTAGATTTTGTTGAGATGATGTGACCAAGTTTAAAAAAGATTAACATAAAATTATGACCTCTAGTGACTACACAGGGTTTTTCTATGATTTGACCTTGTGACCTAGTTTTTGACCCAATATCAAACTTGAACTTGATTTTAATAAGATGATGATTGTGACCAAGTTTCATTAAGATTAAGATAACATTGCAACCTCTCGTGACTACACAATGTTTTTCTATGATTTGATTTTGTGACCTAGTTTTTGACCCCGCATGACCTAATATCAAACTTGTCCTAGATTTTGTTAAAATGATCATAGTGACAAAGTTTCATAAAGATTAGGCCAAAATTGTGACCTCTAGTGACTACACAATCAAATTGTGGACGGACGGACGGACGGACGAAGAGTGATCACAAAAGCTCACTCTGTCACTTTGTGACAGGTCAGGTAATAAAGTAATACGAGCTATTACTGAAATGTAACGATGCTTGAAATATTAATATGTAGAACTTCAACCATCTGCATCACTGATGGTGAAGAACAAACAACTGCAATGGCTCTCTATATTCACTTACACTATTCTTTAACCAAAGAAGGTCTACATGTAGTAATCAGTAATTTCACGGCATCAATCGTTCCATCTACTGAACTGTCATTATAGTTCTCATTGACTTTTCATCTTGACAACAGCCAGCCAAATCTTTACATCTTCAAAATATCCTTCATTGTGTGAACAAGATGTCACATCTGAATTAGTGTCTATATTAATATATATATATATAATAAAAGCACTGAGAGCACAATTGGGGTAGATTTGGTTGCTGCTACATGTATCAAAGCTCAAAGTGAAAGAAGGTTTTCTTACTGCCAGAAGCATATGGCTTAAACTAAATAGTTGTAAAAGAGGGCCATACTAATTGGCATACATGTTTTACAAAATATAAGACAATGTCTTTAGCCATTAAAATGACCAACTATCATACTAAAGACTAATTCAAATCAAGCAAAATTATAGATATCAATAACTAAATCGTATTGAGTCAACGAATGCTACAAAAGCAAACATTTCCCATATTGCCCGGACTCAATCATATCAAGCAAGACTATAGATATCAATAACTGAATCACATGGAGTCAACAAATGCTACAGAATTTATAATTTTCCATATTGGCAGATAATATTCATGAAAAAAAAACAATTACGGGCTATAAAAATGTCAGACAATTTAATCAGCTGTAAAAATGACAGCCTAAAGTACTACAAACTTATTCTTTTCAAGCAAGATTATAGATATAAATAACTGAATCACATGGAGTCAACAAATGCTAAAGAATCAATATTTTCCCATATTGGCCACAAACATTCATGAAAAACCAACATTTACAGGCTATAAAAAATGTCAGACAATTTCATCAGCCATAAAAAGATTGACTATCCTACTGCAGACCTAATTCATATCAAGCAAGATTATATATATCAATAACCGTATCACATGGAGTCAACAAATGCTACAGACTCAATAATGTTATGTATCGGCTCAAAATATCCATGAAAAACCAACATTTATGTGCTATAAAAAAGGTCAGACAATTTCAACAGCCATACAAATGATAGACTATCGCACTACAGACTTATTCATAGCAAGCCAAATTATAGATATCAATAACTGTATCACATGGAGTCAACAAGTGCTGCAGGCTCAATAATTTTATGTATCGGCTCAAAATTTCAATGAAAAACCAACATTTACGTGCTATAAAAAAGTCAGTCAATTTCAACAGCTGTAAAATGACCGACTATCGCACTACAGACTTATTCACATTAAGCTAGATAATAGATATCAATAACTGTATTACATGGAGTCAACAAATGCTACAGAATGAATAATTTCCTATATTGGCCGAAAATATTCATGAAAAATCAACATTAACAGGCTATAAAAAATGTCAGACAATTTCAACAGCCGTAAAATGACCGACTATCGCACTACAGACTTATTCATATCAAGCCAAATTATTGATATCAATAACTGTATCACATGGAGTCAACAAATGCTGCAGACTCAATAATTTTATGTATCGGCTCAAAATATCCATGAAAAACCAACATTTTATGCTATAAAAAAAGTCAGTCAATTTCAACAGCTGTAAAATGACCGACTATCGCACTACAGACCTATTCACATTAAGCTAGATAATAGATATCAATAACTGAATCACATGGAGTCAACAAATGCTACAGAATCAATAATTTCCCATATTGGCCAAAAACATTCATGAACAACCAACATTTACAGGCTATAAAGAATGTCAGACAATTTCATGAGCCATAAAAAGATCGACTATCCTACTGCAGACTTAATTCATACCAAGCAAGATTATAGGTAGGTAGGTAGGTAGGTAGGTAGGTAGGTAGGTAGGTAGGTAGGTAGGTAGGTAGGTAGGTAGGTAGGTAGGTAGGTAGGTAGGTAGGTAGGTAGGTAGGTAGGTAGGTAGGTAGGTAGGTAGGTAGGTAGGTAGGTAGGTAGGTAGGTAGGTAGGTAGGTAGGTAGGTAGGTAGGTAGGTAGGTAGGTAGGTAGGTAGGTAGGTAGGTAGGTAGGTAGGTAGGTAGGTAGGTAGGTAGGTAGGTAGGTAGGTAGGTAGGTAGGTAGGTAGGTAGGTAGGTAGGTAGGTAGGTAGGTAGGTAGGTAGGTAGGTAGGTAGGTAGGTAGGTAGGTAGGTAGGTAGGTAGGTAGGTAGGTAGGTAGGTAGGTAGGTAGGTAGGTAGGTAGGTAGGTAGGTAGGTAGGTAGGTAGGTAGGTAGGTAGGTAGGTAGGTAGGTAGGTAGGTAGGTAGGTAGGTAGGTAGGTAGGTAGGTAGGTAGGTAGGTAGGTAGGTAGGTAGGTAGGTAGGTAGGTAGGTAGGTAGGTAGGTAGGTAGGTAGGTAGGTAGGTAGGTAGGTAGGTAGGTAGGTAGGTAGGTAGGTAGGTAGGTAGGTAGGTAGGTAGGTAGGTAGGTAGGTAGGTAGGTAGGTAGGTAGGTAGGTAGGTAGGTAGGTAGGTAGGTAGGTAGGTAGGTAGGTAGGTAGGTAGGTAGGTAGGTAGATAGATAGATAGATAGATAGATAGATAGATAGATAGATAGATAGATAGATAGATAGATAGATTAATTAACACAAATATACACATTATAATATAAACAAAGCATGCATGTATACATATAATTATTTTCGATTCCGGTACCAAGTATATGTGGAGTAAGTGGAAATTATCGGCAATAATGAGTTATATTCCAACATCACTGTAACTTTAAATATAGTTATTTGCATGACATTAGTCATGCTACTATGTAGTCTCAACAATTTAAAAGTACGTAATTTATTGAGTATGCGTAGTTTGTTTTTCGTACAGTAGGGAGAAGAGTGCTAACGTACATAATATTCTGCATCTCTTCGTTTCAGACTTTTGTAAATATATTGAGAAAGATTAATAATAGTTTTTCTATTTTCATTTGACGTAAGTTCTACAAATTTAGGGATATTAGGTCGTTTCCAAAAAGAGTATATTAAGTCAGACAGGGAAGGCAGCACTCAACTTAACCAGCCGAGCAGAGAAAACATTAAAAACACACAAAGCACAATGCCCAACTAAACAAGCGCAGATCCGCCCAAGTCCAAGCTGTCGAAAAGGTTAATAAATTATAACTAGCTGAATGACCCAGTAGAAAAGATACAGCAACCAAAAGGCGGAATGCCTACGCTGAATGACCTAGTAACCAAAAGTAACGTTTGATGTGTTGTTTTCGTATTTCATAATATAAAGGGCATTCAAGTATAAAGTGAAACTCATCCTCTAATTTGTTACATAATTGACATTTTCTTTCTGATTTAGGGATTTTCAATGGTTTGTGCCATCGGCCTGTTTCAATTTCTAGCCGATGACTAGATGTTCTAAGTCTGCATAGTGCAGTATTAAATTTTCTAATATTTACAATATTTAAATATGGTTTGAAACCAAAATTTGCAAATAATACATAGGAGCATGCTCTGGAAGAATCACGTAGTTGTTCGTTCCATAGTTGTATAAAATTATCCTTAACTCTAAGTTTAAATATTTTAATGAAGTATTTGGAGTTTCCAACTCCTTGAAAGAGCCATACATTGTTAAAACCAAGCCTTTCTAAGATTATTTTTACATTTGAGGCCCAGTTGGTTTTGTCAGGATGTATTTCCATATCATTTAGCATCATATTATAAATACATTTTATATACCTATTTTCAGAACTATTGACAATTTTTAACCAAAATCGGATTATATTAACTAAACGGCTTACTTTGAATGGAGTTCTTCCTAATTCACCATAAATAAAATTATTTTGAGTTTAGGTTCCTACTCCTAGAAGTTGTTTGCAGAATTGAAGATGAACTTTTTCCATTTGTGTTGCATCTAAAAAACCCCAAATTTCTGATCCGTAGTTCACAATTGGAGATATCAATTTATCAAAAAGTTCCATTCTATGTCCAACAGATACATCTGCAAATTTAGAGAGATAAAATTTCATTTTGTATATGGCTTTCAAAAGTTTGCTTAAAAGAACCATTACTGGTGAATACTATACCTAGGTATGTGAATTTCGTAACAATTTTAATTCTGTTCCATTGTATATGAATCGTGCATTTCGTACACGAAAACCTCCTTTCTTGAAAATTAATACTTTAGTTTTCTTTACATTAACAACAAGTTTCCATTATCACAATAATTTTTAAGAAGATTTAACCCTTTTTGGAGACCATCCTGCGTATCAGCAAATATAACAATGTTATCAGCATATAATAACAAGAATAATTTTAACATTCCTATATCAATACCTTTGAAACCGTTTAAGATCATGTATTCTTCTAGATCATTAACGTACATAGAAAATATAAAAGGTGATAAACAATCACCTTGTCTTACTCCTAAGAAACACTCGAAACTATCGCCCAGTTCGTTTTTATATTTCACCCTAGATTTAACATCGGTATATAAGGACTTAATTATATTTAACATTTTCCCTCGCACACCATACTTAATTAGTTTGTAAAAAATATTTTGCCTTACTAGGTAATCGAATGCTTTCGTAAAATCAACGAAACATACAAATAATTTACGATTATCATTCAGTATATGTGTAATTAACCCGTGTAAGATAAATATATTGTCACATGTACCCATATTTTTTCTAAAACCTGATTGAGCTTCCACATATACCGAGTATTCTTCAGCCCATTGACCTAACCGGTTATTTATAATTCTAGTAAAAAGTTTGCCAAATGTGCTTAATAAAGTTATTCCCCGGTAGTTTTCCGGTTGATTTACATCTCCTTTTTTATGAAGTGGAATAATAAAACCTTCTGTCAATTTGGAAGGGAAGTAACCGTTGTCAAATAATTTGTTGAACAGTTTAACCATATATACCGACAAGTGCGTATAACCATACTTAAAAAATTCATTCAGGACGCGATCCGGTCCGCTTGAGCGATTTAAGCTTAATTATTTGCATGCTTTAAATACCTCATGAGCTGATATTGGTAAATCCAGTTCTGTGAACATTACCTGTAATTCATTAGTTAAAAACCTTTCATTAAAATGTAAAATGTCGTCATCAGGTTGAAAAAATACTGACTCTGAATCATTTATAGCTTTGAAGTAATTTGAAAACTCTGATGTGGAAATCTAACATAGCACGTGAGATTTGCCTTCTTTGCGTATGTTGAGCTTACCATATTTTATTACCGCGATAAAATATGGATGTTCCCATTTACCCATCGTTCACAAGTACTATTGACAGAACGGGAAGTTTACATAAATTTCGTGGCTATACATGGGTTATAAATACTACAATTCAATGTAAACAAATACTAGAAACAAAATGATGCAAATAGATCCAACAAAAATTACATGTTTAAATAATAATCGATATTTTTTAAACAGTGGAGTTTTTACGGGAAAGCTTTTTACATGAGCGCCGCTTTTCAACGTCACTTGTCGAATGGAAAATAGCGCATTCTGTTTGAATGCAAATATTTCGCACATCACGCCTTGGTTTCTCATAATATATGTTTAGAAGAATTCCTTGTGCCTGTTTTATTTATCAGACACATGCGTGGATGTCAGATCAACACCAATCCGTTATTTATAGCTTTAAAATCGATATACATGTCCTTTTAGTTCGAACAGGAAGTAGAGCAGTTAGAGTCATTGACAACCAAAGAACAAAACACACAATCGCCTGAATTTACTGTAAATGATACTTAAACATGATGTGTATTTGTTTAGATGTCGATTATGTAACAACAACGTGTTAAAATCGATAAATCGAGAGTCAAAATATGGGGCGTTAATTTGAACAGCGCGTAAGATTTAACGGTGCAGAGGTAAAAAATTAGGTCGCATTTTGTTGCTGTAAAATACGAAATTTATGCGATGTTAGAATCGAAATAACGAATATGTGGCCATATTTTATTATGTAATAAAATATAGGCACTCGTTTTGATGCGATCATTAAATCACTCGTGCTACGCACTCGTGATTTAATTACTACGCATCAACACTCGTGCCTATATTTTATTACGCAATAAAATATGGTCACATATTCGTTATTTCTTAAATATTGACCTTAGATTCACCTTTACCTAAATTTTTTAGCATTTTCCAATATTCTTTAGCATTTTTGTATCTGATTGATTCTAGTTTTTTTGTTGATTGCCGATCAAAGTCTAATCGTTTTTTTCTTATTATGTTTTTATATATGCTTCTGGACTCCGTCATTGATTTTCGGTTTATTTTGCTGCAATCGGCTCTATATTTATTAAGATTGTCGTAGAAAGACTTCCTATTTTCGTTACATTCACTACCGAACCCTGGCCGATTGGTTATCATATCAACATTAGTCCTGTCGGTTTCAAAGTTACGACATTTATGCTTAAACAAAGGGTCACAAACATTCTCAATCATACAATAAAAATCCAATAGGTTATTTTCTACATCATCACACGTTTCATCATTATCTAGTTTCGCAGATAAAATAAGTTCAGATTGAAAAGACTCGTCGCTAATTTTTTTCATGAACTCATCTTTTTGAATAGTATCCCATTTATAGATGAAATTAAACTTTTCCGTATGAACATTGTTTTGTTGATCATCATTTATAGTGTGTAAATGATTCGAACTTCTAATAGAAAAACTAATGGTACAATGATCTGATATGATATTCGGGTCATGTATATAAAATTTGGTAAAATATGGTATAATATCAGGTTTACACAAAACATAGTCTACAACACTACACCCAGACGATTTTACACATGTAAAATTTCCCGTGTTATTCAAATCTCCAATTCGGCCATTCATAATTCTTATACCCGTCGTTTTACAAAAATTAATCATATGTCTACCTTGACAATTTAAAGTAGTATCCTTAGTAACCCTATGTAAACAAATATCTGCGACGTAGTCGTCCGGTAAAATATCAATATTATGTAAATGTTCATTTTCAACAAAATCATTTAATTTTCCGACCCTGCTGTTAAAATCCCCAGCAATAAAAAATTGACAGTTTTCATTGTACATATTATTGAAATAAATAATGTCTTCAGATAAACATGCAAACACATTTTGCTCTACAAGAGCTTCCCGACTACTACCTGATGGGATATTATAACATAAACATAATAAAACAGCAGAATTAAAAGTGACTAACGATTTATCAATTTTCAACCATATCAAACAATCATAAACAGATTTAATAAATGTCACCCGAGATGAAATATCTTCGGATACGTAGATAATAATACCACCACTATTTCGTCGTGCTTTATTAGTACATAGTCTATTTAACACGTGATGCGTAAACCCTAGAAACGAATAGTCATAGTTTTCAACCAGCCATGTCTCAGTAAACATAACTATATCATGGTTATTAAACAAACACTTAATCTCATCGGAATGTAATTTATTGTATGATTTCCCAACTAAACCCTGAACATTCAATACACAAAATGTTACGTCACTATCCTCCCTTCTGTCCTATGTATGTCCATTTGTTGACCTCTGACCCTCTCTATTTATATGTGGCGATTCACGTATATCCTCATGTATTCGGGTATTTCCAGATTGTCTATTTTTAGCACTCATCGGCGTAGCGGATTGTGACCTCCTCACTGTAGTAGCCCTCCTGTCCGTACGTTTAGGAGATCGAACATTTTCATGGTTTTGCGTTTTATTTGTATTGTCTGTTCTTGGATTGGCACGTTGAGATTTATTTGGGGATTTACATGCAGTTGGTTTACTGGCCGGTCTTTCTGTTACATGTGTATCACTGGGGATGTGTCTCTCACGGCTGTGCAGAGACGGGGTGAATACTTCACTCGGTACAGGACTGTCAACAATAGTTTTATTTGAGTACACACTGTGTTCCATGTACATATCCGAGCCTCTGCGATTATCGAGATGCTGATCATGCCATATTTGAGCACTGGTATTGATATGATTGAACCCAGCCACTCTACTTCCTTTGAGTACTGTAAACCAGTCGGGGAACATGTCATGCTCAAATTTACCACCGATGTACAACATTGCTGGGTATTTATTTTGACATTTCACTTTATGTTGACGGGCGTCCTGTGCCGCATTTGACTGATATAGTTCACGTCTAGCTTGAGCAATTTCATGGGAGTAGTCTCTATCGACGCCGAAAGGGGTGTGTTTCAGTTTGTATACATTGCTCATGATATATTCCGTATCGTTATAATCATTGAAACTGCTATAATCGGGCGCTTTTGGTCACCGTTGGTTTGTTTTCTTAAAGCACCTAAACGATGCGCTCTTTCAATACACATATTTGATGTGTTAATATCTAGTTCATCGGATAGGAATCTAAACATCAATGACTTACAATCTCCCCTGATGTTTTCACTCAGACCCCAGAATATGAGATTATTCCTCCTGCTTCTGGCTTCCATGTCTAGCGACTTGTAAGCTAGCATCTTCAGTTGATCAGTTTGTTTGTTAAACTGTTCCTCGATAACACTCAGTCTGCGGTTTGTTTTTCCGATCACTGAACTAAGCATTTGAATATCATGTAAACATTGATTCTGTTTGCTTTCAACAGAGAATAAAACTTCAGCATTACGATTTATGGAATCAAACATACTTGTCAGTTTATCATCTGTGTTTAACTCTGCGAATTTATCCGTATTGTTTACACTTCCACTACTGAACTTCTTTCTCTTTGACCGTCTTGTCCGTGTTTTAGTCCAATTATCGTCCGAAATGCCGCCATTTTCAAACTGACCAAATATATTGTTTGTTTTAATTATAAATTCCAGTTCCCCATCATCATATCAACTTTCGTAGTTACTCCTATAACCCTCCGATGTAATTTCTCCATCGTCTCGCGAATTCATGACTTAGTATGACTGCTAAAACACTTTTATTTATTTATTTTTTCTCATTGAAAAATTTATCGACCACCATACACCGGAACCGGCTATATATCAATAACCGTATCACTTGGTGCCAACAAATGCTACAGACTCAATAATGTTATGTATCGGCTCAAAATATCCATGAAAAACGAACATTTATGTGCTATAAAAAAGGTCAGACAATTTCAACCGCCATAAAAATGACAGACTATCGCACTACAGACTTATTCATAGCAAGCCAAATTATAGATATCAATGACTGTATCACATGGAGTCAACAAATGCTGGAGACTGAATAATTTTATGTATCGGCTCAAAACTTCAATGAAAAACCAACATTTACGTGCTATAAAAAAAGTCAGACAATTTCAACAGCTGTAAAAATGACCGACTATCGCACTACAGACTTATTCATATCAAGCCAGATTATAGATATCAATAACTGTATTACATGGAGTCAACAAATGCTACAGAATGAATAATTTCCTATATTGGTCGAAAATATCCATGAAAAACCAACATTTACAGGCTATAAAAAATGTCAGACAATTTCATCAGCCATAAAAAGATCGACTATCATATCATAATCATAAAAATTTTGCTCTTAACGGACATGACGTCATGTGTTGGCGCTTATTTCTATTGGACAATCAAAATGCAGGAGCCAGTAAGAACATATTAACTATCATGTAATTAATAGACTACCGGGTATATTACTGAGACAGCACAATATCAAACTACACTATCAAAATAAAATAAGGTTTTATTTATTAAACCTATACCTACACTCTTTGGTTGGTAAAGGACAAACTTACAATATTTTAATTGAGACCTGAGGGGAGTGGGCAGTCAGTCCCCGGAATTTCCCCTTAGAAACTGCAATGGTCCATTCTTTTGATAGAATCAAAGCGAACCTTTGCTCTGCAGGCACCTGGGACGGAAAAAAATAATCATAATATGTGCTCAATCGGTTTTTTTAACGGTTAACAATTATTTGGTGACATTTTAATTTATTTACTGTTTAAAATCATACCATTTTCGGTGGTAAACAAAACATCTAACACCACGCAGGCACTTATTCAACCCAGCGGTCCAGGCTCTATCTAGCTTCAACTCGGAGATTGTTTAGCAGTTAGGTGACAGTTAACCGGTTTATCATTAATGAATACTGAAACGGGTATATTAGGGCTCTTATTCACATTTTTCATAGTTCCTATTTCATTTCCACTTTCATTTTCCAAATACAATATGTGACTGAATAAACAATGGTTTCACTGAATATATGTATATTTATTCAACATTTGTCATTTTGAATATACAAAGTACTCATAATGTAGCATCTATTAAAAATTGCTACAGTTTAGAGCATAATCCTACACGAGTGTATACATTTGATCTATTTCGTCGTAATCGCGTATCACAGAAAGCCTTGTTCAGTTTGGTATCAAATTTCTGAAATGGTATGAATTAGGAAATAGATCGCTGTTTTGCGTGATATACCGGTGAATAGATAACGGTTTAGAGTTTATATGCGTAGGAATTAATCACGAAGGCCGTAGGCCTGAGTGATTAATAACTATGCATATGAACGACAAACGGTTATCTATTCACCGGTATATCACGCAAAACAGCGATCTATTTGAATTCTAACATGTGTAATTTGTACAAATTTAAACGGACTATTTTGTTTGCGAAGTTGGTGAGTTATTTATCATGTTGCTATAGACAACTTCCGCTGTTCAAAGAATCGTAACGTACGCCCCTGGATTTTTAAGCTTTACTATTATCTTTATTTGTCGCCAAACTGATGCTTATTTAACGCCAAATTCCAATTACGTATTTCACGTTTACGCATATTAATTGAAATATGCAATAACATGTTGCTAGAATATAAATATAATCGAATAAATAAACAGAAACGCTACGAAAAGAAAATAACACAAAACGTCGCGCTCTACGGCGACGTCACAATTCATGACGTCATGAATAAACAAGACGTACATTTCTTTGATAAAAATCGAGAATAACACGCGGGAGATAAATCAAACAGCCGAAATGCTACCGTGATATACCGTTTATTAGATAACGCTACAGCTCTATACGTTTACATGGAGCAAAATACAGACAGTGTTAGAATGTATAATCCACAACACATATTATTGTAAACAAAACAAATATATCCGATATACACTGGATGACCCAGTTTGACCTAGTTTAAGCCGTCAAAAGTACTAAAATGTTTAAGAATAACAGTAAATAGTAAATCCCTGCAGTCGCAAAAATCTTTTGATGGTAGTAAACAAAAAGCATATAAAAATTGGATGGGGAATAAAGAGCTAAAACTAGCAACTGTATCGCTGCATATTAAATTTGAACGATCCGGTTAAGGTATAAATTGCGCAAAAGAATAAGCAGGGGATGGATTGTAAATGCGAAAAGAAAGAAATTAGCTCCAATAAAATTGACCACAGTGACTTAAAAATGTCGAATAATGAGAATTTTTGACATTTGGTAGATTATTTAAGACGCTAAACACACGACTGTAAATGTCATTGGAATCCTAAATAACACCATGCACCATTTTAAAGTAATACAATTAATTCGACCCCAAGGACAGACGCAACGCCCAACAGAAACAACAGAGAAAGAAAGGCACAAAAGGACACATGAAAACAAAAAGGCACAGACAATATTCAACGCAAGAAACTAGCAACTAAAAAATACGATAAGAAAACCACGTACTGAAGAATCGCGAGAAACAATAATACAATTAAACTTGTTACGGATAAAGAATGGAAGTGAGGCAAAAGCCAAAACAAGCAAATCAAAAGAAATGTGGATATAGGGGAAAGTATTGTGTGCATCTCAAACTTTTCTCATGAGATTAGAACCAAACTTTCACGTAATTTCTGTTAAAAATGTTGCTTGTATTCAATAATTGTTGGCACAATTATTTTCCCGTCGGCTGAGACTGCCTCTATTTTGAGGTTTACTCTGCAACATCATATACCTTTTTATGATTACATGTGATTAAAAGTAACCTCTTCTCACATGGCATCAGACGTGGGATATTTGACTGGACTGATTTTAAACTTAAAAATTAGACTGAAAACATAATATTATTATGCCATTATGTTGTAATCATGAAGACAAATAGATGCTTTATCAGGTTAGTGTACATGTAAACTATTGGTATTTTGTAGGACATTCAGAATACAGTACTGTGGAAATCATGAAGTTGGCTCTAATAATCATATTCTTTACAATCATTCGTAAGTACAAGCATAATAAACATTATCTATTATACTAGTTCTTAACTGCAAAAATGTTTTTAAGACATGGACGAAGATATTAAAATCCATTGATTTATGCACTTCTAGAGTACAATAATTTAGCATTAAAGCATTATCATTTTACGGATTTGTTTGTATTACAGCAGCTGTAGATTGTGCTTGCACTAACTGTAACAATTGTGTCAATGACCAATGCAAGAACATACATCAGAATCAATGTGAGTGCGTTAATGGTTGCAAAGACGGCTACTTTGCCAACAGGTGCTTACCGAAATGCCCAACACAATGTGTGTCATGTGGAAGGTATTATAAAAAGGTCGGGGATCCCACGTTCAATATATGCTATGTATGTAGTGAAGGTTACCACAACGGAAACTCAACAAACTGTTTATGTCCACTTGCCTGTCATCAATGTACATCAACTTCATCATGTACAGTGTGTAACAACAACAGGTATGGCTCAACATGTGCATCAGAATGTCCTACACATTGTCATGGTAACGTGTGCAGTATCAACGATGGATATTGTACACAGGGATGTGTGAATGGAAAGTACGGTCACCAATGTTTGATTCAATGCCCGATTTCATGTAAAGATGATATTTGTGATCAGACAACAGGTAGTTGTACGAACGGTTGTATTGATAACTTTGATCTTGGTTCAGACGGTAAATGCAGTAAATGTACACCAGGAAAGTACGGTAACCAATGTCAGAATCAATGTCCGCCTAAATGTAAGGATGGTACATGTGATCGGTATGTAGGGACATGTACACACGGTTGTGTTGTTAACTTTGCCGTTGGTGGGAACAATTTATGTGACGTTTGTACACCAGGAAAATACGGAGGAAACTGTGATACTGTCTGTCTGAGTACAAGATGTTTACACACTAAATGTGATCGTAGTACTGGAACATGTGTCAATGGTTGTATAGGTAACTTTGCAGTTGGTGAAAACAATCTATGTGACGTTTGTGTACCAGGAAAATACGGTCAGAATTGTGAATCTAATTGCCCCACTACAACATGCGTGGACAATGAATGTGACAAAGAACATGGGAAGTGTTCCAATGGTTGTACATCAGAAAACATCACTGGTACTTACTGTGAGGTATGTGTCAATGGAACGTATGGTAATAAATGTCAGCTACCTTGTCCAAATAATTGTAAAGGGATGGTTTGTTCACGTGCCCAAGGTACATGTACATATGGTTGTGAAGGAGATCAATTCACTGGGAGTAAATGTGATCAATGCAAAGTGGGTTTCTACGATGGACAGTGTAATACAGCCTGTCCAGTAAACTGTCGGTTAAACTACTGCACTAAGAACAAAGGAGAATGCTCCGCTGGCTGTGTAGGTAAGTTAACGGGGACAAAATGCGATGAATGTCAGCCTGGATATTACGGAGACAATTGTGATAAACCATGCCCTGACAATTGCCTGAACGGATGTTTTAAGGAGGATGGAGTTTGTACAGCCTGTAAGCGTGCATTCTTTGGACAGAAATGTACAAATAAATGTGCCGAAACGTGTTACATTGACCATAATTCGAATATCTGCGATGAAACGACTGGGAAATGTTTACATGGCTGTGTGAATGGCTATTTCAGTATAAGATGTAATGAACTATGTAAATATGCATGTCTAGACAACTCTTGCAACCAATACACGGGAAAATGTGATGGCTGTATACCCAGTTACCATGGTGACCAATGTAATCAACATTGTAGTAAAGAATGTATCAACGTTACATGCTCACAAGATGACGGTATATGTACACACGGGTGTACTGGTGACTCTGGGGAACCACATTGTTTGAAAGGTTAGTAATAAAACAATAATACATGTAGTATGAAACCATTGTTTGAAATGTTAGTAATAAAACAATAATACATGTAGTATGAAAACATTGTTTGAAAGGTTAGTAATAAAACTATGATACATGTAGTATGAAAACATTGTTTGAAAGGTTAGTAATAAAACAATAGTAAATGTAGTATGAACCACATTGTTTGAAAGGTTAGTAATAAAACTATAATACATGTAGTATGAAAACATTATTTTGGTAGGGTTATGGCATGATTTCCGTGTAAAATTAGTACTTTGGCCAAAATGCATCTATCATATAATTATGTCCTCTTTTGGTTGCTCTGACGTCAGTTAATACATCGAATATTTAATATGTAAACTAGTGTAGAGTTATTTATATATCCGAATATGCATTATACAGTAAATGTCTTTGTTTGTATGTTTACATGTAGCGGGCGTTTCGCAATAAGTTTTGTTGCTATATTTCATATTTCAGTAATTACAAATGATGATGTAGAATTGGAGACTACATCATTATCACTCACCACTGGAACGATTGTTGATGATGTAGAATTACAGAAATCATTACCAGTCACTGGGGCGATTGTTGGTGTGGTAGTTGGTGTACCGATCGTGATTGGAATTGTTGTCATAATATTATATTTGCTGCATAAACGGTAAAAAACACTTCATTATCTTTCTTGACATTTCACACTCATCTGCCATATATTGATATTAAGTTCCTTTACGAGTTTCGTCCACCGTTTACTATAACATGTTTCGTTCACTACATAAGTGAAGTTATTTTATTAATTTTAGTTGTCCAATAAGTAAACTATATGAACTTACAGTACCCATAGTGTACAATGTACTGATAATGGAATAGGATGTCGTTACAAAAAAGATGAAACAATATCGTACAGGGAGCACAGGAAACATAAAATTTCCACATATCTTTATTACACGGCACAATGTAACTCAGATAACGGTATTCGCCTATACTTAATTTAATGAGAACTGAATTAGCCGTATAACTCGAACCGTTTTCATAATTACAGACGACATGCAACAACAACATCAGATGTACATGAAATGACACCAAATGTTGGTCAGCCGGTTCATGCTGAAGGTGAAATATACAATGGTAATACAAATGTATATTATGTCAAGATTGACAAAATAACGACGATAAGTCACAATTGTGACGTTATTTTAATATCAACATCCCGAAAATGTTCGTTTTCATGGATGTAAAATCCAAATATAATTCACGTGACACATTAATACATTTTTTTATTTCTTCGTATAATGATGAGGCAGCGTAATTCTATCCCGTTCGTATTGTGCATCATCTACATACAATGCATAAAGTAAGAATATCATTATTCGGTTATATAGCAATGGAATTCATAATCTATATGATGTATTGCATAACACCCTTACTGTATTCTCGTTATAGGCGAAGAAGCCACAGAATGTCAGGTATACGAAGATCTGGATGACAATACAATGGACGATAAAAGTATATATACCATCCCTGACCCTGTCAACACATAGATAGATACTCTATAGGACTTTGCTCTGTCTAGACTCCTCGTATATAGTAGTTTCAGACGATGCTACATCTTCAACTACTATACAATACAGTACAATGGACGATAAAAGTATCTATAACATCTCTGACTCTGATATATCCTACATTGGGTATTGACATGCGTATATACATATGTAGCAGTTTTAGACGATGTTACAACTGCAAATATTTCTACAAATCATGTTTTCAAGGTGAATATTTAAAGAGTACTGCTTTCCTTGACATATTATTAACATCGTTTAAAACATTATGATTCTATCAACAGTCGAGGTAGGTACGTACAGGAACAGGAAACAATTATATGTTATATGAATCTCATAGAAATAAAATATTATGGCTGCATGTAAATACCAGTCAACACATAATTATACGTAGGGTGTTCCAGAAATAATAGGATTTTGTAATAGCTGCGCGGTAAAATAATGAGAAATTTAGAAAACTAATTTGCTGTAAATAAAAGTTCATCTATCACTGATTAACGTGCGAGTTATCAAAAAAATTGGTAAAACAATAAAATCTCCATTAAACATTAAATATACCATGTAACATAGAGGTTGGTCGCGCCGTGACGTTATGCTGACGTCGCATTTCAAAGAAAGTTTTTAACCGAACGACACCCGTAGTTATTTTTATATATTGTCTACCTGACTTTCAAAACATATCTGATGTTACTGTCCCCATTGTTTATATTTGCCTCTGTACCACTGTTTCCAAAAATGGATTACCGTGATGTTAGAAATTGCTCTAACATTGAGGCGTCTATCAGTGTACGAACGGTTGTCTGTCAACGTCGAACTATCTTTTCTCAGACATGACATGTGTTCATTTGTTAGTTCATTTCTCCGCAATCTGTTAACAATTTGACCCAACAGAACACGAATGGATGGTAGATGCCATTGAATTCTGCTTATTTAATTGTTGCAATGGTTTGCAATGGTTTGCATTGTTTTTTTCAATTGATAACATAATTTAACAATCGCGTGGTTTCTAGATTTTCACGTTGACGTCATTTCGTCCATGACGCGCTTGTATGTATACACTTGTTAACTCAGTTGTGATCATAAACAAACAGCGAGTGCTTCGTAAGTTTGCATGCACACGTCAGTGACATCAAGGTAATGTCACATACTTTGCCAATATTATTTATTCAGTGGTTACTGAGAAATTCACGTGTTTAGTATGATTAATAATGAAACTTTACAGTATTACCCGCCTGTGCGTTACTTGATTTCTATGACAACGCTTTATTTAAGCATCACCAACAACAACGAAAATCTGTTACTGTCAGTATATAAAGCATAAAATGTTATGCATATGAGATACATTTCATTAAAATTTAAGTGTTGAGTACGAAGTTATGAGAAAAATCCTATTATTTCTAAAACACCCCTCGTACATATCCGATATTGGGTATTGACATGCGTATATACACATGTAGCAGCTTTAGACGACGTTACTACAGCAAGGTTGGATGCGTCGCTCAGGGAACAAAACATAAATCAATGTTGTCATCATCAATCGAGAATTATGGTTATGAAACTCTTTCACCTTCTTTATGAAACTAATTACAACTGCCACGAGGGAAATGCAAATATGTCTACAAAACATGTTTTTAAGGTGGACATTTAAAGAGTACTGCTTTCATTGACATTCATAATCATCCTTTAAATCATCATACTTATATCAACTACCGAGGTGGGTACGTTCAGGAATAAAATATTATGGTAGCGTATAAATACAAACCAGATATAAGCAAACGAAAGCAAATGTTTTGCATAAGTTTTCGGTCAAGCTATGCAACTAAGAGAAACAAGTACTATTTGATTTGACAATTTTTAGTATGAATTTGTATATAGTCGTTTTTGTATGATAACGTATTATAAATGTCACATTTTGTTTTGTTTGGCTTCTATTTGTAAAACGTATTATAACGTAATAATTTAGTAATGTCTTTATTTGTATAATTGTATTATTTGGTTTCTATGAAATCAACATTTCTCTTGTTACAGTGTTATACATATGTTGGTTATGATCACGTGCTTTTGACCATATTGGTCTGTATCGACTCACTGGTCTCTCATTCACTCCTGTGCGAAGAGCCCTTTAGTATGGTAAGGGCCTGTTCACGTTCGTGTCAAGATTTTATTTTTCAGTATATTTTGAACATGTATGCATTTGTAACGGCTCGAGTGTGATATATTTTGATATAAGATTGATTGTATTTCGACGATGTATACGCTTGCTACTGGAGAAAACAGTATGTGATTAATTGCCATTTTGAAAAAGTTACAAGACTATTTGTAAGGTTGGTGGTGTCGAAATATCGATACTAGTCTTTTCCCAAAAATCTATATCTAGTGAATGAGAGACCAGTGAGTCGATACAGACCCCTATGACGTTGACTGCCTGTTATCAACAGATTACCAGCAATAACTACATTACCGTGATAATTGAAATTATGCATTTAGTTAAATATTTCAAAATCTCATCAATGTTGCACTATCAAATGACTGTTGTCGTCCATTGTAACATGCAGATGAATAACTCATCTAAACATTTATAGAAACGGTATTAAATGTCGCAGTATACCCAGTAGAATTTTGCTTGCACTGAATTGTTAAATGCATTACAAGTTATGTTTCCCTTGTTTAAATTTATCGTATTTTGAAATGTGTCGAACAAATATTTAAACTCCATTATTCTTGCAATTGATAAAAGACATATAAACTGTAAGCTTGTTTTTGCTGTAACACGAAACCCTGCGAAATACTTGAGCAGTACAAGCTAAAATGATGTATGATAAAACAAATATACATATACATATGCAACGCTTACACTTGTTATCTTACGGTCGTGTTATATTTACTCCCGTATGACAATTCAAATGAAAGCATTCGTACTATACACCATACAGCAAAAGTGTTGGGTAGCTTTTTTCAGTTTATATGACTTATTTAGTCACATATACACCAAAATTATCTTCATTCCATAGCGTTTAGTCACATAAAACAGTTCTGGTAGAACGTGCGTCCGTCCGTCGTACGTCTGTCCTCACTTTCAAATAACATCTCCTCTGAAACCGTTTGACCAATATTGATGAAATTTTGCCTAGATGTTCCTGACATAGGGGGATTTAAAAATTGCTCAAATAAAGTTGATCCATTCAGAACTCTGGTTGCCGTGGCAACCAGGTAGGTTGCCGTGGCAACCAGGTAACAAAACCTTTAAAAATCTTCTTCTGAGAAATCAGAAGGCAAAGAGCATAGATATTGAGCATGAAGCATTGTGTAGTGGATCTTTGCTCAAATCATAACCCCGGGTCAATATTGGCCCCGCCCCGGGGGTCCCTTAATTTTGTATAAGAGATATATAGAAACAACTTTAAAACATCTTCTTCTCTGGAACCACAAGGCATAGAGTTTAGATATTTATCATGTATCATTGTCTAGAGGATCTCTACCATTTGCTAAAATCATGACCCCTGGGTCAATGTTGGCCCCGTCCCGGGCATCCTTTCATTTTACATTATGTTATAGAAAAAACTTCTGTCAATAATTTTATTTTCTGCAATACCAAGTTCAAAGTTTTGCGATAGGTGTCATCTTCATGGAGTGCTGGAAATACTCTCAAGATTTTAACATTTTCATGTCACGTATTTAATTCATTTTCGGAAATAATAAGTGTGTATAATGTATAATCGTGGAATTGTGGTTGTGATGCTTTTGTGTGCGTTTGTTAACTTGTGTGCTGCCTTCCCTGTCAGATTTTCTATTATCCTTTTGGTACGGACGATGACAAATGTCATTAGGTGCTTAAACGTTTTACTGTGTACCAAAAGATTATATAAAGTCAGACAGGGAAGGCAGCACTCAACGTAACCAACCCAGCACAGAAAACATTAAAAACACACAAAGCACAATGCCCAACTAAACAAGCGCAGATCCGCCCAAGTCCAAGCTGTCGAAAAGTATAATAAATTGTAACTAGCTGAATCACCCAGTAGAAAAGATACAGCAACCAAAAGGCGGAATGCCTACGCTGAATGACCTAGTTACAACAGTAAAACTGCTGAAATGCATAGTTATAGCAGCCTTTAGTCTCAAAAGTTAAATAACAGTATTAAAACATTGAAAGGCCCGTGTAGTCGGATGACCTACTAACTAGCTGAATGACACAGATTTCACAGCAAAAGGACTATATAAACGCCCCTTGTCTCATAGTTTAAAAACTGAATAGAAAAGATTCAGCAAACAAAAGGCAGAAAGCCCACGCTGAATGACCTAGTTACAACAGTAAAACTGCTGAACTACATAGTTTTAGCAGCCTTTAGTTTCAAAAGTTAAGTAACAGTATTAAAACGTTGAAAGGCCCGATTTCAGGAACAAAATATCTGAAAACCTTAAAACGAGTGACCCAGTTTCAATAAGTAAAATGACGTAATTGAACAAATCGAGATATGACGTAATGAACAAGTCATTAAGAATTGCAAGCAATGCAGAAGTCCCCTACCGGTTTAAAGCTATTTTCAATGTGTCTGTTGCCATATCAACCACATTTTCCGTCAGAACCAAAACTGACGGACAGATGGCAAACCAATATTCCCCTCCGGTCAAAAACCGATAGGGGACTTAAAACTACATTAAATGACCTCAGGGGACAGAACACTACATCCATAACTCAACAGCTGTACATAGACTCATTAATTAACGAACCAGGTAGGATGCGGGGACTTACACCACAAACAATCTACTAGAACTGGATAGTGTAAGTGAAAGGTTTCCATAAAGAAACCGCCACAGTGAAAGGTTATAAAATAATGTAAGTATGAAACGGTATGTTACAACAAAACATTGAGAAGCACGGGCAATACTCAGAGAAGTCACAGCAACAAGAGAGCTGTATATTTAAGGCAATGTTGTCGACATTCAATACGTTGTACCTGTAGTGGGATTCGAACCTATATTCTACAGCACACTCGCCTAGCAATGCCAATTGCGAAAGCATTGGATCACTCGGCTATCGCAATAATCCCCCCAAAAAAGTATTTTTGTGATTTGTGTATTAAATGTGTATTGTAGTTAAATCATGATCGCTTATAAAATTACAAGGATCTTATAACCTCAATGTCAATTTATACAACTTAAATCGAATATTTAAACAAGCTCAACCCATATTTAAATAACATTGCCATTAATAGACTATGTTAAACGAATTTAACCGATATTTCAATGTCATTAATAAATGAAGTTAACTTACAGTAGGGTTACTCAACCGTTATATTCTTCCCCTTTGTCAGTTATTTCACACTGTAGGACAATCCGTGTTCACTGTTTTGTTCTTTAGGCGGATACATATGACGATATTTTGTAAGTAAGTTATGTTACTTCTGACAATTGCGTAAATTCAATACTGATACTGTTTTCAGTATTTCCCATCCAATTAGAGATGAACTGGTTGGAACCCCAGATGTAGTATCGCGTGTATCGGTGCTATACACATGGAAAGCTATAGAACCAAGGAGTCTATTCAGAAAGACCTTGACCTGCGCGCTCAGATTCCTTGTTCCACACAAATTGTCTGTCTCTTCCTTCGACACCGGATGTCATTGGCCAATAAGGCAGGAATAAAACAGAATGGTCAGCCGAACGCAAACAATATTGATACTGAAATTCACCAATTAAGATTCGTAATAATACATTAGCTTATACGTTATTATGTTAGTTAGATAGTTGATATTTAGATGGTCATCGTTGACCAGTGTCTGGTGAGACGCTGGTGGTGTTGGTTAATTAACGAACATTTGTCCAACGGAAGGCAATAGGTATACGAACGCGTGATGGTTAAGCAAGTTCTAGCGTAATGGAACTTTACACAGCCTAAATGAACGCTCATCCATCAGAGACCAACGGGTATCAAAAGCTATAAATTTAATACTAGTATTAACAACCAACCCGTCTGTTTTTAATTGACTCGGTTGGGAGCAGTTGTACATACGCTACGCAGTAGTCTGCACCTACATAGTGTGACAACATCCTCAAAAATAATAGTCTACTCGTATTTCAATTTGTATCTTTTTCGTCGTAATCACGTATCAAAGAAAGCCTTGTACAGTTTGGTATCAAATTTCAAAAAGTGTGTATTGTATAATCCACAACACATATTATTGTAAACAAAACAAAACAAGGTTTCAAAGTTTCAAAGTTTATTGCGCAAAACAGGCCACCGGCCTATACACAAGAAATAAATAGCACATACATATGACATATAACAATGAATTAAGTGTGAAATTGTAGATATAATACATGTATACATTTGTTTAAAAAGCATCTTAATAATCCAATTAATTATGCAAGGAAAAGTATTCCTTCCTTTCTTCAGTAGCATAAAATATATACGTTGCTACATTACGCACAATGTAAACACACAATACATTGTCATAGCAGGAGTAATCATAAGTTAGAGACAGACTTATTAAAATGTATAGTTCAATTTTGAACTCTGAGCCATGACCTATCCGACTAGTCCATTTTGGCAGGTAGACATATGATTTATTACGTTCGGAGGCCATTATTTAGTGATATGATTCTTACAGATATATGTTTGTAATCGAACCATAGTTTAGTGCAGTCGGCAACGAACAGAACTCCTAACCACGAAATCGTTGGTTCGAATCCCAAATTCGCTCATTTTTTAAATTCATTGTTTTAATGTTATTTAAAGAAATCATAAGTTAAAATATTTTTTGTTTATAAATATAATTCATCCATGTAAATGCACAGGTAATTGTATCATTAATAAACAGTACCTAAAAAAATTTTTTTGATAAATTTAGAATTCTTATACAAGGTATATTTCCCAGAGAAGTGATCGTACAGTCACTGGGTGTATTTTGTTTTTTTCATAATTTAAAGCATTTACGACATTAATCATCTATTTAAAGCTGTGGGTGATCAAAAACATCTTAGTGAATCGAAGCATTCGAAAACATGCTTAAATTTATCTCCGTACGATATAATTCATTGTTTAAACTTTGATTTTATTTTTCGAGGGCGATAAACGCTGTAGGAACGGCTGTAGTGGTTTTTAGTGTGTCTGACGGGTATTTCGAACGTATTTTATAACGGTCGTTTTCATTGGCGTAGTATACATCGTTTGTACGCTGGTAACCAAGTCCTGGGAAACCCCAATGAAATCAACCAATGAAAATCGTTGTTACAAAAAGGAAATCACGCGCATCATTCGGAACGTTCGCACAAACATGGAGTCATTTTGACATTTGTTGGGACTATTTTTCTCGATCTTACTAAGGCATTTGACCTCATTAATCACAAGTTACTACTTGAAAAACTACAGCTATATAAAATTGGTGAAAATGCAATTGCCTGGTTCAGGTCATATCTAACAGATCGCTCACAGCAGGTGTGTGTTTCCGGAAAAACTTCAAGTATTAAACACATACCAGCTGGTGTGCCACAAGGCTCTGTGCTGGGACCTCTCCTATTCATTATTTATATAAATGATATGCCGTTACACCTATCCAATTCTGTGTCAGATATGTTTGCTGATGATACCACTATTTCATCATTTGGAAGTAATTTAGACTCAGTTTGTACTTACATTCAATCAGACCTTGATTCTATACAAAACTGGTTAAAAAGAAATTCCATGGTTGCAAATTCCGAAAAAACCAAAGCTATGGTTATTTCTCCCTCAACTCGCAGTTCCGAAAAAGATTCAAGAATTTCATTCAATGGAAAAACTATTCAATTTTCAAAAACAGAAAAACTTCTGGGAGTCCTTATTGATCGCACGCTTAATTGGAAAACACAAGTACAAATGACACTCAAGAAATGCAACTCATTATTATACTTACTGATGAGAATTAAACAATTTTTAAATCTGCATACTAGAAAAATGTTTTTCAATGCATATATCCTTCCTCATTTAGACTACTGTTGTTCTATTTGGGGAAACTGCACCACTGAGCTTTCCAATGATATGTACAAATTTCAAAAACGTGCTGCTCGAATTATTCTTGACAAAGATTTTGACACACCTACAGAGGAATTATTTATGCAATTAAATTGGATGAAATTTTCAGACAGAGTTAACTATAAAAAGGCCATTCTAGTGTACAAATCTCTGAACGGCTTTCTCCCAAATTATATGGAGCAACTATTTACCTATAATGAAAATAAATCATTGAGGTCATTTGAACAAAAACTACTAGCAGTTCCAAAACCCAGGCTAGAATTTTGCAGAAAATCATTGGCATACTCTGGTGCAATATTATGGAACTGTCTTCCTTACGATATAAGAACATCTGCAAATATCAACTTATTTAAAAGCAACTACTTGAAGTGGTGGTTCTCTGGTGGTCAAGTACACTTCTCTCTCACTGGAGCGATGCATTGATTAATTAGTAACCCATCAATAATGTTTTATGCTATTTATGCCATCATTCAATGTGTTATATTATCTGCTCATTACTTTTCCTTTCTTTCAGCTGTGTATATATACTTGTATATATTTATATTACTTTGTCATTCATGTAACTTTTGTAAATGTACATATATTATGTTATATGAGGCTCACAGGGAAGACTGGGCATACCCAACTGTGTTGCCTCTTTAAATAAAGTCTTTATTATTATTATTATAAATATGCAAACGATTCGTTTTTCGGCTTACACGTATACATTCACTGAAGTGAACATGTGTCAACCAGGTAAATCTGTTCCAACTTTTTCGTTCTTTAATTTTACCGCATTATTATGTTTCTACACAACGGTAAATTCGACATATGGTGGTGATTTCCTCAATATTTCCGTTTTTTTGTTTTTATTGAGTCCACCCCAGTGACCGGTTGGATATTATAATACGTATTTATGGCATAACTGTTTAACTACTTGACCAATTTCGATGGGATTTCGCATGAAAGTAGTTATAGTCATGTTTTTTTACGAATATACATGTAATTACTTTATGAAGATATCGAAAGCCAATTCTTGTTTTTGATACCTGGTCAATTCATGGAAATAAACCTTGTATAAGAATTATAAATTTAACAAAAACAAAATTTTTTTTTAGGTACTGTTCATTAATGATACAGTTACCTGTGTGTAAATGGGTCGATTCAATTATATTTTTTTAATTCCAATTATTTTGATGATTTGTGTATTCCGAGCTCATGTTCTACAATATACATGCAACGCATATGATTTGTCACATATACAAGTAGTGCACTGAGTTTGCAAGTTCTGTGCATTTAAAAAAAAACAAAAAAAAACAAACATTTTGGTGGGATTCGAACCTGGTCTGACAAAAGTTATTTTTACATTTGTATCAAGCGCTTTACTGTGACGACCATTCAGACACATGCAATATTTGGCTTTAATTGTATTACTTATCTGACTGGTCAGACCTATACCAACCTATATCGATTATTGGTTTAAACCTTAAAAGTGCAGTCACGGCTCAATGCTCGAAATCGAACTATATTTGTTTGCATACAGAGTATTCACTTGTCAAATGGTTGGCTGTGTGTACATCATTTATAAAAACATTGTTCATGAGCATGCGCATGTGAGCGGAGATACATAATGCATAGTCTAATGTCTTTAGTGGTGAACATTCCATTTAAAAGGTCGACGTCAGTATAAATAAATGAGCAGAAGTACCTAATACACAATGAAATGGTTTACATAAAAGATAGAGGCATGGACGGCAGAACATAACTGAAACAGCCGCACTAACAAACTTCTACTCTAAGCGTATGCGACGACCGGATGTAAACAATACGTCCGCACTGAGCGTGCGCAGATTTAGGCCACGCCCGATTTTACTCGATTAACTTTTTGAACAAGTTGATAGATCTACAGCTGTTACATTTTCCTGGCTTATTTTTTTCTTGAAAACAGATTAACTGGACATAGCTGTTCAATTCTAAAAATAAAAAAAATTTAGTGCAAAATGGCGGCATCCAAAATTAAATTTTTATCACGCACGTTAATTAATTAAGTGTATCTGCTAACTACTTCAGGCGTTGGTGCCATTATTTGTATTGAACATACGATCGTGACGGTTATTTTCTTTAACCTCTCGACGACGCTTACAATAATATACGTAACTTACTTAAAATGGTACTTTCAAGTGCCCGACCAGTGAGTAAACTGGTTAAAAAAGTATAAGCTCGACGCGCACCTGTTATAATTTAATTCTGTTGGCACTAAAAGTCGAAGACTGGCTTTCACGTTGTATGTATTTTAATGTATCCATCAATTGTCCTGTATTTAACACTGAACAATTAAGCATAATATACAGATTACCGGCGAGACTCAGCGGCTGAATAACAGGTTTTAGAAGTCGCGAGTCGCCCGAGTTCTTTAACATTTGCAAACAGGTGCGCGTCGAAGCTCTTAATTTTTACACAGTATTTAAAATTAGTTTTATAAGATAAGATAGATATCTTATTATCTTTATTTTATGTATTTTATCTAATACTGATTAATTTACACCCAACGCTCGCTATACATTGTCCGCATCAACGTCGATTCCGCGATATCCCGTACTGCATGTATGCGGGTTTTAGCCGTACCGCTTAAATCAGGCGGCATTTTTAATGTAAACAAACCACTTTAACCTCAAAGACACTTTAAACAAGGAAGAGACACTACACAAACCTAGCAAAAACGTAAAGTGTATTCATTTCTGTCTTTGAAAAAAATTACCTGCACGTTCAAATAAATTGCAAAATGTAAAACAAATTGTATTTTCTACAACGACACCGTGGTAGAAAGTCGACCGTTCTGCAGCATGTCAAGATTTATAACGCTCATAAATCAATAATTATACCCTGTAATTCCATCATATTGGTTCAACTTTGAATTCATTTAATGCGTAAACAAATCAAGTTAAAATATAATACATTGTACATCCCTATAGCGAATTATTCGGAAACAAAACATGTACTTTCGTTTTCGTTTTGCGATCTGGTCAAGCGCGCTTGATTAGCAGAAATCTAAGATGGCGCCCTCATTTGCATAATTTATTCAAAAATACAGATGCATACAAGTTTGATAGTGAGCCGAGCACACAAAGCATAAAAAACAACACAGACCACAATTACATGGAACAATGCCCAACACAGCTAAAAACTGTACTTAAGCTTTTTTACAGCTGGAACTGGAGCATTCAGCAGTTTTTGCTGAAGCTAGGGCATTCAGTTCCTTTGCAGCTGGGACTTGGGCTTTCAATGGTTAAGTTTATTTTCTCGTTGTGATGGGCATAGTGTCGTGTAATTGTGTTATGGGACGTTTTTATGTTTTCTGTGCTCGGCTGGTTAAGTTTAGTGCTACATTCCCTGTTCCATTTCCTATTATCCATTTACCGCTGCAAGTCGAAGATCAGCTGTCAAAACGTTGTCGCTATAAACAAGCTGAAGGACCTAGACTCAGCTATATAAAGCAGAATGACCCGGTTACAGCAGTAAAAAAAGGGAAGAACCATCTAGTTTCAGCCGTCAAAGTGTTAAAATGATTAAGAATAACAGTAAATGGTAAATCTCTGCAACCGCACAAATACTGTTTGATGTTAGTAGACAAAATAATACAAACAAGTCATTAAGAATTGCAAGCAATACAGAAGTCCCCTACCGGTATGAAGCCATGACCTTTAGATTATTTGCAATGTTTTTGTTGCCATAGCAACCACAAAATGAACAAAATATTTAGAAGGGCATAATCTCCTTTTGGTTGCTGTAACTAATAGTTTATCATACTTTTCGATAGCTTGGAGTTATCGGTTGGTTCAGTTGGGCATTGTACTTTGTGTGTTTTTAATGTTTTCTGTGCTCGGCTTGTTAAGTTATATGCTGCCTTCCCTGTCTTACTTAATATAATCTTATTGGCACTTACCCACATACCAAGTTCCATAAACATAGCATAGTTATGGCAGGATCCAGATTTTGGATATATTTTCACCCTTTCTGTCTACATAGCAACCACAATGTTTGTTAGAATCAAAATATTTTTAGATGTGCATAATCCCCGTATTGTCCCCTAGCTGTCCACATACGAAGTTTAACAAACCTAGCTTGGAAACTGTTTGAGTTATGTCAGGATCCATATTTTCGGACAGACAGACGGACAGATAGACAGACAGACGGTCGGATGAGACGGGCGGACGGACATCAAACATATAGTCACCTCCGGTGTAGGGGACTAATAACTGGATGGGGGATGAAAGAGCGCAAGAACAATAGCAACAAAAAGTACAAAAATTGTACAGCTTCATATAAATTATAAACGAACCGGATAGCGAGAACGAATCAGACACGGGATAAATAGTAAATGCGAAGAAAAACTAGTTCCAATAGAATTAATCCCAGACGAAAACTGACAATTTATGGCATTTGATAGATCATTTTAGAAAAACACCACTATAAATGACATTTATTTAGTAAAAAGATAATGCAAAATCGAACAGGGAAGGAAGGCATCATTCGACAGAAAAAGTTGAGCATAAAAAACAGTAATACATGTAACATAATAATAATAATAATAACGACTTTATTTATTGGTTACATATTTGACAGCAATATCAATTTTCAATATGGTCCACTGGAAAGAAAACAGACAAAAATAACAATAACATTGAAAAGCATAAATAAATGACAATGTGCATAATAAACAACATATAGTGAACTTCAGTTATCAATGGCATTGATGAAAAATAAATAGTCTGAGAATATAACAGATATAATGCAATGTAATTTTCAACATAGGCTTATTTACATACAACAATAGTGTCTGATGTAGGCTAAGAAGCAACGCTGTCAGCCCATTGTGGAAATTTGTACTCAATGTATTTTGTCTTAAATGTGTTTAATGTTTTTGCATTTCTGATGTTTTGAGGGAGGGAATTCCAAAGTTTTGGCCCAGCATATGAGATTGACTTTCTGAAGATTTCTAGATTAGGTTTAGGCATGTATAGGAGATTGTTTGTGGCTGACCTTAATGTTTGATTGTGGTAATTTGTATTTTGAAATTTTGAACTAAGTTATTCTGGAGCCGTATTGGTCAAGCTTTTAAATACAAGAATGACCTTTTTATAATCTATTCCTTCATAGACAGTCATCCATCTCAGGCTCTGAAAAAGCTCTGCAGATGGTGAATCAAAGTCTAAATTTGTCAAGAATAATTCTTGCAGCACGTTTTTGAAATTTTAATAGCCTGTCAAGGAGATGGCAAGTTGAATTTCCCCATATTGTGATACAGTAGTCAAGATGAGGAAGAATATAGGAATTGAAAAACAATTTTCTGGTTTTCTGGTCAAGAGAGCATTTTAACATAGGTCTACCACAATCAAAAAGCTGAACTTTCTTGTTTCAACTGTCAAAAATGAGTCGTGTTTGGGTCAAAAATAAAAATGAGGCCACCCCAATGTGCCCAGGATACTGTGATGTAATAAGTAAACATATATGAATAGTTTTATACTACAACACCACTGATAAATCATGTTCAACTGAATAATCCACCTTTTTGTGAGTATACCAACAAGTCAAGCCTCATTAATGTAGGCGCACTACAGTGCCAAAACTAGGGCGTTCGAATGGAATCCGAGTCTACCCTGACTGCATTAGACACCTATGCGAACTAGAACCAGTGGTACATATATAAGATAATGATGTAACTTCTTGCAAGTACAAATACTTTAATTTGAGGTTTACTCTGCAACATCATATACCTTGACTTGATTACATGTGATTAAAAGTAACATTTCCGCACATGGCGATGGGCGTGGCCTTATTTGACTGAACTGACAAATTTGAACTGACTTCAGCATAATAGTATTAAGATATCATGTTTAAATCGCGAAGAAATATAGATGATTTATCAGGCTAACGTACATGTAAAACTTGTACTTTGTAGGACATTCAGAATACAGTACTGTGGAAATCATGAAGTTGGCTCTAATAATCATATTCGTAACAACAATTCGTAAGTACACACATAATAAACAGTATTTAATATACTGCCGGTAGTACTTAACTGCAAGTTCAGTTTCGTTTTCCTAACGAAGGTGATAATAACCATTACGGTATTTGTTTGATTAATACACTTTTAGAGTAAAATTTAGAATAACAATATTTTCATTTTACGAATTTCTTTTACAGCAGCTGTAGATTGTACTTGCACTAACTGTGACAATTGTGTCAATGACAAATGCGAGAAAAATAATCAGAATGAATGTAAATGCCCGGATGGTTGCAAAGACGGCTACTTTGGTGGGAAGTGCCCAAATAAATGTCCGATACAATGTGTGTCATGTGGGAGGTATTATAGCAAGTGGGGTGATCCAACATACCATATATGTTATGAATGTAGTGAAGGATATTATAATGGAAGCTCAACAAACTGTTTAAACACATGTCCACAGAACTGCAGACAATGTACATCATCCACAGCATGTACCGCGTGTTATAACTATAGGTATGGTTCTACATGTGAGTCACAATGTCCAGCTCGTTGTCAGGGTAACGTTTGTGATATAACTAATGGATATTGTACACAGGGATGTATGGATGGAAAGTATGGTAACAAATGTTGGATGGACTGTTCGGCAACATGTAGAGAAGGTGTGTGTACTCAGTCTACAGGTAGTTGTACTAACGGTTGTATTGCTAACTATGCTCTTGGTGCAGACGGCAAATGTAGTGCGTGTGGAGATGGAAAGTACGGCAGTCAATGCCAGAATCCATGCCCAGAGAATTGCAGACAATGTACATCAACGGCATCCTGTACGACTTGTTATAACGGCTGGTATAGTACTATATGTACAATAGTTTGTTCGTCAAACTGTGCCAGCAACGTGTGCAGTAAAACTGATGGTTTCTGTACACAGGGGTGTGTGAGCGGAAAATATGGCAACCAATGCCAGTATCAGTGTCCAGCAAAATGTAAAGATAATATATGTGATCCGATTGATGGTTCCTGCACACAGGGATGTTTGGACGGAATGTACGGAAACCAGTGTCAGTATCAATGTCCGCAGAATTGCAGAAAATGTTCCTCAGCCACCGCATGTACCGCGTGTTATAATAACGGATGGTATGGTTCTACATGTACGACGCAATGTTCCTCAAATTGTCGAAATAATGTGTGCAGTAAAACTGACGGGTATTGTACACAGGGATGTGTGAGCGGATACTATGGTAACCAATGTCAGAATCAATGTCCACCTGCGTGTAAATATGGTATATGTGATCGGTCTGCAGGAACATGTAGTTCCGGTTGTATTGATAACTTTGCCCCTGGTATGGACTATAAATGTAGTGCTTGCATACCAGGAAAGTACGGAGAGAACTGCAGTAGTGAGTGTCGGAGTACAACATGCTTAAACAATAAATGTGATGTTAGTACGGGGACATGTACCAATGGTTGTATGAGTAACTTTACTGTTGGACAGAACACTCTTTGTGATGTTTGTAAAGAAGGTAAATATGGTCAGAACTGTGCATCTACCTGCCCTGCTATAACCTGCTTGAATAATACATGTGATAGGGACGATGGGACGTGTTCAAATGGTTGTACTTCACCAAACATCACAGGTACATACTGTGAGAAATGTATCAATGGATCGTACGGTAACATGTGTCAGCTACCTTGTCCGAATAATTGTCAAGGCAAAGTGTGTACACGTTACCAGGTTACGTGTAGTGACGGTTGTGAAGGAGATAAATTCACCGGAAGTAAATGTGAACATTGCAAAGATGGTTTCTACGGTGAACGTTGTACGACTGCTTGTCCAGCTAATTGTAAGCTTACTTCTTGCATAAAGGTCGATGGTGCATGCTCTTATGGATGCGCAGGTAATTATACCGGGACAAAATGTGATGGTTGCAAACCTGGATATTACGGAAATAATTGTGAGTTACCATGTCCCTCGTCAGAGTGCACCAATAATATATGTGTCAGAAGTACCGGACAATGTGAATCCTGCATGGTCGGTGTTTATGGACCTTACTGTAATCAAACGTGTTCTGTAGGTTGTACAGATTATACATGTAACCAGAAGAGCGGAGAATGTGATAACGGATGTATTGCGGGTTATTCTGGTGATAAATGTTGTGCCAGGGATGGATATTGTGAGACATGTGAGGACACAACACATTGCGGTGAATGTAGTACTGGATATTTTGGAGACAATTGTGATATACCATGCCCTGACAATTGCCTGGACGGATGTTTAAAGGAGGATGGGGTGTGTACAGGCTGTAAGCGTTCATTCTATGGTCAGAAGTGTACAAATAAATGTGCCGAAACGTGTAACATTGACCATAAATCGAATATCTGCGATGATACGACTGGGAAATGTCTACATGGCTGTGTGAATGGCTTTTTCAACATACGCTGCAATGAACTATGTAAATATGCATGTTTAGATAACTTGTGCAATCAATACTCTGGAAAATGTGATGGATGTATACCCGGTTTCCATGGTGACAAATGTAATCAACATTGTAGTAAAGAATGTATCAACGCTACATGCTCACAAGATGACGGTATATGTACATACGGATGTATTGGTGACTCTGGGAAACCACATTGTTTGAAAGGTTAGTAATAAAACTAGAATATTATGAAAACAAACCTTTGGTAGGATTATCGCATACTTTCTGTGTAAAGCTTGTTCTTTACCAAAAATGCATCTAGCGTATAATTATATCCTCTTTTAGTTGCTCTGATGTCAGTTAATACATGGAATATTTAATATATTAAACTGGTGTAGAGTTATTTACATGTATATATATCCTAACACGCATTTTACAATTTCTGTCTTTGTTTGTATGTTTACATGTAGCGGACATTTCGTAATACTAATAATCGTTGTTGCTATTTTTCATATTTGTGTTATTACAGATGGTGATGTAGAATTGCAGACGGCATCATTATCAGTTACTGGCGCGATTGTTGGAGGGGTGGTTGGTGTATCATTTGTGATTGGAAGTGTGGTCATAATATTATATTTGCTGCATAAACGGTAAAACATTACTACAGTATATATCTTGACATTTTACACGAGCAGTTGGGTTTCTTCTGCGTCATATTCTAACAGGTTGAAATCAAGTTCCGATACCAGTTTAGTCCAATGTTAACGTTAACATTTTCGTTCACTACACTAGTCAAGTTGGCACTATTGTATAAATTCAAGTTGGCTAATAAGTACATCATCATAAACTTTCAGTACCCATAGTGCACCATGCACTTAATGGATTATTAAGGAGGAAGTCGTTACCAAAAAGATGATACACAATTGGACAGGCATGGCAGCACTTAACTTAAACAGCCCAGCAAAGAAAACATATTATAAAAAGTCACATACCACAAATACACGGCATAATGTAACTCGGATAAAGACATTCGCTTATAATTTGTTCAATAACAATTTAATTAGTCGAATAACTCGAAACGTTTTCATTACAGTAGACAAGCAACGACGTCATCAGATGGACATGAAATGACACCAGATGTGGGTGAGCCGGTTCATGCTGAAGATGAATTACACAATGGTATGTTATGTTAAGATTGATCAAATAACGACGATAAGTCACAATGGTGACGTTATTTTGATATCAACATTACTCAAATGTTCGTTTTCGTGGATGTTAAATCCAAATATAATTCACGGTACACCTTAATATAATTTATTTTTATTTTATTTCTCCGTATTATGATGAGGCAACGTAATTCTATCCCGTTCGTATTGTGCATCATTTACATATGAGGCATAAAAGTAAGAGTATCATTATACGTTTATTACCTGCGAGCCTTGAGCGAGCAGGTATATTGGATAGCATAAAGTAAAAAGTCCATGGAGGAGCAAAACATACCAAAAAAGATGCATTTTGTAAGAATGTCGTGAACCAGACTAATTCCATTATTCCATGCGGATAACATCGGAATTTGTCGCGTTGCAATAGTTTATTTACCGAAGAAATCAGAACTGTCCGAAATTTCAGTGAGCACTAGGCAATATTGAGACAATGGATCTAAACAGCAGATGACTGCAGCTGCATAAGCACAGCGCTTCCCAGTCAATTGTCATGGAATTATCGGAATTGTGTTACGTAGTCCTCTCCTCCAGTAACATAAAGTCAATAAACGAAATCGTATAGTTTTCTAATTTTAATTTGTTTCAAAAGTTCATCGTTTAAATCATAATCTTAAACCATCAGTGAGCATTTTAATAATTAATGCATTTTACATTTCGAACTCTGAATAGTACTTCGTTCTTTCTCCTAACTCTGAGCTCTCTCTGTCTCTATTCACAATATAACAATTAGTTTCACTAGAATTAAATTTGTTATTGACTGCAGTGGGTGTTATCCTTATTACCTAATGAAGTTTCAAAACTGCAAGTCCCTTGACCAATGAAATTACATATATGTTAATTTTCTGATGCAATACTAATTTGGAATGTCATGTTTTAATGAGGGTTCCAAAAAGTAGCCAAAAGTTATGATTTTTCGTCAATCAACTCCCCAGTAATTATTATATACTGCCTATCAATTATGAAATTGTTTTTCAGTTTTATGGTGCAATGTAAACATCAAATATCAATTAGTACAAACTGTCGCACGCTGACTTAAGTTGTTTTTAGAGACTTGTTCTGCTGCCAATACATACATGTCTAACTTACTCGGTCATTATTAAAGTACAGACTGGTATACAAATGTATGTCCCTTAAAGTGTATACTCACTGATGATAATTTAATCAATGCAATCAAAGAAAATATACAATAAACATGGTGTGATAGGCATTATGTTATATCCCTCCCTTTCTTAAGAGTTAAATTAGTCTTTAACTAATTTAAATTAACGAATTATTTCTTAAATATTAACATAATGTACTTTCACAAATAAAAACAATAAAACACAATAATAATACACTCTACGGTAGACGCAAACAGTCATTGCTTACTATTATTTTTACTTTAGTATGTTGTTAATATATACAATTCACCATGCGTCTACCGTTGACATTTATTTTATTTAATATTATGTAAACACACACACACCCTCGCGGATTGGATTCATTCATAATAGGTAAACACTGTTAAGTTTTACAATGGTAATTTAATCTTGTAGTCATATGTTGTTGTTGATGTTCGTGTTTTAATAAAGATGTTCAATGTAGTCGTCGTTGTAGTTGTTATTGTCGTTGATGATGATTTATGCGTATAAATTATCGAATTGGTGGTTCTTGTTGTCACGGTAAGTTTTGGGGGATTACATGAATGGTTGTAATAATCGCGCATAACTGCGACGTCATCACATCTTTCGTCGTCATCACATCTTTCATCATCAGTATTAATGTCATTGGATGACGTATCCTCGTCTGAGATTTGTTGTAACGATAGGTTAAATTCCATGCTGCAATTTTTAACATATTGATTAATATGTCATTTCAAATGCCATTCGATCCAGGGTCACCTAGTACAGAGTAGCTGTACCAGACTGATACCACAGATCTAATTATTTCTCGAAGTTCTTTTATAACGTACAGTATTGTTCATTCATTCATCGATTCATCACATTTTATTATATACATATTGGTCTTTGCGCATCTCGGCGTAACAATGAAGCCATAATCGCTTCTCCTCGGTCTGGTGTGGAAGTTATTTGCCTCCCAGGAGCATTTCGAACGTCCTCATCAACATAGGATGACACCGACACCGACACCGACACCGACACATCACTTAATTGGAAAACACAAGTACAAATGACACTCAAGAAATGCAACTCATTATTATACTTACTTATGAGAATTAAACATTTTTTAAATCTGCATACTAGAAAAATGTTTTTCAATGCATATATCCTTCCTCATTTAGACTACTGTTCTATTTGGGGAAACTGCACCACTGAGCTTTCCAATGATATGTACAAATTTCAAAAACGTGCTGCTCGAATTATTCTTTACAAAGATTTTGACACACCTACAGTGGAGTTTTATTTATGCAATTAAATTGGATGAAATTTTCAGACAGAGTTAACTATAAAAAGGCCATTCTAGTGTACAAATCTCTAAACGGCTTTCTCCCAAATTATATGGAGCAACTTTTTACCTATAATGAAAATAAATCATTGAAGTCATTTGAACAAAAACTACTAGCAGTTCCATAACCCAGGCTAGAATTTTGCAGAAAATCATTGGCATACTCTGGTGCAATATTATGGAACTGTCTTCCTTACGATATAAGAACATCTGCAAATATCAACTTATTTAAAAGCAACTACTTGAAGTGGTGGTTCTCTGGTGGTCAAGCACACTTTTCTCTCACTGGAGAGATGCATTGATTATCAGTAACCCATCAATAATGTTTTATGCTATTTATGCCATCATTCAATGTGTTATATCTTCTGCCCAATTACTTTTCCTTTCTTTTAGCTGTGTATATATACTTGTATATATTTATATTACTTTGTCTTGCATGTAACTTTTGTAAATGTACATATATTATGTGATATGAGGCTCACAGGGAAGACTGGGCATACCCAACTGTGTTGCTTCTTTAAATAAAGTCTTTATTATTATTATTATTATTACGTAGGGCTAAACAGTCTTTTAACTGAATGTCTTAATACACATTTAAGTGTTTAAAAGTTTTTCTGTTTTTCATGTATTACCATTCTTACTTTATACACCTTTATAATCAAACATTACACATCAATGTTAATATCCATCTCGGCGAATGAAAATCAATAATTGATTCGTAATAAATAGTTTATTCGTTTAAATAATACATGCACCGTTCCAAAAAATAATTCATATTAGCTGTTCCAAAATTAACAAATTCAAGCACATACACGTTTACTTAGTAAGTTATACTTACTGTTATATTTAAGAGTTAGCTAGTTTTATGTTCTTTATTTAAGCTTACTAGAAGAGCTTCTCATTTACAAAAATATTAAATCAATGAAAGCAATTTAATGTGTTTCTAAACGCACAACATTTAAATTCATAAGGAATACTAGTAGTCAAAATAATTTGTATGTACTACAGACCAGCACCCTGTGCCTTGTTGTTGACTTATATAAATTGACAAATCAAGGCTGATGTCATTTAACCAACATGTCATTGTTTTATATGGAACAGTTGAGCGGGACAAATATTATATTAAAACACACAAATGCTATTGGTAGAGATTGATATACAGATTTGATTCATTCTAACAGATGGTAATGTTACATCTACGGAAATATTAAGAGGCCATTGATTTAAAACTCGTTTTGCCTCCAGTCAGTTCTGTAGATACACGATAGCTGAAAATGACTATTATCCATATTTAATTAATTAAGTTCGATATTTTGAAATAATTTTGAGAATAAATAACAATGGTGATATGGAACTCATTTAACTAAAAAGGTCAATTTGGCCAAGTTTATCAGATAGAAGGTTTTGGCTGTAACCCATCGAAATGTTTGCCATTGATTAGTATCAGATGCTGCTTCGTCTTTGGATAATGTAGGCCTTACCTTCAGTGCACCTTTATAGAAATAACCTGTTTCACCATGCGCTTTTAGTTCCGACAACTTCTGTCGTTGTTTATTTGACAAGTCACTACCGATTCTTATACCTGCACGCCGTAGAGCATCACGGCCGGCAAAATAATTTCATTTTTATATTAAAACTTGCCACTTTGACAATTATTATACGAGAATGGTCATATCCCTGTATTCCAACCCTGTACGCATCAACTATATCTTCATCCACCCAAGATTCATTCGGACAACTAACTTCTAGTACATTGGTGATTATATTTTCCCGTAGTGAATTGTAGTCATTTTCATTTTCACTCAAACCGAACACCCTGATATTATTTTTCCGACTTTCAAGATCCAGTTGTTCACACTGATCCTCTTGCCTATTTATCACATCAACTTTTTGTTCAACTATATCGTGCAGTGCATCTACATCAAGCTGTAATGAGTGTTTCTGGCCTCCAAATTCATGTATTGTTTCTTCAAAATTTAACAATCTACCTTAAAATTCACGCTGCTTATTTTCGATAGACACTACCTTCGATTTCATCTCAGAACAGTCTTGTTTTACCGATTCTACATCAGACTTTATAGAGGATATATCATATTTCAAACTTTGAAGTTCCGAGATCATCATGTCTCGAGACGAGGCAATTAATTGCATGATTTCTTCTTTATCAGATAAAGGTCCCGGGTTCGTTTCGATGTCCGCTGATAACATTATTTTAAGCCGACTAACGTTATACATACTCGGTCGACCAATTTGATCATACATATATGACGTGACAAAACCTCTCACAGGTGACACTACGTCCACTGGCATACCGTTCGACAAAACTGCGAAGGCTCCTGGTGATTCAGAAGCAGTATAACGTATATCTCTAGTAAGACAATGACTCGTCAATAGAATTAGAATTATAACCATAAAAGATATGAGAAGGCGGAAGTGAATATCTGTACCGCTAGTATAGGGTATGTACTACTCCTTGGACATCGGGTAATTATACTGTACCCACGCCCTGGTCCAAATACTCAAATACGTATTCGGTAGGTCGAAACATCAATCCCCATTGTAAAGTGAATGTTATGGCCTAAAAACGCTTCCGTAGAATTTTTTGACCGCTCACTGACAATATCGATAAAGTTTATACACAGATTTGGTTGAGTACCCTCGATAAATGTGTAAATCAATCACATGTACATGGAAATATAATTGGTATATATATATTGGTCAATAAATATCATATTTACCAATTCCTGATATGTCCACTATTTTTACACTATTATCCATACACATTTATTAACACTCGGTGCAAATTTGATAAACAAAAGTTATCTTTGAACACAGTTATTGTACTTTTTGATAAGAGCTTAAAAATGTTCACTGGTCAAAATCAAAGCACTAAAGGAATTTTGTCAAGAACAATTATAACAATTTGATCACTGAGATATGTATTACAAAACAACGTGTGGTAGTAATACCAAATATTTTCCGCGGGGTTTACTGGTAATTTAAACGTTGTAGGAATTTGTTCTCTAATATCAGTCAGTAACATCTTAAGATCTTTAGGCGATATTGTACTAGGTGATAATTTGTTTAGGGTTAAATGATTAATTTCATTTCTTAAGTTTCCTGACTTGCCTGTTTAAATTCTTCAATTATCAGTTTAAACTAGAAATATGAGCTCACAAATTGTTCCAAGTCAGTAATCTTTAGAGATAATTGTTCTTTAATTTTTGACATTTTCATATGCAGCTTTCGAATGCAAATTACCACATCAATTATAGCTCTACGATTTTCTGATATTTGAACTCTTGATGAATTCAATAACGTCTTACTTTGTTCAAGGTCGTGAAAAATATTTACTTGATTTTCATGAAGTAAACGTACATTATCGTTTATTTTATTCAGATCATCTTCAGTCAAAGTTCCGAACAATACTGATGAAATTTGTCCAATGATTGGTAGGAATGAACGTTTATTGCGTTTATCATTTGACCTCATTGACCTATAATCTTCAAAGTTATCTTTAATGCTCCACAATGTGTCATTTATCATATGTACATCCTCGTGTAAACTATCATATGTATAGACATATCCTGTCTTATTTTGACTGTCGTAAAACTTAGAGATTGCTCTCAAGATTTCATCAACAAAATTTAAATCGTCATTGATTTTACTGATGAAATGTTCATATGGCTTTAAATCATGTACAAACGTGACTAACCACCTGGAATGGCTAGTCGACACCTCATTCACTCTTTCAAATATAACTTGTTCACTTATACTTAAAGCAAAGGTATAGCTAACAAGTTCTGAGTATGATGCTTATTTGGTCCATAGTATAACGTCTATGTTCAACTGAAAATAGGAACTCACAGTTAATCACTTCTCATTTACATACTAATTCCTATTTACTTTTGAAGCCTTTAACACAAATCAGAAAGTGCCTTAAATAAATTTCTCAATAACTCGGTAAAATGGCTTCTATTTGATATCTAACTTGCCATTCCTTTAGTTATTTTTGTAGTAGACTGGATCGTTGACCTCAAAATGGATCTCTTTTGTACCCCTGTTGGCATATTTGGCTTGTCTCTTCTTTGCTTTCTTAAAGTACCTTCTTACGGACTATTTGGTGGAGCTCCTCTCCTTGGTATTTCCTTCGAGGTTTCATCAGGTTATCAACGGGCAATACTACATATCTATTAAATATTAGAAAATAGGGGGAGACTCTAGATGATTCGCTGATACTAAACCTAATGGCCGCTAGAGCTTGGTTTAAGTGAGTATCCAAGACCTGCTGATTTTCGGTAAGTTTCTTAGCTAGAATATCATGGAGCGTTCTATGTAACCTTTCTACCTTAGCATTACTCTGTGGATGGTAAACACTGGTTACAACATGGCTTATGTTTAACCTTTCCATGGTTTCTCGGACTACTTTGTTTATACTTTCCGTTCCGTTGTCGGAGACTATCTGGGGACCCAAATCGGGGGAATTTCTCTTCTAATAACAGGTGTGCGACAGTATCTGCCGTCTTATCAGGTACAGCAAAAGCTTCAGGCCATCCGCTTAACCAATCTACAAAGGCAATGATATACTTATTTCCAGACAAAGAGGTTGGGTAAGGCCCAGAAAGATCAAGACTTAACTTAGCCATAGGAAAAGGGGGTATATCGGTGTCTTGTAATGGCTGGCGAATCTTTTGTAAAGACCTAGTTTGACATAGAGTACAGGAAGAAACGTAGTTGTATATTTCTTTGTAAAATATTTTCTTCTTATTGAAGCCTGTTGGCTAGGTATATATAATCTAAGTTTGGTCTCGCCATTTGGGTCGCTAATGTAATATAGGATATTCTCAACAACCATGTACCTTGTTTGAACTTCTTTAGAGGGGTTCTCTTTTTGCATGGATAACTTCAATTGCGAAATAACGTCATCTTTAATCTGCTCCAGAACCATGTCAAATCCAGGTAAACCTTTTCCTGGTCTCTCCAATGAATCATCAACAGGTAAGCTACAACTGGCGAAGTTCTTGGGGTGAAATTGGGAAGAATCAATAACATTGACCTTAAATGCATTCCCATTAACGTCAAGACATACGTCGTCATCTAAGACGTCTGGAACGTTCTGGGATGTAGGGCTATCGGAAACTCTTGAAAGTAAATCTGCCATGCTTAAGGCCCTGGGGGCCGTTTCATTAAACTTCGTACGAAAATTATTTTCGTAGCCCTACGAAGGTTTCGTACGAACTTCTTACGAAAAAGTTACGAGCGTTTCAGTAACACCTTCGTACGAACTTTCTTACGTACGCATCACTTACGAACTTCGTAACTACTCTTCATGACGGAAGTTAAAATTACAACGTAATTTCCGGAACGCGCGGACCGCTTAGAAAGCACCTTGGCAGACGACAGATTGCAATAAGGCAACCAACTGGGCCGATGAATCGTCGCCGTACTTGTTGAACGAGATAGTTTAAGGGATCTTCACGTCAAGCGTAACCACCCAGAACAAGTCCAATCATGTAACAGACTTACAGAGTGGTAAGTAAAGTAGCTTGACTGTCTAAGTGTCTTGATGCTAGCTATCACGATTGTTTTCTTTATAATTGAAATTGATTGTGTTCAACTTCAAGTGTTTGAATGAAACATGCCAATATGCAAATTGAATCACCTCAAAACATTGGAAAACGAAATGTGGACGGTGATCTGATGATGCGTCTAATCGAAATGCAATTGCAAGCATGTTGAAACGTCCCCAATATTAAACGTCCTCACTTAGATACAACGGGTCATCGTCTGCATTTACATGAAATAACACATAGAAACATCCTGATACAAATTACAATGATCAACTTTTCGTATTTTGTTTTCAGGTGGAATGTTCTTCATTTATTTCCTGATGATGATGAAGCAGTGTAACTGTTGTTATGAGTGATGTTGAAGCTCTGAATATTATCAAGGAGGTGGAGGAAACATGAACAGGTATTGTCACTAAACAGTGTTATAGTTTGTAGATCTACAAAATAAATAAAAAAATTAAAAGCTAGAAAAGGCTTTTAGATCTAGTTTACTTATAATACTTGTAATGAAATTGTTCATATAAATGATAAATAACTTTACTCAGTTCTGCCTGATTGAGTCAAAATGATTTTAATTAAATATCTTATGTAAACCTGACATGTGTACATCAATGGTTAATAATGCTATTAACACAATCATTTATCAAGTTAAACTGATTTGCATTGATAATAATGCTATTAACACAATCATTTATCAAGTTAAACTGATTTGCATTGATATATACATTGTTAAAATGTAACACCATATTGTTTTTTTTAATTTAAGGCTCCCCACAACTTTTGAGATGTCAACTATGGTGATATCATACACAGTTTGCAACAAGAAGCCAGATCTCAAAATACTTGAAGATGTAATAGTCACATGCTATCAAATGTTGTGTCTAAAAAATTTTACCAGTTGGGTGCTCTCATTGTGGTGTCACTTGATTCACTTTGAGGTTATTCCTCAATATTGGAACTGAACAGATATGGTGTCTTCATGACAAATCTTTGGTTAATATGCTATGTACCCACTATACCCTGAACTTATTTTACTTACACTGTATTTTATTATGTTTCACCTGTTTCAAAAGAAATTCCATGAGTTATCGGGTGGAAACCATGATTTTGCCATACTTTTAAGTTGAAAATGGGTCATAAGTGTGTCAAAAATTGGTGAATGGTAGTGAAAGTCAAATATCATGTACTTTATGTAACAACTGTATGTATAAATTCAAATCTGTGAAACCATTTTGGAGTTTCTGTTCAGAAATCAACATCCTGATAGACCAAATAGGCGATAAGCTCACTCCTATATACCCCATACTTTTTTGTAGGGAATAATAATTGAACATTAATGCAAAGAATTCAGCTAGATTTGAAAAAAATAGTTTTTCTTGCCCTGGTCTTGGGGCAGGCTAAATCCACCAGCAAACTTGTATGTGAGTGCTATGATTTCAGCCCAACCATTTCTGAGATAAATAGCATGATTCCTGCACGTATGAACAAATCCATACCTCAGAATTGCTGTACATTCCATACTGCAACAGTTAAAATGTTGCAGATCTACATCATTTTTTAAATCATCTATGTTGCTAGTTTAAACCATGAACAAGTACATGTAATCAGTTGATGGTTCAATGTAAATAAGACATTTTGTGGTGAAAATAAATAACTCAAGTATAATATGTATTTGTTTTGTGTTAAAGTGTATTTAAGCATAATAGTTTGCACCTATTGTTGGATACCTGTGGTTGTTTGCACCTGAAGTGGGATTCTAGCCCAGGGGTTGCTTGTGTCTGTTCATGGCATTAAACCAGTAAGTATATTGAGTGGACACACTAAGGTACTTTCATAACCAGTCAGTTGCTTGAGTCATCATATTGAACCATGCATTTCATGATACATAACCAGTCAGTTGCCCGAGTCAGCTTATTGAACCAGTCGGTTCATGATACAGAACCAGTCAGTTGCCTAAGTCATCATATTGAACAAGTCGGTTCATGATATAGAACCAGTCAGTTGCCTGAGTCATCATATTGAACCAGTCGGTTCATGAAACATAACCAGTCAGTTGCCTAAGTCATCATATTGAACAAGTCGGTTCATGATATAGAACCAGTCAGTTGCCTGAGTCATCATATTGAACCAGTCGGTTCATGAAACATAACCAGTCAGTTGCCCAAGTCATCATATTGAACCAGTTGGTTCATGATATAGAACCAGTCAGTTGCCTGAGACATCATATTGAACCAGTCATATCATGATACATAACCAGTCAGTTGCCAGAGTCAGCTAATTAAACCAGTCGGTTCATGATATAGAACCAGTCAGTTGCCCGAGTCAGCTTATTGAACTAGTTGGTTCATGATATAGAACCAGTCAGTTGCCTGAGACATCATATTGAACCAGTCATTTCATGATACATAACCAGTCAGTTGCCCGAGTCAGCATATCGAACCAGTCGGTCCATGATACAGAACCAGTCAGTTGCCCGATCAGCATATTGAACCAGTCGGTTCATGATACATAACCAGTCAGTTACTCGGGTCAGCATATTGAACCAGTCGGTTCATGATACATAACCAGTCAGTTGTCCAAGTCAGCATATTGAACTAGTCCAGTCCGTTCATGATACATAACCAGTCAGTTGTCCAAGTCAGCATATTGAACCAGTCCAGTCGGTTCATGATACAGAACCAGTCAGTTGTCCAAGTCAGCATATTGAACCAGTCGGTTCATGATACATAACCAGTCAGTTTCCCGGTGAGCATATTGAACCAGTCGGTTCATGATACATAACCAGTCAGTTACCTGCTTCAGCATATTAAACCTGTCGGTTCATGATACATAACCAGTCAGTTGTCCAAGTCAGCATATTGAACCAGTCCAGTCGGTCATGATACAGAACCAGTCAGTTGCCTGAGTCAGCTAATTAAACCAGTCGGTTCATGATATAGAACCAGTCAGTTGCCCGAGTCAGCTTATTGAACTAGTTGGTTCATGATATAGAACCAGTCAGTTGCCTGAGACATCATATTGAACCAGTCATTTCATGATACATAACCAGTCAGTTACCCGGGTCAGCATATTGAACCAGTCGGTTCATGATACATAACCAGTCAGTTGTCCAAGTCAGCATATTAAACCAGTCCAGTCGGTTCATGATACATAACCAGTCAGTTGTCCAAGTCAGCATATTGAACCAGTCCAGTCGGTTCATGATACAGAACCAGTCAGTTGTCCAAGTCAGCATATTGAACCAGTCGGTTCATGATACATAACCAGTCAGTTGCCCGGTGAGCATATTGAACCAGTCGGTTCATGATACATAACCAGTCAGTTACCTGCTTCAGCATATTGAACCTGTCGGTTCATGATACATAACCAGTCAGTTGTCCAAGTCAGCATATTGAACCAGTCCAGTCGGTCATGATACAGAACCAGTCAGTTGCCTGAGTCAGCTAATTAAACCAGTCGGTTCATGATATAGAACCAGTCAGTTGCCCGAGTCAGCTTATTGAACTAGTCGGTTCATGATATAGAACCAGTCAGTTGCCTGAGACATCAAATTGAACCAGTCATTTCATGATACATAACCAGTCAGTTGCCCGAGTCAGCATATCGAACCAGTCGGTCCATGATACAGAACCAGTCAGTTGCCCGGTCAGCATATTGAACCAGTCGGTTCATGATACATAACCAGTCAGTTAACCGCGTCAGCATATTGAACCTTACGGTTCATGATACATAACCAGTCAGTTGTCCAAGTCAGCATATTGAACCAGTCCAGTCGGTTCATGATACAGAACCACTTAGTTGCCTGAGTCGGCAGATTGAACCAGTCGGTTCATGATACATAAGCAGTCAGTTACCCGGGTCAGCATATTGAACCTGTCGGTTCATGATACATAACCAGTCAGTTGTCCAAGTCAGCATATTGAACCAGTCCAGTCGGTTCATGATACAGAACCAGTCAGTTGCCCGGTCAGCATATTGAACCAGTCGGTTCATGATACATAACCAGTCAGTTACCCGGGTCAGCATATTGAACCTGTCGGTTTATGATACATAACCAGTCAGTTGTCCAAGTCAGCATTTTGAACCAGTCCAGTCGGTTTATGATACAGAACCAGTCAGTTGCCTGAGTCATCATATGATGTAATGGTTTAACCAGAGGGTTGTTGATACTTAACCAGTTAGTTCATTGAGTGGACATGCTAAACAGGCTCCAATTCCATGGAAGAAATTAAGTTATTGCTTAGCTAAGACTGTTTTCATTTATTTATTTTATTGCTAAAATTGTGGTTTAGTGATGTAGATTGCTTCCAGAAATTGTATTGAGTGTGTATGAAATGCTCATGGAAATGCATCAACATGCAACAAAAATGAATTTCCTACAACAGCCTGTTATTAAGTATAACATACTTAATTTTTACTTTAAAATACTATTTTCTATAAAATCCAGACTTTTTTTTGTATAATTGCTCTTTTAAATTGGCACCACACTGAGTTGAAACAATATATACTTAAGTAATACTATTAGATCATTTAAAACACAAAAGATTACTACATGTATACAAAAGCAGTGTTGGCTAAGTAATAACTTCTGTCATTTGCTGGAATCAGTGTTGTCAGTTCAAATTTATGTTTGAAAATAAACAGAAGAAACAGTGTATTTATCAGTGATATTCTTTTATTTGATTGCTAATGAATCTGCAATGCATCATTTATTCAAATTCATCAACAGATTAAAAAATAGTGTATCATTCCCTCCCATTTCAAACTGTGTTTTCCCCTTGACATTTGTTTTCTACAAAAGAAAGGTAATAAGTCTACATCAAAATCTGTAATGATCCTTTCAATTAAAAACAGATCACTAATAACTAAAAATCAGTCTTGATTATGAGCTAGGTTTTGATGAGAGTTTACTGTTGGAATACAATTTGTTAGTTATCCTCAACAAATATGAGTATCATTGAAAATAAAGATGTTTTAATTACAATATATATAAATGTTTAATAGTTTATTTGTATGATTCAAAATGAATTAATGAGATTACAGCTGTGCAGAGTAAAAAACATGCAAAATGTAATGTAATGCATAATTAATAACTCCATTTCCACAGTAAAATGTAAAATCACATGAAGATAAAACTATACATCCACTTTAAATAGATAATTTTTGGGAATTAAAATAACAAGCTGCTACAGTCCAACACATCTATAAAAACAATTCATTGGAATAACAAAGGTGGTCTTTGGTGACAGGTAAAATACAATATATCATTACCTAATTGTTTTATGCAAGAGAAAATGATTGGTCTTTATACAGACATGTTTTAAAAAAGTGGTCTTTCTTAACAGGTGATCTTTTTTTAACACATGTTTCACTGTAAATTTGTATAAGGGGGTAAATGGAGGTTTTACACCGCAATATTTAAATAAATAATATCATCAGGAATTCCTGACTTATCATAATCACAAAAATAATGTAGCACCAGTGTACACTAAATATTCATCTTATTTCTTTATGGCACTATATGTTCTATGTGTAATTCAGTGTTGACTGTTTTCATTGCACCAGCAGGTCATATACAACCTGAAATATGAATAAAACAATTCAACATTTTTTTTTCACATCAACAAAACCAAAACCGATGTGCAATCAATAGCAGAATGCATGGTATTTTAATATACATATTACAATTTAAGTATTATACAGTATATTTATGTATCAAATTGATAAATTAAATTAACAAATTTCATGGTTCATACAAAAATGTTACACCAAAGTTCAAGGATTATTCAAGGTAGCATTTATATTTTCTAGAGACAATTTCCATTTAACCAAATAAGCAATAAAATATCTGATTGCACTCAATTAATTATATACTGGTCAGTGACATACATCTATACATTAACATACTTTCACTTTTTTGGCATTTGTTCAAAGCAACACTTAATTTAAGTACTTTTCAAGGTTGAAAGTAATTCAAGGCATGTGCCTTGAAATTCAATGCTTGGCAGGCAGCTAGAAATGGCAAATTATTCCATGTACATGTGTTACAATTTATCAATATTTCTATGTTTAGAGAATTTTATGGAATATACAATACAACTACATATGTATTATATGTAAATCATTCAACATAGAAAAAGTATAAAGCTGGGGTACTATTTACTATTACCCTAGCTTTATCCATATGGGTGTAAGGTTGTAAGTTAATCAATTCTGTTCCTTGGTTAAACATTTTACCACACACACCTACCAGTAAAAGGCAGTATTGTCTCTTCTTTTTGTCAACTATTTGACCATATGTATGTATGAATCAACCAGTTTGTTCTTTCTGCATGAAGTTCTGTAATAAAAATTAGTAAAAATAAGCTATGTAAGACAGAATTAGGGCTATGTAGGGCCTACATGTATCCTGTGGTCACAGTGTATAGTGCCATGATCAGCATTTTAGCAATACACAACATGACATTGCTGCACATTTTTGGTGTAACATTTTTGTATGAACAATGGGATATGGGATGAAACCTGTATACAGTGGGTCCAGAGCACCTGCATTAAATATGAAATAACACACTTATATATATCTACAGAGGGTCAAGAGCACCTGCATTTATATCAAATAGCACATATACTAACAGTGGGCCCAGAGCATCTGCATTTATGTGAAGTATAACACCTACATACTTATGGGCCCACAGCATTTGTATTGATATGAAATTACACCTATACATCATGATAAGGGGTCCAGAGCACCTGCATTTATATGAGATAACACCTATATAATATATATATTTGTATATATATATTTTTTGTACGTAGATCTAGTTGGTCCTGGTCTCCATTTAAATGAAATGACATCTGTATACAGTTGGACCTCTCCTGCTTTTATATGAAGAAAGAAAACTATACACAGTGGGCCCTCGCCTGCTAAAACATGCTTACATTTGTATTGATTTCTCAAATGTTTAGCGAGGCAAGTACCTGTGAGTACCACATCCTATATGGTTGACTTTAAAGGTTAAAATATACGCGTTAAATAAAGTGCATGCCTGTGTTGTAGTGAGGCTTCCATTCTCTGTTGATATTTTTTCCCTTTACCAAGTGGTTACCTACAAGGGTGTGTGTAGCTAGATAGGTCTACAGAAGTTAAAACGAAACGTAAAATCCCTGAAAAGTTTATGAAAACTACTGAAAGTAGAGTAAAAAGTCGTAACAGCAAACTTATAAAAGCAGGGATTCCAGCTGACTATGAAATGGTTACAGGTTGATCGAAAAATGATAAGATACGAATGAACAAAAGTACGAATTGATCTTATTACGAGTGGTGCCGTTACCACGCAATTGTTTACATTAACAGCGGTGTTCACTGTAAAATCACCCTCTATGCTATCGGGCGTCATTTAGGTCGCACAAACTAGCGAAAATATATTAATTAACGTATTCTGTACCTTCTTAGTTGCATCTAAAGGTTTTGTTCGGTTGGCAAATGGACCAATATCGTCTTTAATAAGGTCTACCAACCAAATAACACCTTTCCGTGATAGCCGGTGCCACTCTCTCACTTCCTTCTTACACATATCGTCTAATGTATTCGATATTTTTCTCAAAAACACCTTTTTCTGTTCATCGGGCCTTATGCAAAATAAACGCCGCCATTTTGTTTCGTAGTTTACGCAAGGTACTCACCTGTCGTAGACTTACGAAGAAATCTACGAATTTCTTACGAATCTTCTTACGAAGTTGAGTTTACTGAAACGCTCTTTTGGGCCTACGAAGTTCGTACGAAGAACTTACGAAGATTTCTTGCGTACGAAGTTTAATGAAACGGCCCCCTGAGCTGTATTTTCTTGTTCTGCATAGGTGACTCGAGCTAATATTTGAGAGGTTTATGATCGGTTTTAATTACATTCTCTGCATTGTGTAGATAGTGATAAAGTTTTTGAAGTGCAAAGTGAAAATCATAAGCTTCTTTCTCTACAACAGACCACTTGTGGGACAAGTAATATATGGGTTTTTCATTAACCACATTGCGAATTCCACAATCAGTTCTATCGATTTCTTGAGTCAAACATGCCCCAATGCAGGTGTCACTCGCATCTGTATAGAGTGTATACGGTTTGTTAGAATCAGGGTATGAGAGCAAAGGAACAACAGATAGACTGTCCTTAAAGTAATCAAATGCTTTTCGATGTTCTGTTGACAATTTAAAGCGTGCATTTTCTTTGTAAGCGCTATTATAGACTCAGCGATGCGACTGAAGTTCGGAATAAACCGACGGTAGTACGAGCACATTCCTATAAAAGATCTAACTTATCTTACACAAGTAGGTGCTGGCAATGTCCTAATAGATTCCACATTTTTCGGGTCTGGTTTTACGCCATTAGTATCAATAACAAAACCTAAGTAATTTGTCTCGGTTTGTAAGAAACTTCACTATTTCAATTTCAGACCGTGTTCACGTAATTTGCTGAAAATAAATTCTAAGTGAGTAACATGCTCTTCTAGAGTTGAACTAAATATGTCATCTAGGTATGCGGTAGCAAATTCATAACATTCTTGCAGAACTATGGACATAAGTTCTTGAAATATGGCTGGTGCATTCGAGAGACCGAAGGGCATGACATTAAATTCGAAAAGACCTGTGTGACAAGCGAATGCCGTTTTCTCCTGGTCGTTCTCGTCCATGAGTACTTGCCAATACCCACTCTTATCTTTAGATCCAGTGAACTAAACTATTTAGATTTTCCTAACAATGCCAGAATATCATCAATCAAGGGCAAGGGGTAGGGGTTTTTCTTAGTAATTTTATTCAATTTCCTGAAATCAACACAAAATCGTTTAGAATTATCTTTCTAATCCACAATGACCACAGGGAAGCTCCATGGTGACCTTGACCTCTTAATAATGTTGGCATCTAACATTTCATTAACAGGCTGTTCATTTATTTTTCTCTTATGCATTGGAGATCCTATATGGTCGTAATTTAATTGGATCATTATCACCTGTGTTTATTTTCATTTTTACTGTGTCTGTATGACCTTTCGAAGCAAACAAGTCCTGATTTTTAATCACAAGTTTCTCAATGTCCTTCCTAAATTCAGGTGGCACTGATAATTCTTCTAAGTTCAATTGCCTATCACCACTGACATTACTTATCACAGAAACTATATTCTTTAAATCTGTATTTGTAATTTTCTCAATTTTTGCCACTACAGCATGCCTGGAAATTCTCATAGTTTTATTTGTATTATTTACGACAATAAAAGGAATGCTTCTATCTTTAGCTAATTTACTGACAGAATTTAGTATAGTGAAACCAGGTTCTTTAGACATAAAACGTCTGTCATTAAATGAGACTTCATAATCAACATTATTTTTCAAATCTGGGTGACATTTCACTTTTCCATAACATATTTTAGCAGTTTGTGGTTTAAGTATTGTAGAGCTTTTAATCCTAACAATCGAAGATATGTGAATGTCGTCCTCAAGGCTAACGTAATGTTTCTCACCTATTCTTAAGCATCCTAAATCAAAATAAATTGTAACACCATGTGCAGTTAACCAATCTACGCCTAATATTACATTCCTATTTAGATCTCTAACTATATAGAACATTTGTGACACTTCCGTTCCACCAATTTTAAAATCAATATTAATGCTCCCATCTAACTTTAGTGGATTACCACCAGCAGACTGCAGCTTAACGTCACTGCGCTGTAGTGACCAAACCTCTTACATTTGAAACATTTTAGAGGGCGTGAATGGTCCACCTCCATGTGCGTAGGCTTATCATGATGCTCGTATCTACCCGAAAGTCCTACTCTCTTTTTCAAATTATGTTCAGTTGTGGCAATGTTTATTGCCCCTTGTAAGTTATCTGGATTACGCCTTAAGATAGTTAATTTAAGAGTGTCACTACTAAGCCCATCAACAAAGATATCCACAAGCTGCCGATCTACAGCTTGACGACCCTGACCATTGAAGGCTATCTCAACCATAGACATTAACTTATCTGCGAAACTTATAATATTTTCGTCATGGCCTTGCTTCATTGACCTTAGAACGGACATAGCATGATGAGCATCATTAACGTCTGAGAATTTAGAGTACAATTCCCTCTTTAGTTCACCCCAAGTCATGTTAGTTAGTAACCTTTGAATACATCCTGAAACAACCCCCTTGCTGCTTTGGAAAGCAACAAGTTTTAATCGAGCATCAGGCAAATTTCTCAGCCTTCCGTATTTCTATATAGATTGTACCCATTGTCTAAAATTCTTAGGTTGTCCATCGAAAGTTTGAACAACCTGTGAAATCCATTGGTCAACAACAGATGTTGACAAATTTCTCATTTCCATTGCAACTAGACCAAATAAATCCCTAAATTCCTGTTACGCCATCATTAAATTTATTTGCATTTATTTACTTAAATAATTTCAATTAAATGCAAATGCCGAGATAGGACATAACCATATCAACTAAATATATCTTTTAATTTTTAATTAAATGTAATTGCCATGACTGGACATAATAATTGTCTTAATCAAATATAATTATATATATTTTTTTATTAATTATAATTAAATGTAATTGCCATGATCGGACAAAATAACCATCTCAACCAACATAAATTCAACAAATATTTTAGTAAGCAAAGGTTAGCCACATTGTATAAGTATAAGGAAAACCAAAACAGACTAAACTTTAAGTAATGTCCAATGGTTCCTTCCTCCAAGTTCCAATCCTCTTTCACGACACCAAATCGATTATGTTACGTAGTCCTCTCCTCCAGTAACATAAATCAAAAAACGAAATCGTATAGTTTTCTAATTTTAATTTGTTTCAAAAGTTCATCGTTTAAATCATAATCTTAAACCATCAGTGAGCATTTTAATAATTAATGCATTTTACATTTCGAACTCTGAATAGTACTTCGTTCTTTCTCCTAACTCTGAGCTCTCTCTGACTATTCACAATATAACAATTAGTTTTAGTAGAATTAAATTTGTTATTGACCGCAGTAGGTGTTATCCTTATTACCCAATTAAGTTTCAAAACTGCAAGTCCCGTGACCAATGAAATTATATGTTAATTTTCTGATGCAATACTAATTTGGAATGTCATGTTTTAATGAGGGTTCCAAAAAGTAGCCAAAAGTTATGATTTTACGTCAATCAATTCCCCAGAAATATTATATACTGCCTATCAATTATGAAATTGTTTATCAGTTTTATGGTGCAATGTAAACATCAAAATATTAATTAGTACAAACTGTCGCACGCTGACTTAAGTTGTTTATAGAGACTTGTTCTGCTACCAATACATATATGTCTAACTTACACGGTCATTATCAAAGTACAGACTGATATACAAATGTATGTCCCTTAAGGAGGTACGCGCACCTTTGATCTAACGATCGATTTTCCTTGAAACATCTTAAAATGACAAAACAATCTTCTAGAACAACATTGGAATCATAAAAAGGATATGTCACCAGGCTCGTTTTCGACATACATGGCTTTCTAATGACCTACCATTGTATTTTGTTCATTTTATCCTATTTCCTGCATTTATGGCACCATTATGTTATTTTTAAGAGTTTTACTATATGAAACCAGTTTTAAGCAATGCATGATATTTTAGGTGTTCAATGGTCATTCCTTTTGACATTAGTCACAATTCCGGCTGCCTAGTGAACAAATTCAGTATTTGCAACATGATAAATAGTTACCCCACCCACTTGCAAAAAAAGCGCAAAAAGTGTGATTTTCAAATGAACGTCAAAATATATCTAACGATCGAAAATAATTTATAATTGGCCATAAGTTGAGTATTAAATAGAACGCCAGTTTAGTCAAATAAAAATAGGATCACCAGCCTTTTTTGGGAGCTATTCATCAAAAAGTACTTATTATGAATAAATTTGCATAAAATTAACCCAATTTGCATATTGTAATGAAAGAAAATGTCTATGCACTACATATTATATATAAGCATATGCATTTGTACCATTGCAGGTACTTATTGTGAACCCATATTATTCACAAGTTTGCCGTTCCCCACCCACTTTTCATGCATGAAAAAAATAAAAAGTCAAAAATATCTATTTTGTGCAATAGTATTATGTTTATTGTCATTAATCAACATGCATATGCGATCATTGAAACTAAAATTCATGTTTGTTCTTAAGTTAAACGATTTTAAAATTTCGCGCATGCGCACAAGGCAGCTCGGACCTCCTTAAAGTGGATACTCACTGATGATAATTTAATCAATGCAATCAAAGAAAATACACAATAAACATGGTGTGATAGGCATTATGTTATAATTGGTTTATGGTCTTTGATATTGTTGAACACTGAAAACATGTCTTATGATAATACCTTTTAATGAACTGATACGAGGTTTTATTTATAAGCATAGAAATATTAAATGGAACAAGGGAGTCATAATATGCAATTATGCGTCTTGAAAATTGGTTTGGTATACATGAAATTATTTAACAAATTTGTTGATAAATTTCGTATGTCAAATTATCGTGCATATAGTTTTCCCCAATTTGAAAGCTACCGGCCTATCGCGCTTATTTTTTTCTCACAATTTTGAGATTTTCATGCTTAATGTTATACACATCAGCTGTTGAAATATGCAGATAGCAGGTCGAGGATCCAGTCAATTCTCTGTCAAATGAAGTCGGTACATCATTTGCTCGCAGGAACTATTTGACTTGTATATTATTGGAATTAATAATCTGCATGATGCGTTGCATAACATCCTAACTGTACTCTCGTTATAGGCGATGAAGTCGCAGAGTGTCAGGTATACGAAGATCTGGATGACAATACAATGGACGATAAAAGTATCTATACCATCCCTGACCCTGTCAACACATAGATAGATACTCTATAGGACTTTGCTCTGTCTAGACTCGTATATAGTAGTTTCAGACGATGCTACAACTACTATACAATAATGCAATGCAATGGTCGATCAAATATCTATAACATCTCTGATTCTGTCAACAAATAGATAGATCCTATATTGGGTATTGACATGCGTATATACATGTGTAGCAGTTTTAGGCGATGTTACAACTGCAAATATTTCAACCAAATACGGTGGATATTTAAAGAGTACTGCTTTCCTTGACATATTTTTAACATCGTATAAATCATTATGATTCTATCAACAGTCGAGGTAGGTACGTACAGGAACAGGAAACAATTATATGTCATATGAAACTCATAGAAATAAAATATTATGGCTGCATGTAAATACCAGTCACAGAAATAATGTCTTGCAAAAGTCTTCGGTCAGGCAACAAAGAAGAACAAGTACTATTTGACTTGACCATTCCTAGTATGAATGTGTATATAGTCATTTTTGTATGACAACGTATTATATATGTCACATTTTGTTTTGTTTGGTTTCTATTTGTAAAACGTTTTATAACGTAATAATTTAGTAATGTCTTTATTTGTATAATTGTATTATTTGGTTTCTATGAAATCACTATTTCTATTGTTACAATGTTATACATATGTTGGTTATATGCATGTTACTTTGTCTGATTGTTATCGATAGTTTACAAGCAAATAATTACATTACTGTGATAATTGATATACATTTTGTAAAATATTTCATAACCGCATCTTTCTGCTCTCTCCAATGACTGTCTATCATTACGTGCCAATGAATGACTCATCTAAAGATTAAGAGAAATGGTATTGAATGTTTCAGTATACCCAGTAGAATGGCTCATTTTGATGTTCGCTTGTGTATTGAATTTCATTATAAATTGTTAAATTCATTACATGCTATATTCTCCCTTGTTCGACTTTAAATTTATCGTATTTGAAATATGTCGAACAAATATTTAAACTCCATTATGCTTGCAATTGAATAAAACATATCAACTGTAAGGTTGTTTTCGCTGTAATACGAAACCTTGCGAAATACTTGAGAAGTGCAAGGTAAATAAAATGTATAATAAAACAAATATCCACATAAACTCAGTACAAAAAGAAACGTAAGTTGTAATGTAATGGGTGTTTTCTACATACCATTGGGATATAGAAAACAAAACAGATAATCATCTAAACGTTTATTATTCCATAATCATACATCACACGTGAGTTCTGGTAATGAATTAATATCTATGATAAAAATGTGATTTTAATGAAACATGTACACAAATGGTCAATAATGTGTAATGTCAAAACATCAAAATGAAAAATGGTGGATTTTTGTTAAAAAATGAAATTTTCAAAATAAACGGCTTGTTCACATACCAATGGTTCCCAATGGTGAGTTTAGCTCATTTGGTCACCAGCCGGAAGCGAGGTGTGCAACCCTGATATATGCATCCTGTCTTTGCGTATTAACACGCAGACTATTGGGTATTGGTCTTGATGTTTCACTACCCGTTGCATTTCAACGTTGCAGTAGACGGGATATTGAGTCAAGATTACGGTTAAACCGTCATGTGACGTCAGTGTTATTGACGCCAGTACCGAGGAGACAAATAACCCGGTTACAGACATCATCAGAAAGCCGTCCCATAGTTCCAAGTGACAATATTTGAAAGATGAACCTTTATTTAACTGTGTCCGTCCACTATTTACAGGGATAAAATGATTTCTGCAAAGAAATTATTCATGCAGACTGGTAGCACGTGAAGCTCGTGCTTTTACAAGTAAGGACAATACCGGGCCATCAAATGCAAAAACAAAGTGTTTTTGTAATCACAATGTGAAGAAACAACTCTCGATAGGTTATGCATAATAGTATGTCGATAGTACTGAACTTTTCCCACAACATCAAAATGACTATCCTAAAACCACTTACGTTTCTTTTTGTACTGAGTTTATAACCTGAATGAACATTTTATATAAAATTTAAATCGAACAGTCAACCCAATTTAACCAATATTTAAATGAAATTGCAATAATACGTTATGCTAACTTAATGTTTTTAATTTACTCAACCGTTAATTTCTTCCTATCTTCTTGGTTGTTAATTATTTCACACTTTATGAAAAACCATGTTCACAGTTACAATGTACATTCATACTGATGGATAAATATGACGATATATGGTAAGTGAATTTTGTACTTCTGACAATTGCGTAAACTTAATACCGATTATGTTTTAGTGTTTTCCATCCAACTAGAAACGGACTGGTTAGAAACCAAGAGGTAGTATCGCGTGTATCGGTGCTATATACCTGGAACATTAAATAACCAATAAGCCTAAGCAGAAAGACTTAGGGCAGCGCCCCCAGATTCCTTGTACCACTCACATGTTCTGTCTGTTCCATTGACTACGTATGTCATTTGCCAATTAGACAGTGATGAAACGCACTACGGCTTTCTCAGTAGAAAGCAACAATATTGATACTGAAATAGAACAACCAATGTTTGTTTATGATATATTGGCTTATACGTTATTATGTTAGTTGATATTAAAATATTCACCGTTGACAGTGTCTGGTGAGACGCTGGTGGCTAATTAACTAACAATTGTCCAACGGAAGGCAACGGGTATCCGGCCCAAATGAACGCGATTGTTAAGAAATGAACTTTGCGCAGCCTAACTGAACGCTTGTCTATTAGAGGTCAACGTGTACCAGAAGCTATAGTCGCAATAGTAACACAACGTGTTAGCGTGACGAACTTTCCCTTAGCGTTCCAAAAACTAATACTAATGTTAACTACTAACAACGGATCTTAATTGACTTAAAAGTTTGACGAACACAAACCCGTCGTTGTTCATTTGGCTCAGGAGCAGTTGTTCATGCGCTACTTACGCCGTAGTTTGCACCTACATAGTGTGACAACATCCTCAAAAATAATAGACTACTTAGATCTATATTTCAATATATATTTCCTCGTAATCGCGTGTCACAGAAAACTTTGTACAGTTTGGTATCAAATTTCAAAAAATGGTATATTATATAATCCCAGCCTAAGAAATCATAACATAAAATACAGAGTTTTGTCATCCCCAATAGTTTGCCCATTTACTAAGTATATACAAGAGAACAGGTACAAAATGGATGTTTCAGACCCTTACATGATTCCACTAAGTCTTGTAAACGCATCAACAGTATAGGAAATGGTTGCGTCCTGGTCTAGATATATCTGTTCTGCATAAAACCATAAAGACCATTAACCGAGTTTAAGTTATATTTTCAGGTATTTCATCCAGGTCATGTTTTTCATAACTGAAGCTATTGTTGTCGTGTGTGGTATGGGATAAAATACAGAAAATACGGACGTCTAAATCCGGAACTGTTTAGAAACACCTGGTTCACTAAATACTACAACAACAACACAGTCATGAAAAACAAGACTAGGATTGAGACCCGTTTCGTATCTGGTGTTTTATGCTGAAAAAATCGGGGATGTCGAAACTGTATTTTATGATATAATTTTTTTACGCCTGCAGTATAATCCACAACACATCAGCTATCAGACTTTCTCAACCGTGAATTCTTCTTCTGCAGCCTCTTTACAGTTACTGTATTGCCCGCTTTTACAATCGGAGTTGAAGAGCAAATGAAATACATACATGTGTGTATGAAATACATACATGACACTATGAAGTGCTACAGTAGGTTGTAATAACAACGGTCAACACTTTTACCTGCTAATTGCATTTCGTTTCAGCAAGTATTAGATGCGAAAGTGACCCAAAATCTTGCATTATTTTGAATGTAATGCACAATGCATATAAAACTACTTTTCTTTGTCAGCATAAAACGTATATGTTATATGTTACTGTGCATGTGTTGAATGTCTCCTGACATGATCATAAATTTTAAAATTATTTACTTTGTTTACTGCAAACTATATACCGTCTAACTAATAACTCCTGTACTACTTATTGATTGTAATTGACAATGTTTCTATTACTTGTTTGACATTGTTTCTATTACTTGTTTGACATTGTTTATATTACTTGTAACTGTATATATCTTCGTATATTATATGCAAATCACTTAACGGTGGAAACAAAGAGTATATATATAGAGACAGACACACTATTTTTTAAGTTTACTTATTTACATAAAGATTATTCTATTGTCAAATATTCGGGTGTGCGGACATCATCCATACGCAGCTCTATGAGTATTCCATGTGAACAGAGATACATAATGCCTAGCCCAATGTCATTGACGATGATCATTCCATTAAAAAGGTCGACATCATTATAGCTACAATACCATTTGGTAATGGTATCAAGAATAGACCAATGCGCAATGAAAATAATTACACAAAAGATAGAGACAGAATAGGCAGAACTCAACTGAAACAGCCGAACACAGATAGCATAAAATAACACAGTTCACACAATGCGAACACACAACCGAACGAGAAAATGGACTTTTGACAGTTAAACCAGGTAGTTGATCCTTTTTACAGCTGAACTTATGTCATTCAGCGTTTGTTTTGCTGAAACTTGGGCATTCGGCTTTTTAATAGTTGGCTCTAGGTGATTCAGCCTAAAAACGAAAAAGCAAATCTCCTCAATATATTTTGTTAGGAATGAGATATCAATGTAAACCTTGCAGTGTATATAACTTATGTGAAGATGTCACTTGCAATTGACAGAGGACTGATTAGTCAATGTCAGAGTTATTAAAATAGATAAATTGTTTTTACTTAATTACATGAGTTAGGAATGAGATATCATAATGGATCTTGCTATGTAGGTAACTTTTGTGAAGACACCAATTGGGATTGAAAATGGGACTGGTTGGATCAAGGTCACTATTAACGCGGTTTTTGTGTAATGTCTGCTTGTTGTTTACTTTTTCATATTGTATTTAAAATAATTGAATACATAGAAAAATATTGTGTGCATCTCAAACAATTCTCATGGGATTGAAACCAAACTTTCACATACACTTTGTTAAAAATATTGTTTGTATTCAATAATTAATAGGAACAATTGTTTTTCCTTCGGTGGGGGATATGACTGACAGTTTTGAAGTAACTATTATGATATCATGTTGTAATCGAGAAAACACAATTTCTGGCCTGAGTTGAATGCTTTTCAATATTTCGAGAAAATCGAGTTTAAAGTTTTAGTAAGTCATATTTCTGTAATTGTTCAAGATATAGGGTCAATATTGTATGCGAATACTCATCATTAAGAATAGATTTAGAATTTCAAGTTAATTATTTATAAAATGTTGTAGGCCTTCGTGATCAATAACTTTGCATATGAACTTTAAAAAAGAGTATATTAAGTCAGACAGGGAAGGCAGCACTCAACTTAACCAGCCGAGCACAGAAAACATTAAAAACACACAAAGCACAATGCCCAACTAAACAAGCGCAGATCCGCCCAAGTCCAAGCTGTCGAAAAGTATAATAAATTATAACTAGCTGAATGACCCAGTTTCCACAGCAAAAGGACTATATTGCCCCGCTTTAGCTGTAAGAAATCTTAAAATGAAGAAGTGCCTAAACCGTGATTTATTCACCGGTATATCACGCAACACTGCGATCTATTTGCATTTTAACACGTGTAATTTGTGCAATTTTATAAGGACTAATTTATTTGCGTAGTTGATGAGTTATTTTTCATGTTGCTATTGACAACTTCCGTTGTTCAAAGAATCGTAACGTCCACCCCTGGATTTTTAAGCTTTAATATTATCCTTATTTGTCGCCAAACTGATGCTTATTCAACGCCATATTTCAATTACGTATTTCACGTTTACGCATATGAATAGATACATGCAATAACATTTTACTAGAATATAAATATAATTGTTGTTGTATATTTTTATTCAAATGGTATAAATAAAATTAAAACTATAATCGAATACATAAACAGAAGCGCTCCGAAATGAAAATTACGCAGAACTTCGCGCTCTACGGCGACGTCACAATTCATGACGTCATGAAATAAACAAGACGTAAATTTAATTCATAAAAATCGCGAATTATACGCGGGAGATAAATTAAACAACCGAAATTCTACCGTGATACACCGTTTGTTAGATCACGCTACAGCTCTATACGTTTACATGGAGCAAAATACAGCCAGTGTTAAATTATATACATAAAGATTCACGCGCTGTTAACGTCCAGATTTACGTATGCTTACTTCATGGCCGCGCCGGCGACTATAAACGTTATACAGCGTCAAATGAACAGTAATTTCCATTTTATTTCCAACTATTAATTAGTTTTCTATAATATTTAAATTATAAATTTAAACAAACTCACAGAATCCATGTTTTCTTGTTATTTATTGAAGGCGGACAAAGAGTGACCAATGTGTACAGCTACAAAGCTCCAAATATACTAACAAACTAGATGACTGATTAAGATAAATTTAATGTTAAGTTTGGCAATGTTTGGCCACGGCTTACAAATTCGGGCTGCCGACAATACAAAGGGCTAGCCCTAACAACAACAACAACAACAACAACTTTAATAAATCAAGATGTTCACAATGAACAGATAGAATTAGTATTTGAGCCAACTCTGGGTAACAGGTGTTGGGCTCACCTTATTTTATTTATATATATAATAAATGGATTAAGCTGTCTGCAACCAAGTGTTACAAACAACTAATACAAAATGTGCATTTAAAACATGTTATCACAATTAATGTCAAAATGGGTTTGAGACCCCACAAAAAATGCCGTGACGAAAGTTAGATAGTCAATACTATTAACAATCTGGGTTTTAGACCCCACACAATATTTATAATAAATAATCTGTGACGAAGGATTCTACGACGAAGATCTACAACGGTCATACAAGTACCTGAAATATATCAATAAACCAGCAAAGTATATTTTTTCAATAACAACAAAGAAAATGATATATCAATAAAACATGCATGTGTGAAATTCGCAATAATGAACACATGTACTCTATCTGTTAATAAGGGTGCGGAGGGTGGGTATTAAAGAAATGAAAGACCAGTCTCTCATTTTTATTTTAAGAAAGGAAAGCGGTGCGCATGTAACTTACGCAATGTGAAAATCACTAAAGGTTAAAACCCTTAAATGTTTAGGTTCAAGACAATAAATGTTTGGCCGCCTCAAAATAAAATCACCTATCCTGAAGTGATAGCTGCCATTATTTATTGAAGGCGGACAAAGAGTGACCAATGTGTACAGCTACAAAGCTCCAAATATACTAACAAACTAGATGACTGATTAAGATAAATTTAATGTTAAGTTTGGCAATGTTTGGCCACGGCTTACAAATTCGGGCTGCCGACAATACAAAGGGCTAGCCCTAACAACAACAACAACAACTTTAATAAATCAAAATGTTCACAATGAACAGATAGAATTAGTATTTGAGCCAACTCTGGGTAACAGGTGTTGGGCTCACCTTATTTTATTTATATATATAATAAATGGATTAAGCTGTCTGCCATATGGACCCTACACAACGGTCCAGATACGCCATGGACCGGTGTGCAGGGACCACCGCCACGAATGGTGGGGCCAGCGAAATCCGCCGTGCAACAAAGACAAACATTGCCGAGTGCCGTGAGCAAAATATCAACGGCTTATTTCTATACAATAGTTCAATTCAATTCAATCCAATTCAGTTCAACTTAACTCAATTCCATTTAATTCAACTCAGTTCAATACACTCAAATCCAATCAATTCAACCCAACTCAATTCAGATCAACTTAACTCAATTCCATTCAATTCAATCCAACTCAACTCAATCAAATTCATTAGCATATAATCAGTCATCGTTGTACTTAAACATGGGTAGCCGAGAGCAAAAGAACAACGGCCTTATTATTAAATAATTAATGCATTCTATATAGCAACAGTCCAGTTTGTAATTCGTTTGACTTTCTATGGCTTAGTAGCTGTACACTACCACCCTCAAGGTTGCACCAAAAATTCATTGCTGCTTAATGCAAAACAGCAGCCGCTTAAATGCTGCAAAATATAGTCATATTCATAGTTTACTTGATATTTGCTTGGCAAAGTAAATTGACAGACAGGTGGTTTTACAATACCACAAGACAGGACCGTGTACAAAACTTAACCACTTGCATCTTGTATTTGTTCTGATAAATCGTTAAATGTATGCGATTACTGCGAAACAACCTTTTGTCAAGAGAGCGCATAATATGGGCCCAAACGGGTCAACAAATTTTCGTACCAGCACATGTTAATAAGTTAAAAAAAAAAAAAAATTTATATATAGATATACTTCCCCTCGCTTCTAATGACACACTGGATAGCCAATTACCTTAAAGGGAGCTAATATCAGCACAATGATATCCATACAATATCCAAGTTTTTGCCAGTATGGAAGACCTTTTTGGTAGCCACTTAATTAACAGGACACAGCAACCTTGATCCTTGCAAGCCTACAGCAAATGCAACTGACAAAGGATGGTTATGAAAGCATAGTAGATGTTACATTACAGCACAAGTTGAAGTTCTATAAAAACTAACCCTTGTAGATATACCACAAAACTGTGTACTAAACTAATCCAATTGATCTACTGTATCAAATTATAAAGGCAAGCCCTAAATTGAATCTACCAGCAAACCATGAACTAATAGCCAGAAATAGATGCCAACTTGTCACTTCTTATAAATTAGTCAATGGAGTTGTACAACCAACACATAATGGACTGTGTGGAACCATGTTCAAGGTCCTAAATGATGGAACTTGCAAGCAATATAATAGTAGGAGCAATAGTAACAGAACATGGTTCATACAAAATTCTCACACCAAAATTCAAGGACTATTCAAGGTAGAATATGCATTTTCAAGGTGTTTTTTCAAACATTCACCATGGTTAAAAGGTACGAAAATGTAATAATTCACTGCCACTTTATACTCTATTTCTAGTCATACCCGAACGAGCTCAATTATCAAATAACAGTGACATTCACACTCATACATTTTAATATGTACTTTAATTATTATTTTTTAAAGGTGCTTTTGAAACCACATTCAAGGTCTGTATGAACCTTGCAGAAAAGCACTCTTAACAGTTTATAATATTAATATAACATATAATTATGTACTGTTCATATGCACAGGTGGTTTAACTAACAACATGAATTTAAAGAAGATATTTATCGAGACAACAATAAACGAAGAATAACAAAATGTCTCATGACATATGGTAACAAGCCATTACTTGGCAACTGCTATGAACTAACAAATTGTTCTAGATGCATAATTTGGTAAAATGTAAGGGACATAGATAATGAAGTAAATACATATAACTCCGCCATGACTACTGGATTGCACGAGTCTATACCATTCATCTATTGATCCTGGCAATTATCACATAACCCTAAACTAACAAATGTCTCCTTCCAGGATCATTTACTACCTCAAGTGGCAAATGTCCCTACCAGATTAATATCACCTTACTCACCATGCTTAGCATGTGCATAATAATAGCTTAATGAACATCACATGGGCTTTAGAACGAATACATTCCCTATTCTAATAACTTTACTATTTACAAGTTAAAGATAATGTGTAATCACACCAATGCCAAAATAAAAAATTGTATCAGTAACTTAGTGAGTAACTCCTTTTCACTCAGCAATAGGAAAACTGGTTTGCCTCTCATACCCTTGTGGAGATAGCTATGTCAGGAAAAAATGTGCTGAGTTGCAAGAACTTGTTTTACACTCAACCTAAAATTACTAGTATTACACCCCATACCACTAACAGTTTTATGTACACACTACCCTGATACATGGGGGACTAAAGCATGCATTTATAACTAGAAATTACACTAAATAATCTAAATCTTTAACGAACCCTCTTTTTATAAAAATTACCACTACAATATCCATAGCTAGGCAACTTAAAATAGGTTGAAAGATTGCAACTTGACCCATTACCACAGTCAGACAAAGCACACTAATTAATTTCAAATTCCAGTATGTGAACTTTGCTTGAACTAACTATATTTGTGATGTAGTTGCTGTATATTATAACCACTGCCTAATATTAAGCACTGAAAATACATCTGTCCCATACCAACATGAGTATGTGTGATTTCACCACAAAAACATCTTCAATTGATTTAATAAAAACAATCTTTAATTTGGTTCAAACCCAGTGCTGGTCATTATACTGACTACAAACAAGCATGTCCACAAAATTTTCTCTATACAAACTCTGATTGTACATTCTGAGTAAAACTTACATTTAATGTACTTATGTAACACTCATATCACAATGCCTTATTAAAAATTAAATATACCACCTGGTTAACGATACTGTTAATTCTACCCGATTGTCTCCTGACTGACTCAAGATACCCACACTTCCTAACATAAAAGCCATCAAACAGTCCACACAATTCCTGCTGACTTATACATGATACATCACACAAACCATTTCCTTTGTGTTGTGATTAGTACACATTCATGACATTCCTACAAAAAAGATTAGTAGTTGATATTCACAGTACTCGACTTATAAAGACTGAATTACAGTTTCTACCCTTAACACATTCGGTAAAACTGCCGAAATTGTTGATATATCCAATCAGACAAGACCCCTGGTAACTATATGTGCAAGCTTAACAGTAACTAAATGGTTAGAAACTGATTCACTTAATGCAATGAAATTTATATCAAAATTGATGGCATTAATTTTTGGAATTACCATCATAAACATCACAATATAAATTAAACTAACTTGAATGGAGGAAATTTTGTCGGTTAAATATCCCTGCTGTTTATGCACGATTCATAAAATGTCGCAACAGCCCTTCAAGCGGTACGTGCATATTTTTATCAAATTTAACAATCTTAAATTAAGGTGACAAGTTTTCGATATAAAATTGAATAGTTATTTTCTAAATCCAAAACCATGTTACAAGGATGCATTCCACTAACTCAAAATCACACTTATACTTTTGTTCCGCAAGTGGAACCATTCGGTAATTGGCAAACTGGCTCTATGTATGTCATTTAACTAGCCATACTTTTGTTCCGCAAGTGGAACCATTCGGTAATTGGCAAACTGGCTCTATGTATGTCATTTAACTAGTCATACTTTTGTTCCGCAAGTGGAACCAATCGGTAATTGGCAAACTGGCTCTATGTATGTCATTTAACTAGCCATATGATTCCATATATTGATAACCTAAGCATCACTTATACACATGGAAATGTGTAGATACAGCCCGAGTAAACGTGCACAAGCCAAGGGCTCAATTTCAGTCAACAATTCAGGATAGACAATATAATTATATACAAACTGAATCCAATGGGAAAAAGAAATAAAAATTATACGCCATATCCTTCAATTTAATAGATGATATCCTCCATGATGATCATTGATGCCATATCTCTGCATTCCGTGTTTCCATCACAATCCACAATAAAGCCTCTGTTCAGTATGCACCATAATCTAAAGTCTTGGCCAAATTGTGAAAGAAGAAAAATATAAATATAGCCATAAAAGTATAATTATCTTAACAATTATGAATACATATTTAATAAGTTATTTCTCTTCATGCATAATAAAACTTGACACACATTAGCCTGATTAGGTGGGCTGCATGAAGGTAATGATATGATTATATCTCTAACACAGCCCCGTTGATATATCGCCAACTTTTCCAAAAGTTCACTGGTGGCAATGCTCGGATAAAAACACTGTCTGAATAACTCGCACCTACACCTGGCTGCAGGCACTACATCCACCAGGCGCTCTTCGATTGTTCATGGCAGAACTTATTCAATATATATAAATCCCCAAGTAGGCTACGCCTTAGTTCATATTATCCAAACATCATTCACTTGATTTGAATCAGTATAGCCTTCGAAGGCCTAGATGCGTTTACCTTAAAGTTCAAGCTTGGACGGTCTGTTAATACCAAGTCGGAATCAAATAACACATGGGCCTACTCTGGTCAGCAATCTGCAGTGATGTTTAAGATCTGCCACCAGGTTAACCAATAACCATACGTAATTTATCATGGGGAACAACTCTGTACATCAAGCTACGAGTGACGTCATAAATCAGAAAATGACGTCATCCCATATCAATGCAATTTCAGGGGCGTAGTTGGTGGTTGTGTTTGGGTTCCTCAACATTGTAAAAATGTGCGACTTTAATGTCATTTTGGCCAAATTTATCATTTTACTTTCCTTATAAATTAATGTACGCACGCGTGTACGTCCGCATCGCTGGCTACGCCACTGAATTATGTAATAAAATGACAATTCAGCGTGTCATATTCTTTAGAATGTTCAGATCTACCGTACTAAACAATAGCTATCTGCATATAAACACAACTACATGTCAATCATGATAATCTAAACAGACAGACAAAAACCTTGACCATGAATGATGCAATCGAATTCGTCTGTTCCATCTCGATTGTTGAAATCATCTAAAATCAGATATAAAATAATACCATCCAGACCTCAACCTGACACATCAGTTGTCACCAAACCTTCATCTAGCAGCATCCACAATTAATACCACAATTTACAGTAACAAGCAGGATTCAGATCACATTAAAGAAATGAAAGACCAGTCTCTCATTTTTATTTTAAGAAAGGAAAGCGGTGCGCATGTAACTTACGCAATGTGAAAATCACTAAAGGTTAAAACCCTTAAATGTTTAGGTTCAAGACAATAAATGTTTGGCCGCCTCAAAATAAAATCACCTATCCTGAAGTGATAGCTGCCAGTATTTGCCGATCCCGGAAGTCGACGTGCATAACAATAACTGATATGACGTTACGTTTGTTCACGCGACGTCGCCACACAATCTCCCGCCAAAATATCATTAATTTGAAAAACAAACGCATTAATTGATGTCTTGTATGCAGTATCTCAGGAGCCTTGGCGGGCTTGGGCACCAACCGTCCCTCGGGGCTCTGCAGATGCTATAACCCGAAAAGCATGTGTTAACCCTACATATTTAAATTTGGTGTTCGGAGATAGTGACGTAACGCACAAAACTGGAACTACTCCGTAAAGATCGATTGCCGTCGTTTATTAAGTTCATACTTAATAATATCAAACGTTTCTATGTGCATGATACACATATCGTTAGAAAGCATATACGAGTACAATAACAAATCGAATGTTATAAGTTTCATGGAGTCGACAACTAAGCTTAAAATGAAAAATACGCAACAAAGATAAAATTTGATTCAAAACTGACATGTCACAACGTTGCGGTTTTGCATGAGAAATTACATTTATACATTTATATTGATGTGTACATACTTATTTTTAGCTCACCTGAGCACAAAGTGCTCAAGGTGAATTTTTGTGATCACCCTTTTGTTCGTCGTCCGTCGTGCGCCGTCCACCGTGCGCCGTCAACAATTTGACTGTTAACACTCTAGAGGTCACATTTTTTACTTAATATTTATGAAACTTGGTCACAATGTTTGTCTCTATGAAATATAGGTCAAGTTCGTAACTGGGTCATCTGAGGTCACTAGGTCACTAGGTCACATCAAAGAAAAACCTTGTTAACACTCTAGAGGTCACATTTTTGACATAATCGTAATGTAACTAGGTCACAATGTTTGTCTCTATGAAATCTAGACCAAGTTTGTAATTGGGTTATCTGGGGTAAAAAACTAGGTCACTAGGTGACATAAAAGAAAAACCTTGTTAACACTTTAGAGGTCACATTTTTGACATAATCTTAATGAAACTTGGTCACAATGTATGTCCATGGGCCAGTGGGGTAAACCCTCCCCCCTAGGGAATTTCTGCACTTTGGCCGTTAAGTTTTTTTTGGGGTAAAACGTTAAAAATATGAACGAAATTGTGAATTTCTGGAATTGGTTAATTACTATCACATTTAGTAAGTTATTTTGTAATTAAACACTTTCATGGGTTGATATTAACTTATAGTCTAAGTCTGCAAAATTTTAGTCCCGTGTTATTATGCAATTGGGATATTTTTGGGGTAAAACATTAAAAAATACATGAAAATTTTGAGAATCGGTACACTTTAATCATTATGGCAGAATACAGTGGCATTGATCTTTTTTTTTAGTAATTATGAAAGGCTTTGAACTACCAATACTTTTCCCAAAGTCTGCACTTCAGACATTGGGGCGTTCAGCAGGAAAAGCAAAAATAAGATTATCTCCCCTGCTTTTAAATGGTGTACAAATTGTAACGATGTATTCACTTAACTATGCTATAACACATTGTGCCTTACTGTATTTTAATTGCAATTGTGAATACCAATAAAGCCATATTCCCAAAATGTATTTTAACATTTTAATGTACGAAAGGTGGGTCTATTATGGAAAATGGCCATAAAAATGGCCGCCAAAATGACTAAAGTATTGAAAACAGCCGTTCTACTTATTTAAGTACTCACAATATGATTTTGAAATCTATTTCCATTTTTCACTTTGTTTGCAATGTACGTTATAGTTGGCATCAGTTAAATTTGTATTGATTGTGTTAAATTATACTTACATGTATTTTACAAGAGTGGGTGGGGTAAATATACATTCATTTTTTTCAAATGTTATTGTACAGCTATTCCTTGTGACACAATGGCTGTGCATCATGGTTGTGTCAGGAATGGCTGTTCTGGGTGGTTGTGAGTATCCAAGAGGACCAGGAATCTCTCGACCTTGTAGTTGCCAGTACACATAGTGCAATAAATGAGATACCACATGATAGTGCACATCCTATAAGACCATGGATATGTGTATCCAGTAGTACTGTCTGCTCATGATGTGTGTCAGTACCCCACAGCACCATAAATACCTGCACCTAGTGGTATTCGGTACCCTCTAACTGATACACCTAGTGGTTATGAGTACCATATACAACCAAGTATGCATGAACACGGTGGTTGTGGGTACCCATTAAGACTAGGATGGATGTACCTAATGGTTATGAGTACCTAATAAGACTAGGAGTTTATGTGCAAGGTGGTCGTGAATACATACATGGACTAGGACTGATTTACCCAGTGTTTATGATTGCCTAACAATACCAGGAATGTTCTACTTAGGCACTAAGTCGACAATAGGACGAGGAATGGGTGCTTCTAATGGTTGTCTGTACCCAACAAGACCAGTAATGTATGTACATAACAGGATCCGGAATAGTGGCTATGCATACCAAATAATGCCATGAATGTATGTACATGTACTAGTAAATGATGGTAGTGGGTACCCAATAGGACCTATAACGGTTGTGTATTGTAGCTGCAATCCAATTCTGATGCATGTACATGGTGGTTACGGGTACCCACTTAGTCTTGGAATGTATGTATCCAGTGGTTATGAGTACCTAATAAAGTCAGGACTGTCTGTACATCGTGGTAATCATGACCCAATCAGACAAAAATTGACCGCTCCTTGTGGTTGTTAGTACATAATCCGTCTGCAATCGTCTGTACATTGTGGTTTGGAGTATCCAAAAGGACAAGGAATGCATGGGGCATGATAGTTGTGGGTACCCACTAGGACTTGAAATGTATGTACCTAGTCGATATGAGTATCTAATTAGACCATGCTTCATGTACATGGGGTTAGTGATTACCCAATTTGATGAACAAAATGGTCACAGCTGAGGGTTAGGCATGCTCACTGCTGTATTTTAAAGGCCAGGAATGTCTCTACATGGTGTCAATAGGACAAGGAATGGGTGATCCCAATAGTTGTCTGTACTCAATAAGACCAATAATGTATGTAACTAGTGGTTGAGAGATGTCTTAACATGATGATGTTCAGTATCTATCCTAAACAGGAATGTCTGTTAATCGTGGTTATTGGCACCCTATACGACCAGGAATGTATGTATATGCATGGTAGTCAGTACCCACAGGGACCAATAATGGCTGAGTATAGTGGCTGTGAGGACTCGATTATACCACTTATGCATGAACATAGTGGTTTTGAGTACCCACTAGGACTATGAATGTATGCATCTAGTGGTTATGTATCCCTGATAGGGCCAGGACTGCCTGTACATGGTGGTAGCAGTGACCGAATGGAACAACATATGACTGCACCTAGTGGTTGTTAGTGCCCAACCCAGTCACAAATGTCTGTACATTGTGGTTTTGTGTATTCAATAGGACCAGGCATGCATGTACATGGTAGTTGGGGTACCAAATATGACTAGGAATGTATGTATGAGTATCCAATAAGAACATCACAGTCTGTACACGGGGGTAGTGATTACCCAATAGAACAACAAATGGTCGCACCTAGTAGTTGGTAGTTCCCAATCGGACAATAGATTTTGTACATGAAGGTTTCGAGTAGTACATATGTTATGAATGGTCAATAAGGCCAAGCATATAGCCACATGGCGCGCCTGAGTTATCAATTGATGATCGGCAGTATCCAACGAGAATGTCTGAACCTAGTGGTTTTGAGTATTCTTTACGACCAGCAATATATGTACATCGTGGAAATGAGTACCCAATTGCACCTATAATGCCTGTACATGGTGGTTTAGAGTACCAAATAGGCTGTATATGGATATGTAAGTCACCACTATGACTGGGCACGTATGTACTTCAATAAGCAGTTACGAGTACCCAATTAGAACATGGTAAGTGTGACTACCCATTGAGACGAGGAATGAATGTACCTACTAGTGGTTATGGGTACCCAGCCTGACCAGCAATATCTGTATAAGTATGGTGGTTTTGAATATCAAATAGAACTAGGAATGGTATTTGCTATGCTATCAAATTAGACTAGGACTGTCTGTGCATGGTGGTAGTTAATACCCGATAGGACAACTGATGTCTGTATAGGGTTGTTTAGTGCTAAATAGAACCAATATTGCATGTAATGGTTATTCGTATGTACCAATTAGGACTAGGTATGGATGTACTTAGTGGTTTAATAATAATTTACCCAACAGTACCAGAACTGCCTATATATGGTTAGAATGTAATTTTGAATACCCATTAGGACTAGGAATGTCCGTACCCGATGGTCGTAAGTTACAACTAGGACACCAATTCCCAAAAATCACCCTTTCCATTTATTATTTTTGTAATTTTCCCCCAAACTGGGTCATCTGGGGTAAATAACTAGGTCACCAGGTCACTGATTCTGCTTAAACAGCTAGTCATCAGGTGAGCGATATAGGGCCAATGGCCCTCTTGTTTTTTTTGAAATTGGAGAAATACTCGGCGAATGCCGTTACCTTTAATTTTTCCACAAATTTTCCCGAAACGTGTCATATTATCATATTTAACGTTAAAAAATGAAACAGAAAACAATACTTTTTTACCATTTATTGCAAAAGAATTCACTAAAGAAAAAAGTCAGAATACGTTTTTATCGTTGTTTACATAAATAATTTTGATTTTTTAAATAGGACACATACTCGAAAAATGCCGCATGTTTTTTGTCACAAATTTTGTCCCACGCGTGTATAATAAATTAAACATGAAATTTCGGGGATAATTTTAAATTGTGTATCGTTGAAAGAACCGCAAAGAAAAAATGTCAAAGTACCCTTTTTTGTTACATGAACAATTTCGATTCTGAAATCGGAGACATACTCGAAAAATGCCGTTACTTTTTCTTAGTCCATTGATTTGTCCAACGTAGCAAAATGTACTCAGTTATAGTTTAGTATAAACTAACAACGTTGCATGTCCAAACCCAATCTTAACAGTAGCAACGTGTTAGCTTAACATAACAGTAAAATAGATTATATACATAAATATTAAAAGTACATATAAAAATGCTTGGTTAACCCAAAAACTAAGCTCCCGCGTAAAGTCAACAAACAACGTCATTTGACGCAACGTTTAGTGGTTCCAGTTTTGTGCGTTACGTCAGAGCAATTTTGTCAACGTATTTCTATTTTTCTTAACGGTGAACTGCTCTATCACATGATAGTTAAGGAGATCGAGCCGTTCTGTACTACAAGTTAAAGGAGATAGAGCAGTTTTTTACTGAAAATTAAGGAGATATTGCAGTTCTGTATTAAAAGCCGTTTGTATTGAACGTCAATGGATATAGAGCAAATGATTACTCATGCACTAAGAGTCAGATGTACATATTAATTAATTAGACTGGTTATACATGACGTTTACCGGTAAACGGCTCCAACTCATGGAGTTGAAACAGTACGGGAGTTAATTATATATATATGTATTAGATGGAGATAGAGCAAATCATTACTGGGTATCTTGGTTTGTGTTGGGTAAATATATAATTAGATAATGTGTTATTGTAGATCTTGGCAAGACGATTTCGGTGATATAAAAATATTAGTTTTGACAGAAATGGAAATAGAGCACTACTGTACTTAGGCGACGAAATAGAGGCTTTATCGGGCTAACGTGCATGTGCAATTTTGTTCTTTTGTAGAACATTCAGAATACAGTACAGTGGTGTGAAAATCATGAAGTTGGTACTAATTATAATCTTCTTTACGATCATACGTAAGTACACACATAATAATCATGATTTAATATACAAGTACTTAACTACAAGTACATTTTTATCATATTTTCTTTACTACATAGATGAGGATAATAAAATCATTATGGTATTTGTTTGATTTATTCACTTCTAGAGTACAATTACACAACGATATTTAGTATTAGAATCTTATCATTTTAAGGTTTTGTTTGTTTTACAGCAGCTGTCGATTGTGCTTGTACTAACTGTGACAGATGTATCAATGACCAATGCGAGGACAAAGAACAGAATCAATGTAAATGCCCTGATGGTTGCAAAGACGGCTACTATGGTGGACAGTGCCAAATTAACTGCCCGTGACAATGTGTTTCATGTGCAAGGTCGTATGGAAACAAACAATCTCCTATCTACCATATATGCTATGAATGTAGTGATGGATATTACAATGGAAGCTCAACAAACTGTACAAACACTTGCCAACAGAATTGTAGACAATGTACATCCAGCACATCATGTACCGCGTGTGATAACGGCTGGTATGGTACAGCTTGTTGGACACAGTGTTCCACAGATTGTCTAGGTAATGTTTGCAGTAAAACGGATGGTTCGTGTACACAGGGATGTAAGAATGGAAAATATGGCGATCAATGTCAGCACCAATGTCCAGCAACATGTAAAGATAATGTATGTGATGAGAATGATGGTTCCTGTACACAGGGATGTGTGGGCGGAAGTTACGGTAACAAATGTCAGAATCAATGTCCACAGAATTGCATACAATGTACATCAGCCACAGTATGTACCGCGTGTGATAATGGCTGGTATGGTTTTACATGTGCGTCACAATGTTCTCCCAATTGTCTAAATAAGGTATGCAGAATATCTGACGGGTATTGTACACAGGGATGTGTGAGTGAATACTACGGTAACCAATGTTGGAATCAATGTCAACCTGCGTGTAAATTTGGTATATGCCATCGGACTGAAGGGACGTGCAGTTCCGGTTGTATTGATAACTTTGTTCTGGGTGCGGACAATAAATGCAATGTTTGCATACCGGGAAAGTACGGAGGGGACTGCAAAAGTGATTGTCTAAGTGTAACATGCTTAAACAATAGATGTGATCAGAGTACTGGAATCTGCAGCAATGGTTGCATGAGTAATTTTGCACTTAGTGAGGACAATCTATGTGACGTTTGTAAAGCAGGTAAATATGGTCAGAATTGTGAATCTAATTGCCCCACTGCAACATGCTTGAATAATACCTGTGATAGGGACGATGGGACGTGTTCAAATGGTTGTACATCACCAAACATCACTGGTACATACTGTGAGAAATGTATCAATGGATCGTACGGTAACATGTGTCAGCTACCTTGTCCGAATAATTGTCAAGGCAAAGTGTGTACACGTTACCAGGGTACGTGTAGTGACGGTTGTGAAGGAGATCAATTCACCGGAAGTAAATGTGAACAATGCAAAGATGGTTTCTACGGTGAACGTTGTACGACTGTTTGTCCAGCTAATTGTAAGATTACTTCTTGCATAAAGGTCGATGGTGCATGCTCTTATGGATGCGCAGGTAATTATACCGGGACAAAATGTGATGGTTGCAAACCTGGATATTACGGAGATAGCTGTGAGTTACGATGTCCCTCGTCAAGGTGCATCGGTAGTGTATGTACCAGAAGTACCGCACAATGTGAATCCTGCATGGTCGGTGTGTATGGACCTTACTGTAATCAAACATGTTCTGTAGGCTGTACAGGTAATACATGTGATCAGCTGACCGGGGATTGTGAACACGGATGTAAGGGAGGTTATACTGGTGATAAATGTTGTCTACAAAATGGACATTGTGAGAGGTGTGAGGACACAACACTTTGTGCTGAATGTAATACTGGGTATTATGGAGATAATTGTGATCAACCTTGCTCAGAACATTGCCTGGACGAATGTTTGAAGGGGGGTGGAGTTTGTAAAGCCTGTAAGCGTGCATTCTTTGGACAAAAATGTACAAACATATGTCCCGAAACGTGTAACATTGACCATAATTCGAATATCTGCGATGGTACGACTGGGCGATGTTTGCATAGCTGTTTGGATGGGTATTTCAACATTCGATGTAATGAACTATGTAAATATGCATGTTTAGAGAACTCTTGCAATCAATACACGGGGAGATGTGACGGCTGTTTACCCGGTTACCATGGTAACCAATGTAATCAACATTGTAGTAAAGAATGTATCAACGCTACATGCTCAGAAGATGACGGTATTTGTACATACGGTTGTACTGTTGACTCTGAGAAACCACATTGTTTGCAAGGTTAGTAATAAAACTAGAATAGTAAGATAACATTCCATTTTAGGGTTACGAGTATTAATATAATGTTTTTGCATAGTTTTCCGCGTAAAGCTTTTTCGTTACCCACAATGCATCTAACTTATAATTATGCCATATATTGTTAGTTCATACATTGAATACATGTTGATTCATTCAGAGATGTAGAGTTATTTATATACAAATGTATACGAACATGCATTATAATTTGTTTTGATGGAATATCGTATGGCTAGCGAGGATTTTTCATTAATATCTACCAGGGTAATATTTGGGCTCCTTCATTTTACCAACGTTACGCGTACGCCTATTTTTCTTTGTTTCTTCACATTACAGATGGCGATGTAGAATTACAGACATCATTACCAGTTGTTGGGGCTATTGTTGGTGGGGTAGTTGTTGTTTCGATCGTGATTGGAATTGTTATCATATATGTGTTGTATAAACGGTAAGAAACCACTATTGAAACTATCTTTCTGGACATTTCACACGAATAGTTGGGTTTGTTCTGCGTCACTGTCACAAACCCAACCATCGGCACCAGACCCCAGTGCCCAAGCCTCATATGCGAAAATCGTGAATAGAAGACATTTTCACTAAATACAGGACTGAGAATATCCCATTGTTGTTTATGGGTTTTCATCCCTGACAGTGACCACAATGATACTTGAGGGTGAAAATCGAATTGACGTGTTTACATTTTTTATCTTCTAGACGCTTGGATCTTGAAACCAAGCGTTTACTGATCGACAGTACTGTTTTTATAGGTTATAAACCACTAAATACATACGCGAACCAATATCAGATACGCGGACCTATAGTCCTTACTTTACCTGACTGGAAATTGTGAGTTGCCTAGACAAAATAGAACTAGAATCATCTTAAATGAATTTACTACATTTATTAAGTGGGCTCTGTTTTATAAATCCAGGGTTGCCCGCAAGACTGTTGTAACTGCTTATTATTTAAGAAGCAAGTAACTACAATATTGAAGGCAACCCTAGATATTCTAGTTGATTAATAATTAAAGAATGAACTGTAATTACCATAGTGTACTATGCATTAATAAGGGTATTTTACCAACCCATACATTTTGCAACGAGAGCTTTTAAAATTAACCGAATAACCCGAACCATCTTCATTATTACAGTAGACATGCAACAACGTCATCAGATGGACATGAAATGACACCAAATGTTGGTCAGCCGGTTCTAGCTGAAGCTGAACTATACAATGGTAATATTCCTTATTAAGATTGATCAAAAAACGATGATACATCACAATTGTGGCGTTATTATAATACATTGTATCAACATTCCGAAAATGGATATTAAATCCAAACAGAATACACGTGACACGATGATACATTTTAGTTGTTAATATAACCGGGCTAATCTCATTTCTTGTTATTAAGACGAGGCAACGTAATTCTACCCCGTTTGTTTTGTGCATACGACTGCATACATAAAGATAATATAAGTAGGACAGGGTAGGCCGCACCAAACTTAACCAGTCGAGCACATAAGACATTAAACCATCACATACCACAATTACAAGGCTCAATACCCAACACATAACCGAAGAAAAATGAACTGCCTAAGTCCGATCGGTCCAAAAGTTGAATGAAATAGTTTCAGCAATCAAACCCCTGAATGTCCTAGCTTAATAACCTAGTGTCAACAGTAAAACGTTGAAATACCTAGGTTTACCTGTCTGAAGTCCTTAAGAGTTAACGAATAACAGTAATCAAAATTATAAATAATGCCATAGTGCCAGCCGAATGACCTAGTTTCAGCAAAAAATAAGCTAGAAGCCCCAGCCGAATGACCAAGTTTTAACAAGTTGAATTCACTATCTAAATGGCCCAGTCTCAACAAGCCTAGCGCCTAAGCTGAATAACCTGGCTCCAAAAAGCTGAATGCCCCCCAGCCGAATGACCCACTTTAAAATAACTGAATGCCCACGGCATAAAAGTAAGGGTATCATTATTCGGTTATATATGAATGGAATTCATAATCTGTATGATGTATAGCTTAATATACAAAATGTACTCTCGTTATAGGCGAAGAAGCCGCAGACTGTCAGGTTTACGAAGACCTGGATGACAAAACAATGGACGACAAAAGTATTTATACCACCCCTGACCCTGTGAACACATAGCTTTATCCTCTATTAGACTTTATCATGCCTAGTCTATAAAGTAGTTAGGACGATCTTACAACATAAAAGTGGATGTGTTGAGGACAACATATAACAATGTAGTCTTCCTAAGGCGACAATTATTGTCATGAAACTATGTACGAAACCCAGACACGCAAACACGAACTTTTCTACAAAATATCTTTAAATGAGTATTATAAAAAAATACTGCTTTTTGTCAGATTTATAAACTTTGAACTTGAACTTTAAAGCAGTTTAAGACGTTGTTACAAGTGAAAAGTTGGAAGCGTCGCTCAGAGGACAAAAAAATATCAATGTCGTGTTCATTAAGCGGAAATAACTGCCATGAAACCGTCATACATTTTAAGAAACAAGAAGAAAATGTGAACATTTCTACAACACATGTTTTCACGATTGATATTTAAGAGTACTGCCTCTTCATTGCCATTATTATTATCATCGTTTGAATCATCATAATTATATCAACTATCAAGGTGGGTACGTACAGGAATAGGAAATAATCATATGGAATATGAAAGTCATAAAAGTAAAATATTATTTATGGCAGCATGTAAATACCACTCCCAGCAAACGAAAGCAAATGTTTGCATCAGCTTTCGGTCAGGCTATGCAACTAAGAGGAACAAGTACTATTTGTCTTTACCATTCCTAGTATGAATGTGTATATAGTCGTTTTTGTATGATATCGTATTATATATGTCATATTTTGCTTTGTTTGGCTTCTATTTGTAAAACGTATTATAACGTAATAATTTAGTAATGTCTTTATTTGTATAATTGTATTATTTGGTTTCTATGAAATCACTATTTCTATTGTTACAATGTTATACATATGTTGGTTATATACATGTAACTTTGTCTGATTGTTATCGATAGTTTACAAGCAAATATTTCCATTACTGTGATAATTGATATACATTTTGTAAAATATTTCATAACCGCATCATTCTGCTCTATCCAATGACTGTCTATCATTACGTGCCAATGAATGACTCATCTAAAGATTAAGAGAAATGGTATTGAATGTTTCAGTATACCATGTAGAATGGTTTATTTTGATGTTCGCTAGTGTATTGAATTTCATTATAAATTGTTAAATGCATTACATGCTATATTCTCCCTTGTTCGACTTTAAATTTATCGTATTTTGAAATATGTCGAACAAATATTTAAACTCCATTATGCTTGCAATTGAATAAAAACATACCAACTGTAAGGTTGTTTTCGCTGTAACACGAACCCTTGCGAAATACTTGAGAAGTGCAAGGTAAATATAATGTATAATAAAACAAGTATCCATGTATAAAAGCAATGCTGTTTAAGTGTTATTTTACCGTAGTGGTATGTTTACTTCCGTAAGCATTCGTAAAATACAATCACACAAACAAAAGCTTTGGTTACCTTGCATCATAATATATTTTCTTGTTTTTGTGTTGTGTTATCATGCATTTATCAGCAACAAAGACTATTGTTCGAATAGATGTGTTTGTGTTTCGCCATAAAATTTTTCTTCAAGTTCCTTGAAACTTAAACCCTACTCTATAGTAAAAAAATGTGTTAACTGTCGCGACATGCAAAAAATTGTTTTTTGAAACATCAGAAAACATCATTCATGAACCTGCAGCTTCGTTGTATGTTAGATATACACTCAGGGTGTTACCTTTCCAATACTGTTTACGTCAATATTGTAAACTACGACCTCCTGTGTCAATGACAGATACACTACCAATGGACAACAAATTCCGATTCCATTTCCCATAAATGGCCGAAATATCAAAGTCTCAGTTAAACATCCCACCAAGAACAGTTACAAATTTGACTTGAAGATCATAAAGGTAGATGTTGTCAAATACAAATTCACTTATTCCTAACCACAAACAAAACAGGTAACTGTTAAAAAAATGCTAAGCAGGATATGTTTAAGTTTCCTTCCTAACTAACATGAGCTGGCAACATGCTGAAACAAAATACGACGAACGTCTATTTCTGTTTATAGTTGTTTACTGATACATTTCGTGTCAAACATTTAATTCATTTTCGGAAATAATAAATGTGTATAATGCGGATAGATTACTCTAAGCATGAGTAATTAAAAGATTTTTGTGTTAAATATTTCAATTTGCACCATGCAGCGATGTAGTTCCGAAAAGATGACACGCATATACTTAATGTTAGCATGCTAGGTTGCCTCAGACATTTGATGTTAAAATCCATTTACTTGCAAAAGTTAAAGATGAGCTATAAGCTGTTGGTTTGCTGTGTTTTGATCGACAATTATAACTCGAGTTGTCAAATAGGAATGATAAGCAGCACTCAACAGAAATAGCCGGACACAAACGACACAAAAATAAACACTGATTATAAATACAATATACAAAGAGAACTACTAAAGTGAACAAGAAGAAAATGAAACTAAACAGCCATAAGAAACATGAATTTGACCTTTCTGCAAGAATATGAGAATTACTCCGACAGCCTGTCGCCTACGTCGGTCAAACACTACCGGAGTAAGTGCCAAACACGAAAACAAAGTACAACAATACACCACAAGCATAACCCGCAAAGCAACATCAGACAAAAAAACTATACCTGTTTTTTTGACAAACAAAAAACAGCCTTATTTGTAAGGGGGACAACACAACACACTGTTTGACAAAACAACTAAGTGTCAAAAAGACCTTGATAGTTTCGCTATACTTTATACAAACAAATTGTTTGTAGGTTTTCCACCTTCTTATAGCTGAAGCTAGATGATCATTCACCTTTTTCACCACTGGGACTTTTTCTCGTTAAGTTATGTGTTGGACATTCTGCCGTGTAATTGGGGTTGTGATGCTTTTACCTGCTGGATCGGTTAACTTGAGTGCTGCCTTCTCTGTCCAATTTTCTAATATCCCTTTATTACGGACGAAGACAAATGGCCCTGTGTGCTTAAAAGTTTTACGGTACACACGTCACAAACAGCCTGATGGAGCTGTATATATAGTGCTAATGTAAGTTATCCATTACATAAAGGTGAATGGGTCTAAAATAATGTAAATATGAAACCATTGACCATTCGGCTATTACTACAATCCCTAATAAAGGGTGCGAAAAAAACAACAACACAATTAATTTCAATGTACATGTAATATTAGTGGGCAGATATGCGGATAGCACGTACCATCCTGAAAGGCTTTCAGTTTGGCACACTCATAGATTGATATATTGTCTAGCCGTCGCACCATGCCGGCCCTCCACTAATAGTTATATCGCTGTGTAACGGTTGTTGGTTGCATAAAGGGAGGTACTTTGATAATAATGCACACAGTGTAAACCTTGTAGTTTGTCATTAGAGTAGAATGACATATATAAGCCCAACAAATCACCCTTAGTGGTGAGCTGGCTTTTTACTGACAGGATTTGTTGGTGTCAGTCTGTCCGGCACGTTACAGCTGCAACATTAAAGGATCATAGCCCTAATGCCATCTCAGAAAACATACATTGCATGAACGAGCTTCCGGTATTGATTTAAACAGTCATGTACAATACAACGTTTCATTTGTCGATGCTATTCACATTAGTTTGTTCGCATTTCACTGTCCTGTACTATGCACCTTATACGAATTATTGAGGAAACATAATAACATAATCGTATGAATTTCGCTATATGGCACGGCTTTAGTTGTTTACCATGTTTTTGTGATTATTATGCTAAATGTTTATTGTAGTTAAGCATGATCGCTCATCAAATTGCAAGGATTGTAAACGTCAATGAATATATTACATATAATCTAAATCGAATATTTAAACCAATTTAACCAATATTTAAGTAAAAGTGATTGCCCTAATACTTTATGTTAACTTACAGTATAGTTACTCAACCGTTAGTTTCTTCCTTGTTGTTAGTTATTTCACACTTTATGACACTCCATGTTCACAGTTACTTGCATACTGCTGGATAAATATGACGATATTTGGTAAGTGAATTTTGTACTGCTGACAATTGCGTAAACTTAATACTGATTACTTTTTAGTGTTTCGCGTACAACTAGAAATGAACTGGTTGGAAACCCGGAGGTAGTATCGCGTGTATCGGTGCTATATACCTGGAACATTAAAGAACCAAGGAGTCTATTCAGAAAGAGTTAGGGCAGCGGGCCCAGATTCCTTGTACCACTAAAATGTTCTGTCTCTTCCGTTGACACCGTATGTCATTGGCGAATTAGGCAAGAATAATACGTTCTCAGTCGAACGCAAAAATACAGATACTGAAAAAGAACAACCAATATTTGTTTATGCTATATTGGCCAATACGTTAGTTATTAGATAGTTGATATTAAAATATTCACCGTTGGCACGTGTCTGGTGAGATGCTGGTGGTGTTACACTTAACCGATTTAAAAACGCAACATCGGGTTTTTGATAAATTCTAATCAGTTAAGGAGCTTAAATTGTATTGAACATTTGCACATGATGAAATCAATACATGCAGTCAAATATGTGAACATTTCAATGTAATCAAGGTTTAATTGGTCACAAAACCAAATCACGAAACGTATTGATCAACAATGTCTAATTCGCAAAATTAATAATGTATTTATAAGCTGCATCTTGCTATGCAAATCAGGCGTCTGTGCCTCATTGGTGGGAATATATGGGGGTTATAGAATGTTGTTCCACACATCTATAAGGAAAACACGTAACACTTTAAACGCTCTGAAGTTTCTGCTTGATGATGCACTTCTTGACGGCCACTTGTGCCTGCCTTCAAATTAAGCTCAAGGAGAAAAATTCAATGACCTCCTCAGTCGTAACATAAGCTGTCAGTAATTTGTTGCCGATCTAGCATACGCTGCATTGTGTCCGATGGTTTAGATAATACCTGTCCTAGGTATATGGCATCTCAACCGTAACCGGTAGTCGATAATTGAATATGTAAGGGTAAATAAGAAGACAGAAACATTAAGCGATTTTCAATTTGGGTTACACTAAACATTAAACAAAATGTTATGAAATGTATTTTTTAGGGAAATAACTAAATCGTACGCATCATTGCCTTTGAACTGTAGGTAAAGCACCAAAATTTGTTGACCGGAAGTGGTGTCTTCATAAATAACATTCATATGGTGTCATCATTCTAACGTGCTTGTATCGCCAGCTTAACTGACTCTGACAATCGTAGGTGTAAACTGCTTCTTGAAAAAAATACTGTGAAAGTCTAAAGATCATCACCAGACGACAGTTAAACGACTTCGCCATGACTAAACGTCACATATCTGCTTAAAGCACGCCAATGTTCTATATATCCTAAAAGCGTTGCACCGTATAGAACGCATTTCTTAACTCAATTGATGTTTTTCGATCGGGTATCATTGTCCTACAATTTGACGGTCAAATCGCCACGCCCAGTGGTTTTGTTCTGGTGTCATGTGTAAATAATAAAAATGACGCCAATATGACGTGATGGGTTAAATTGAAATATTTTATCGCGGAAATCATACCAGGCGTACGACTCTCATCCCAGGTGTTGATTTAAACTCATTTCAAATATTGATTTATACAAAAAATAAATACCAGCCACCAAAATAGTTGCGTTTCTAAATCCGTTAAGTGTACTTAATTAACGAACATTTGTTCAACGGAAGACAACGTGTATCCGATCCAATGAACGCAATGGTCAAGCATGTGGCTAGCGTTAGTGAACTTAACAAAGCCTAACTGACCGCTCGCCCATCAGAGACCAACGTGTACCAAAAGCTATGAACGCAATAGTAACACAACGTGTTAGAGTAGGCGAAGTTTTCCACCAAGCGTTCCCATAACTAAGGTTACCTTTGAACAACGGATCTTAAATAACTCAGTCTGGCGAAAACCATCCCGTCTGTCTTCATTTGACTCAGTTGGGGCTGTTGTATAGTCCAGAGAATTCGACACGACTCTCGACCTTCTATTAGCATAATTTCACAGCTGATGTATTGTCTATATGTATAACCCCGCTTGTATAACTTCATCAGCGGGGAGTATTATGAAGACGCTCGAAGTGCAATACCAACACAATTCTAAAGGACCGATATTGCACGATTTGTTCGCGGAAATTTATATATTTAACGCAAGAACCATGTAATATATTCATGCATAAAGGTCAGGATCATGCCAAATTCTCTGTGCTATACATACGCTACGCAGTAGTTTGCACTTACATAGTGTACATGTAACAACATCCTCAAAAATAATATTCGAATTTACTAATTGATTTGGAAATTTGCGTTACAATTCTGCACTGAAAGAATGATACTGAAAAATGGCTGCCAATAGAATAAAAAAGTTGTTTAAAATGTGATATTCGGCAGCTCATAAATTTCCTTTTATTTTTTAATGATGTTTAAAAATATTCCAAAAACTAGAGTAGGCCCCTATCTACACAACATTAAAAAAGATAATAAATTAACAAGGCAGTATGGGAAGTAAGAAATCTGTTCCTTAGTAACAGGGGTATTACCTCCCCTGGTTTGAACTTTGACCGCCATCTGGGAAAACACAGCGATGAAAATCACAGAATGTGGCAGGCTGCCTATATCAGTTAAATTAACTGATTACACCATGAAAGTACTTGTTTTAAACAAGGAAAGTCGTATTCGATGCACATAATCAACGTACTTATACAATAACTTAAACGATAGCAGGTTTGTATCGTCCTTCGTTACTTCGTACCCAATATTTCTACTGGACATTTATCAATTTTATGAATTATATGATCAGCAGTCATCCTGTACTGGATGATAATGTTACTGATAATAAAAGAACCTGACAACTGTCTACTGCAGTTTTTCAATACTGACATGTAGCTATGAGAATTGACCAATATAAACATGTTTTTTTCAGGAGGAAAAATTTAAAAAACGCTCAATATAAAATATAGTTGATAGAAATATTTGTCTCGCTGCATTTTGTCTCTGGGTATCACCCTGCAACAACAAGAAATAATTATGCTATATGTTTTCGCGTCAAATTTCGAATAATCAATGATAGATCTATGAACAAGACTGCAAAAGTACAGTTGTCTCATGGACCAAAGACCCACAGAGGGTACACAAAACACACCGTTGAGGTCCGTGCTGATAAAAGTTTCTGTCGTGCTGGTTAAATTCCTTTCACAATTGTCGCATGACGGAGTCGGTCTTCAATGTAATTTTGTGGACTATCGTGCATCCGTGTAGCCATGTTCAAAATTTTCTATGTCCGATGTCTGTCGTAGGGTATATACTAAGCGTTTATATACTATTGGCGAGCGCTTGCTTATAATTCCTGCCTTAGTCGTTAGCATAAGTCTCTTATCTCTGCCTCTGCGTTAGCATCAATATTTAACGCTCTGCCTTTGTCGTTATCATTCGAAAACAGAACTGCCTATTTCGTTAGCATTTTATTTGTACCTCATTCAATTTAAACCTCTATATCTTCACAGAAAGTGTACATATCCCAAAACGGAAACGACATATATAATGAGGAAGGATTGAAGTTTAAATTCAATGTTTTCGAATTGTTCCAAACCACGAATTAAGTTGAGAATTCAATGTCAAAGTCGAAAGTTTCGAACTTTTGGCAAACATCGCATACCTAAAACCTGTTTACTCGATTAATATGGCATTTGTGGGCATATAAATTGTATATACTTATTGTCCATTCATCGCGTAAACGATATATGCAAGTGATCACTCTCAAAAGCAACGCAAGGCACATATAAAATAACAATTACTTACCCTACTCAAGTAGCGCAAAACGCGCGTGTGTCTCTGCCTTCGACAAACAGAACTGCCTTACACACAACGGGTTGTACGGTGTGAATTTGACTGAACTGACAATTTTGAACTGACTTCAACATAATAGTATTAAGACACCATGTTGTAATCGCGAAGAAATATAGATGATTTATCAGGCTAACGTACATGTAAAACGTTGTACTTTGTAGGATATTCAGAATACAGTACTGTGGAAATCATGAAGTTGGCTCTAATAATCATATTCGTAACAACAATTCGTAAGTACACACATAATAAACAGTATTTAATATACTACCGGTAGTACTTAACTGCAAGTTCAGTTTCTTTTTCCTAAAACATGGACGAAGATGATAATAACCATTACGGTATTTGTTTGATTAATACACTCCAGGGTACAATTTTACTACCGGATTTAGAATTACAATCTTGTCATTTTACGAATTTGTTTTACAGCAGCTGTAGATTGTACTTGCACTAACTGTGACAATTGTGTCAATGAAAAATGCGTGATAAATGATCAGAATAAATGTAAATGCCCGGACGGTTGCAAAGACGGCTACTATGGTGGGAAGTGCCCAAATAAATGCCCTGGAGAATGTGTGTCATGTGGAAGGTATTATGGAAGAAAGGGTGATCCAACAAACAATATATGTTATGAATGTAGTGATGGATATTATAATGGAAGCTCAACAAACTGTTTAAACACATGTCCACAGAACTGCAGACAATGTACATCCAGAACAGCATGTACCGCGTGTTATAACAATAGGTATGGTTCTACATGTGAATCTCAATGTCCAGCTGGTTGTCAGGGTAACGTTTGTGATATATCTAATGGATATTGTACACAGGGATGTGTGAATGGAAAGTATGGTAACCAATGTTGGAATGACTGTTCGGCAACATGTAGAGGTGGTGTTTGTGATCAAACTTCCGGAACTTGTACTAACGGTTGTATTACTAACTTCGGTAACCAATGTCAGAATCCATGCCCACAGAATTGCAGACAATGTACATCAACGGCATCATGTACGACTTGCTATAATGGCTGGTATGGTACTACATGTACAATAGGTTGTTCGTCAAATTGTGCCAGCAACGTGTGCAGTACAACTGATGGTTCCTGCACACAGGGATGTGTGAGCGGAAAATATGGTAACCGATGCCAGTATCAGTGTCCATCAACATGTAAAGATAATGTATGTGATCCGATTGATGGTTCCTGCACACAGGGATGTGTGGACGGAATGTACGGAAACCAGTGTCAGTATCAATGTCCGCAGAATTGCAGAAAATGTTCCTCAGCCACCGCATGTACCGCGTGTTATAATAACGGATGGTATGGTTCTACATGTACGTCGCAATGTTCCTCAAATTGTCGAACTAATGTGTGCAGTAAAACTGATGGTTATTGTACACAGGGATGTGTGAGCGGAAACTGTGGTAACAAATGTCAGAATCAATGTCCGTCAGCGTGTAAATATGGTACATGTGATCGGTCCGCAGGGACATGTAATTCCGGTTGTATTGATTACTTCGAGCTAGGTGCGGATAGTAAATGCAATGTTTGCATACCGGGGAAGTACGGAGGAGACTGCAGTAATGAGTGTCTGAGTACAAAATGCTTAAACAATAAATGTGGTCGGAGTGCAGGAACATGCACCAATGGTTGTACGGGTAATTTTGCTCTTGGTCAGAACAATCTTTGTGACGTTTGTAAAGCAGGTAAATATGGTCAGAACTGTGCATCTACCTGCACTGCTATAACCTGCCTGAATAATACATGTGATAGGGACGATGGTTTATGTACGTCATGTAATCTTGGATACTTTGGTTCACAGTGTAAAAGGGCATGTTCAGTCACGTGTACCAAAGAACCAAAGTTAGAAATATGTGATTTTGACACTGGGAAGTGTTTGCAAGGATGTGTTGATGGATATTATGATGATCACTGCAAACAAAACTGTAGCACAAATTGTATTGGAGGTATAATTATGTAGCCAGGACGCTGGGAAATGTTCAGAATGCCTTACTGGTTACCATGGTGACACATGTAATAAAACATGTAACGAACAATGTGTCAACAGTACATGCTCCCAGGATGATGCCGAATGCATTCATGGCTGTGCTGGTGGATTTCACGGACATGACTGCTCGAAAGGTACGATTGTAAAATTTACGTGTACTAAGTCTCATGTTAAAATATGGTTGATTAAGATGACATATGTATGACGATATATAATTCTACTTCATAGCAGTACACTTTTATACGTGTACCCTTACAAATGTACACTTTCAAGAACTTAGTTATGCTCGGATATGCAAGTAACATCGATAATGCCATCAGCCAGTTTGGTATTCATTTTTGATTGTTCCTACAAGGTTATTGAAATAGTATCATATGTATCCACTGTAGATAACAGTTCTGTTTAGTGATGCTAATTTTGAGCCAAGCCTCTCACGGAAATAAACACAATGACACATTTCAATATTTGCGATGAGATCTTGCTCAGATTGAGATGCTTGGGGGGTCGGGCCGTGTCACAAAGGTAACAAACACATTACAAGTACAAGCCCCCACAAAAACACCTAACACAATGAATAGGAAACACAGAATTTGAGCTGGTACAATCACAAACACATCCCACTCCGACTGTGTCTATGTACAAGTAATGTATTTGTACTCGAGATTCAGATAATTGGCACAATCTCATTTCACGAATAGTCAAAAGCGGTCCTTTTGTTGTATTGTCAATGAAATAAAAATACTTTATAATTAAATTAGCGGTAATCGTCGAATTGTGTGTTGCAAACATTTGTTGACCTATAACGTTGTGTTTAAGCCCAAGCTATTGTTGATGACCTTGGAATTGATATTACCGGACCTGTGGCTGGAGGTGTGTCTGCTGTTCTGGTTGTTGCAGTGATTGTAGTTGTTGTGGTGTTCATTTTATTACACAGACGGTATATATGATTATAGTGAAATCTTCATTGCTACTCTTTTTTTCACACAATTTTTGTAGTTTTTAATTTTGCTTTTTCAATCTGATTTGTCCAATAAGAGACTACACTTCAAAATGATCACAATAGATCCAGTAAGACATATTCGAACTAAAATAACGTGTATATGTACTATTTGCGCATTTCAATTGGTATTGGAATCACTGTGCAAATACCTAGTGTTGAAAGTGTTTTGAGAATTTAATTGAATGCATTTAAATAAGAAAGTATTACCTGTCTATATTGTACACCGGGGTGTAAAGCTGTTACCCGAGTATCACGTTACGCGTGTTAAATATAATTTAGCTTGTGTAATACGGAAGCACTGTGGCAAAACGTCCTAACTAAATATCTAAATTGCCGTTATAGCTCTTCTGTAATAATCATATATAAGTATCTCGTTTAAAGGAAACGTCGTGATGATCACCAACAAGGTGCCTTAAAACAGTTTCCAAGTAATTCATCTACGACGCCAGCATTGGGCAAAACCAACGAACAAGGTATGAGAGTCAAGGACCACAATGGAAATAAGTGTTCCTCTGAATCCTTTCTTGTGTTACCCTTGACATTTAATTTTGATTTGCCATTACTATTTTATTAATCCATGCTTACACATGTATATATTAAATGCAAGTATTTTAATATTATGATTGCCAGGTTAATTTTATGTCCGTCCGTCCGTCCGTCCTGTGTTCAGTGTTCCTGTGTTCAGTGTTGCTGTGCCGTTTATATTATGACATTGGTGTTAAACTCTGTTTAATCTGTAGAGTATTAGAATGTCAGTTATCATAAATGTATAAATTCTCCATTAATATTGTAGTAATAATTATGAAACGTCCACTAGTACATGTGTACCTTTGTCTTCCCCTTCATTTCATCAGGTAGTCTATGTTCCTACCATATATGTTTGAATGGTTGAAATTACATCCCACGGTCGTTTATTCTACTAAATATTCATTAATTTTATCCCTGTTTTAGCTACCTATGAGAACGAACGCAACGAACACCACGTAGCTGAGGAGCTAGTAGATGACGGTGATGAAGATGTTGCCGATGTTAATCCGGAGTATACATGTATCAATATCATGGAGTCCAAATCAGACCTGGATGTGTCCGACCTGTATAACTACGTATCTAAGGCTGAAAATGAATTCCTCAAGAAAGAATTTCAGGCACGTTTTTAAAATATTTATCTTAGTTTGTTTAACAATATGTCTAGATCTAAAACGATTATGTTAATGTTGAAGCAATTTCAGCGCTCAGTGTCGTTTTTCAATATTATGTGCAAGAACACGTCAGGTGGTATGCAGCAGCATTGTACAGTAGAACCCCGCTAATCCGGACCCCTCCTATTAGGATTTCCACTACTAGTACAGTCAGGACTCGATATAACGACATCCGATATACTGACAAATTCATTATACTGACATCATATTTGGGGACAAAAGTATTGAAACGCTCTTTGTATCAAATCAGTATACTGACATATTCGTTACAACGACATTTTTCTTGGAAACGAACAGCGTCGTTGTATCGAGTTCTGACTGTATATGTATATTTTTTCTTCTGCAGCAAATACCACGTGCAGCGTCTCATCCTCATACTGATGCTAGAAAACCAGAGAACAAGAGCTTGAATAGATTCAAAGGGATTTTCCCCTGTAAGTTAAATATTTTATTACACATATCTCCTGAAACCAAAATAATGAATACAAGTTAACGAAATTGGAGTTTATACTTTTGTGTGCTTAATCACATCGTCTAAAATAATGTTGATGTTCATAATATCTGATAGGCTCTCTCATATATGACACAATACGTTTTTTAAAAATACAAATACGTTTGTTAATTACTTTGTTTGTCGTGATACTTCATTCTCCAGACAAATGTACTCACCGTGTACTTCTTATTTTGTTGTAGATGATCACTCTAGAGTTAAGTTGAAAGTAGACCCCGGTTTCTTCATCAACGCTTGCTATATTGATGTAAGTTTTGGGTAATCCAACATAAATATTTTACCAAAATATCCTCTGTTTAACGATTATTTAAAATAGGTAGGTTCGTATGACTAGATAGTTAGCATTGGGACATACAATCATGTTGAACTTGAATGATAAAAGTCAACAAAATAATGCGCATTGGAAAAATGAATTATGAGGATCTAAGAATGAAACTTTACATTTCTGTTGAAGGGGAATATTCCAAGGGGTTCAAATAAATTTTCATTAAAATCTACATGTATCAGGAATTTCATGTTCTTTTAAATGCATTCCAATTTGAACGCCCCTCGTGTGTGTTTTTAAATGCATTCCAATTTAAACCCCCTTCTTCAAGTAGTTTTACATTTTTATGTATTATACCTATAAATACATTCTAAATAAAACATTCACCATTTATTGCATTACAGGGATATAAAGCTCCCAAATCATACATCGCATCGGTTGGTACGTATCGTATCCATTTACATGTGTCCTCTACAAACACTTTACACCCCAAATCTTATCTGTAGTCTTTTATCTATGTATTCTATCTACAGTTAATTGGATAGGAGTTTCAAATCTTCCGGGTATCAAATTCGCGTTCTTTTGATTACATGTAGTTTTACCGACAGTACAAGGACAAATCTTTAACAAACGTACTTATTCAAACCCGGTAAATATTGATATGTAGATCATTTTCTCGTTCGATTTCTTGGGGGCATTGTGCCGTGTAATTATGGTGTGTGATGTTGTCCGTGCTCGGCTGGTTAAGTTTAGTGCTGTCTTCCCAGTCCGACTTTCTTTCATCCTTGTGACTATTGTAACAAGGATAAATGTTTAACATTCTTATTCATACCTGGTAAACATGGATCTTGGTTATTGAGCCCAGTGTACCGATTCTATTGTTGGTGAAGCTGTAGTTTTATCTGCCACGCTGTGTTAAAGACAAACTGAATGTGATAATAATCTTCATTGTTTAAATCACTATTTTATGAGAATACTTATGCTGTTCATCCACATACAGTTCTATCTATACAGAAAGAGAATTCACTATCTAAACGTAGTAGTTACACCACCATATTTTATGAGGGGTTATATTGCTACTCACATGTTTATCGGTCTATTGGTCGTTCGGTTGGTCGGTCGGTCGGTGGTAGGTCGGTCGGTCGGTAGACCAAATCTTTTCCGTTCAATAACTCAAGAACGCTTTGCCCTAGGGTATTCAAACTTTACATAGAGGTTGGCCAGCAATAGCAACATTTTTGAATTGTTGGCTGCAATGGGGGCATACATGTTTTACAAACATGTCTTATACATTGTATTATGCTTGAATCTCTATCTAGGTTCCACTGATGGTTTTGATGAAAATATACATTGTTTAAAATGACTAGTTTTATGATTCTCGTTTTGTTAATCAACTTTATGTACTATACGGGTGACATTATGTTTGAATCTGTATCTAGGTCCGACAGCTGACAACACAAACAAGTTTACATCGTTTTGGAAAATGGTATGGTACGAGAAGTCAGATATTATTGTTATGTTGACAAACTTGAACGAACCATCGGTAAATAATATGTTTCATATATCCAATAGTTGAGTACGATACGTAATGTATTGAAGCAACTAATTATGTGCACCACTTCAAATGTATTGATCGATACTAATTGATTGGCAGATAGGTAGTTATGTTTATGGCATAATTGCACAAAGAAAAGTGCCTACTACTTACACCTTTATTGCTGCCAGTTTTGATAAATATTTTTATGATATGCAACTTGATATGCAATCACTTATTATTATCGTGATTCGCCATACCTTACTTAAACTACAATAGGTATTTTAACAATCTACATAAGCAATTATGTGTATACAAGTGCCAAATTTGCCTTTGACAAACACGGTGTCAGTTAATAGGCAACTTGATTTGTTTGTTTTATATGTGTGTCCTTTGTATGGTTTGTATAACGACATAGTATTGTATTACCTACGGATGATAGTCTCTTGCCAGGGTGGCTAGTCGCTGCGACTGCTATTAAAAAACTTTGAATGGTCTGTGCATTACTTTATTTAATTATATTGTACTACAGGGTATGAAGTGTGAACAGTATTGGCCGCCGGAAGTTGGTACAAGTTGCATGTATGGTGATATTACAGTTACACATCAAGGAATCAACGTGTATGCAGAATACAATCTAACACAAATAACAGTAGCTAAGGTTATTTTCATGTTTGTCAAATTTGCACGTGTTATATGTATACATTCATGATATGTGCCATTGAAGTAAATTGCACATCTACAGGTATAGATGCATAATGGTAAAATATATTGTAGAATTTATGTAATGCATAATTATACAAATTATAATTTCAAAAGGTATGGTGTCATGATCAATCTAATCAAGGTCGATTCGTGTATTTAATTTCACGAGTTAAATACAACATTATATGTGACATAAGACAGCTAAATGTATTCGTCTATTTAGCGTATTGAAAGCGTATTAAAGACTATGTAAGGTCATGTCAAATTATAACAGACCAATGTGTGAGCTATGTCGCAATGACACCAGAAGAGTGAGTTCACAATTACCCACATAAACGTTGAATACGCATATTTGTTATGTTTATCACTATGAGTTATAACACGAATCGTTTTATATTGATAAATCAGGGCAAACAGCGAAGGTCATTGACACACGTTCATTACACGGCCTGGCCAGATAAAAGTGTACCGGACAACGTGGTAAGTCTGGTTGAGTTTCGTCAGAGAGTTAAAGCTATCAAACCTGTAACTGGAGGACCAACTATCGTACATTGCAGGTAAGACTCAAACATACAACTCTAACATAAATATAATTTACGAGACCCTTCGTCATGCAGCAATCAATAGAATACAGTGTAACCTATTACATTTTCCTTCTGGCCGTTTGTCTGCTTACGCGGTGTTACCTGAATGATATAGCAATGCTATTCTACTGCTTGATTTCTTTTTATTTAAACTGATTGCAAGGTTTCAAATAACGCAATAATGCACATAGATAACGAAATATGAAGTTGAAACTACACCACATTCAATGAAATAAATGTTGTAACAACTTTTACACTATTATTGAACCAAATTGGCACATGCCTATAGGACTTTGTATAGATTTTACCTGCTCAGTTGTTTCATTGTTTCTTTTCCACATGTTCTTGATAATTGTGTGGCTATTGTATAACTGTATAACTGAAACTATGTATTTTGGCCTTTTGACAGCTGGTACTCGGACTTTCAGCGATGTTATATCATTTACTTGTTTAACTGTGTGTACGGCCGTGTGATTGGGGTATTGTTATCATTTTGTACTCATGGTCTATTTTTGTTTCTCTTTTGTGTGTTCCCTTTTGTTCTTTTCATGCTGGTTTTGTTGATTGCTTCCTTCTCTGTCCGATTTGTTATTATTTGTTATCATTTGTTATTATACAATGTACATCAATACACTTGGTAATTATTTCGATGTATTTTTGTCAAGCGCTGGTGTTGGTAGAACAGGGACATACATAGCGCTGGACATACTTACAGACCGAGGCAAATCTGAGCACAAAGTCAATGTATTTGATTGTGTGATGAAACTGAGGGAACAGAGGGTCTATATGGTACAGACTCATGTAAGTTCTAATATAAATTTATATGTACTTTACACTCGATACATCCCAGCTGCAAGGGGAGTGACATTCCATAGCTGATCTGTTTTCTAGAACTACACATGGCCTATATCAGTGTAGAATGGTTGTTTAGCCAAGCCAAGTCAAGTCAAGTTAAAGTCAAAAACCTTTAAGTCATTTCAAATTAGCATGGAAAAATGAGGTGACAAATGAAACAAAATTTTCAAGGCTCATTTTCACAAATGAGAGTACAAATATATACACATGTATATACTACTAAAAATTTGATAAGGGCCAAGAAATTTTCCATTTGAATATTTTGCAAATTGAATAAGATTGACCGGTAGAATTTTCAAAAACATAATGCTACATCTGCAATATTGTACACCAATAAAGATTACTTCGAAATATAATGTCTAAGTGCTGATCAGCCCAACCCCATTAAAATGTTTGTGCTGCATTTAAACCTCTGGAGTAACGAAATGCAGTCATTTTCTTGGCATTTTGGGTCTTACACGATATGGTAATAATAACAGGATTAAAATGTCCATATTAATTTAGCCACTTTGGTCCCCACCAATAGGCCTCATCAGTTACCTGGAAAACGACCTCATTTTGGCAGTGCATATCAAATGCAAGACATCAAGATTTGAACTTCAGAAGCAGATAAGATGATATTTTATTAATTACACAACGTTTTCTTCATCGGTGTTGTACATTTAACATGAGACGGACATCTGAATCAATTTATTGGCCCTAAGCAAAGAAGTATAGTGTAGTCGTAAGTAGCTGTCACTGTCTAAATGATCACGTAGTATGCTCTGTCAGCTTTTGCCGACCATCTTAATAGATCGTTAGATATTTACACAAATGGAGTTTAAATGAATAATGGGATTAATATTAACATTATGGGCAGAACATTTTGGATAATTTGACTGTTACAAGAACACTCGTAATTATGTTATTATATATCTTACGCAGGAACAATATGAGTATCTACATAGATGTATTGTGTACACATTGACATTTGGTTCGGACCCTGTAGCAGTCGATAGCCTTCAGGCAAACGTTAAACAACTGAATGATAAGTCGTATGCTAAACAATTCCAGGTAAAATATGCTTACATATTTAATGCATGCATGCATTATTATGTTCATGGACAATATTGACTTGCAATATAATGTATTTAACTCTTTTGTGTATTTGGATATCAGCATCGTCAATTTTCTACGGTAATTTAATGAATCAGCTGTGGCTATCATCAATTATATAATTAAATACTATCCATTTTTTAATTGGATATTTGCTACAAAAGTGTGTATACATGTACGAATCAAATTTAATGAACCGTTAATGGATCATGATTCTCGTTACCATGCGTATATTCAACAACTTGAATCTGGGATCTAGACTAATCACTGATGTATAAGGTTGTCCATTGTACAACTATAATTGTGTGATACAAACGAACATGTTTGCCCGTCTATTTCCGGCTTACATAAGGTACTGGAACAGAAAATAGAGAAAGAACCCGATGATGAAACAGAGGCAAGAGATATCAACAAACATCAGAGTGCGAAAAATCGCCAAGGTGCGGATATACCAGGTATGCTTATACATTATAATTATGTCTGTCATATTATAAACAACGAGTATACTGGTGCATCATTTACATCTTTTCTTCTCGTACGTTGCGACAGCAGCACGAAGAGTATTTGAGTGGGAAGGACGAACGCATGCTTTAAAAAATGATAACAAACCGAACAGGGAAGACAGAACTCAGTGGTAATAGCTGAGCATGAAAGGCACACCATTAATATTACATTCAGTTTAATATGAATAAAATGACACATGAAAGAAGGCCACTGTAGCCATTTAGAACCATTTTTTCTTGTTTGTGGAGTAATTGTGGTCTGTGACGTTTTGTATGTTTCTCTATGTGTCTTTCGTGCTGCGCAGTATCTGTTGAATATTGCTTTCCCGGTCAGATTGATATTACCTGTTAAATGGTAAATGTGGTTTATTTTTACAGGTAACAGAGGACGTCCCAGACTGTTTCTGAATCGAGCGTTCAATGAACCAGACTACATAAACGCCATATATATAAACGTAGGACTTTGAATTATATCTTACAATCTGACAGAAGTATCTTTACGATAATTATTTCGAATATAAACTTAATACTTTGTTTCAGCGTTCATTTTAAATGTGAGTCTGTGTTATTAATAATAACCTAATATGCAAATCGGACAAAACCCAGAAATTGAGCTTTAAAATTTAAACGCGTTTCTTACTCCGATTTAGTTTGTCTGTATAATGTGGCAGACTTTCGGTGAGGGATGTCATGTTTTTGTAGTTGCTAGTTGTTTTACGTCGGGCGTTGTCTGTGCCTCTTCCCTATTATTTTATTTCAAATTGCTCGTTTTTGATGAAATGATGCCTTAGTACTATATGCGTCTCTACTTACATACAGAGCTTTAAGAAGATGAACAGATACATAGCTGCTCAGACTCCACTTCCTGCAACCTTATCAGACTTTCTTTGTTTGATATACCAGAATCAATGTTCTTGTATAGTGGATATGAACGTCAGTGCTACATATAATCAGGTAGTATCATTCGGTCACATGGTAAGGTAGAATATCAATTTATCAATCTTTGGTCAGTTGTCCAATTTTGATGTCAATTGAAAATAGAACTGTCTGGGACTAAACTTTTGCAATGCCCGAACTCGATTGGACGTCGGACTGTAGGATATGTAGAGCCCTTACATACATTACGAGAATGAAACCTCCTGTTAAATTTACTCAATGTAACATCTGCAAAATTAAGCATGTGCCAAAGCATTTAGCTTCAGTGGTTAAGACTTCTAATGTCATTGTTTGCAACACATTTCACATGGGATACTAAATATATTATTATAAATTAATTTATAAAAAATATTATCATCTTGTGTTGACGATGGGAGCTGCTAATTGTATTTTGGAATAACTGTAACATCATTCTGATGTTATTGGTACATTGAACATATGTACAACATAATTGATGTTTTAGTGATAATTTGAAACCGATGTTGACGCTGAATTGCATTTCATTGTCATCATAACTTCATTATTCGCTGACGTAATTTGCTCAAATCCTGTTTGCCAGTGTACATACCGTGAACTATATTGCACGTATTAGTATTATAAGTTTAAACTAACATTTCACTGGATTTTGTTTTCAAATATTATCAATTATAATGTGTGTTGTTTATTTTATGCTGTAATTTGCCAATTAGGCAGGGATACATCAGAATAGTCGCACTCTACGACGGTCTCGGCCGAACATAACACATAAGTTTATATTGTACATGTTTTAATTACAGCATGCAGTTGGAACTTATCTACCAGCTGTTGGTCAAATGATTAAAGTTGATCCATACACTATCACTTGCTCGAATCGCGAGGGGAAAACTACTTATACCAAGTCAGTTCTTACTGTACACAACTCCTCAAAGGTAGCCATTTAAAAATTTACATCGCGTATAAATTGAGACCTCCAAAGTGATTTTTTTAAATATATACGTATGGGAGACATCGCCCCTGTAATACTTAAATGTAAAGACTGATTATTGTTTTGGACACTTTTTATACGTCGTCGTTATTACACGTACACGTTTAGCTGTTGTTTGATGTGGTGCTGTAGTTTACTTTTATATGCATTTATTCAAACATTTTTGAGTTATTTTAGTATACGTCGTGCACCTTTGATTGTTACACCGTAGTGACATGTCAAGATGTATTGTGGTTGTCCGTTGCTGGTTTTATCAATGCATGTAAAGTGCTTATCTAACTTTATCCACACATGTCTGTGTAACAATGTATATCGCTGGCTTAGAATAAGACCCATTCATGATTGCAATCTACATGACACGGTGCTTCATGAAAATTGGAACAGGTCTTGTTGGCAAAACTGAAGTTGAAAAGCTTGTTTTTCTATAAGTTAAGAGTAACTTTCAAACAGACTTGTCGTGTCTTCTCAAAAAAGCGTAGTCTTACTTTCGGCATTTTCTTCTCAGCCATCGATATGATTATCAATAAGTATGGCATTGAGGATTTCAGCATGTGTAAGTATGTATTTGAGTATATGAGTATGTGATTTCAGCAACGACCAGGTGAAATACGTGTGGAACATTATCAGTATACAGGCTGGCATCCTGATGGTGAGGTACCAGATAATGTGGGTCAGTTTGTACAATTTGTGAATACACTACAAATTGCGACAGATAATCAAACAGATGATTCATCACCCATGTTGATACATTGTTTGTAAGTATTGTATTGGTTACAATATATTATATATACATGTATGAAAATAAATAAAGTCGTTATGACTTAACTCGTTATTGTGAACGAATATGATCTTTAAAACTGCAATTTATATCAGTTCCCGTAAGGAAAATCATACACTTTCTTAACAATGTGATATATTGATTTCATTTCGCTTTTAAACAAACATACATATAATACATTTTACATGCTATTCTATGCCATGAAAACTGTATCATCTCTATTACTGTGTTTGTGTCATTGAATAGGAACGCATTTGAACGAAGTGGGTTGTTTTGTACGGTAGCTGTTCTGTTAGAGAAATTGGAAGGTGAACAACATGTCAGTGTTGGTAACACTATACGTCAGATACGTCTACGCAGGAGCAAAGCCATACCCAACAAGGTACGTTCATACCAGACAATATAAAGCTATAACAAACCATATATTTAGACCAATTGTAAAAGTACGACTCAAGTTCATTTTCTGGTTCAGTTGTGTGTAAGACATTGTACCGTGTATTTATGGTATGTGGGGATTTTATTTTTTCTGTGCTCGGCTGTTTAAATTTATATTTAGTGCTGCCCTCCGATTTTTTATTATATATTTATAAAATGGACGCTCTTTCTGTAAAGAATAGGACTCGAATATCTGGGTTATCACCTTTACATTATAAGTTATCTCATATTCACACACTTTCTTCTGTTGCGAGTGTGGTGCATGCTGCACTATAGTTTCATTCTTTCGTAAATGTTGATGTTCAAGCGCAATAATTATGTAGTCTGTGCTCTTTACAATATGGTCGCTTATTGAAGAATGTGTTCGCTTATTGAAAAATTTGTTACATGTGTTAAATTATATTATGATATTATGACTATTATATTGTTTGTTTTTAAGGCACAGTACAAGTTTTGTCACGAATGTGCTGCAGCATACACTGATATGTTTAGTACCTACTCCAACTTTGCCATGTGATTATAGACAGTGTTATTAATGGAACAAGTGAATTTAGAAAACAAAATATGTGTGCAGAATAGAACAATATAATACAACAGTGTTTATAATGCTGATCAGTATAGCACAGAGAATTTGACATGATCCTGACCTTTATGCATGCATATATTACAAGGTTCTTGCGTTGAATATATAAATTTCCGCGAGCAAAATCGGTCTTTTAGATTTGTGTTGGTATTACACCTCGAGTGTCTTTCCGCTTATAAAAACACACAACTGGGATTATAAATATAGACAGGAAATCAGCTGTTAAATATTGCTAATTAAAGTTCGAGAGTCGTGTCAAATTCTCTGGACTATATATACATGTAACTCGACAATCAATATTTCATACAGTCAAGTCATTAATATTCGCGGCAGATTAATTTTCGTTGATTTCAATATGTAGATTTTTCTTTCAATATTTCAAATCCACGACTTTAAGAAAACACAAAAGTACCATTTTATCAAAATCCGCAAAATGAAAATCCCGCGAAAAACAATGACCTTACAGTATACACCTATTTCTCTCAGCAATATATATATCTATGTTGTTTTATATTTTATGTAAATGTACATACTTTATATAATGTTTTATGTACACTGGTATAACTTGGTATACTTCAGTGTAGTAATTATTCATATTTACCTCCCTTTAAGGTTAAGTATAAACGAACGTAGGGGCCACAGTGTGTCATTCATTGCGGTATGAGTAAATAGGCTTGCTTGAAATATTTTGAGGATATGGATGGTTCACTCTATGTCAGACTTGCTTGGGTGGCTAGGCGCTGCCGTCTGTATGACTTTGGATGGTCTGTGCGCTACTGTATTTATCTTGGTATACCCAACTATGTTGTCATGTTGAATATTTTATTTTCGATTATTATAACTCCAGCGCGCTATATTTCGTGCTTTGCTGATTTTGTTGAATGCTGCCATTCCTGTCGGATTGTTGGCGTTTTTAAGAAGTTTGGAGCATGCAATACCAAGGACAATGAGTCCAATTAATCACCAAAATACATACTGCTTATATTGTAATGTTTCGTGCTGGAGTAAAACCTTACATTAAGCAAACAAAATATATTGATGATATGTCTTCTATTTCACGTTATAAATATATACAGACAATGTATACATGCACAACACTGGACTTAGGTACTTAGTGAATTTGTGAATTAATTGAGCAACTTACGTTGCAAATAATTTAGTTATATTATATCCTGAATACATAACCTTTTACCTTAATTTTATTGACTCATTTGACTATCTACCATTTACAAATGATGAACGTATTGACTTCTGATTTTAGTTGTAACATTATTTGACTGATATATTGTGTTTATTGTAATAATATTTTGTGTACATAGAATGGTTTCATATCTTTTTATCTAACCGTATAATGCTCAATGTATTGTTTTTGTCGTTCTGATTGTTTTATCTAAGACGTTTAGCACTTTTGATTGTACTTATATGAAACTCTTATTACCCCCCTCCCTTCCCACCGTCCGTTTGTGCGTCATCTCCATTTTTAAACCTATTCAAATCCAATTATCCATAATGAATATCTGCTGTTAAACTCCCTGGATGAGACGCCATATTCACAGTTCCTCGGTTCCTCTCCAATATGCGTTCTTTTCTTTATATGTACTGTTGTTTTTAGTTGTATTCGATCTATATGTCTTTTTTCATGTTCCTTGTATGGTGGTACAAAATCGATTTATGCAGTTATATATAGATTACTTGTGAATGATACAGAACATGTATGCAATCAATAATGTTTACTAGAAGTAGGTTTTTAAACCAAATAAAATAAAAATAATTGGCATAACATACCACTAATTAACATAAATATAAACACATTTGTTTTTTTTCTTTTAAGGAACATGTAGGGACATGTATTGTCAACTTTAAAGTTTATATAAAATATATAATTGTACAAAAACAATTTGTGTCACTGTCCCTTTTCGCATTCGAGAGGGTTGTCCTTGACATGTGTAGTTGACTGATGCGACAGGCTGTCGTGGTGACAAGTCATGTGTTTGTCAATATCCCATTTCTCGCAACTGTTTAAGTGTTCTTGCATCTTTGTATTCTGCTGACTAGGCTGAGTGCTTCTTTTTATATACGATTTGATTTTATGTTTTGTCTGTTTATATGTTCCATTCTTGCTTGAAAGATAGTTTTAAATCAAATATATGAACCAGTCTTCAGGAAAACCTGCTATAATGACAGTATATAATTACAGTCAGATCTTGATACAACGACGCTGTTTGATCCAAGAAAAATGTCGTTATAACGAATATGTCGGTATACTGAATTGATACAAAGAGCATTTGAATACCTTTGTCCCCAAATTTGATGTCGGTATAATGAATTTGTCAGTATATCGGATGTCGTTATAACGAGATATGTCTGTACTAGATGTAACAAGGTTTTGAAAAAGCTATAAAATAAGAAAAAATACATATCTATTGATTCTATTTTAAGTCATTTATTTATGTAGTGCTAAATCTTTAAATTTTCCCATTAATTATGTCGAAATCACACACTTCGTTGCTATGGTGACCAATTTCGGAAAAGTTCCCCGACTGAGAAAAAAGAGGAGTTAAATATTAAAACAGAAGTAGCCTCTCTTTGAACGCAAACAATTGTTATTTTGATATATACGTACTTTAAAACTTGAAACATTATTCTAAAATATGATACTATTTTGGACAGTTAATGTCAATAATTGATCAAATGATATAATTATGAAATACTTGTTATAGTTACGTCAAATAACGTTTGAATGACGTTTGCGACGTCACACGAATACGGACTCTACGAACACAGCTGTAACTTCCTAAATACTAAAGATATTAACAAATTTTCTTTTGCATTTTGATTCATTCACATTATTCTTTAAAACTACGGAACATCAATATTTTTGTCATAATAGCAGGTGTTCCTGGAGACTGGCTCATAGGTTTAAACAATACGATAACAGAAAGTCGGACAGGGGAGGAAGCAAATCACTTTAATACTAACAAAATAATTATCTAATTTAATATGTCTTTGAGAGTATTATTAAAATTATTAACATAAAGCATTAGTATTTTGTCTTGTCTTTTAATGCCGGTCCTTCTTGGTTTATTGACCAAACAATACGTATCAGGAAGAATAAGACCGTGCTTTCACACGGAGCGCTTTTTATTTGTGCTGTATTATTACTTTGCCGTATAACACACAATAAGATCGAGTTATTGGGAATCAAGGGAGACGACTCTGTTCCAAATAATACAGAAATCAGGCTCAAACTTACAGTCGAAACTCTATTAACTCCCTTTATAGGAAATTTGTCATTTTCCGTATTCGACAAAATATATAATTTCATAGTATCACAACTAAACACGCATCATTACATATGACATGATATAAATTAAGAATATTTCCTGTTAACAAATGCTAGTGTTATTATCATCGGACTATACATTATGTCGAACAATATCAGTAAAATCATTTTATACGTTTGTTTTTTCCTGTTTACACAACATTTCGGTAACAGTGTATACCGGGATGGCGTTCTCACTTGAGCTACTACGGAAGACGCAATTACAGCCTCATTAAAATTTTGAACACTAGATGCACGACTGTGGTGTAGAGAGGATTCACGACTGACACACAAAAGGTATGGGCATATTGACATAGTAATTTCGATCGAATTGTTTATTTATATAATGAAAAGTAAGATGTTTTATAATAATAATGAACTCTAGAAAATTGCTTACATTAAGCTTTGACTGCATAATGTATGCAGAAGTTATGCAACCTCTATCTTTTCATGATTGTAGCCAAAACGTATGCATCTAAAACTAGATTGACTACTACCAGGTTGAGTTACCGGATGCTGTTATCAGCATATTATTCGTGTAACCCGTGTATTCTTTTTTTGTTCCTTTCATGCTCTGCTGTAGTATTCTGATAAATGCTGCCTTCTCGGTTAGATTTATTTTCTTTTAGAGGAGGTTTCACCTGTGACATTAGTTGCTACATTTGATATTTTATGTGTAATCCAAGTGTGTTGATTATCTTTGTAGATAAAAGGATTCTCATAACCCGAAGCAGCGTTGTATACTTTATAACTTTTCTAAGTCCGCATGTTTATTTTCGTAGACAGTTTTGTCAAGCAGGCATATATATTTTTGAAATTTGACAATAATATTTGTGAGTATTTGTTCTGTTGAATGAACAACAGCAAGTCGGCTTAGAAATAAATGTATAGCATGCAATTAAAGTAAAAGTCAAATACACATATTTTGATATTCAACATGGCGTACTCATATTCCGAATTTTCTACTGACAGTCACGGATGCGAATTGGACACTTCTTCGTTTTAAGATTTCTTACAGCTAAAGCGGGGCAATATAGTCCTTTTGCTGTGGAAACTGGGTCATTCAGCTAGTTAGTAGGTCATCCGACTATACGGGCCTTTCAACGTTTTAATACTGTTATTTAACTTTTTAGACTAAAGGCTGCTATAACTATGTAGTTCAGCAGTTTTACTGTTGTTACTAGGTCATTCAGCGTAGGCATTCCGCCTTTTGGTTGCTGTATCTTTTCTACTGGGTCATTCAGCTAGTTATAATTTATTATACTTTTCGCCAGCTTGGACTTGGGCGGATCTGCGCTTGTTTAGTTGGGCATTGTGCTTTGTGTGTTTTTAGTGTTTTCTGTGCTCGGCTGGTTAAGTTGAGTGCTGCCTTCCCTGTTTGACTTAATATACTCTTTTTGGAACATTGCTGCATGAAAAGACTCCTTGAAATGTATTGTCTTGACCACGTCACACGTCATCGAGTGAGTTCAATTGTACGCCATAACGTCATATCTCGGACAAACGTCCTTGTAAAATTCCAAATATAACAAACAACTATATTAGTCAAAACTTCCAACACTGTAAACAATAGTAAATATTTAATTTATTTGTAGATAGAAGGAATGATTTTTTCACAACAAAATAGGCCAATCAGTTCATTACAATATTGCAATAAAACATTTAACAAATATTGTATCAGGACGAAGAAATGTATATCACTAGAACGTGACCACACTAATTTAAATTAACGACGTTAACAACAATACTGTCTAGTATCAGGTATGTCCTCCTTGTGCATTAAGAACTGCTTGCCACCTACATCTCATTGAGCTTATTAAGCGCCTAACAAAGGGTATCGGAATATTGGCGAACTCCTGAATAAGAGCGTTAGTCAAATCTTGTAATGTTTGTGGCTGAACTTGACGTCGCCGAACCCTCCTATCAAGGGTTTAGGGTTTAGATCCGCAGAGTAGGCTGGCCAAGGCAGAGTGTCAATGTTGTTATTCTGAAGGGAATTCATACAAACACGAGCAACATGAGGACGGGCATTGCCCTGTTGGGATATGACGTTTCCATGATTGACGCTAACGTACGGAGGAATGACGTTGCGTAAAATATGGTCACGATAGGTGAGTGCGTTAAGAATGACGAGCAGCCCGACACGTCCACGGCTACGTCTTGGCAAGTCGGCTTCGTCACCTGAAACGTCATAAATAAACAGAACTAAGTTATGAAAGAAATATTTAAAATTGGTGATAGGACAAACGAAAACAATTTTGAAAAAATCAGTATTTGTAAATACGGAATCTTACCCGTTTTATTGAATTATGAAAAGGTTGACGTAGAGCATCTAAAAATTCGAGCGACTTGACGTTTTGACATACCAGCATGTAACATACCCATTATAGTTCGATTTCGAGCATTGAGCCGTGACTGCACTTTTAACGTTTTAACCATTAATCGATATAGGTTGGTGTAGGTTTAATGGACAGTATAAGTAATATAATTAAGGCCAGCTATCCGATGTGTCTGAATGGTCGTGACGGTATAGCGCTTGATACATTGTAAAATAACTTTTGTCTGACCAGGGCAAGTTCGAATCTCACCAAAAAAATGTATTTTTCTTTTTTTAATTTATATTTACACATTTTTTAATTTATAAATGCACATAACTTGCAATATCCGTGTTATAACAGTATGTGACAAGCCATGTTTGTTACAAGCTTCAAAATATTTTTAGATCTTGCATGTGTATTGTAGAATGTTATGACGGCTAATCAACGTAATACAGGTTGTCAGTAAACTCGGAATATGGAAACGATTGCTATAAGTGAAAATGAAAAATAAATTGAATCAACACATTTTCATGGATTAATTAAAAAAAGAATCTATACTTTTTAAATGAAATAAAATAATGAATTAAAAATATGAGCGAATTGGGAATTTGAACAACCAAACTTCGGGTTAGAAATCCTGTACGTTGCCGACTGCACTAAACTGTAATTCGATAACAAACAGATATATGTAAGAATCACATCATTAAATAATGACATTCGAACGTAACAAACTATGGTCTACCCACCGAAATGGACTAGTCCGATAGGTCATGGCTCAGAGTTCAAAATTGAACTATACCCTTCTGTGTTGTTCTATGCGTAATCTCAACATTATGACAATACATTCGAACAAACTCAATGTGCTATAGGGAGATCATGTTTGTATACAAAGGGATTAGCAACACCAGCTAGCTTTTGGTGTATGACAGGTTTTTATTGTTCATTCATCCAATAGATTGCTGGTGGGCATTTTGCATTTGAATACGGTGGTCTCTTCTATAGTGACGGAGAAACGAACGAGAACAAAAATCGTGATTTTTTAAAATCTCTGATTTGCACGTGATTCACGCACCATAGTTGGAGCTCTTAATGTCAAAAATCGATAATGTCGATAAAATCACGCGAACATCGTGCATATTTCAATCACGCTTTGTTACAAGAACAGAACCGGTCAATTTTTTTTATAAAAAATAACACTAAATGAAGAAAATGCGGAAAGTTATACTGTTGCGTTGGAAGTTATGACTAGTAAAGTAAAAGTTTTCTTTTACATAAACACTCGTTGTAAATCGATCAGGTAATTACATACTATATGGGGGCGATATATTAGAGTCAAGTTTGAGGATGGTTGGTCTGTTGGTTGATTGGTCGGTTTGTCCGTGCAAAATTTGTCCGCGCTATTTCTCTGTAACCATTGGTCGGATTTTAATGAAACTTTGCATGAATGATCAGTACCAAGTCTAGGTGTGCATATCGTCAGCGCACGTTGGTCAGATCAATTTTAAGGTAGTTATGACCCTTTGTTTTTTACACTTATTAATTTTGTCCGCGCTTTTTCTTTGTAACCAATGGTCGGATTTCAACGAAACTTTGCATGAATGATCAGTCTAGTTGTGCATATCTGACTGTGTCAAGCAGTTTCTGGGGGTATTCATCACATTCAGTGATATTTCTTGTTCGTTGTAAATCGATCAGAGAGTGATGTATCAGGTAATTATTTATACCTGTCGATAGGAAATGACAATCTACACCGTACCGGCGTCCCGTCATCATTTTTCTATCATCATCCGACGCATAATTCTGAAATTTGAATTGATGTTCTTCACGCGTGTTGAGGTCTTTAAATATAATTTGTACGTATTGGGAATGAATTCCATGGCAGTGTTACCGCGTGGAGGCAAACAACACGAAACGCACGTGCAACAGTCACTGAACAAACCACGTGACAAACGACCAGTTTGTGACACTAACAATTTTGTTTTCTTTGTACAAACTTCATTCGAGAAATTTTGTTAAATCATTGTTTATAATACAATATGTAATAATCAATGGAAATGAGGACGTAGAAAAGCTGTTAATTATATTTCAAAGTGTTGAAATTCAGCTTCGTGATTGCTGTAACTAGTTCGTTCAGCTTTTCGAATGCTTGGACTTGGGCGGACCATTTACTTGTTCAGTTGGACATTGTGTCGTTTATGTATTCTTATATGTTGTGCTCGGCTGGTTAAGTTGAGTGCTGCCCTACCTGTCTGACTTTATATTATCTAATTTCGAGTTGTATGTACATTGACATTATTTATTAGATGGTAATAACGTACATTAGTTATTTGAACATTTATCATTAACCAAGAGATGATAAGTGCTTTCGGATGCAGACGGATGTCGAAATTAGTAATATCAATGTTGCTTTAAAATATCATCTTGTTGAAAGTTAAGAGCGTTAGAGATGGTATTATAAACCACTTGAAATTACTTGCAACTTATCGAGATTGAATATTCAGGATGTACAGGGTGCTAAAAACCTTTGTTCTCAAAAATTTAAATTCATACTAAATTTCGTCGTCTGAGATTTGTACGCAGTATGCATCTATAACTTTTTACACTAATACTTTCATTTAATGCTCGAAAGATTAGACCAATGGTAAAATGAATTCAACCTGAACAGTTTACATTCTCCTCACGTCAGAAAAATAAACTATTGAGATTTAAACATTGAGAACGAACTTTTTTAATACCCTGTAGGTCTAAGAGAGGAACCTATCTAGTCCCCAGATAGCTGTATTAGTGTTTAACGCTTGGACAAATGCGCATTCAATTAATGAAGTAGAAGAATAAATCGTGTACAAATTTTTTTTTTTTTATTATTTATATAGATACCAGCCGTACTCTTAAGTCATTGTTTACTGCGGTGAAGTCCACAACTGTGTTCATCGGCCGTAGAGTGGAAGGTGGGTCGTTCCCTGCAAAAAGGTTAAGAAGAGACTAACAAACAGCATTTGTTTGAGTAGTCAAAGAAATAAGAAGAAGGTGCCACAATTTTGCACAAGTAAAAATTGTATGTTGATGAACATACTATAATAAAGTAAGCACATTGGTTCAGAGGTTACATATTCTATCTTAAACAAAATATAGTGGAGTGATTTTTAGACTGCCGGCGTACATTATTTTTTTGGTCAATCTTACTTCTTAAATAAGCCACTGAATGGCACTTTGCTGCTCAACTATTAGAACATATGATAGATTCAAGTTTTGCCCTACTATTTCTATTGTGAATGGACTTAACTGGTTTAAGAACACATTTTCAAGACGATTAACTGGTGGCCATAATATACTTATTTTTACTGCTATTAATAAAAGGATTATCCATTTCAGGGGTATGGTGGTCTCCATCCAAAAGATGCAAACCGTTACGTTAAGTATGGACACTAATAAATGAGTACCACATAGTCATTGATATAACGGAAATTTTACACTTGAAGCTCGTGTTACAATAGCTAATGGTGAATGCTACATACTTCTATATAAGGTATAGGAACATAGACTTAGTGACTTTATAATTACCACCATCGATATATCCAACATCGATATATCCAACACATCAGAGAGTATGGAGACGGACATGACTAGTAGTTCGCTAGAACACATAACGAACACCTCTGTCGAAGTTACTACGAACATGGTCCTAAACCCTACTACGGAATTGGCTCTAAACGTTACTACGGACATGGCTCTGAACGTTACTACGGACATGGCTCTGAACGTTACTATGTCCTTTATGGATGTCGACACCACAAGTACAGAGGTATATGGAGGAACAACAATGTTTCCGGATACAGAGATTGCGGGCATGTATGTAGATTACATGTACCCCGGATTTTCTTTCGAAAGACCAATGTATTTATACATTTGGACAATTCTTGTTATTCTAACTAGTATTGTTAATATGATCGTGATTTCTATTTTGTTGCGCAGAAAGATGCGCAATCCAACTAATATAGTTCTTGCTGCTATAGCGATATCAGACTCGTTGACCAGTTTGACAACACTGACCACATACATAATGGTGTACCTGAGTACAGAACCATCAGACTATTACGATCAAACTTTGTCTAGTAGTAGTAGTAGTGAAAATGACATGGCTTCTTACGCAGGCCACGTCATGTATCCCGAAGCTTATTTGAATAATTCCATTGGTGCGCCCCATACCGGTATGGTTGACAACCATTCAGAAAACGAACCATATGGTGGCTACTATTTGTCCAAAGATTTATGCCGCTGGTTCATGGCGACAAAGTTCTTCATATCCAAAACCTTTCATTCGATTTCTATATATCTCACTCTCTTCCTAGCAATTCAGAGATTTATTTCAATCGCAGTTCCATTCAAAGCACACGCACTCACAAATCAACGAGCTCTTCTTATATGTATTGTCATAGCGTTACTGTCTCCACTACTTCACGTGTTTCATTTGACAGATGAAAAAGCAGCTTTAGGCATGTGTGAATGGAATCTAGCCGACAGAGGCTGCGCAGGTGGTTGCATCCAACTTTGGATTATGTTTGTAATAAGAAATTTCATCCCATGTGGAGCCCTACTGGTGTTCACAGTTCTCTTCATTCGCGAACTTCATAAAGGTGAAGAAAGTATACGAAGAATGGAAAGCAGTAGAGATCAGATTGTTAGACGGGTGGTGGAAAACCGTCGGATAGCTGTTATAGTTACCTCTATTGTTATCGTGTTTCTGATTCCAGAAATCCCTTACGGCTTCTATCTACTCTATAACGTATGAAATCCTTCTAGTCATATCCTTCCATGCTAACTTCTATATATACACATTGTTCAATCGGAAATTTCGCAAGTTTCTTATCAAGTTATTTGTCCAACCTGTTCGTAGAATGGTAGGAGACAAGAGACGTATGACTGTCAGTTCGATAGGAGGTTCGCTGAAAACGTCACAGAGAAAGACAGAGCAAATGTCTTTGAAGTCAAACCGCAACAATACGTTAAAGACGACACCTTCCAATACATTATCTAAGCCCCCAGTAGAAACTACAGCTTTTATGAATTCAGTGTCTGCGGATATTACTCAAACTTCCAACAATGACAATGGTGAATTGGAAGTCCTCAATGCCAACGTCTGAATCTTATCATTTTTATCCATTTCAATCTGATGACTTAGTAAAAAGTCGACAGCTTATTATTTCTGTGTTTGATGTTTACAAAACGACTTATGAATCTTATCTACTAGCATTGGACCTCCTTATACCTGTGTCTTATCTAACACATGGCATATATCATGTAAACTTCAGAAAGAATTATTAGAATGTCCATGTATCACCATAAAACATAAGTTGGATTTGTTTGATGAACGCATTGTTCGACAGAGTGTTATGCACTTCTTCCTTTTAGGATTTCTGACTGCTAAAACTAGGCATTATAATCGTTTTACTGTGGAAACTGGGTCATTCATCTTGGACATTCGGCTTTTTGATTGCTGAAACTAGTTAATTCAGCTTTTCGACAGCTTACACTTGGGTGGATTATTTGCTTGTTCAGTTGGGATTTTTGTGGCTTGTATATTTTTTATAGTTTTCTGTGCTCTGCTGGTTAATTTGAGTGCTGCCTTCCCTGTCTGACTTAATATTATCTTTCATCAATCGCATGAACTATGTATATAAACTTCAGAAAGAATTATTAACATGTCCATGAATCAACATAAAACATTAGCTGAATTCGTTTCATAAACTTGTATTACCAGTACTCAATTGTGGCTTTCAGGTTTAGTGTTTAAATGACAATACTCAATTGTGGCTCTCAAATATGGTGTTTAAATGACAGTACTCAATTGTAGCTCTCAAGTATGGTGTTTAAATGACAGTACTCAACTGTAGCTCTCAAGGATAGTGTTTAAATGACAGTTCTCAATTGTGGCTCTAAAGTATATTTTTAAAATGACAGTACTCAATTATGGCTCTCAAGTATGGCGTTAAAATGACAGTACTCAATTGTGGCTCCTCAGTATGGTGTTGAAATAACAGTACTCAATTATGGCTCTCAAATATGGTGTTTAAATGACAGTACTCAAATGTGGCTCTCAAGTATGGTGTTTAAATGACAGTTCTCAATTGTAGCTCTCAAGTATGGTGTTTAAATGACAGTACTCAATTGTAGCTCTCGAGTATGGTGTTTATCCGTAAGAATTTTGTTACAGTCTTTATGTTGTAATGATGTCTGGATCAACTAAGTTGTAGGACATGACAATATATTCATGAAAATGTTAAAACAAATAATTAATAAAATGTTTATACAAGACTGGTATTCTACTTAAAGTAGAAACTGACTTATGGTATAAACCGCGGACATTCCCGTATAATGGTAGGACTTGTGACAGTGGTTTCAAATTAGAAGATGAATTCCATATTATAATGTCCATTATACAATTTTCTGAGAAAACAATATTTACACAAATACTATTGAAAAAAAATCTAACTTTTTTGAACTGTTATCGTCGGAAAATGAAAATGTTATAACTAATTTATCTATGTATGTTAAAAAATCGCTCAATACATTGTATACCGAATTAGAAAAAGCTTTTATATATGTATTTGTATTATATGGTATATAGTTATACAAAAGACAAGTTCTTTTTATTACAAATGTATAGTGTTTCCAGTATAAAGTTTACCTTGTCGAAACGAAATACAAGGCATACTTAATGCCGTGTGGTTACACTATAAATGATTTAAATAACATATTTAAAAAGAATTTATATTTAATATCTTGACAGAAAATAAAACAATAAACTTGACTAACATTTTAGACGTTTGTATTTATCTCACGTATAGACACATGACTTGCTTTCATACCAATGATTGCTCACTCAATCACTAGATCACTGTGTGGCCTTACGTCACACTGAAATGTGTCTATATAGCATCTTAATTTTATGTTGAAGATCTAGCAGTTTCAATCGCAAGTACAATGTACATGTATATCCCTTTTTTATAATACAATAAATGTTTTAAGGTTCGTAATCTGTTATCTAGTAGGTGGTTATGTATATTGCAAATGCTAAGGCAATTATATTTCATAACTTAAAAAACAAAAACAGAACTTAGTCTAAGCCGGACCCTGAAACTAATTCTTTGTGAACACGGGGCAAGTCCGTTAGCAATGGAGATGTGTATATTTTACAACGTACGGTAATCTGACCTGTTAGAGAGATAATATACTGTCTCATTTATATCCAAACATCGACACTAGTAACACAGTACGCAAGCTTAAATACGCAATGGGGAAGAACTGTAAGTAAATTTGTACTATTCTTTTTTAGATAAAATGTATTTTTTTAATTTATTTTTTTATTGTAGGCTAATTAGCTACAGATATTTTTTGTACGGATCGAATTATATTCGCTTGATTATTAAAATATTTGGAGGAGGTTCACATATGACACGTTTATTTGTATATTTGTATAATGTTTCATCATGCTTTTTTATAAATGTTATACGAGCTCCATTTAAAAGATGTTAACATCTTTTTAAATGATGAGTACGTTCAATAACACGAATGTCGAATAATTTTGGTAATTTGACATCAATAGTACCATTTTTGACACCAGAAAAGCATAAACATAAATATAATATTTAAGAAATAATGAATACGTAGCTATGCTACGTTGCGTAATAAAATATAGGCACGTGTTTGGATGCGAAGTAATTAAATCACGAGGGCTTAGCACGAGTGAGTCAATGTACGCATTCAAACGAGTGCCTATATTTTATAACACAACAAAGCAAAGCTTACTATTTATTGTTTCGATTCTAACATCGCCAATGCTCTGCCATTTATAGCACAACAAGACAGATTGACGTCAAACTACTTTCTTACCCAGGAACGTTACCGTCACCGTTACGTCATTTGTCATAGTTTATGACGTCAAACGTGACGTGATCAATCAGCTATGTTTTATCGCGGTAATAAAAAATGGTGAGCTCAATATACGCAAAAAAGCAAATCTCACGCGCTATGTTAGAATTGTTGTTTGTTTTTATTAAATACGATTTATATCTCATCGTGTAGTGATAAAATTTTCATGACCGTTTAGCGCGAGTAAAACTATCGAAACTTTATTACCACAAGATGATATATTAACTGTATTCAATAACAACAAATATCATATTTATTTTATGCTTATCTAGTGTCAAAAATTGTACTATTTATGTCAAATTATCAATGAGGTTAAACTGTGGATCAATGCATTATTCATTTCATATTTATTTATCTATTCACAATTCGCCAAATTGAATTGTGGTGATAATGTGAAAACATGTTTTTTTAGAATTTTACATCAAAACATACACCATCTTCTAGGAAATGGTCGAACTAAGGAAATGAACCCCCACATGGCATGTTTACGTTCAAAAATAAAAAGTTACATTCATTTTAGTGCCGAGATTTTTGTAAAGTTGAAGTAGTCCCAGTGGGGGCATAGCTTTATAAGCTATTTATATAGGAATACAAATATACGTTTATAGACGACACGTTTATACATGTATATAGACAATGATATAATAACATACGATATAATAACGACAAATAACACGTGCTTCCATGTTTCTACCCAGCGTTTCTAGAAAGGTTACAAAACGGCGGATCACTGGTTGTAGCTGAAGGTTATATATTTGAGTTTGAGAGACGCGGTTATCTGCAAGCTGGCTCATTTGTACCCGAAGTTGTATTGGAACATCCACAATTGGTGCGGCAACTCTATGAAGAATTTGTGCATGCCGGAAGTGACGTTGTCCTCGCGTTCACGGTAAGTTCGTGTAGATGTGCACTGTCAGAATTGATCATTACATCATTGGTGTTGGCCTACAAACATACAGACTAAGATTCAGTTTAACTTCCCCTAATAATTATATTGTAACTCATTGCTATCATGGATTATTGAAATATTATACACGGTTATTGTGACATATCCTAGTATCGTGACAATAGAGCATTTGTTTACTGTAAGTAAATGTTAAAATAAATAAGTATTCAACAACATGTAGATCTACTTAATATTATATATACAGCAATGTATATACTTAGAGGATGAGCTAACTAATCAGTGAAAATGTCTTAAAGCAGACGCCAACGACAGTATATACACTAAAGTACTTATAAAATAATTATACACTGATGTGCATGTTCCCGTGAAATTGAAACTCTATAAATCGGACATGGAGGGACAGAGGGACATGGAGGGACAGGGCAGTATTCAATAGAAACAGCACATTTCTAACGGCACAAATTAACTGATTCTGCATTGAAAATACATCAGTTAGAACCTTTTGTTAGTGTACAGACTTGTACGAGATAAGAGTGTCATATTTGCAAAATGTGGAAAACATAACCTTGATTATATTGACCGTTTGATGACCGATAAGACACAATCTTTAAAAGTTTGTATTCTATAGCACGATTTGAACTAAATTATACGTAGTACGAAACCTTTCACTTGATCCTCGGCCTTCTTTTAGCTTAATTTAACAGCTGATATCGTGTCTTTATTCATAACCTTAATTAACCGAGGTTTTATGTTTTCATAAGCGGGATATTTCACGAAGACGTTCGAGGTGCAACGCAAACACAAAAAGAACCAATATTGCACGATTATCTCGCAGAAATTGATATATTTCAATCAGGAACCTGGTAACATATTCATGCAAAAAGGTCAGGATCACGTCAATATCTCCGTCCTACACTTATAGTTTTTTATATAACTGTTTGCAATTGCATAGTGATAAAGACGATGTGTTAGTGCAGCAAGTTGACCGTGTGTGAGATAATTAATGCATGTAAATACGCCATCATTGTTCTGATTAAGTTGACGGACACAGTTACATGTATCTCAAATACAAAAAGACAGTGGTAAATCAGACAGGGAAGGCAACACTTAACCTAAGAACAGTCGAGCACAGAAAACATAAAAAAATCGCATACCACAACTGCAGGGCACTATGTATCAGGCGCCAAAATACGGAAAGACTGAACCGCTACCATAAAAAACCGAATGTTCCAGTTTCAGTCATAAAATAGTAGAATGGCCGAACGTCCCAGCCCCAGCCGGCAAAAGTCACCAAAATTCCACGAATGACAGCAAATGGTTAATCCCTGCAGCCGCACAAATAACCTTAACCAAATAATTGGACCGGGAACAAACGGCGCAAGAAAATGAAAAAGAACAGCAACAAAAGAAACCTACACCCATTGCCCTACAGCTGTATATAAATTATAAACAAACCAATGCATTGTAGTTGTAACACTGTCTCTATATATCTACTTATATTGCTTTCAAAATACGAGGTCATGGTGACAATGGTTGAATTAAAGGAAAACAGTAGTAAGGGAACTTTTACAACTTAAATTGGTTAAATGACAGAGGAAACTCTTATCTTGTTGAGTGGGCGGGGTGGTAAACAATGAATCTATAATTTTAAAGGAAAGATAAAGATTATGTGGAGCGAGCGCGGTGGCCTTGAGCTAGGGCGAGCGCATTGTATTCGAAAGGTCCCGGGTTCTGTACATGTTTGGTATACCTAGGCGCCGTATCTCGATGTTGGCTGCACACGAAACTGGAGAAAAATAGTCTCCACAGGGAAGGGGATATTAAATGTCAAAAGCTAGCTGAACGGCCCTCGAAAACTTGTACATAAACTTTTTATAAACAGATTGATCAAGAAAACCGATTTATACTATATGTTTTCTATCTCTATTCGTTAAAACATACGAACAACCCTTTAAAGTGGTTCACTTTAAAGGACTTGCATGTCATTCAGGTCTCGTTCACAAACACATAAATCTAGTACGATAAGCGATGTCAGTCTATCAATATACACGAATGCCATTCATTTTAGTACTATGCTCACCGAGAAAAGCTGCGTGTTATCGGTCGAGAGAACGACTTGGAAGCCATGAATAGAGCAGCTTTAAAGATGGCGCGTGAAGTTTCAGACGAACATGAGTGTTTGATGGCGGGAAATATTTGTAACTCTGCTGTGTATGTCCACAGTGATGAAAGCACATTTAAACCTACCGAGGATATATTCAAGGTAAGATACGAGGGAAATTAAAAAATAACGTAGACTTATGTTGTAAAACGATTTAAGTTTCCCGACGTGTAATAGTCTGCGTTATTTTTGAAATCCGTCGTATGCACGTATAGTGAAAATCAGTTTATAGATGGTGAGGAAACTGGACACATCATGAAGCCATAATAGGTGTAATTTACACAAAACTAGGACGTTTTTTCAGAAATAAAAAGCCCCTATAGACCAGGGATGGTATTCACAAAGCATCTTAATCTTAGCTAAAATATGTCTATGAAACGGACACCTGCTTTGTAAAATGTCCAATATAACGATAGTCCTGTTTCAGGAGCAGATAGAGCTTGCTGTAGAGATGGGGGCGGATTATATTGTTTGATTTCAGGAGCAGATAGAGCTTGCTGTAGAGATGGGTGCTGATTGTAGTGTTTGATTTCAGGAGCAGATAGAGCTTGCTGTAGAGATGGGTGCTGATTGTAGTGTTTGATTTCAGGAGCAGATAGAGCTTGCTGTAGAGATGGGGGGCGGATTGTATTGTTTGATTTCAGGAGCAGATAGAGCTTGCTGTAGAGATAGGGGCGGATTGTATTGTTTGATTTCAGGAGCAGATAGAGCTTGCTGTAGAGATGGGTGCTGATTGTAGTGTTTGATTTCAGGAGCAGATAGAGCTTGCTGTAGAGATGGGTGCTGATTGTAGTGTTTGATTTCAGGAGCAGATAGAGCTTGCTGTAGAGATGGGTGCTGATTGTAGTGTTTGATTTCAGGAGCAGATTGAGCTTGCTGTAGAGATGGGTGCTGATTGTAGTGTTTGATTTCAGGAGCAGATAGAGCTTGCTGTAGAGATGGGGGCGGATTGTATTGTTTGATTTCAGGAGCAGATAGAGCTTGCTGTAGAGATGGGGGCTGATTGTATTGTTTGATTTCAGGAGCAGATAGAGCTTGCTGTAGAGATGGGTGCTGATTGTAGTGTTTGATTTCAGGAGCAGATAGAGCTTGCTGTAGAGATGGTAGCTGATTGTATTGTTTGATTTCAGGAGCAGATAGAGCTTGCTGTAGAGATGGGGGCGGATTTTATTGTTGGAGAAACGTACAGTTGTCTCGCTGAAGCAATGTTGGCGCTGCGCTGTATACAGAAATATGGCCAAGGTACACGTACATTCATAGTGACCCTGTTTATAGTTCAACTTTATATAATCAGCTCTTGTGATACGTAGATTAATCATTCAATTACACAATTCCAGGGAAATCAGTGTTTTCTGTCATAATAAATCAATAATTCCAATGCAATCTTTCGACAGCTTCAACATACTTAGCTCCCATTCTTGTATTCAAATATGTATATGTATTGTTAGGGCTGCCAGCGGTGATTACATTATCGGCACCAGGTGCTGATATATTGCTTGATGGTGTGGGTACAGTAGAGGCATGTAGAACGTTAGAGGAGGCGGGTGCTGCCGTTGTTGGTTTCAACTGTGGGCGTGGTCCGGCTACAATGATGCCATTGATTGAAAAAGTCAAACACGCATGCAAGGTACGTAATGGCATATACCGCCGTTTCTGGGGCATAAACACACGTGTATAATCAATTATGCTCAAGAATTCTCTGCCCTTGTGTATGCGTATTTGAAAAATATACCTGTTTTAGGGTAGTTGACTCCTAAACATGCACGATTACGTGTGATATGTTTGCATAATTTTGACACTTTGTTCATTTACAAAAACAAATTCGGTTCTTGTTAAATATTTGCCCCACCTCATACAAGCAACTGTAGCATTTGTCTGTATTTTCGCGGCAATATAAAATTCGTGCCACTTTAACTCAATCATTGGCTCAGGTATCAAATAATTATGTTTGTTCAAAAACATGTCCATGACATATTCTAATTGATTGATTGACGAGAAATAACAAACAACAATGCCTCATTTTGTATTGACCTCTTTGTACTGATCCTAAGAACAAAACATTTAAAACAATTGTATTCTGTTATCAACATACGAAGTGCAGGACATTTTGTCTATTGATATACTATACGTATGTTACCATTGTCTTATGTAGGGTCCAATAGCAGCACTTCCTGTTGTTTATGACACAACCCCGGAACAACCCAACTTCTTTCAACTGACCATCCCTCACACAGGTAAGAGTTCTGTCAGAAATCATTCGAACAAAAAAACCCTTACCACTGTCTTTATACGACAGTTTAACGTTTGTTTTGTTGGTGTTATGTATGATCTCGCAATATTTTCAAACATATCTCATAAGTTTTTGAGATTGCAATTTGTCAGTTATTGGACCAAATACATCATCATACATAAATCATATTTTCTGTTTATTATGAAATTATAAAAATGTTTATCATCATCTGGAACATCATGTTAGATAAGAAAATAGTGAGCCAACCACAGGACGAGGCATGCATGATAATTCAATAGAATCCCTTTTGTAGTTTTATTTTATTTAGGTATTTAAAGAGTAAATGTTAGGTATCTCCTTAGAACTGTTTGATATCCGAGGTTTTGTTCACGGCAGTCGAATGTATGGTTATTTGAGAACCACCGATCAATACTTAGACATAGCATCAATTTAAAAACCCGTTTGGTAATATTGTTGATCTACATTTTTTTATCAAATCATAGAAACCTTTGTCTAACCAACCATCTTGAAGTTTTGTTTAGAACATAATGTTTTTATTTCAGACACGAAGGCTTTTCCACTAGATCTTTGCTCTAGACAATGCAGTCGACAGCAAATAGAGGAATTCGCGACTAAAGCCAAGGAGCTAGGAGTCCAGTATGTGGGTCTATGTTGTGGTAACTCCTCTAACATGCTTCGTATTGTGGCCGAGAAATATGGTCGAACTCCTCCTGCTAGTAGATATTCACCAAATATGGCCAACCATTACATATTCGGGGATAAAACGAAATTCAGGAAGGAATTTACTGAGGATCTTAAGGAAAACAAGAATACAAAAGCATAGAGTAAAATACATGAACACTTTCTTCTCGAATTCAGACTGCATAACTTTACATTACCATTTTAAACATGAACCCCATACAAACAAACAAATTGGGTCTTAATCAATGCCGACGTGTATATGTAATTCTGTATAACTTGCTGTATATTCTGCTTTTGTGGTGGTTAAAATAAATAGGTGCAAAGACGCTTAGGTGTGACCATAAAAGTTGCTAAGTGGTATACTGTAAACCGCTTTATTTTCGCGAATACTAACCTAGTGGGTAAGCCGTGGCGTTTGATATTTTAAAAATGTCGGTAACTGTTCGAATCCAATCTGCTGCTTGGTTTGTTTCTGTTGTCCCGTAGAATATAGTTGATTGTGCATTTTTCATAAGATAAGCACAATTTGTGAAATTACTTATATAATAAATACATTGCAATACATTTTACTCGCCACCACAAACAGGATATTACATCCATGAACGAGATCATTCGAGTTGCAGATATTTTGTCGGTACATTCTTCTTCACTAATGTAATCAATGAGACGCTCAATGGTCTCTTCAACTCTTACATCAGTTGTTTATTGGGATTTGACGCCGTTGCTAAACAAAGCACTATTATGGTATCGCTTGTTTAATTAAAAAAACTGATTCAGTTTGAAGTTTAGGTTGGAAATCGTAATGAAAGAGAAATCTAGCAAGTTAAACATTTGAGTTACCTCCCTTTAACGGGCTCGCCATCTTGTTTTACACTCGGTTGATTTAGGTAACAAACCACCAAATAAATTTGTTCTTTAACTCAATGTAAAGTGACAAATTGCTGACCCAGAAAATGTCAACCTTTTGTCCATGGGGACCTCTCAAAATCCACCAATCAATAGAAATAGCATATAGCCTCAAGAAAATGAAAACAATGAGTGGGTTGCGTATCTTATAAGAACAATTTGGTTCGTCAAACGCGGTGAACATAATTATTTTCTCACACGCGCGGACGGATTCGAAGTCCGTTAGCCACAACCTTACTTTCACTTTCATATTTAAGCCAGAATATCAAAATTTTCTACATTAAACAGTTTCAATACATCACATACATGTGTACAAAACATTTAAACCCAATAACATGATTCTAATGCTGATTTGTCAAGACACACCACCATTTTCAGCCAAATCGAAGTTTATTACAGGAATACTTGAGTGTATCTGATTTTGGTCCGCGTAGGCATTTGGTAGTTTGTTACCATAAACCATTTTCAGCCATACATCGCTGGCTTAGAATTAGAAGGCCGTAAGTACTAACTCAATTGTTTGATAAAATAAGACAAAACTGTCTGAAAACTACTCTTTACCTAAGGAAAAACAAGCTTTTTGAACTTATGTTTAGCCAACATGACCACTTCCGATATTCATGATATTGGCTCATATGAAGCGCCTTGAGATGCAGATTTCAAATATGCATGAGTCTTATAAGGTCGTTATTACTACAGAGGTTATTTGCCCTGGACATGTAGATAGAATATAATATATCATACAAATAAAGTTTAACGCACGAAATCATGAAAACAATAGTTTATTATTATGATTGTTTGATGCACAGTCATACAAAATTAAAGATGTACGTGTTAACTGTTATGTAACCTGAATTAATACGACGTGTAGCAGATGTTTACTGTTTGACATTCACTAGTTGACAGACGTCAGGGTATATCATCTACTTAAACTCTAATCTGCAAACTATTCATTTACCAGATCTGAAACGAAACATTGTGTTATTAAGTTATGCTGTGGTGTACCAAAGGTAAAAAAGAACGCACTAAAATCATTTTCAATTTATAATGGAACGGTAAGACCTGCTGCAACCGGGAAGCTAACTCAAATGACAAGGTTATAAATTCAGCACTAACCACTGTGCCACGCCCACTATTGTTACACAAATTACTCGAACAACATTACATTATATGTGAAAGTAGTAGATTCACCAGAGTGTGTGTGTGGAAGTTCATTCTGGATAATGCAAGTAAATAAAATGTTCAAACAAATGTTCAAACATCATTTAATGCAATATAAATATTGGCAATGTTGCAAATGAGAACAATGGTAATCTGTGGTAATCTCACCTGACTATAGCTTCATGGTAACCACGTAGACATACATACTGCTATTGCCATCGTCAGTATCACTGGAACAGAGAGAGAGAGAGAGATACATATTTATACAAGATAGGGGAATTAATGGCATTAAATGCAGTATAAAAGGTGCTGAACTACATAGGAATATTCTAAAACCACCATTAATGGTTTGAATAAGGTTCATATAATAAATTCTGATAAAAAAACGCCCAAAATCGCATTTTTCGTCACAAAATGATTTCGTTGGTTGTTTGTAAAACATGATTTCATTAACTTACTTACTTAAAATGTGTTTACAATAGTTACATAGGATGGCTACAAGTCGCGTTTGTTTACAATGTTTTGTAAAACACGATTCCATTGGCTGGCTGCTTTCAAACATGGTTACAATCGTTCTCGAGTAAACACAAACCTGCTGTACTGTCAACCTATTCTCATTATAATCGCACATATATAATTATGACAAAATATACAGATACATTTGTATCTCAGCTTAATGTTGTCAAACAACAATACGAGAATGTTATTCAAATAATCCGATAAATGGACACTTACAGATACCAGGAAGTCCTTGTGAGGGTTGACCACCGTTTCCTGTAAGAGAATACAATGTCTGTATGTTATATGGTAGGTACATTAAGTAGGTATCTAAGTTACTGAATACTTGACAATAATCAACAATGAACGATATAGTCAACTACGTTCGTGTTAACATCATTTAAAGGAGTCAACCTTTGGCAGGCTTATTATTAGACAATGAAAATGTACGTACATTCAATATTTTTATCGTTCACATTTGAATTACAATAGTAATACAGCAAGCTGTTGTTAATTTTTTGCCGACTTTAACTGATTTCTGAATCATAAAAAAATAAGTTTGCATATCTAGGACTCTGAAGTTCATTTAGAAACAAACACCAAATTGGATGAGTGTCCACCCAAATGGATGCTGAACGTTTATTAAAAAACATTTGAAATAAACAAAAAAGATTGGTTGAAAAACATACATGGCATAACGTTGGACAACACACTGTAACAAAAGTAGAAAAACATAGTTACACACCGGCTTCAAATTCACAGATATATACCGTATACCAGTCAGGTACGGTACAACTCGTCTTTTCCCACTTTCCGCCCATTTCAAGTTTCAGTTTAGCACAATCACAATCAGTAGCGCACATTGTTTGATCCTCCCAGTTACTGTACGTAAGTGCTTCTCCTGTTTGTACATACATTATACCATAAACAATCATATAACAATGCCTCGTCGATAACCTAGTGGTAGAGCATCCATAGTGTGGGAGGTCCCGGGTTCGACCGCAGACCGCGTCATACCAATGACGAAACAAAAATGGTAGCTTCTCATCTCTCCAAGTCTCATGGAGATAGATAACATCAGGAATGACGTGTCGAGGATGATTGATTAAGTTGGAAACACTTTCACAATCGACCTAAATGAATTAATATAAACTAAAAATGTCCAAAACGTATTTTATAGCAGGCTTTAATACACGGCTCAGCGGGATCGGCTCGTGATAATCAACAACAAACGATCGCAAAGCAATACTCGGGTGATATTGGTTCGAATGTTGGGGTTCTGGATTCTTTCCGTCAACATGTCATCAAAATAGTACCAGTGTCTCTACTCTCATAGCTTCATGTATACACACCATGAATGAGTCATTTAGAGTTAATACATGTTATTGTAGAACGTGTTTCATAATCGATCTCATTAATTTTGGAATCATAAAAAAGGTTATGTGCCTTGTATGTTTTTTTACTAACCTGTGACCCATTTCCAGCCTCCTTTGGTGTATTTCTCAAACCTAATAATATGGTATGACTTGATGAAACTTCTCTCAGTTTTGTTACTAACGCAGATTGTGTTGTATTGTCTTTGATAGTTACCAAGTTACCTCCCCTATTCTTGCAATCTGATGAAGCAACGTCAAAACTCACCTGTAGTCATACAAGTAATCTCAGATTTAATTGGATATTTACATGCATTACTAGTGAAAAAGTTTATGAAAAAATAATAGAAGAACCTGTTTCTAAAAGACAGGGGTGTGAAAAGTAATTCCCGATTTAATTCAATTGTTTGTGCCAAACTCAGCGTTCAACGAAGAACTAAAACTACAAATCTCGTAGTTTTTTAACGTTAATGTTGGTAGCTTTCCTTGAACGCACGGCTTGTTTTGACATTATAATGGAGATAGACAAATATATAATTATTGTAAAAATATCATCATCCAATCAACCGATACTGTAACAATGTTAACACTTACCTGTTCTGTACTGTCTTCTGTGTACTGGTAACACTTTGAGCCGATTTCAAACTGCCATTCATTTTCAGCATAGCTTCGTGTAGGACAACTCGCAGTAGCTACAATATATAAATAGAGAGGTATCGGTAGGAATATTGGTCCGGATATACACATCTGGGGGGGGGGGGGTATTCAATATTGATCTTATTTCATTTGAGAATAAGGATAGCCAATCATATCGCCTGTTACTGACCAAGAATTTAATATGGTGTGATCTGATTGGCTGTCCTTATCCTTAAGTCAAGTAAGATCAATATTGAATACCACCCCTGGTCTTAACAGTTATGGGGAAAATATTTGACAAAGGTGTGTGTATTTTGCATATACCGGTACGACTAACATTAAGGATTGCGAACGACATGCATTTTATTTTTTTATTTCTGCAAACCTTGTTTAATCAATGGAACAATTTTAAAATCAATCTAAATTAGAACAGAATTATGCTGATCTTGTATATTTGGACATTATCTTGTCTACACTATATAATATGAAATTATACCTTCGAAATTACAATAATTGTTTTTTATCATATTTTACTTCTGCCATAAAATAACTTGGTAGTATCGTTTATACCCAGTGTGTAAAGCCTAGGTCACACAGAGGAATTAATTCTTCATTGGCAATGTTCTCCCGATTTCTTCCGATACCACCCGATTCATCACAATTCTTTCCGATATCACAAACAGTCTCATAACTTCCACGAAGCTTCCACGAGACCTCGAGGAACCTGTTCCCGATGTCCTGATAGCTCATGAATTTTAATCGGGAGATTATCGCCGAAGCAAATAATGCTCAGTGGAACCTTGGCTTTACTGAGAAGTTTCTAATTATTATATAAAATACAAACATGCAGAAACTTACCTAGTTGAAGCATCAGTGACATCACCATCGCTAGTATACAGAACACCATGTTGTAAATATACCCGTATATTGTATCAGACGAACAATCAGAAAATTAATATAATAAATTATATATCGAAAATTATGTCAACACTGGCCGTGAGAATGATAACTAGGACAATATGCACTTCATTAACACCTCACACTTACTGTGCTCTTATGATGATTGAGATGATACATCATAGAAACAACAAACATCATGCAAGGTCTACGTCACGGCGAGAGAAGTACAAACTCCACCAGGTTTAAGATAACGGTTAGTAGAACTACTTAGAGTCATTCGACCACCGGAACAGTAAAAGTGGCTTGTTGAGACATCCGATTACAAAGTCAATGGTGTTGTCCATATAGTGGTTTTATGGTGCAAACAAATAAACGTGGTCCTCAAACCTTATATAAGCATACATTAACAGTTACTTTCTGGTGTAAAATTTAAATTTAGTTTTTGTTTCCATATTCGGGTAGTATAAGAAATTTGTACCAGCTGACTACGAACACTAATCTAAATCATTAGCATGGCACGACTTTCTCGAGGTAATTGCTTAACTAGTATTCTAATCAAGCTTCTGATATATTAATGATAAAAAGTCGAAGATCTAGTTCATTCAACTGCACTTTACCATAACGTTAAACATGTTTAGTAGATCATGTTTGGTTTTCATGCGGTTATGTTCTACACATGCGTATAGTATAGTATGACTGTTGTATAGTATGACTATTGTATAATCGCCCTCAACTCTTATTCACAATATGAGCCCATCTCTTAAACTTGCACCACAGTTGGACATATGACCGAACATTAAGAAAATCCATTTCTTACAAATTTCCTCTTTCACAACCGCTCAGCATCCAAGATGGCGTCCAAGATGGCCGCCATTTTTACGCGACAATGGTACTGAGCGCTTATTTGTGCATGGAATGATTTGTTTTCTCACAAATATGTTTCAAAATGTACTCATATGTTGAAAAATGAATGGAATACACACTTTTAACTGTTTTGATAGCAAATTTTGACATTTTAGAAAAGCTATGACACATATCCATTCCGCTACCAAGATTTTTTGGGGGTTTATGAGAAATTCATATGGTCCCTATACCCCGTCACTGAGACACTATTGACTTGCAGCACTGATAAAAACTCGATACATCCGGATGCTACACACCTACCTCAAACCGAAAGTAGAAAAAATGGTCAACATTTCGACTAAAGGTCACCGGAAATGACGATGTGACGGTGACCCTATAGACCCTATAGACCCCTGCTATAGAAAAATAAAAACTTTTTGGCGCTAAATGTTAATGCAATTCCACAGGGAATCGTACCGCAATGGCGGGTAGGACCAGTAATTTCAGTTTTGTAAAATCTACGTTCAAAGCCCTCTTTAAAGGGGTCTAGCGGGCCCAAAAAACTGTGCACGACCCTGGGCCCGTAATATCCTGTAGTCTGGGATGCCTGTGTACCCATGACAGCAAAATTCCCAAATTTGGGCATTTAGGTCGAAAACTACGGAAGGCCGAAATGGCCATCCCGGCGAGTCTGCATTAGTACGCTATGGTAGCGGAAAGGATATATAGGCCCACAATTGGCCTTTTTCAGGGTATTTTTCTTAATTTTGTAATATCAATAACTTGTTGAAATCCTTCCAGTTTGTTTATATTAATGTTTTTTTACTCAGGGTTGTAAGGGTTGTGATCATTGTTTTATTTTTACAACCCTAAATATTTAGGTCGATTGTAAAACAACTGATATTAATCACTCCCATCGCCTAATTCCTTTGTTATACATTGCCACAGGGGTATGGAATCCGTTCAGTTGAATTCAGTTTCATTTCTTGTATGCTTATCTGTATTTACAAATGCACAACACATTTTAGCAAAATCCACAAACGTACATGCATTCGGAACTCCTCGAAAATTTACAAAATACTATAATTCTACGAATAGTAGGTTTTCCAAGTGGCGTACATATTCTGTAAAAATCTTTTACACTGACGTAGGAATAGTTTATCCAAAACGCTGACAAACACTAACAACCGATGGAGAAATCGAAAGTCTTATATAGACGTATACAAAGAACATAAAACCTGTTTTTTACGCATGGCAACTCATTTTAACTTGCCTCTAGCGTATATATAGCTTGTGCAAAAAGATTATATTAAGTCAGACAGGGAAGGCAGCACTCAACTTAACCAGCCGAGCACAGAAAACACCAAAAAACACACAAAGCACAATACCCAACTGAAAACACGGCATCCCGTCCCGAAAGTCTGCCGCCTCAGTCAGTCAAACTAAAACGAAACGAGGGCCAGGCAACTTCCCTAAGCATATGTGATCGCGTATCCCCAAAGTATGTCTAGCGTTCATGACGGATGTGGAATGTATTGGGAACCTTCGTCTAACCTATACCCACCGTTCCAAGTGTGCACTTGAGACGATCACATGGCGTCATGTATATCATTGGCATGTATCAGATCCAAAGGCTTTATGTCATCGTATTACAGCATGCTCCTAACGAATATTATCAACAGCGGACTCCTCTTTGTGCAAAATTAAACCACGAACACTCTATGTGTGCATAGGACGCTCTTTTATAGTCGGTGTTCGACCAGAATGTGTTTTTGTTGAAATCACAGGTGTTTGCATAACAATATTGACACTGTGATATAACTTTCTTTGTTTATCGTTCCATTTGTCGTATCAGTTGACACAAGTTCAAACTAAGATTGAATGAAGGAACGTCCTTAGGCGAACATCAAAATACACTTTATGTGGTTAAAAGGCCCTACTTCCGGTTTCGTTGATGAACTGGAACCCTCTTTGTGGTAGCAGGGGCCTTCTCGTTTATTGCAACCCAGTTTGTGTATGTTAAAGATAATACAGGAGTAATACAGTTTTACACACCTTACTTAGTGCAAAGAGGCGTTCGCAAATGGCTGCTTGTGACGTAATTGTTGTAAATGTCTGCCATAGTCATGTTGCTGATTAAGACAGGTCACAACCAACACATATTTTACTGGAACGTGTTTATTAAATGTATGTATAATAATGTTACGGTTAAGTGTCTTACAATATCAGGAGCATCAACACAATGTAACATCATTCCCCTTTAAACAGAGGTTCTCATAAGTCCACATACGGGAGTGGATAAACCACTTACTAACGCAGTTCTAATGTATTAATCCAGATATATTAAACATACAGTAAAATCTCGTTATCCCGAGTGCCTATCGGAACAAGCCAAATGCTCGAGATAAGCCAGTTGCTCGACATATCCGAAGTCTATTAATTAATATACAACATAGAGCAAATTCACCGGGACTTTGAAATTAACTCGACATAGGCCGGATTCTCGTAATAACGATGCTCGTCTTATCGAGGTTTTACTGTATACAATTATTCATACAAACGATTAAACTATAACATACAACACACAATACTGACTGAATAAATGGACACAAGCATGAATACATTGGATGAATTACATGAATACCGAAAGAATGAATATGCATGTATTGTATAAAAGCTTAAAACAACAATGAATACACATGGGTACTCTTTTATCAAAGCACTTACGAATATCTTAAAACTACGCTCAAATTTAAATTCCTTTTATAACAACTGTAAATTGGTGAAAGATACGGCTTGTAGGGGTTCAGTAACTGAATCATTATTAGTATTACAGCTCCGTTTACCCTCACGTTAAATTTGACCGTTAGTTTACGATTTTCTTAAGTGCTTTTATAAAACAGTACAAACGAAATGATGAACTACAACAACAACAACAGGAAATGAACAAATGGGTGTACATAAAGTAAATGAGTGAATTAATGACTAATAAGAATAAATGGATGAAATCGTGAAAGTATGTCAAACTGAATTGGTGAACGATGTACGCTTGCACGTGAAGTCAATATATTGAGATGAGAATGTGTCGTGTTCTTGAAACATAACGTCTTGTTTATCACTCACATATAAACATTGGTGTTATGTCTGTTCACACAAGTCTGAAACACACAAACAAACGACGTACATATATACATATTATATAATTATTATATTAACCAATGAATACACATGTAATAATTTTAAAAAGGAAAACGAAATAAAACATGTTAAAAAAAACTATTTACATTGATGTTAACTGAGGCGGTGTGGCTAAATCCGATGATAATGGATGGGGTGTGTTTTAATTTTCAAAGAAATGAGTGCAATTGCTACAGTGCAAGATAATATTATCCTGCACTGTATACATACAACTCCATTGTACTTTACGTCAACGTGACCTCTATCGATTTTCGTGGTCGAGTTGTACTGAAGTCCACAATTTTAAAATCACAACACCGTGCTATTGATTTTTATTGGACATGTTATAAAAAAAAATAGTGCGCCCATGATAACATGAAAGGCGGGAAATTTTGGTAAACTCTATTTAGGTGGATTAATCAGGTGTGAATGATTTATCCGTTATGTTTTTAGAACAATACTGACCTTATATGCTTCCTTTAGTAATGTGGTAAACAAACTTTCCAATAGTTGACAAAACCGATTAATGTTTGTAAACATCACGTTATCCTGGGCGCACTATAATCGGTCAGCATTGTAAAAATTTGGGCACGCCTTATGTTTACAAAGTGATAGCCAATGATATAAGTCAGAAAGAAAACGCTTAACGCTTGGTTCTTTCTTTTGTATAATAAGACAACCTCGCGTTTGCGTTCTCTTTCTATAACAAAGAATGGTGTTTCGACGCATTTAAGTCCGCATCATTTGGATAAATCTATTAACGCAATAATTTGCCACTTGACCAAAAGTGGGACTTCCATGTTCTAGAGAGATGTCTTTATTATTTGATACACGGGATACATCAGTTGGTTTAATACAATTATAAAGGCTCTGAGAAGAGATTAAGGTACTGTCCAGGTACACGGGTAGACACCGTACACCGGATATAGCCCCCTACTTCGCGAGAAAACGAAAGTAAAAGTGGAAATCGATTTCGGACGACGGTAAGTTTTCAATGATTATTATGTAAACATTTAATATGTGATCCACTTGAAGTGAACAAATTTAAGCAGCGGAGTGTTTATGTCAAAGCCCCAATGTGGTCATTTCCTCTGATCTTTCCTTATTTCTTGACAAGCAGCGTCGAAAAGTATCACTGTTGAAGGACAATGCAGAAAAACTTACATTTTCCTTTTATTACAGCTAAACTATGCGTTTCCCAGGAAACTGTTTAGATTTAAACTTTTACCTGTCATGTTCTTCACCTATGTTTAAACCCTCATTAGTAAATACCAACTAACAAGCATGTAATTGAAGAAAACCAACATTGTCTTGTGTACGGTATCTAACCTTTTACTGTACCGTATCTAGTTTTTTCATCTAGCCACTGTACGGGGTTTAGTGGGGGTGTACGGTATTTAGTAATTATACTATTTTGGCTTTTTAAATGAATAGATGTATGTAAAATTGTGAGCTTATTAATTTGTTTTCGTGACGAGTTTAAGAAATATTGAACCCGAAGAGAACGAGTGGTGGATTCTTTTAATCACATTACCATAGATACCGAGTCAAAACAACGTCAGAAATAACGAAATTAAGCCGACGATGTTACGTTTTCGCTCCGAAAAGCTGGTGACGTCACGCATTTGTTATCACAGTCATGTGTTGGAGAACATTGTTCCGTCAATTGTTCTCACATCGAAGATCACGATATCTATGTGATAAAACCAATTATAAAGGCTTAAACAGACATACAATTTCAGAACTATAATTGCAGTGCTAATCTGAAATACTATATTAACTCGACCTGTTCAGACAATGACTGTAATCTTTTGTGTACATATATTATGACAACGTCACTCTCACAATATCATAATTGGACATTATAATATGTCACTAAGAATAAGGTGTGAATTGATAAAACAGCCCTCGATAATGGGTTACTTAACATAACTTAGAATAGGCAACTCTTACCATTGTCACCAAATGTGAAGAACCATTCCATATCTTGGTTGCCTAACTTGATACCTGTAGCCTTACAGAGTTCTACCACAATCTCACTGAATGGTACATCATCCATCACGTCGTCCAGTAAATATATACCTAGAAATGTATGATGTCTTGTTTATAAAATATCTAAAATAGGGGATCACAATAATATTAATTACTAAAACACTCTATATCTCAATATTTCAATACTATTTGATCTTTTTCAAGAGATGAAACAATAATTCATATAGATTATTAGATGTGTGCATGCGGTTTTGGTTGCGGGATTTTTGAGTCAGCAATAACAGCATCTGAATTCAACAAACAAACATTTCCTGTTATCGTATTTTGACAGAATAATGTTCATCCTGAAGTTGGCTACGGTCATAGCCTCGACATATTGAGAAGTAAACAACAGCTGCCAGTAGAAGAGGCAGTAAATTGGACCTGGGAGACAAATACCAGGCAAGTGTTCGCCGATAGTGTCTGAAACCGTGGCAAAACTAACACTACACTCAAAACAAATAGTAGTATATAGTTTACAATTCATATTTGAAATATACACATGTACACATAAACAGCCTCTCCAGAGCGGTACTCTGTATAGCAACAACCTCTCTACAACAATATCTTACAAAAGTTACTGAGGTAAATTTAACCCCTGTAGAGTAAACACCTCTACGTAACGGTGGGTATTTGCAGTTCCGAAAGGGTATTGATCTACTAATGTTGTACTATTTACAGTTACCTATATAAGTATACTCTGTTGGACATTTCCTCCTTTTAGGATCGTAGTTCCTGGTACAGCGTACACTTACAATATATGTGGATGGACATCCGGACATGTATGCTTGTACGGCAGTGCTATCTGTGAAATGGGAAATATTGTAGACATTTATTGATCTGACAAACAATACATGATTACACGGTTAGTTGACACATCTAATTAGTCTTCTCAAGAAAGCTGGGGATTACTAATCTAGAATGTGCAGCATGCAATACAATAAAATACAGGTGTTTAGTTTACATGTTAACTTTGGCTTTAATATAATTATAATTTGACCTCTTTTAAAATAATGTGAATTACCAGCAAGTTTGACGCATAAAAATACCCACAGGCCCCGATCGCCAGAAGCATCAAATATTTTCACGTCAATGTCCATGTGAGATCAGACTCTAGAATGTTATCATTCATGGCTTAATTTGGCCCTGAGTTGTATCGAAAAATAGAAATGCATGTTCCTACGAGGGTTGTTCAAATTGGAATGCAACTAAGCCCATAAAAATTTATCCTTGATTCTAATGAAACAAGCCTTTGATCCCATTGCAGTATTCATCTCCGATATATATGCGAAGTTTCATTCAGTTTTTTCCATTTTTAAAATGCGATTGTGTTATCATTCCTAGGTACACTGTGTAAATACTGATATACTGGACATGAGCCAAACCAAAGTCTTAACGTATCCGCTATTTTTTCCGACAATGCAATTTAAGAGTCGTTTGAAACAGATAAAGATCACAAGGGACAATGCTTGACAAATAAGGATGGTCGGAAAGTTCATGAACCTTCACGCTTCTCAGAAAGTCGCGTTAATTGCTGCTGCAGGCCCATTGCTCTGCAATAGCATGCCATCCTTCAAGCATGTGGCTTGACAGCGAATGTCGGAGTATTCTTTCAATTTCTTAAGGAATTTACTTTTGTTAAGCTTGGCATAACGCATTGTCCATTTTATACATCCACTGTAACGGTAGAAACTTTGTTTATATCCTTTCCGCTACCACGATTTTTAGGAGGGCTATGAGAAATTCATATGGTCCCTATACCCCGTCCCTGAGACACTATTGACTTGCAGTACTCATAAAAACTCGATACATCCGGATGCTACACACCTACACCAAACCGATAGTAGGACACATTGTCAAGATTTTGACTAAAGGTCACCGGAAATGACGATGTGACGGTGACCCTTGCGCGAAAAACTCCTTTTTTTATTTTTTTTTTATTTTTTTAGCTTGACAGGCCTACTTTAGGGCCCCTTTAGGGCATTGATCCTGACCCCTCTGTCTAGCCTTATATTCCTTCTATTGAAAAATAAAAACTTTGTGGCGCTAAATGTTAATGCAATTACACAGGGAATCGTAACGCAATGGCGGGTAGGACCAGTAATTTCAGTTTTGGCAAATCTACGTTCAAAGCCCTCTTTAAAGGGGTCCAACGGGCCCAAAAACCTGTGCACGACCCTGGGCCCGTAATATCCTTTAGTCTGGGATGCCTGTGTACCCATGACAGCAAAATTCTCTTTGGGCATTTAGGTCGAAAACTACGGAAGGCCGAAATGGCAATCCCGGCGAGTCTGCATTAGTACGCTATGGTAGCGGAAAAGATATGGAAAAAGGTCTACATTTCATCTGGCGTCCATGATGCGTTTTGCAATGTATACTTTTGTTACGTCTTTGCTGGCTTATATTTGTTTATGGATCTTTCGCATTGGTGACAAAATGAACCTGTGTCTTGTTTATGGTCATTACAATTGCCCACGGTCGATTTTTTGTTTATCTAGAAACTAGTTTCATTTCTTTTTTGGACAGTTTGCAAGGGCATGTGTGCTGGCGTCTCAAAGCAAATAGGGGTACCCAAACTATACTTGTCGCTTGCTTGATATTTGTATGAATAGCTCCTAATGATGCGCCAACACATTGAGCTACTTGTCTAAGTGTAAATATTCCGCCAGTTTCCAAACAATACGAGAGCCACTTAAAAAGTATTAATCACTAGCCGATAATACGTTTAATATTCAATCAATGTGTATAAAAGTGGACATTTTCTGAAAGATACAACCTTTGCCTAGCTAACCAATAAAATAATATTGCAATCGGTAAAATATCCACTCACCCATGTGACATTGAATCAATAGGGGTATGAAACACTGGAATTGCGAGAAAATAAGGTATATTAGTAGACGTAAGGGTTGATATTAATGGTCATAATTTATATAATTTTTATCCGAATGATTTGAAATTTGCAGATTTTATGCCAAATATACTTGTTTAACTAGTGATGGGTCAACAATATTATTTGGTAAGTCTAAATGGATTTAGTTGCACAAGGAATCTGCCTTGTTTGAAATACTCCAAAAACTGCATTTTGCTGAGACTGTACCCTACACGTTGTTGCTGCATGGTACTACCATACGTCTTAAGTGGGAAAGTCAAACATGTAGATTGTTTACACATTTAGATATGTTACTATCTTTCACATGATAAATATGTCCCGAATTATTCATAATTTGTTCTTTACTACAACCCAAAGAACATGATCACGTGACCAAAAAATACGTATTTTAGATTTATGACGTCATATCCCTTATACAATAATACCGAAAACAAAAATAAAAGCACATGATAGTAATTTTATATAAGACGAATTACATGAAATGGACAACATGGGTGAATTGTCTTTGTTTTTCATAAATAGGGGGTATGACATTACCCCACCCACTTTTTTAAAGTTGGGCTCGATCTTAAAATGTTCTTGTAAAAAATAAAATTGAGGTAAAAATGATTAAAATCGCCCGACGAATTAAACTACATATAATAATCTAGAAAAACTGACATATAAAGAATAACATTGTGTTTATTTACCTAGTATATGTCTAATATCAATTAGGGTGTAAGTGTGGTATTTTGAGTCTCGGATGTGACTTGTTTACATTGCTATAGTTTGATAATAATTTACTGTTTTCAAAATTATTGACTGTCATTTAAGAGTACAATGATATATATTGAAAATGATATCAATTTTATTTCAGTAAGTCTGAATGACATTTGAAAACAACGCTCAGAAATTGTATGAGCCCATATAACACAATGTTCTTACGTATTTATGAGGTATTCCTTGTCCAGTGCTTTAAACCATGTTCTGTTTGAATATAAATAAAATGGAAATGCTTTCATATTAAATGAGGAAAATACCACGAATGTCTAGCTGAGAGATTGTTCTTTAAGAAATTTACACTTTTTATATAGTCAGAGGCAATGATGTTGATTTATCGCCCACTGATTAATACTTTTTAAGTGGCCCTCGTATTTGATTTTCGCAAGTATTTTCTAGTATGTTTTTGTATTTGAATGGCGTGCATGGTGTTCATTTCCAAATAAAATTACACCACTTTTAAATTTCTTAATCTATCAAGTAGTTGATGAATAAGACATTAAATGACACCATTTCACCATGCAAGTTACTTTATATATTGTATTTGCTCCCGCATTTAGAAACCAACGATTCTTAAATGGGACCGAATTTGGTCAGAAAAAAGCGACATTTTCCCAATCATTTAAGCATTAGTATACACGAGTAAACAGTGTTAATTGACCTATTGTTACAGCTACATTGAACGGATTTTAAAATGTGAGGATCAATTTAAAGCTAATACAATAATATACAGCTTACTATTTTAAAAAAATCATATAGCATCACTTGCATTCCAATTTGAACACCCCTCGTATAAACCTGTTCTATATTTCTGACAACCTAATAATGTCTTTAAAAAAAGTAAACAAACGTTCCCCAATTCCCCTCGTAATGCGTTTACAAATCCACTTCAAATATGTCATGTTTAGCAAATATGTAATTTTTAGCCATTGTCTTGGCTTTCATGGCGTAAAACCTTCCCCAAAACACGTTTGTACAAAATATTATTATTATATAAAAACGTGCAGAAACACTGGTTATGCAAAAATATAAAAGTGTCGCAAGAATGCCATTATGGGTGTTCGAATGAAAATGGCAAAAAATGACAATTTCGGGCTATACATGACATATTGTTGGTAGTTTTGTAAATAAATTAAAAGGGAAGTTGGGATATATATGCTCATTTTTACACAGGAAATGTTAAGTTATTTGAATTATATGACAGGTTTTTGAAAACATACAGGGCCAAATAAAGCAATTGAAACATGTCCGTTTAAGATCTCCAATTGAATTTTTCTCAAACTTAGTATGAATGTTGAGAGTTGTACGTGAGATGTTTCGGGCGATCGGGACCCAAATATATTTCCCATGTACTAGACATGTGGACACCTAGTAGTCTACCTGTTTGATAACCACATGAACCCAAACGGGGATTCGAACATTCGACCTACATCATGTATGTGTGATGACGGTAACGGTACCACTCGATCATAGGAACATGTAAATGCATATAGAGTATCGTCTATGATCAGATTATCTCTTGTTGGCCCCTGCTCCTTATATACAGCTCAAACATTGGAGTGAGGATGAGATTACCAAATGCCGAACATAGCCTTTATTTAAAAAGCAAAACACACTTAGACTAAAATTTTGGACAAATTTTTTTCGTGTTGAATACTAGTATTGGAATGGACATAAAAATTGATTTTGTACAAGTTTAGCATTTTGATGAGGTAATATACACTGCCCACCAAAAATAAGTATACAGATGGTTTTGCCCACTTACTTGTCTGTAATAATACTATTTGCAGAACAGTGAAGCAACAATATATGTGAAGAAAAGGAATATTTTTGTTTATTAAATGGAAAGGCCATACATTAATTGGTACCCTAGGTGCAAATCTTAAAGTTTCTTTGTCCCTCTTGGATGGTAACTTCGTCACAAAAAGATGGAAAATTCAGCCTTTCTGATCACATGGTTATTAAGTTCCGAACATCTTCATCTTTATTTCTATATCTATTTTGACTCATTTAGTAACTATAGTTTCAGAAACAAGTATAATTGTGACCGTCTGATAAACAGATAATGAGTAATTTAGCCAAGTTTAAATTTTGCAACAATTATTTACTGTTTACTTATTTTTGGTGGGCACTGTATTTCGTTTTTGGGAGGCGATTAAGCCTCTCATTACTACCATTGCCCATTTCTTAAGACAAAATTAACCGCCTTTAGGCTGCTATGTGAATCCGCATTCAAGTAGTTCCAGAAACTGTCAACATTCCCAGTACTGCTACATATGTTTCTCCTAATTTTTTAACTGATTTAAGCCAATCAGCAACATATGTTTATTCTAAGATCAAAAATGTGTTCATCAAATGTCCCGGCTGTAAAGCTATTTTTAGAAACTTCAGACTACGGTCAAGTGATGGTTTTATCAATGAATCGTATACGGTCTGCAAAGAACTGTTATGCAATCATATGGTGTCGCTGTACTAGCTAGCCGCTTTCTATAGACTGTCTCCCGCTGTGAGGGAAGTGATTACAAGACGGTACTGTAGAATCTGATAAATAGGCGCGTGGTATTATTTTAAAGCCACTTTTGAAATACGCATTCAATACACGTATTACATATAAATCAATATGCACCTTTTAACAATTATTTAGATACCCAACATGCCTATATAGTCACATATGCCTATTTTGACATTCAAGACAAGATCGGCAGTAAGAAAACGAACATTAAACGTGTAAAGTCGGTTTAAGCTTTAGTAGCAGCAACCAGATCGCCTCCCTACAATACTCTCAGTGCTTTGATTCTATATTTCAGTATAGATGTTTGTATTGACTGACCACCATAACACCTAGTATATCCCTTCCGCTACCAAGCTTTTTAGGGCCTAAGTAAAACTCACATGTACCCTATATTCCGTCCCTGAGACATTAATGCCTTGCAGCACTGAGATTAACTCACTACATCCGGATGCTACACACCAGACCGAAAGTGAAAGTAGGCAAAATTGTCAACATCGCGACAAAAGGTCATCGGAAATGATAGCTTGACCGTGACCCTTGTGTGAATAACTTCTTTCTTAGCTAAGTAGGCATAATTTCGGGCATCTTTAGGGCATTGATCCTAACCCCTTTGTCTAGCCTATAGAAAGCTAATTGTAAATGCAATCCGACTGAGACTCGTACCACAATGGTTGGTATAACCAGTAATTTCAGTTGTTCAAAGCCCTCTTTAAAAGGGGCCAGTGGGCCAAAAAACCTGTGTACGACCTTGTGCACGTGATATCCTTTGAGTATCAGCCTGACAGCAAAATTTAGGATTTTTGGCACTTAGGCCGTAACTATGGAAGGCCGAAATGGCCATCCCGACCAGTCTTTGGTAGCGGAAAGGATATTGTGTAACATGATATGTCCGACTGTATGTGAATAGGGTGTGAATAATGATCTGTTCTTACCTTGATACACGAATATTGCTCGATCCATCTGGCTGGCTGGCTGCAGAACGGACGCAAAACTTACACATTCGGGATTAATACCTTTTGACCTTAAATATAAATCGAACGTAAATATTATACAAATACGTGCATAAATAATCCACGATCATTCGGATGTTACCGTACCTTTAAAATAAACAATCCAGGTTAAGGGGTGCATTTTCATGAATCAAAATTGTGGTAGTAGCAAATTTCACCAGCCTACGTAGCGCATTAACTGTTGACTTAACGGCCGCGTCTGATAGAAAATGTTTAGATTGGCAAGGTTCAAAGCCCACCCTTTTGAATACTAGTATCTGCTTCTTTAATTTTGCAAAAAAATAAGAAACCATTTAAGGTTATTGTCACGTTTTAGCCAGGCTGAAATATTTAAGTCCGTGTAAGCCAGATCATTGAAAACTGAAAATATGTGTCATTTTTCGAAAGTGGTTGAACATCTACGAACTCTAATCGTTCTGCATCTACTGATAAATAAACAGTTATGATAATCATATTACGTAATACAATTTATCACATAACATGCGGTCCAGGAGTGCCGTAAAGCCGTGACGTAAATATCGTCTCATTGTACCGCTAAATTTTGGCTGAAATATATGCAGCGCACATCATCCTTCTGAACAATATTGAGTGTTTTCTAAGGTTATGTGATAAATAGAATCTTACATTCGTGCTCATTACATACGAGTTTTATTAAACTCGTCGACAAAAACAAAATGACATTCGGCAAAGCCCCGTGTCATATTATTTTGTCCACTCGTTTAATAAAACTCGTATGTAATGAGCACTCATGCAAGATCCTCTATAAAAGCACTTAAATTTGCAGGTGTTCCTTAAAAGGAAACCGCGTCGGTTTCATGTATGAGATCTGGCTAAGATTTCCAAACAATAGAATTTGTTTAAACTTTGCATATGAACATAGTATCATATTGAAAACAGAAGAATGCCAAATTCAGTATACAGGTCACAAAACTTGTTTATAAGTTATCTGCTATTTGAACTAGTGTTTTTCACCAAAATTTGCTGGCTTATAATGAGAAGATCGTAAGTACAAATCTACATTTTGAGAAAACAAAAGAAACCTGTCTAAAAACTACTCTACTTATTGGAAAATTAAGTTTTTCAACTTCCGTTTGGTCAACATGACCAGTTCCAATTTTCATGAAAATAGGCTCGTAAGAAGCGCCTTGTCGTGCAAATTTCAAATATACATGAGTCTTATAAGGTCATAGTTAGCACTTACGACCTTCATATTCTAAGCCAGCGAAATTCAACGGCAGAAAACTCAGGAACAACAACGGTGGACTATGACTACAACATTTAAACAAATTGTTGAAATCAGAAACATTTCCCCTTTATTTATAAGAGACTTACACGACCAACAGAAATTTTTATTTTTACTAATTTGAACGCAAATTTAACGTGCGTTATCATATGACTGTGACGTCATATTTTACTATACAAGCCTACAGCGTAATTGTGATCGTTGTTTATTATTGACAATAGGATACATTTGCTTAAACTAACTTAACACACTTACACTCCTATGTTCTCGAGTAAAAAGCTTCCAGGCTCTGGCATTGGTGTTAGTGTCACTTTGTAACTGACATCCGGTACAAAGGGTCGGGGCCGAGGGGTCGCGAAGTACATCTCGTGCAGTGTTCTATTCACAACCTGAACAGAATACAAGCGAAGTAATATAAGTTTGAACAAGTTGATTTACAAATTATCCACAGGCCGTAAGTCCCATTAGGTTGCAGTATAATTATATAACTTTTGTAAAAATAAATCGGAGAAGGTTTGTAATGTTACATTATATAAATATCAGATGCCTGCCTGCGTGACATTGATATTGTCAACCCGAGGGCAGAATGTCACCCCGAGGCGAAGCCGAGGGTGACATTCTGTTTCGAGGGTTGACAATATCAATGTTACGCAGGCAGGCATCTGATATTTATTTTATTATGCCGAACAATATTAAAAGTCTAGCAAAATGTTCACAGCCATGATTGTGATAGTTATAAACAGTGGACATGACTGTGCTTTCATATATTGTTCTGTTTATTCCACATTCTATTTTTAGAAAATCTTGTTTATTGCAGCAGTCAATTAATTAAAATTGACGCAGTTACTTGCCCTTGCATGACATTCAAAATGTCAGTCGATCTACTTTCGTCATGATGACAAAACAAAAGTAGATCATTAGCAGGTCCTGTACAAATAAGTATAATAAGATGAAATGCTCACTGGGTGACTGTATAGCATAACCTCCTTAGGTATAAGGATGTTTGTCCGGAAATGTTATAATTATATAAATACTGGTCCTCTTTACCTCTATTATCATAAGTTAATAATTGTTGACCACTTCAGACTGCACAATGGGACATCTACTTTACAGTACAACCTTTGTAAAACAACAACTATTGAAAGCTGCCAACATTGGTTATTGCTCTTTCCTTATTCTTCTCCACTCCGGTCGGAGCATAGGGCTTTCACCACAGCTCTCCATCTTGAACGGTCAGTAGCCCCGGCTTTGGCCTCTCCCCATGACATTCTCGTCTTTATGAGCTCGATATCCAGGGTTCTTCGCTAAGAATTGGTGGGCCTTCATCTTCTTCTTCAGCTTTGGGGATTCCAGTGTTGCAATGTTTGGCTGGGCTCTGCGCAGCGTATGTCCGATCCATCCCCATGTATTTTGTAGAATAGAGTCTGTAATCGGTTGTTGTCTTGTTCTTGCCCAAAGTTCCTGGTTGGAAATCATCTCTGGCCACCGTATATGTAGGATTGTCTTAGACAGTTGTTAATGAAGACTTGAAGACTCTTGTCAATGCGTTTGGTTCTTCTCCACGTCTCAGCTCCATCAATGAGGACTGTGTTGGTATCGAAGAGTCTAATTTTGGTTTCAGGTGGATATTGTTGTTGTTCCACACTGGCCCCAGTGTTACAATAGCATGGGTATTCTGGCCTTGATGTCTTCCTCAGTGCCTCCTGTCTTACTGACTATGCTTCCCAAATATGTGAAAGCTTCAACATCATCAATGGCTTGTCCTTCTAAGTGGATTGCTCAACAGAGGTTAAGTTTATATTAAATATCGACAAAGAGAGATTTTGAAGGTGTTGCTATACAGAGGTTGTTTCCCTACAGAGGGTCTTGGTTAAATTGAAATAGTAAATTCCTGCTGTCTTAAAACCGCGAATTCGTGATGCTGAATTTGAATTACTTTTTCACGCATTCACAATTTTGACTATTATTAGAATTGACTTCGTGAAATAGAAATCACGAATTCGTGAAATAATAAGGAAGAAATGTCACTACATGGATTCCGTAACTTTTCGCTTATTGCGTGATAAGAAATAAAGCATCCATTTTGACGTTTTGAAAAGCAAACAAAACAGTGTCTCCTCGGCAATTCAATACGAGGGTCATTCAATATATTCGTAGACAATCGTTCTCATTTCATTATTATTGCGTTTTAACAATAATTTCTTATAACATTACAAACAGTAACCTTATTACCAACAGTCAATGCAAATTTATCTTTAATAATGCAAACTAGTAGCATGTCATCGGCCACTGTATTACCATGGAAACGCGTTACCACCCCCGACCGACGTAATGTGCCTTTTTCATTTGTTCAACTAGTTATAAATTCCGATTAAGTTAATATACATTACGATGTTTCTGCAAGATTATTACAAATTCTAACACGATCCGCGGATTAATCGATATAAACATAGAGCAAACAAGAGCATGTATTATTACCCCCATAAAACATACCTCTCAAATTGGCTGTTACTATTTACGCCCCGTATCACGTGACATATTTATGAATGAATGAACGTAAAACTTTATAGTAAAAACTTCTACGGGTCGCGATGGCAAGGCAAGTTGCACGAGAATCCAGTGTTACAGCTATGACGCATTTATTTTTAGACACTCCAATATACTCTCGAAACTAAGTTTCATTAAAACTTATGATAATCAATTCATTTATACATTTTGTATTTTTCATTTCATGAAATAGATACCCTATATATATGTTATTAAAATTGTTTCAATGTTTAAAATGTGTTATTTCCTTCAGGAAAATACGAAGGTCGTTTTCATTAACGAGGGAGGTAATTGTACCAGCTAATAAGCCACTCAATTTCATTTTATTTCTTAAATATTATCTTGGGGTTTCATGAAAGTACGTACATGTATTTGGTTTGACACTGCGTATTTCAAGGATTTAGCATGTTTTGATTTCTAGTTTTGATCTAATTCTATATACATTTTAAAGTTATATTTTGCACATTTGAACAGAGTTGTTTAAATTAATTAAATCCGTGTTTCGTTATCACATATGGCTAAAACATCCGTTATTTAAGATTCATTGTAATAAAAATGCAAGAGAAAATGTATCTAGATTGCTCTATGTCGCATTATTACGTGACATCAATTTATTAACAACAGACTTCCCGTTTTTGGGAGGAGACAGCCTCTCATTACTACCATTGCCCATTTCTTAATGCAACGTGAACCGCGTTTAGGCTGCTATGTGAATCCGCATTCAAGTAGTTCCAGAAACTGTCAACATTCCCAATACTGCTACATATGTTTCTCCAAATTGTTAAACTGATTTAATTCAATCAGCAACATTTGTTTATTCTAAGATCAACAATTATTGTGAAACTGTTCGTTAAATCGATATGTTTGCAGAAAATCACTCCGCCGGGTCGATATCGGACTTGTTTCATAATATGAAAATGACGTGTTCATGAAATGTCCCGGCTGTATAGCTATTTTTAGAAACTTCAGACCAGAGTCACGTGACGTAAATTGTCTGCGGAGTACTGTTATGCAATCATATGGTGTAGCTGTACTTGTCGCTTTGTATAGACTGTCTCACGCCGTGAGGGAAGTGATTACAAGACGATACTGTAGAATCTGATAAATAGGCGCGTAGTAATATTTTAAAGCCACTTTCGATAGACGCATTTAATACATGAATTCCATGTTAATTAACATGACCCTTTTTACAATTATTTAGATACCCAACATGCCTATATAGTCACATATGCCTATTTTGACATTCAAGACAAGATCGGCAGTAAGAAAACGAACATTAAACGTGTAAAGTCGGTTTAAGCTTAAGTAGCAGCAACCAGATCGCCTCCCATCAGCACTCTCAGTGCTTTGATTTAACTAATACTAATACTATTTGCTAGTAATTTTGTCAACTCAATAACGCGACATTCAATCACAAAAATACGGATGCCTTAGCCAATGTTATCATCAAAGGTATTTTTTAAATGTTAAGATATGTAAGTCTTAAACCATTTTGACCATGGTAAAATCGGCACGCTAAAATACCAAGTAGTGATTATTCGGAAAGAGCTAGGGGATCGCACCCGGATTCCTTGTATCAAATAACCCAGCGTCTTTTCCGTCGAACTCGTAGGTAATTTGCCACACACTATATAATGTCTGTCTCAGTTGACCGCAAACTTACACAAACAAGCAAGCAAGTATGCAAAAAGCGAACATTTTTGTTAGTTTGACGTAAAGAAGTCGCTGATGGCATAGATTACACAAACATGCACATGGTTACAATTTGACAATGTTTTCTACTTACGAATTTGTGAAAGTTGTCCATAGATAATATTCTATTTTCCTCCGGAAAATTCACATTTAGTTTTCCTGCTGGACCTCCGCATGTTTGGCCAGTGCCTTCTCTGACCAGGGATACCAACATCACCACACAGATCACACATATCACACAGATCAGCCGTACAGTGCACATTGTTTGATATAACTAGTAGTTAATGTCAGTCTAGTCGACAATTCCATGTGAAAACCAAATACACACTAAACAGCGGTGACGCTCAGTTTAAATTATACAAACTTGTACGCCACAAAATAGAAAAAATCTGCATAAATACCCAGTGTTTACAAGCCGTAAAAAGTGTAAAATGATCTAACTCTACATAATTTACATTTTTTAAATAAATATAATGTTACAGCTAGACCTTGACTGATTTTTTAAAAGTACTGTTTTATCATAGCATTTACGCTTGCGTAACTCTAACTTTTCCGTAAATATTGTGTACGTCGATAATATTTGCGCAAACGCATTTTACTAAGATACCTTTTCGCAGTTTCTGTTCTAAGTTCTGGCGTAATTCTACACAAAGAGAGAGCGACAACGGTAATTAACACATGTACCTGGTATAGTGCAGAGATATGAACTTCAACATCGGCCTTCTACACTTAGTCGCAAAAGAAAGTATACATTGTATATACTTTGAAATTGTATCCTTTGGGGTTGACATAACTAAACGAAATTTTGTATTAACAGAACTGTATATTTATCTGACATTTTAATACCAAACAACAACATGTCAATAAATGAAGTATACCACAAATGAAGTCAACAGCGTCGGTACCTGAAAAATCAAATTAACAGAAATGTTCAATATTTTATTTGTCCGCCTCCGACGTAAAATGTACAAGACATTTACGCAGTGGTGCAAATTATTTTTATGTATGGTAAATTGGACTAGGTATATCGTCAAATTAAACAAAAGCACTCAAAATAATGCGATATTTCACTGAACAGCATTATGGTTGTGATTTCTTAAAACAAACTAGTCATTTTGCTTGGTCAAGGGGAGGTAACCATGTGAAAAAAGTTATTTTTATGAGGTGACAAGTTCTAAACCTGAATTGGGCTTTGTTGTACACCTTTTTTTCCTTATTTATGTCTCCGTGATAAGTACATACACTTGAAAACGAACCTTATCATCAAATCGGGCATCTAGCTGCATTAAAAATTTGACAAACGCCCGATGAACACACCGTGACAAATATGTGACATTTGCTCACGTTGATGTCATCATTTTATTCTGTTTGTTACCATTGCAATCAGATGTAACAAATTCGATTGAATTGTAGTGCCACATATCCAAGCTACATATGTTGGAAATTTCAGCAATATTAAGTTCCTATTGACCGAGCTATGGGTAAATGTATCCATGAACACATATTTGTTAAGTATATGACCATTTGTGTGAACTTGATTTTTCAAGTCCCAAAGCTTTGACTCTGTTTGTGCAGTATTGTTTGTATTGACATGTTGTCGCTTGATCTTAAAATGTCAGATAAACATACTATTTAGTAAATATTAACATTATGTTTGTTTCTGTAAACCCCCGGCGATATAATTCCATTTATGCACAATGTATACTTTCTTTTGCAACTGAGTGTATTTGTTTAATTTGGTATATAATTATTACTGTAAAATCATACATTTTCGTGGATTTTGATAAAAAACATTTTGGTGGGTCGTAAACGATTGGTTTACAAAACATAAAAGGGAAACCCATGTTCTGTATTTTGAAGATCGGTTTATCGTAGGGATTATAAATCGTGATCGAGTTTAAGGATGCTGGATCGGTTTAGTGCGCATGCGTTATTTGTCATAGTACGTAATGTGCTAATTAATGTGTCAAAGTAATCTAAAATAAATCAATTGAACAGGTTTATATTATGCTATAAAATTAGAAAATACTTATCGAAATGTCGGTTGACGTTCCATAAAAATATAACATTATAAAATAAGTGGGTGGGGTAAACAATAAAAGTAGTGCTATTTATGCCAAATGACTTCGGGGTGTCAGGTTCGTTTGGTACTGTTTGATATTGTGTTTTTGTGTGTTTTCGCGATATTTACATGTCCAATGAATATTATTTTAAGCGTTTTCATTGATTTTCTCAGTATTTTCGCCACATTTAACCAACATATAAACAAATTTGCGAAAAAGATACCTTGGTGACATGTAATTTTGAAGATCGATATCACTAGACTTATTTAACAAAATATTAAAACAAAGTTTAAGGCAGGAAAAAAAGTAATAAGGATTTTATCTTGGTGCTATTTTGCTCCATTAAATATGAAGTGGGTGGGGTAAAAGAGCAAAAAAGACAAAAATTATATGTACCATTGTTGGTATCTTTATCATGTATAATAATGTTTATCCAAACTATATTGAAAAATATTTTATATTTAGATCACAGACATCAAATAAAAATGTAAAATTTGAACACCACTACCCGCAGCAATTTACCAATTTTAAAGTATTTATAAAAATAATTACTGGGAAAACGAGTTCCGTGACCTAGTGTTTTTTTCATCATATTTTGTGTCGGCAAAGATTTCTCTACTTTCTGGCAAATTTTTAGCAAAATCTTAATGATGGATACAAACCGCTCTATCATCCTTAACAACGAAATCAACGAAAATTAATCTCCCTCGAAAAAGAATGGGTGCGCAATTTGCTCACACGTAGATGGTTTCATCGATCATAATAAGGTTAACAGAAAACATCACAGTAAGTTGTTAAAATTGATGAAAGGGTGTGCCTGTGGATGTGATAGCGGAAGTGGAAATTATTTCATAATTATTTATCCTATTTTATGTCCGCAAACGGCGTTCGATGCAGACGTTCAAAGATCGACGTCTGCTATGGGTTGAGTTTCTGCCCAAAGCTGACGTATTACTGGTTAAACGTGTATTATATTACAATGTACCTATGTTAATAATAAATTATAATCTAAAATTGGATACTCGATGGTCAAATATTTTGTTTTCATTTCATAGAATATATTTGAATTTCATTCAAAATAATTATTTGAACTATTCTAAAATCAACCAAAAGCACAATGCTATTGATTAAAAATAAATCTTACATAAAGGGAGGTAATTAAAAAAATATACTGAAATCATTTAAATTTGTTTATATTTAAGAAATAAAAATCTGTTCGCGTATTTTGTCGGTGAATAAAACATGGGCAGAAGTTCCGATGCGGAAAAATTAAATCACGAGTGCGTAGCACGTGATCACGTGACCCTGTTCTGGAAGGAGTAATTTTCTGGACTGTTATTTGGTTAAAACAATTACGTCTACATTGTATTATTTACGTTTAGTCAAAATTAATACGGTGTTTATTTATATAGGCCCTATATTTCATTGTCTTCTAGTTGGTTGCTGGTGTAATACGTTTATATTACATGTAAATACTTCGAAACTACTTCGCTTAGTCAATAATAGTGTATATTCCAAAAAATAGCTTCTTACAGAACCTTCAATATAAGTTCTAAAAATAGCTATGCAGTCGGAAATTTGATAGATACGTCATGCATAAATTATTCAAATAGCTATACAGCCGAGACATGTGATTAATACGTCATTTTCATAACAAGTTCCATATGGTCTCAGCGTAATGATTATTTGCAAAAATATCGATTTAACGAACAGTTTGACAATATTTTTTCATCTTAAAATAAAAAAAACATGCTGATTTAAGTAAAAGAGTTAAAATATTTGCAGAAACATTTTTAATAATATTGAAAATGTTGACAGTTTCTGGAACTACTTGAATGCGGATTCACATAGCAGCCTAAAGGCGGTTCAGATTGAATTAAGAAATGGGCAATGATAGTAATGAGAGGCGTAATGCCTCCCAACAATGTACACGCAATTCGATTAAAAGAGTATAAAACACGAGTTTAGATCGTTTTATCGTTGGATAAATTCTTCGCCCAACACTTTCGTACCACTTCCCATCGTTCGTCCTGAATATTGTTGTTCGTACTCAACACAATTTGTACCCGCGGCACTTCGCTCCGTACATTATATTTTGGATTTTGTTAGGATCAGCGGGTAAAATTAGTGGTGGTTGTTTCCCTTGATAAAATTAACAACATGTACAGTTTCTTTTGGTCTCCAGAGTCATATAAGGAGAATTACCATTCAATGTTAATGTCTATTCAGAGACTTAAAATTCTAAATGTCTCTTGTCTATTGTCATGGAATTATCGAAATTGGTTTATGATCTTTGATATTGTTGGACACTGAAAACATGTCTTATGATAATACCTTTTAATGAACTGATACGAGGTTTTATTTATAAGCATATACATATTATATGAAACAAGGGAGTCATAATATGCAATTAAGTGTCTTGAAAATTGGTTTTGTTATACATGAAATTATTTAACAATTTGTTGATAAATTTCGTATGTCAAATTATCGTGCATATAGTTTTCCCAATTTGAAAGCTACCGGCCTGTCGCGCTTATTTTTTTCTCACAATTTTGAGAGTAATTATCAAATCGGGCAATTCGGTGATTCCCCAACTACTTGCACGATCGGGAAACATCCTCCACTGTCTATAGAGGTTGTACTGTATCTTCAAAATTGAAGCGATAATCATTTGCATTGACGCAATGTCAAAAGTTGGGGTCATGACTGTAACAAAAAGACGTTCGTTTTAACGACGTCAAAATGAGCAATGACATCCTTCGGTCCAGTTTTTGTGGCAGGGAGGATTTTAATGCCCGAGTTTTCCCATCAAATTTTCTAATTTCTTGTTGAGGATACATTTTAACTGATATATTTTTCTCTCTGAACCTATAAGTGTTCTCTCTCTCTGTCTCATTTTTAGAATTATTTTTCTGTCAATATAAGCCTTTTTTTAGCTCCTTGGTTTCTTAAAATATTAACACTTCTCAAAGGCTGTTTTACGGTTAAAAGGTACGTTGTTGTTTTTGTCAGTCTTACAGTTATCTTTTCAGTTTCGACTTTCCTTGGATGACTTTATTTGGCATTTATAATTCTTAAAATACTTCTTCAATGGTGGCTCTTCAGTATCATAAGCATTAAATGTTCAGAAAACGTCCACAAAACGCACAGGGTTGACATAGTTTCAGCATCGATATTGAGTGTTATTTTTATATTTTAATCGATATCAATGGAACGTTCACTTTTTTACGAACAATAGTCCAGATGTATGTCGGAAATAAATAAATATCTCAAATATTGTCAAGGTGTTTCGTTTCTTTCGTTTTTAGATTTTAGCACTGTTGTCTCACGCGACGTTAAATGCGTAAGTGGACATTTTTTCAGCATTGAAACTCGCATTTAAAAATCGGTTTAATAACGTCAGATCAGTTTCAGAACAGGCAAAAATAAACAATGGCCCACATGTATTTCAAATTTCATAACATTGTGAGAAGCGTAAATATTTATTTTACACATACCAAAATTATAAGTACCTTAAAAAGCGCCGAATTTTAGCAAAATTACCCAATTTACAATTTTCCATTATGATGGTCGCTTTCATTATTTGTTATGCCTTGGCAGTTTAACTTGCCCCATTTCCTGTCTGACATCCGAGACGCCTTGCAACAAAATTTCCCGCGATTTGCGCAAGAATTGTTGATAATACTAGCAATATTTGAGTAATTTTCCGCAAACATCAGCTTAAAATTTAAACTTTCTCTTCTTAACATAATGGCCACTGTAATGTACGTAGAGTTCTTTTTATTTGCTTTATTTTCATACCAAAATCATTTATCTAAAATTCATACAGCTGGAAATATGCAAAATACAAAGTCGATCTATTGGTTAAATTCCAGTGACCCCCAACTTTTGACGTTACGTCATAATACTCGACTAACACGCTTTTTAAACGAAATTGATCAAAACGGTAGGGGGTGAAATTTGCTGTGTACATTTTAATTGCTTACTATAACATACATTTAAATCATGAATAACAGTTACTCTTGATCTTGATTTTCTGATTTGATGTTTGAATTAACAAAACACAATACTCTTATGTAAAGAAGTAAAGAAAGTTTTAACCATTTTAATCCTTACCACACATTGTAAAACTAAACAACGTACTTGTACACTGGTATACTGTTTCTCTCTTAAAACCCCTGGTTTGGTCTTTAAAGTGAATATAAAAGTTTTATTTATAACGTTAACAGAGGTTTCAATGTTTTATTGCATTAAATAGGCCTCGGGCCGTCCATCGACAAATCTAGTGTACATCATAAAATCAATCAAACATAGAAACATAAAGACAACAATTTAAGTCATTAACAGATTGATACAACAAACATACAGACACTCTAACAAGACTTAACAAGAAATATATATAGTAATAAAGGTACCTGTGGCAATGACTACAATTCAACAAATAAAAAAGTATGCTAAACATATAAAACAAAATGCAATGTACCATTGTAATAAGATTTGACGTATATATATCAGAACGTGTGTATTTTATGTTCGTGTAGTTTACTCTTTCAGTCGCAGCCTCTATCCTAACACTTGGAATAAACAGTAGCAGTGAGGCATGACTCGTTAACCAACGAGCAACCACACCCAGTCGCACACTTTAACCAGTTTATCCGCCAGAATTTGTTGTCTAGCAACATCTATATGTATACATTTGTATATCATGAGCGTGAAGTTGGCAGCAGGGTGGCATAGCAGCGTGAAGGTGGCAGCGTGGCGGCCTAGCAGACTAGTGGCATAAAGTTGGCAGCGTGGCGGCCTAGCAGACTAGTGGCGTAAAGTTGGCAGCGTGGCGGCCTAGCAGACTATTGGCGTGAAGTTGGCAGCGTGGTGGCCTAGCAGACTAGTGGTGTGAAGTTGGCAGCTTGGTGGCCTAGCAGACTAGCAGCATGAACTTCACGCACATGTATACATCTCGTATTGAGCCTCCCGTATTGTCTGAATGAACTATTCTAACACTTTGTGTAACTCGAATGAACTATTCTAACACTTTGTGTAACTCGAATGAAATAACGAAGTTGATGAATTCGAATAAACCATTATCTGACTGTAGCATGCACCCTTCATCTCCTGTATTGGTATGGGTGATCCATTTCTGAAGGAAAGCCAGCGTACGATGCGTCACTCATACTATGCACACGATGCATACGTCCGTACGAATCTGGGGAGTCTGAATGTCCGGAACTCAAATTGTTGAAATAACTTCCATTTAAGGAATTAAAATCTGGTATGGAACTTTCGAACGTGTTTCTAGAGTTTCTATCGTATGGTGTTCGTGTTTCATCGGGTATACTCATTGTTTGTATACTACTCTTTGATTCTGAAATAAATAATTAGTTTGATTAGCTTAATTACAGGGTTCACACATAGTTTCAATCAAATAAAAATCCATGAATTTGTCCAAACTAACCCCAGCTTTTTTTATTCATGTGTTCTACTTTGTCTTGCCACCTGGCGATCCATATTGGCATTGAACACAACGACAAGGCGTGGACCTTTTCCACGAAGAGTTTTATTTTTTCATAAACTTTTAACAACTGGCAATGTATCCAAAGTTGGTTTTATACTAATACTTTAATATCATTTTCAGACCGTGTTTCTGATACTCTTTACACCGAATCTTGCAATTCGAACAGTTATTAAGATGACTAAACTGTCACCAACAAATGCTTCCCGTAACTATTCAGAACTGTTTTACTTTAGTATTTTGACTCGACTGTTCAGGTCTTTTCAAATCCATGCGTGCGTTGTATCGACAAATAAACATTGAGTAGGCATACATGTATTCTCATTAATTTTAAATCGTTTTTAGTGTACCAATGTTCTGTGCCTTCCTTGTCTGATTTTCTATTATTTTGAGTGTGTACAGTGCACACGTAACAATAGCATTGACAAAGAATAGAAATAAAGACTTTTCTACCTTAAAATTTTGTTTTTCCTTATCAATGAAACAGTTAGCTGTGATGACATGACCTCATACTGTACTATAACATAAACAGTAAACAAGGGAAGAGGTAGACTGATACGTAGAAGTTTTAAAAATACGCTACTTTAAACTTGAAGTCGAAAGCCAGACTGAGACATTTTCTTATCGTAAATTGGTGTTTTGTCACGTACTCCTCCATAGCAATATCGCTTAATTAATGCATTCCATAGACATCGGGCCTCGAAGCAGCAGGTAAACATTAAACTACTGTATATACATACCAAACACGGTAAGTTGTCGCCCTGTACGCTTGGCGTAGATTATCGTACGACATGCTTTCAACCATCTCTGTTTAGCTTTACGTTTCATGCGATCCAATACAACTGGATCTAGCTCTTCTGGCTGTACCATGGACCGGTAGTTTATTATGGCAATTACTAGTGACGCACATGTGCAAATAAATGCCAAACAACCAAAACTAACTGTCGCAATGTTAAAGATTGACAAACATTTGTCTCCGTAGGCAACACCTAAAACAATACAAAATAGAATACACGTAAACAATTAAAACTAAGGTCTACAAAACGAGGAAACAATAAAACATAATTAAAGCACAAACAAAACACGGGAAAGACCTTGGGTGAAATGGGAGATGGCAAAGAATAGACAATAATGGGCAACTATGGTGGCGGCCATGTACGTATGTGCCGATACTACGAGGTTAAAGCAAGTACGAGTATGCATGAAACTGTGTATAATAAAATATGGTCATTAGCTTTGATACATAGTAATTAGTAGTACTATATGCTAATAACGCAATGTGCACATCCGACCAAGTGACACTTTTTTATTGTTAAAACGAATGATTACATATTTATAATTTTAATTCGTACATAACCTAGGTTCCGTATTTAAAAACCGAACAAGGCAAAGTTGTTGTTGGACGACATACTTTCAACGTTATACGTAATGCTTAGAAGACGTCACACAATGCATCAATTCCATGGAATCGTGTTGGCATCAATCAGCTATGTATTATTGCATGTTTGGTAACAGTTTGGCATTACTTTAGAATAAACTAATCATTCGTATACCTGTGATTCCTTTACATACGTCAGCTGTTGCACAATTATCGTAATAATACTTAAACACAGAAACACCTGAAATCAATAAAAACATGGAACTTGAATATTATTGAGTATTATGGTTGCTGCGCATATCCTAATAGATTCAACATGTAGTTACAAGTGTACAACATTTCATTAAAAAATATCACGATATAAAAATATTACACTTATCCCGGAACTTTCTGAACACCCCTCGTACTACCATTCTTCCTGTAAGTGAACTGTTGTATTTCAGCAAATGTGTTGTTTTGATTCTATACTATAGCTATGTTCACATGAAGGAGTTGACACAATCTTGAAACCATCGCTCACCTTTCAATCTTTGAAATTACTACTTTCTCGCTTTTCTAATACAAATGCATATAATCTCTCATACTTTAATTGGTTCATGCTACAGCCAAAACATCATTGTCAACAATTACAGGGATTTCATACGATGTGCATCTTTTGTGTGTGTGTTATAAGAAATATTATTTGATCGTGACAAGGTAGCACATTTGGTAGTGTGGTAGTAGAGTAGATAGTGGCCCTGGGTAGATCTCGGTTCGATGCCTGGATAAAACAGGAAGTAGTATGTGTACTAGTACGTTTGTCCGAGACATATAGCATCAAACCATAGCATCAAACCATAGCATCAAACCATAGCATCAAACCATACCATCAAACCATAGCATCAAACCATACCATCAAACCATACCATCAAACCATACCATCAAACCATACCATCAAACCATACCATCAAACCATAGCATCAAAATGTCGAGTAGTTGTCAGATGCATGTTAAACAAGTTAGTATTACTTGGCACAATGAATTCCAGAAAAAATGGATAGGTCAACTGCCTGACTTGTGAAGGTTGACTTTTGAAAATGTCGTAGAACATCGACTATTAATTAAGTGCACATGTCATGCACAGCCAGACATGTTTTTGAACTTTATAAATTTCTATAACGGGTCTTTGTTGACAGAGGTCTGTCTTAGGGAAAATATGACTGTTCAAAAAGGGCTCTGGTTGTCTACCGGTAAAACTGTCCTTATAATTGTGGTACTTGTGTAATCACATATTAGGTGGAAAACTTCACGCATTATTCATCCAGGTGGCGATGTTTTCTCATATATTTTCATTGAACTGGCTAGAAGTCTGAGAGTTTGTCCCTGCTACTGCCCGTGCAACCGTCCCTGCTACTGTCCGTGCAACCGTCCCTGCTACTGTCCGTGCAACCGTCCCTGCTACTGTCCGTGCAACCGTCCCTGCTACTGCCCGTGCAACCGTCCCTGCTACTGTCCGTGCAACCGTCCCTGCTACTGCCCGTGCAACCGTCCCTGCTACTGCCCGTGCAACCGTCCCTGCTACTGTCCGTGCAACCGTCCCTGCTACTGTCCGTGCAACCGTCCCTGCTACTGCCCGTGCAACCGTCCCTGCTACTGTCCGTGCAACCGTCCCTGCTACTGTCCGTGCAACCGTCCCTGCTACTGTCCGTGCAACCGTCCCTGCTACTGTCCGTGCAACCGTCCCTGCTACTGCCCGTGCAACCGTCCCTGCTACTGCCCGTGCAACCGTCCCTGCTACTGTCCGTGCAACCGTCCCTGCTACTGTCCGTGCAACCGTCCCTGCTACTGTCCGTGCAACCGTCCCTGCTACTGTCCGTGCAACCGTCCCTGCTACTGTCCGTGCAACCGTCCCTGCTACTGTCCGTGCAACCATCCCTGCTACTGTCCGTGCAACCGTCCCTGCTACTGTCCGTGCAACCGTCCCTGCTACTGTCCGTGCAACCATCTGTGTGTCAACAATTACTTGTGCAGACACACACAGTAACAATTTTGGCTTCAATTCCATGAATCATTGTCACAATGATCATACTAGTAGCTAAACAATTTAAGTCAATATCGATATTTGGTCATCCGGTACCAAAATCTAGGTCACTAGGTCACATAATTGGTTAGGAACATACCGTTTTTATCGCCGCACATGAAATCTCCGGTCAGTAGAATGTTGTTCTTGATGACAGGTTTCAACCATTTCAAGTCTTCACAGTTACATCCCCATGGTAGATTATACATAGTGACCTCGCTGTAATAAGTATGCAAGTGTGAAACACATGAATAGTAATGGAGAGAGCTTGTATACAGGGTGATTCATATGCAAATCCGCCCACCAGCTAGCTATACTAAGTATAGGAGAGGTCATGTTTGAATACAATGGTATCATACCACCAGCCTGCTATTGGTGAGTGACAGGTTTTCATTGTTCTTTCATCAAATAGATTGCCGGAGGGCACTTTGCATATTAATAAGGTGATCTCTTCTAGTGAGTTATCAGAGTACAAAACAAAAATATGCAAAAGATACATAAACCTATATCATATTTTAAAAACAATTTTATAAACTAACGTTATAGTTTTCGAATTTGAGAGTGGTATAATTTAATATTATGGGTTTAACTACATACTACGCATCCTTTATTAAAGACACCTCCCTGGTCCAGTGTGGGTGCATTCAATTTCAATATAATTTTATGGTAAATTTTGTAAAAAGGACAAGGTAAGGTAATTAGTACATGTATTGTCCTAACCATTTCAATTCTACGCACATTGGCCATTTACATCTCAATATAAGCATTTGTTCTAAACTTTATCGACAAAAACACAAATAAGGGTACAGTAGATAAACATGCCTCGGTTATTTAGAATATTCATGCACCGGTTAGTAACATTAAAATACGAGGGGTGTTCCATATGTATTGTCACTGTCCTTTGCATTTTTCTATGGCAATATTTAGAAGGATTCTACGAAGACTGTCTAAAAGGTGTATGTTTTTATTCTATATCTGGAAAATTACATAGCCTTTTGGCAACAATTAAGTAATTTTTTGAACTTAGAAGAGGGTATGCTCGAGTACACTGGCCTTATGTTAATTTTAAGCTAAATTTGTGTCATCTTTGCAGTATTTGTTTAGAAAAGCAAATGTCAGTATTCTTTAAACTGCAACATAAGATACGATAACTGGACCCTTATACTTCCATTAGAACTTTAAATCAAAATGAAATTATTTGTTGTCTACGAGTAAGACGGTCAAAACAAGGGAGATCACTCTAATTTATACCAAATGATGCTTGTTGTTTCACGCACCGATAACTTCATATCAATTGTACTTTGATTGCAAATTCTTCCCAAAAATCAATGTTGATGGTCAATGGCTTACATACCTGTATGATATGTCAAATTCCAATCAATTAAACTAATCGAAAATTTTCATTGAAAAGTAGCATGCTTTTTTGACTAATTTTGACACTTATTATCGCGACTTTGAAATGCTCTTATTTTGTTAAAAATGGCAATCAAGTACTGTAAATCATGTTTTTATCGAAGGAATTTACAATATTTACGGTATGATAGTTGTGGAATAAGAATATTTCCCGAAAGGACGTTTTAACCGACAGTTATTCGAACAAAGTCGCAGTGTCTATTACTAGATAACAGAAACAACATTCCGGTAATTAAATTTTATTGATTTTTTCACGAAATATCGCGGAAATCTTGATGGTTCTAGAAATGTATAAAGATTTAAAGATATCAACGATTTTTTTTATTTGTGACCCAAGTGACAATACATATGGAACACCCCTCGTATACAGTAACTAATCATGTATTTACCTTAATCCGTTCAGATGGTCGAATACATCTTTAGGTAAAGTCGGGAATATGTTATCACTTAGGTCCATTACACGTACCATAATATTGGTAGTAAACTGACCAGATGATATAAATGATATGCCGTCATTCTGAAAGATAAAGTGAGCATGTATATAAAGGCCACCTTTAAACTGTTGTCTACGCAACACGTTGGCAGACAATGTATTCAATATAGTTTATTAGATATTACTTTGCATGCAATTAATATAAATTTTAGTCATTGTCTTTTCACAAAGGTTACCTTTCACAAACGTGAAAACTTATTATATTTCACTTATGTAGCTTGATAAAAAAACAGTTTTAGTCTCCCTTGTCTTTGTCGGTACGAATGTGAACAGAACGAATATAATGGGTATAAAAATGGTTCACGGTTTCCGGCATAAAGCATACCGAGTACAACACCTATTCAAGCTTCTGTCATTGTATCTGGCTTTAACCTGTCTTGTTGTGTAAATTCCTTATAGAACTCTCTCATCATATACGTATGTATATAATTATTTTAACATGTGATTATTTGGTGGTATTTAACGTTCGTCCCCTAAACATGATATGTACTTGAAATGTTCTGCAAAAGGACATTGTAATATGTTAATTAATGACTGTTGGTAACCATCAATTTAACATTTTTAATTCTAACATAGTACCTGAGATGTGTGCCCTCTTTGCGTATATTGAGCTATTTTTTAGGATTACCGCGATAAAACATAGCTGATTGAATTTGACGTCATCGCGCTTTGTTGTGTTATAAAACATAGGCACTCGTTTGAATGCATCCAAACACGTGCCTATATTTTATTCCACAACAAAGCACAGCTCGTATTCATTATTTCTTAAATAATACACACCTTTAATATTATTGACGTCACGCTGGTTAAGAACGTCAGTAACCATGGTGTTATGACGCCGTACACAAACTGTGTATTAATAATCTCCACCTTCCCATGGGTCCGAGGAATGTGGCGCGAAGTGGTATTCATCTTCTTCAGTGTTAACCCTGACATGGTGGTGAACTCAATCTGATCAATCGAACCTCCTTCAAACGAAAATGAATCCAACTCCTCAAACCAAACAAAAGCATCTGCTCCTATGTAAAGTATGTCGCAGTTTCGAATCTATTAAAGAAAGACATGTAAAGTTATATAATAACAATACCACGTTGTATGTGACGTAATTTGTGGATAAGAACGCGAGTAATACTATGTCATTACAAAAATAAAAACAACCACATCCTTGGACATTCTCGACGCTCAAGCGGATGAATACTCTACAGTAGGTCACAGTTTTGTCCGAAACCGTTCGACAGACTGGATACTTCCGTTCTTAACCAAAAATTATCTCACATGTTCCACGTGGTATATCTATACCGAACAGTAAGCAGTAGAAATAATTTCATATATCAAAGCTTAAACCGTTCCTCTGTCATAAACTACGCAGGGTTGATCTTTCTCATCAAAAGGACTTCATGTATAATTTACATTGCAGCAATCTGCTTCAAGTGCTTAGATTTGCATGTGTCCTAACGACAGGTTACAAATGTGTTAGTTAAAGCCCTAGTAAGGCATAAACGACTATTTTCAAAATGAAACAACTTGATAACCATTCTGTTGGTTCGTGAACAACATTATACGGTAATTCCTCGTATTTACTGGATGATCGATCGATTGGAGACAAAAATGTGGAAGCGATAATGGAGTTTCAATTCTACCAGAAAGTGTTTCATTTATAAATACAAATATAAGTTAGTCCAATGCTTACTTTAAAATGTTCAACGTATTCCATAAAATAAAAGGCGCTTGAATATATATACACAGAACCTTGTCGACCACAATCCAATGTTAAACTGGCTGGGTAGTTCTCATTGAAGCTAGATACATCCATACCCAGAGATGTCGAAAACCCAGTCGTAAATGTTATAGAATCCCCTACAACATACAATTATACAAATCAGTATCATAGTCACGGTGGAAAATAAGTGAATTAACTGAAAAGGTGCGATAACTGTAATACTGTAATACTACATGGATTATGCCTTGTTCAACCACTCACACCATAACCTCAGTTGAATTAGGATAATATAAAAATTAAACAGGGAATGCAACTACAGACCACAATCACACGACAACATGCCCAACACACAACTGGAAAGGAAAATGAAACTTAACCAAACCTTACAAATATAATGAAACAAAGTATCGTTTACGCTAATGCATTATATATAACGTATATAGCAAACTTAGAGTGAAAGTTCCTAAACTTTATGAAAACTGCTTTTGGGGTTAATAATGTATATTAGAAAAAAATGTGTAAGTTGTGTGCAATTGACGACGTACCAAAATACGGTAACAGTCCATTTACTTCTAACACCAGCTGTTGAGGTTGAACAGAGAAACCATAGAAGTTAACTGGTCGTTCACTGGATGACATCAGTGTATAGTCACATGTGTATACTTCCTCTGAGTACGAGCACTGACCAGGTCCGGTCTGAGAGTCCGAGTGTTGTACCAGCAGCCAGAGCAACCCTAACACAAAACGTGTCCTGTCCATCTTTCTCAGACAGTTCTACAATACAGACAACATTCATAACAAACAAACATGTATTTATTGTCACATTATTATATACAATAAAACATGTATTTATTGTCACATTATTATATACAATAATACATGTATTTATTGTCACATTATTATATACAATAATACATGTATTTATTGTCACATTATTATATACAATAATACATGTATTTATTGTCACATTATTATATACAATAATACATGTATTTATTGTCACATTATTATATACAATAATACATGTATTTATTGTCACATTATTATATACAATAAAACAAGTATTTATTGTCACATTATTATATACAATAATACATGTATTTATTGTCACAATATTATATACAATAAAACATGTAGTAAACTTAAAAATAATATTTTTGAAATGATACATTTAACCTTTTGGAATATTTTATGATTTATATTTTGGGATAATTATTCAAGGAAGCAGACGATATGCCCATCATTCCGTACGTGTATATATATAGTGGCCTACATACCTGTATTAAGAGAAATACGTGTAATTGTGTATGCTTACATTTGTATGTTTAATAGAATTAACATTTCCAGTACATTAGAATTACACAGTACAGTGGTTATGGAACATACACTGATTTTATGACTTATACATTTTTCGAATCATATGTCGCGGTTTTAAAATTGTTCATATGTTTTGAGTATCTGAGTTTCAGCACCTTTTAACAAATGTAATCATAGGTAGATTTAATCACAGGTAACTGTATCATTAATTAAGAGTACTTAGCACTTAGGTGCAGTTTGTTTTTAATAAACATTTAATTATTATTGGTGTTATTTTACACATCATTCCACAATCAGAAACTAGAGAGCTTCGTCGTTAATTTGATTCCAATATTTTGAAAATCCGTCCATGAATAAGAAAATACACCCAAGGGGCATGAAATCACTTTCTGTTTTCTTATTTTTTTTTACTTTTTATCAGTGATACCCTTACCTGTGGATTTAATCAGAGAAAGTTCAGAAATCACACAAAATGTTAACGTACTCACCGTCCAAAATTTAATTTGAATGCATGTATATTCATAAATTGTCATCGATCAAATTAATTGGGAAAAATAATAAATTACAAAAAAGCAAAACATGAAAGAAAAATGCCCTTACCTCATTGGTCGACTAATCCTGTATGTAAGCATGGCTATACATTACATATATAGAATAACCGGTCACTAGTATAATCCCTTATAAGATTAACCTTGTTTCTTGTGTCGTGTCCAAAACTGATATTAATTTATTAAACGATTATAAACAGAACATGTCTATTAATGTACATTATACTTGTGTCTAGCACACCAATGGTGTCAGGGTACTGTATAACATGGCTTAATCAACCACTCAACGGACACATCAATGGTGTCAGGGTACTGTATAACATGGCTTAATCAACCACTCAACGGACACATCAATGGTGTCAGGGTATTGTATAACATGGCTTAATCAACCACTCAACGGACACATCAATGGTGTCAGGGTACTGTATAACATGGCTTAATCAACCACTCAAAGGACACACCAATGGTGTCAGGGTACTGTATCACATGGCTTAATCAACCACTCAACGGATACATCAATGGTGTCAGGGTACTGTATAACATGGCTTAATCAACCACTCAACGTACACACCAATGGTGTCAGGGTACTGTATCACATGGCTTAATCAACCACTCAACGGATACATCAATGGTGTCAGGGTACTGTATAACATGGCTTAATCAACCACTCAACGTACATACCAATGGTGTCAGGGTACTATATAACATGGCTTAATCAACCACTCAACGGATACATCAATGGTGTCAGGGTACTGTATAACATGGCTTAATCAACCACTCAACGGACACATCAATGGTGTCAGGGTACTGTATCACATGGCTTAATCAACCACTCAACGGACACATCAATGGTGTCAGGGTATTGTATAACATGGCTTAATCAACCACTCAACGGACACATCAATGGTGTCAGGGTATTGTATAACATGGCTTAATCAACCACTCAACGTACACATCAATGGTGTCAGGGTATTGTATAACATGGCTTAATCAACCACTCAACGGACACATCAATGGTGTCAGGGTACTGTATAACATGGCTTAATCAACCACTCAACGTACACACCAATGGTGTCAGGGTACTGTATCACATGGCTTAATCAACCACTCAACGGACACATCAATGGTGTCAGGGTACTGTATCACATGGCTTAATCAACCACTCAACGGACACATCAATGGTGTCAGGGTATTGTATAACATGGCTTAATAAACCACTCAACGGACACATCAATGGTGTCAGGGTACTGTATAACATGGCTTAATCAACCACTCAAAGGACTCACCAATGGTGTCCGGGTTCTGTATAACATGGTTAATCAACCACTCAACGTACACATCAAAAGTGTCAAGGTACTGTATAACATGATTTAATCAACCACTCAACGTACACACCAATGGTGTCAGGGTACTGTATAACATGGCTTAATCAACCACTCAACGGATACATCAATGGTGTCAGGGTACTGTATAACATGGCTTAATCAACCACTCAACGTACACACCAATGGTGACAGGGTACTGTATCACATGGCTTAATCAACCACTCAACGTACATACCAATGGTGTCAGGGTACTGTATAACATGGCTTAATCAACCACTCAACGGATACATCAATGGTGTCAGGGTACTGTATAACATGGCTTAATCAACCACTCAACGGACACACCAATGGTGTCAGGGTACTGTATAACATGGCTTAATCAACCACTCAACGGACAGTTAAACTCGCGTGCCGATTTCAAATCAAAACCCTACTTCTATACTTCAAAAGCTGCTGTTTGAATACAATATATCCCAACCCGTGGTTTATTGTAATATGTAATAGCAAACTCTTCCATTTAGTCGTCTCTTAGGAACATGATAGAGAATCAGACAGAGGTACAAGTCTACATTCCGCGAATTACACGTTTTCGCTTAAATGTTATTCGATATACATGTGGCTTCTTGGTATATATAACGATATATATCCTCTAGCTGACAGTTAGAACACAAACAACCATGAATACAATAGTAAATAACTCATCGAGGATATTCCAAATACTATAAATGTAAGAATCACATCATTAAATAATGACTTGCGAACGTAATAAACTATGGTCTACCTGCTAAAATGGACTAGTCCGATAGGTCATGGCTCAGAGTTCAAAATTGAACTATACCATACACTTAGACACATTCAAACATCAACTACGAGCTTTCTGGAAACCAGTCCGTGGCATGTAGTTGCTACAACAATATAGCCGTTCAATACAAATATAGCTTGTATAAAAATACTGATTTTATTTAATAATATTAGTTGGTGTCCAACATACGTGCTTGTTTAACCAATGTGACCACCTATACAGGTTTGAATATAACGTTTCTCACAACCTTGACACGATCATTATAATGTAGTACATGTATGACCGCGCGACGTGTGCACTTATATTATCAACTTTGTACAATGTAAGTAATAGTTAAAAGTACAAACGTATTATAACGTTGCGAGGTTATTATAATCAGGATACATGTATAATGAATTATATTATTCACAGAATAAAAAAACATGTACACATGTTATAATCTTAAGAATCAAAATGCGGTACTGAGTGTTGCCCGCAAGACTGTGGTAAATGCTTATTACGAATGTTACATACTAGTTTTTTACACGACGGCACTTTCAACCTTCCGTCGTTCACGTCCATTCAGATGGGTCACTTTCGTGGATACAAAGTACATTTATCCCAGACTAAATGATATCACGCGATCAATGGCTTGTTCAAGTACCTTCGCCCGATGGCCCTATTTGAAAGTAGGCTTTGAACCTAGGTTCACTAAAACAACAAATAATTAACGTAATGGTCACTGTCAAGTCGTCATTTTCTATGACCTGTAAGTTTCCACTACTTTCACGTTCACTTCACATTTCTGTGCGGATATATCCACTTTTATTTAAGTGTTTCCAGATACTATAGATGTTATCAATCTGTGTTAGTGCAAATCAATTTTGTCTAGACTCTAGGGACCATGCGGATTTCTAGAAAGTCATCAACGGTGTCAGGACTGGTGCCCTAATTAAGAATATACATGTAAGGTCAAAGTTGTTCTCGTCAGATATTTAGTCATTCTAATAAAATTTTGTTTCTTTCACCTACTTAAACGCTCAAATTGCATTTTCCAGAGAAATTAGAAAAAAATGGGGACAAAATTTAGCGATAGTCTTTCAAAATCTTTCTTCCATAAAAATATTTTTCCTACCAACTTATCCAACCCTAAACTGACATTGACCACGGGGGGAACAAACAACTCGCAACCACGTAAGATTGGTTCCAGGTATCTCCTTTGGTGTTCATCCTTCACAATCTTTAACAATCTCCGACGGTTGTTCCCATAGTCTTAATTTCACCGTGGATTATATTATCATTTTGGCCATCCTCTGTGTCTTTTTCAGACTGATTGTGTCCATTTTAGAGATGTCATTGACATGTTGTTTTAGTTTTATTGTATGTCCAAACCATCACACTGAGTCTTCGTTGTTTTATTTTAATTATGAGGTCTTTGTTTGAAATTAGTGTGAGCAGATTTACAGATTTTGCAGATATTTCAAACATCTTTTACCTCCAGAATTCTGCCAAATCCAACAATACGGAGAGGGCGCTTCTCTGGTAGAGTAGAATGTTCGTTCTTTCACTGATGTTACCAGATTGTCACATCTTTTTTAGCTGGTGCAAATATATTATAACTTTTGTTTCTTACTAGTATATTGTTCCTGCTTTGTTGTTTTTGCTGAGGTTTCTGCCTAAATATGTGAACTCGTTTACCACTTCTATTGGTTTGTTGTCTTAAGTTATTATACATGGAGAGTGGGTGAAAAGATAATATAAAATCGGACAGGGAATATGCGGCACTCAACTGAAACAGCCGAGAACAGAACACAGAAATAACACTGATCGTGAAAATGAAACTTAACCGGTGAGAGTCCAAGTTACATACCATTTCTCTGACTTACCGTGCCAAGCAACAACTAAAAAAGAACGATCGTCGCTGCTTAAAAACACCATAGTTTTAGAACGTACCCTGCTCCCCATCATGATATCGAAACGTTTCAAGACAGGACATATAATCGGACTGATTCGGTGGCGACTGTTCCAATATAATTATGTAAAATATTGTGTAGAAATGGAATTGAAGGAAGTTGTCATTTACCTGTTTTCTAATCCTTTACTGAACTATATTTGTAGGCGATAATGTTTAGACAATCTCAAATGTAAACCATGACCAGTTGAAAAATACGAAGTGTTGAACATGAATGCAGTTCATCTAAGCAAGCTACATGATGTAGTTTGTATTTATTTCAACCCTACGTTATTGTGTCTAATCTGTGACGAGTTGCTGTTTATTGAACGACCAATATGATATTGTCCGCGTTCGTTAAACGACCGTAATCTCATTTTTGTGTAATCCTTAGTGTTGGTGTGCCTGTCATGGTTATTTATGAATGCATGTACGTGTTTTATTATAATTATACTCATGTATGTATAACTCTAACGCGATAAATTGCTGTACAAAAACAAACACTAAAATTGCCTATATTTTTGTTATGGATTAAAATTAAGAACCGTAACATTTGCCTAAGAACGCATTCAAACATTTGGCACAACATAATAATTATTAAGTTTGCATGCTCCTAAATATTCGGAAACGATAACTTTAGCGGATTTTGTGTTTGTTTTTTTTTGTATTGCGATTTATCACATTGAAGTTATAGTGCGTTCAAAGTCAAATGAGAACAGTTATAAATATAAACTCGCCCGTCAGGTAAACTTTATATGGGGTCGATATCAAATAGTGTGCAATTCTCATTCCATATATCAAAGGCGCGGTAGTGTAGTGGATAAACCCTCACTCCCTTCAAGTTTCAATTTTATTCTGAGTTGTAGGTTCGATCCTCACTTCGGTCAACTTTTTGTTTCCATGTATCCATGTTATAAAGTCTATATTATACTGATGTTTTAATGAATCGATACTTCAAAGTAATCGAAGTTTCATGTTGTAGTGAACATATTAAAAACGATTGTATGAGTGTTGTACTGTATATAAAATAATTGAAATACGACTTGATAAAGAATGAAGAAATACCACAAAAAATAATCTACGTAAATTGCATACCTTACTTCGTGTATGTTAGTTACAAATAAAAAGTAAGGTACTTGTAAAAAGATATAAAAAAAAACTTAAAAATGTAAGTAACTTGGATGGGTGTCGAACTAGTGACGAGATTGAACAAAATTACTTGCATAATAGCGGCATGCTTACCCACTCGACTAACGAGACGATGTGAAAGTTGGTTTTCAAGTCTTATACTATTGATTGAAGGTATCTATTTTATTATATAAAGCATAAGCTCCCCTATTCTTTTGAATGGGACAGTTCTCTCATTAGTATTACTTATGAAACAGACAGTATCGGTGAATGGGTGGTTTTTATTGTTCATTCATCCAATAGATTGATGGTGGGCATTTTGCATATGAATACGGTGATCTCTCCTATACTGGATAAAATCTATCTACATGTATATAAATCTACTGGTCGCCAGTCAATTGGAAAGCGGTGACGACACTAACAGGGTAACAGTGAACTAGCCTCAAGATCAGTTATCGAAACCAAATTTATGTCACGGTCTAAACCTGTTAACAGTATGGGTGAGGGAGTGTGTTGGCAGCCGGCTAGCTCAGTCGGTAGAGCATTCTATAGTAGGAAAGGTTGCTGGTTGTCGCCGATTGGTCGTTGGGGTACTGTTTTATCAAGGCCATTTCGGAAGTCTTGAACTTGTTTTTCAATTTGAATTCTTTATCATTTATAACAACTACACATTAGGAACAGATGTGGTTTGCGGGAATTTATTAACAGAACAATTATTAATATTGCAGATACATTTATCTTGAAGACTTACAACAAATACATCTTGTATCACGGGAATTTAAGATGTCCGTTTATGCTTAAATAAAACATCACCCATGTTGCTGATCGTTGTTCGTCGCACAATATGGTTTTAAAAATGGGTTGCTTTAAAACTTCTAGTTTTATTTTTAAGTGTGTCCCGTTCACAACTTGAACTGTGTTCTCCTAGTTATGCTGTAATTGAGTATGTATCCTGAGTATGCTAATCTATAACACATTCCTGGCAAATTAAAGACGTTTGAAAAAAAACACAAATACATGTACAATAAATGTCCGTCATTGTATATTAAATGATTTTATTAAAAGCAAACATTAACATGTCATTGAATTTACAATCCAGTATGTATATTATACTTACTCGTTGTGACTCGATTATTTAATATACTAGTAATGCAAGCACGAATTGCTTCATTTGTTTTATAATGCATAATTTAACTTTCTATGAAACGTTTTCCCACATGTAAAAATGCGACAAGTAATACAGACAGATTCACTGATGCCAATAACGAATTCCACTTCTTTAAGTTTACAATGTTTATCAATTTTGTTTCGACTTTCAGTACTTTTTCTGATTGACAAATTTGCTTTTAGCAGGCTGTACTCTCTGCTGCACTGGTCGACCAGCACCAGGCTTCTGATTGTTGTTCTGGGCCTGTAACATAATTTTAACCATATGAAAATAAAGCACACAATACAGTATAAATCAGTAAGACAAAACACAATTAACAAGCCATCTACATTGTGTACAGAGCTGTTCTATTTGCCCCAGTTATTGTTCTGTGGTCGGTGTTTGATTACCGGTCCACCAATGTCGATTTTTCTTCACACGTGGGGAAATTGCTAGTTCCTTTGGAACGAAAGGTTAATACATGTTTGGATGCTAGGTAAACTAGGTAAGGCGAAACTGAATTATTGTTGAGAAACAGCGTTGATCCTGAATTAACAAACATACTTTCATTAGACAGTTATGTGAATACATACCGTGTTTGACGTTGAGGCAGTGTTCTCGTCGATTTCGGCTACTCCATCCTCGTCACTTTCTGGAATAGCTTTGAAGTTCATAATGGCTAGGACTAAGGCAACGATTGTAGCAGGACACGCCAATACGGAGAAACACATGACCAATATACTCAATACTGTAGCACATTTGTCACCCATAGCAATACCTGTCAGTGGAGAAAAATATATTTTATTCGTAAGTTAATACTTATAATCATAGTACCATGTCTGTGTTACAGTGAAGGTCAATATACATACTTACTGATAAGTTCGTTTACTGGATGGTATGGAAAGCCGGACTTCACCTTTTGCAAGTTCGCTCTATAATCTATATGAAAGTTCATTTTCGACAGTTTGTAAGTTCGCAAGTTGGTAACTTCGTCACTTGTACAGTTCGCGGGTTCGTAAGTTCAATATTTCCACAATGTGAAAGTTCCGAAGTGACGAACTGTCTATTTAAAATAATACAGTTCGCAAGTTCAATACTATAACAAAAGCCTCAATGTACCAGAGTGCCTAACCCGCCAACCTCCGAACCTGCCTAATCCAAATCCGCAAGCTAGTTTAAAGCGAAATATAAGCGCATTATTCAGACCGCAATTGTCATTTATCCGACTCTCACCAATACACATTTTAAACCTGCTGGTATACAGAAACATTCATACAGATTCTGCACGTTTAACTCGCTAATATTAGGTACACTATCAACTCGCGACTGTTACATACATATCTGCAAGTTTAACTCTACAGCGTTAATTCTCTAACGTTACTACTGCTACTGTCCAACTCTACCAACCTATAAGCTTGTACAGTTAAACTTTACCAACCTATAAGCTTGTAGAGTTAAACACTACAGACATATAAGTTTGTCAAGTTCGTCAACACTACAGACCTATAAGTTTGTCAAGTTCGTCGAAATGACGAATTGACGAACTATACAACCGAACATGCGAACGGCGACTCTGTTCTATTCAATTCCCATATGAATACCAGTGTGAACTATCTAATTTGCCATTATATAAAAATCTATGATATATTCCCGCTTGAAAAAAGGTGAGAACGTTACGGACGTCGTTGTAAACACGTACTAATCATTTCCACATGCTTGAATCAGGATTATTGTACGAAAAAGCGAGTTTTCTATGAACTTACGAACTAGACATTTTGGACAATTTGTACAGTTCGTAAAACTATTTTTAGACATTTTGTATAGTTCGCGCATGAACGAACTCGACAAATGCATATTCATTAAAATTTTGTGCAAGTTGGTGATAATCCAATCAAAATCTTTGTACTGTAGCCAATCAGATTGCTCGTAAGATTGCTATACATCATCAACATCCATAGACGCTTTTCTTGTCTTCACCGTGGTTAACGAAAAACGACTTGATTAACGAAGATCTGTTGAAGTAAGTTCTTATCTTATGCATTCTATATTGTTCATGTAAGATCATCGATTTATATCTTTAGATAATTATAAATGGCTAATTATTAGCCTGCATACTAGCGTCAAGAGTTAGGCCCTATTCATGTCTGATATGATGAAAACGAAAGTAGAATCAAATTACGTTGGTTGATTCTAAATGCTGTGTCTATTGTGAAACAAGCAGTCTGAAACATAGCGATAGTGTTGATTGCGTGTGTGTCGCTACATGCTTAGGCTTATGCACCCGGCCTTTCCACCCCCTGGACTTTCCCCATGTACATGGTAAAACCCCAGCAAATTGCCCCCGACCTATACATCACGGGTATAGTCAGGGCTATATTTCCACGTTAATTTGGCGTGAAACAAAAGCATCGGTATTTAGGTAAAACATGGGGCAGCTAGCTAGTTCCCCACAGTGGGAGTACATGATTTCAATTGGCTAGTGTATTACATGCAGTTATAACTTTCATTTTTAGGTCAGGCCTCATGTACATATCTTAAGGGTGTACAAACTGGGGAACCTGCCCCCTGGAATTTTGGAATCTTATAATTTTCACATGTATTATGGGCAAGGGGCATAACTGTGTCAAAATTGTTTTAATCGACGAAAGTCAAAATTGACCTACATATTTCATGATGTACCAATTCTCAAAGCAGGCAATTAGAATACTGGTGAGCATGACTGAGATGTAGAGCACTATTACTTCTATTTTTTCCTTCATGTGTGACCTTGACCGCTGACCCTTGTACATGTGTCTTGCACTTGAAATGCTATCTAATCATTTTGAACATTTATTCTAATTTATTTAAAAATCGGTTCCCCACAAATAAAGAACATCTGGTGCCACCAAGCAGTAATTTGCTCATTTGTTTACCTCGATTGGTTAACAAAGTCACATGACCTTTAACCCCTAAGTGTGACCTTGACTGTGAAGCGACCCTTTTAGAACATGCACTCTGCATGCACATCGGCTTGATGTGGTGAACATCTGTGTAAGGTTTCTATAAAATCCATCAAGGGGTTTAGGAGTTACAGAGCTCAATGGAAACAAAGTCATATGACCTTTAACCCTAAGTGTGAACTTGACCTTGAAGCGACCCTTCCAGAACATGCGACGTCTTCTTGATGTGGTGAACATTTTTGTCAGGTTCCTTTAAAATCCTTCAAGGGGCTCAAGAGTTACAAAGACGAAGGGGAATTGATAAGGACAGACAGACGGACGGGCAGACAGAATCTGATGTACATGGAGGCGACAACAAAATACGGTCCTTCGGGCTTATCATAGTAAAAAATGTATTATATCCTGATGTTACTTTTTCAGAAGTTGGTTATCAACAGATCTAGTTCAAGATGTATTTTGGGTGAATGTATGGATTGGTTACCAGTGTGTTATGAGTCCAACAACTGTGAAAGAAACATTTGATAGAAGGCCGAAGTTATACCATGCCTCGAAATATAAATCTTGGGCTCTTGAACAAAGCTCCAGTCCACCGAAACATTACACTTCAGGTAAAGTTAAAGTACGCAATCACCACTTTTTAGCTCACCTTGTATGGGCCCTCAAATTCACCGTTGAGTTTTGATGATCACTCTTTGTCACAAGATGATCATTGTGACTAAGCTTCATTAAGATTAAGGAGGCATAAAACTTAAGTTTGCCAAGTTCATCAGGCCAAATTATATCCATAATGTGGTTCTAGTAAACCGACTGACCCAAATTTCGTGCCCATACAATAAACAATTCATTGGTATTTTGTAAAAAGTCAGTGCAGATCGGTGATTTTCCAGTGTATAAAACCATAAAATGTATTTCCTACCATGTATAAGCATGTTACCAGAACCACAATAGTGATTTGTTTTGGTCTTACAGGTATTTACCCTTAAACTTCTTGAACATAATATACTAGTACATATAGTTCAAGAAATGCGGTTCCATGAAATAACAAGTTCATAAAGTGAAAATGTTCAGCAGTTAAAGATCAAGAACTTTTGAGTTCATGGTAGCAAGTATAGCAGATAATCATATGTAAAAAGTTCTTGCTGTTCTTAATACTGTTGAAAAACAAGCTACGGCCTTGCCGCAATGCCAGGTTTTCTGAGCATTGTCCACCTAATGAGGCAGCCAAATTGGGTACGTCTCCATGCAAGCTTGCTATACCCAAAGTTTGATGAATAGGGATCAATCTGAACTCAACTAATTGAGTAAAAAACCCTTTTTCTATTTTTAGACCTTGACCCCACTGACCCCAAATACAATTGTTGAAAACCCTGGTTAATAAATGATTATGCAATCTTTTAGAAAGTATTAATGCTTGTTTTTTCTTCAACAGAATGTGCATTTTCTTCTTCTGACAAACACTACATGTCTACTACAGTCAACTGATGGATGACAGACCAATTGAGTGTGAATATATGAAGAAAATACCACCTGTGTTTGGAAAATTAAGGAGCACTGCCTACAGAGCACTGCCTACGAGTGCCGAACGCTCGACTTTCTCGTACTTGATAGTACCCTTGCTCATCTGTGAGTGAAAATTCTAAAAGTGACGAGGGCAGATAACTCATACATATAGGTCACAGTTACCAGCCTTGTCAGTATGGACCTTGTGATGATGCGTAACTACGTTTGAGTTTCAAGTGGGTACCATTGATAGTCTATGTACTAAGTCTAAACAAGGACAGATAACTCCATAAATATAGGTCACAGAGTTACCAGCCTTGTCAGTATGGGCTCCCCTTGTGGTGATGAATAACTATGTTGAGTTTCAAGTGGATACCTTTGATAGCCTTTGAGAAAATGACTCTTACAATAAACTTAACCAGTTAATGCAGACGATCCCGTCACGACAATAGCTTTACTTTTTTTCTTCGAAAAGTCAAGCTAAATACTATGAAAAATGTTTGTTTGGAATACGAGACAGTCTACCCTATTGGGCAGTGGTAACGCATTTAGTGTCGGGTCTAGGGGTTTGCTCTGTGATCGTGTCAATCTATAGATAAAGTGGTGTCAGTGTTTTTTTCGTTTTTGAAATGAAGAAACTGGCTTCTCATTCATATAATTATGGGAATGGATACCATCCCGGATTAGACGAGTGTTATGATGACATTGCTAAATAAGTTATAAAACTTGTTTGACTGTGTATCGCAAATAAAAAATAAATAAACCATTGATCAATTTCTTGTATTTTTCACTTTTGTATTAGATGGTAGATTCTGATGATGAATGTAAAGCGCAAGACATATACACAAAAACATATTTGTTTCCAGTATTCTTCCCTGGCCTACAAATTTTCTGCAGTCCTAAGTGTTTCAATCCCCAACTATTTCTTTAATTTCTAAGAGTATTTGCTCTTTCTTTATGTGAAAGAAAATTGAACCATATTTACTGAACTACATTTCCTAGCTGCTAGGGTGTGTTACCGGAAACAAACCATTTTTTGTTAGACTTACAGGAGACCACATCAGACAAACATACAAGGCTAAAGAATATGTGTGATTTAGGAAGCCAAATTATACTAGATTTTTCACACAGACATGATTTTATTAACATAGCAAGAACTAACATTTTTGCTAAAGATGATTCTTTCAAATGAATTAGTTACTTGAAATCAGAAATTCTGTGAAACTTCATGAATTGAATGAAACTAAAATCAATGGCAACTAGAATTGCCACATGAAGACAAATATTTTAATCATGTTACTTGAACCACACATGCTCTTTATTTGGCCAAGATACATTGATGATTTATTACGGTTTGCTGCCGTTTCTCAACAATTTGGCAGTTATATACAGTGACCCATTACCTACCACCTAACCAGGTTCTTTGGACTGTACGAGGGATGATCAATAAATTCGAGAACTTTACATCTAACAATTTTGTTTTGACAGCAAAGCATCATTCAGTCTAAGATATCGCCAACCAAATGCACTTATAACATCTTTTTATTTATGCAAGGGGCGTGTGACATTGGTCATCATGTGAACGTCATTCCAAGCGCCACCATTAGAGCAGCAAGTACCCGCGCGCTTCACCTTGGTCACAATATAATTAAATAATTAAAAGGCTAGATAATTGACAGATCTACATTTCCTGGTAATTTAATTGTTCTAGAATCAATATTTACAAGGTTAGAAGGGAAGTTCTCGAATATATTGATCACCCCTCATATTCAACCAGTACATATTTATCCATCCACAATATACGAGCAACTTCTCCACATGTAGAGGAAAATCAACATCATTGAAGAGAATTACTTGCCACAAGCGGGAATCAAACCTGAATGGCCGTGTTACAAATCTTTCACACCAAGCACTAGATCACAGACACGACTACACATTTTATCATGCAATTTCCAAGGTAACTGCCTGATAACACATGACCTGAGAACATCATGTCAATATGCTGATAGTAGCCTGAGAACACTATTTCTGTTCTTAATCTAAGGGGACAACTGCTTTATTCTTTAGGGTTTAGTCAAAAAAATACAAGAATTTCATTCATACAGATTATCACGACTTTATTGAGACAGTTTTTGCACATCTGGGTTCCAGGTACCCAACCCTAATTTCTACAAGTTATCAACATTGCAATCAGATCAACACAAAATCTTCATTAAGTGTACACAGATCTTGAACAGCCAAGGTGGCCCTTTGCATTGGATGGCTGCTAAAGACAGGTTAGACTATTCCATTAATAGAGAACAAAGTCTACACTTTGAAAAGGTTACTGTTCTCAACACTTACAAAGGATAACAAGACTGCGTTCAATAAACGCTTATGCCCCCATGGAAGCCTTGCCCATAAAAAGCTAAGTCAATTAGGGGCCATAGTTCTATAATAATGTTGGATAGTGTTACATGGCTTTGATAATGTAAGGGGCTTATGATAGTAAACAAGTATGCCAAGTTTTAAGGCAACGCCATGATGTTATACGAAACTGTCAATTTGGTTTAACCAAGAATTAGACACTTAAGTCTAAGTCCAAATTAGGTCAAGGTGAAGGTCGAAATGGTGTCAAATGAAACAGGTGTGTGGAGAGTGTTCATATACAACATCCATGCAAGTATGAAAGCTTTGTAGCAAGCCATAATAATGCTACAAGAAACTGTCAATTTGGGTTAACCCGGACGAACTGACGGACGGACAGGTGAATCACTACATGCCTCCCCATCTATCGATAGGGGGGCATAAAAATGCTACATTTGGTATGATGAGTATAGCACAGAGAATTTGACCTGATCCTGACCTTAATGCATGAATATATTACGAGGTACTTGCTTTGAATTTATAAATTTCTGCGAACAAATTGTGCAATATCGGTCCTTTAGATTAAGATTTGTGTTGGTATTACACCTTGCGCGTCTTCGTGATACTTCCACCTTATGAAAACATACAACTGGGGTTATAAATATAGACAATAAATTAGCTGTGAAATTATGCCAATAGCAGGTTGAGTTGTGTCAAATTCTCTGCCTATAGTGTAGATTGAATACTGAATTAACCCTACATGTATATTCAAACAAGTAAGGAACATCTAATATACACATACATAACTTCCATTGGAGAAAATACCATATCATGAAGTTGTGAAACCCATTTGTAGAATAGTTGTTGCATAGGATACATTAATACAATGTTACTTATAACAAGAAATAACACTGAATGTGATGAATACCCCAGATACTGCAAGCATTAGAAGTATGCTGATGTGCAAAACTTAGCATAGGTTTGGTACTGATGAATCCTTCAAAACTTTTAAGTAGAAAAACCAGACATAGTTCTTATAAGTCATACATAGTTTCATTGAAATCCAATCAATGGTTACTGAGAATTAGCGCTGACAAATATACATAGCCCAACAAACCGACCGACCTCAGGCAATACTCAATATTGGAACACATTATGCAGCTTATCAGGAAATAATTTTCAAACAGTCCTGACATTCTACTTAAATTGAGATTTACAGACAAAACCCATTGTGGCCTAACTCTTTGTTCATAGCCCATGGACAATATCTCTGCTGCTATTGTTCACATTTATAACAGTATTAAACCATGTAATGCACAAATGTACAATACATTTCAAACCAACAGTCGTTTACACTTTATGACTCTAGATAAAAATATTTTAGAGAGCCATAACTCCACTGTTAGCAATAGAATCTGCACATTCAACATCCTTTATTTTGTTATTACATTGTAGAATTGTTTTTCAAAACTTCAGCTCCAAACACACTTCTCACAGCAGACTTCAAATATGAACATATGCATAGAAGACATACATTAATCACAGTGTATAAACGAGTCAACTTCCGGTTATCGCAATAAGGAGTACACGTTGAATTGAAGTCTTGCAATAAGTTGTACAGTGAAAGGAAATCACAGATGTTTTAATCACAATAAGTCCTACAGGTTGAATTGTATAGTATCCCAAAAAGTTGTACAGTGATTTGGTTTATAGACGGAGTAAATGCCTGTATTTGCATATAATCTTTTGCACCTGAAACAAAAAATATGCAATTATAACAAATGTCCAACAATGCTTGGTACAAAGCATTCATGTGAAGTTTCATTGAAATCGAGCCAGTGGTTAAGAAAAAAAGACGCAGACAAACTTTGTGGCAGTAAAAATCAATATGTCTCCCCAGGAGACAAAATTAATGAGATCAAAAACATATATCATAACATACATGCAAATAAATAAAGATTGAATATTTAACACAGAAATTATCAATACATTTATTAGTATCTGCCTGTTATGTATGTAGTCCATAGTATACTAAATGAATGGGTTAAGGGCTTAGGTTCAAATCCAAAATCATTTCTCAGGACATAGTGTCAGTTGTTTCTTGAGGATAATTTAAGTACTGTGTTATAATAAATAAGCGCATGCAGTGTCAATAATACTCTTTTATGAAAATGCATGAAGCCAAAAAGCTTAAAGTTGTCAGATAACTGTCTTTGTCACAACATGTTCTTAGTTAACACTGATTATAAAACAGAATAGATACCTGGTTTAGAGCACACACTTGAGATGGTTGTTGAAGCTTTCTTGTCTGATGTAGTTTCCTAATTACAATGTATTCACACCAAATGATGTTTAATCCATGTGGCGTCTGAATGGTTCTACCAGATAAGCTGTAAATTATGAAGATATTTTAAACAATAATTTCAATTACTTAATTTACATTAAGCATAGTAACTTTGAAAGTACTGTTGCTATCTACAACACCACTTCTTGTGAATGTTAAACATGTTAAAAGTCACACTATCACTTTTTATTTTTTGTTTTGTCTCAAATATTGTAAGAATGGAAGATTCTTCTTATCACATAACCTTTCACATAGAGAAGGCTCATTACACGTGTCTTTCAAAATGATAATGTTGTGATACTAGGTATGTTTCAACCAAAATTTAGTGGTACAATGAGCTAAAAGTCTTGACGAAGTTGGAATTGGCTAACCTTCTGAGAGCAATTTCCAGCACATCTTTATGGCACAGCTAGGCTGCAGCAGGTTATGTGATAAATCAACTATGATACGAAAAACTTATTCCACAGATTATATTCATTATTATAAACACACAATTTAAATTGTTACTGTAATATTTGTTGACCCAAAAAGTAAATTTAGAAGGTTTTTTTACCCCCAAAATACAACATATAATTTCTGACAATATGAACAACTAGGTAGGTACTTCATGTGAAGTTGCATTGAAATACAACCGATGGTTAAGGAGAAATAGTGTGGACACAATTTGTGACACCCATCCAGAGAGACAAAATCAATTTGCCTGTCCCCCAGACACAATAATATTATACCGATATGTGGGAGACATACTTATGCATTTGAAAAACAAATATGATTACTTACTGATAAAATATTTAATATGTGGAATACCACTGTCATTGTACATCTAAAGTCTGTTTGACTATCTGTAGCTCTTAGTGTATATGAAGTAGGCCTCAACTAAAATTTGCTGTCTCTTTTCTATGACATAATGAATATGATATCATTGTCATAGAACCCTGTTTGTTACTGACATGATTCATAATTGATGCCAACAAAGCCTGAAAGTGAAATGCAATGTATTAATTAGTATACATGTACAAACAATATACATGAGAATAGACACATAGAAATAAATGTAATCTCTAAGTTAACTGTATTATATGAGGCACACAATCATGTTCTGAGTAAATTTATGTTTTGATACTTAGTACTGTGTACTACTATGCATGCAGTTATTATTATTTGACTATCCACTGAATCTGGATCAGTCATGCACAGTTTCATTGAAATCCAACCAAACAAAATCAGTGTCAAAAACAAAGGGCCATAACTCCCTTAAAATTGATATGACTTGGTGCTGATCAGTTACTGAATGTTTTGTTAAAATCCAAATAATGATGAAAAGAAATAGTGAGGACAACATTTGTTAGGATAAAAAAACAAAGGGCAATAACTCCCTTAAAAATAATCAGACCAAGTGTGCCGACGATGTTCACAACTCGGCTTGGTACTGATCAGTCATGCAAAGTTTGTTGAAATCCAACAATTGGTTACTAAGAAATAGCCTGAACAAAATTTGCTGGACCAAACAACTGACCGACCTCAAGCTTGACTCCAATGTTGCCCCTGATATACTTTGTATCAGGGAGTATGGTGACAAACTCTATTTAATGACTGCATGGGACCAAGCCAATGTGAAAGGGTAAATTATCCATTTCAATACTGTCAGATGTCCCAATGCCAAACAACAAATGGAAAGCTCATGTAAGGTTAACAATAAAATGAAAGAAATGCAAAAACATTGCATATATACAAATATAAAGTATACATGTATTAAGTATGAAAGTGCATATGAACTTACAATCCAGATTATTGGCACCATGTCACACATCATGATTGCAGAACTTACATTCAGACATCCGCATTTAGATAAAATGGCCTGAAAATTGATAAAAAAATAACTAGACTAACCTACATGTAGTAGGGGTAAAATAAAATATGCTAATTAATCAAAATACAGATTTTGTTGAGATGATCATAGTGACCAAGTTTCATATAGATTATATCACGTATAACAAGACATTGTAAAATTTATTTTATAAGACACCATTTAACCAAAATATGTTTCAATACCCTGTGACTTGACCAACTACAACTGTCTCCATTCGTCAGACTAAAATACCCCCACGTGGCAAAAATCATTGCAGCTTATTCTTATTTTATGCACATCTACATGTTGAGGTTGTGCATCAGTTAAAGTTTGAAGGAAATGCTGCAAAAACTGTAGGAGAAGTTGCGTCCACAAGCATGTGTCTACGGACAGACAAGCTGAACCCAGTATACCCCCTTACAACTCATTGACATTGTGCGGCGGGGGGGGGGGGTATAAAAACACAATGGTAGGACACTTCTTACATGGATAAGAACCAAGTAGACCAAAAGCAAAATTGGGTAAAATTTGTACCTTAGACTTAGTCTCCACTTTCACAAGTTCACAACATGTCAGCTAACTGTTCTCTGAACCAATCCTCTTCTCCAGTGCACTGGACCCCAAACATAAATCTGTGTATTACTGAAATTATGAAATACAATTATTAATATTTTTTGTTAGGAAAACTATAATAATCAAATCAATTAAACTTAAAATGTGGAGACAATACTATATAGCTAATGTCAATGTAGTTTGTTTGCGACAAAGACCTAAATATATACAGATTGGACACTTAATTGAAAACAGATAGAAAAGGCAAAATAGCATGCAGCAGATTATGATATTTTGCATGATCACTTTTGTTTGTCAACCTTTTTTAATGACCAATATCACATTTTGAAGAGCTAAGCTTTTTCTACTGCATGATGTAACTTATTTTTTTCTATCTCTGAGAGGCTTCAAAAAAATACTGTTTGACTGAGGCAGATCAGGTATTTTCTGATAAAATTGGAATTTCCATTAAATTGGGAGTAGGTCTGGCTCTTTGATGTATATTATTTTATTCTTTGACTGATTTCAATAAATTAGGTATCATTTTAAAGCAGAATAATAAATATATTCCATTAATTTAGTAGTTTTTTCCTATGTATATTAAAACAGGAGTTATAAGGTTTTAAGAACAAACGAGATTTCGCGAGATTTCAGAAAACTGCCGCAAGATATTTTGAGATCCAGTAGATTTTTCCAATATTTGTATATTTAGGTCTTTGTTTGCTGTCAACTGAGGTAGTCAAAAGTGCTATAGTGTGTCCGGGGTAATGTGATATTTACAATCGTGTATCAGTTTGGTCAACTGTCACAAAATTGGTTTTACAAATTACTAAAGAAAACTGATATGGTCAGTGTTGTACTAAAAATCACTGCTAAATCTGGTGTATAGCACTGATACATGCGAGACTACCTCTGTGTTTCCAACCGGTTTAATTGTCACTAGTTGGGTGGGAAACACTGAAAAGCGTTTCAGAAATGACCAAGTGCCCTGGCTGCGATTCGAACCAGGAACCTCTTGATCAGTAGCCAAGAGTGTTATCCACTTGACCACCCTGCCACGTTATCATACGGGACTGGACCATCAGCAGACATTTGGAGACAGCAGCCTGTCTAGTTTACTTTTAGACCCTACATACCAGAGAGATACAGCGGTACACCTGTGGATAGGACTAGTAGTCTAGATCGCATGATTGGCAAGTGTCTGCAGTTACTGGGACACCAACAACCTTTCCAACACATTAACCTACATCTAAATGCATTGCAGCATTCAATTGAAACCAAGCCCCAGCTATCTTCTTCTTCTTCCGTGTACTGAGCTGGGCACTTAATAGGCATAATTAGCTCAACTTTATATGCATGGTGATGGTGTACAGAGTCAAAAATTTAAAATAGTCCAAAACTGATTTAAAACTATATACATGTACACAGCACTGATGTCTACTCATGTAGTCGGGTCTTGAAGGCGTCTAACCTTGGCGCCGAGAACGTCGAAGCTGGGAGGAGTTTCCATTCTGGCACAGTCCTCACAAAGAATGTGCTGGCGAGGGTCTGGTCATGGACCCTTTTCTAGTAAAGGCGGTGTTGGCCACGTGTCTTGGCATCACTCTTGTGAAAGTATGTGTCTGCCATGATGTCTACAAGCCCATTCTGTATTTTGTACACCATGCACAGCCTGCTTTGTCTACGGCGACTCTCAAGGGACTCCCATTTCAGGTCTTTTAGCATCCTGGGGTCGTTGTTGAGTAGTCGTTGTGGACAAATTGGGCTGCTCGGCGTTGTACTTGTTCAAGCCTCTTGATGTGGCTCGCTTGGGTAGGATCCCATACTTTGGCCGCATTCTCAATGATGGGACGAACCATGGCTTTGTAGGAGGCTTCCTTGACTGCTGGTGTGCACTCCTATGGGGCGGGGGAAGCTCGAAGGGCGAGGACTTGTACTTTAACCTTTTCAAACCATTGAAAATGTGTTTGCCTCGTAATATATATTTATATACGTAATTTACTTATTACTTTATTTACTTACTATGTTGACTGAGGTGCGTGCATGGTGCACACACCTGTAATATCTCTTCCACGGAAATACGGGTACCACGGAAATATGAGACGAATACAATGGCAGAAAATAATCAATGAAAGAACATATTAGCAGTTTACAATACCTTCTGTCACTACATATAAGTACTGTTTGGCTGTGCTTCCTTGTCTTATAACGAAGAAAAAGATATATAATAGATATATCACCGAGTAATTTAATGATTTAATATTTTGCATCAAGCGTGTTGAACGTTGAACAACATGGAGTATATTGCCAAAGGATTCCGCATGAGAAGGGGGCGTGGTTTCATACCTAACCACAGCTAGTACGGCTTGTTTGATTGGATTATCACGAACTAGCAAAATGAATAATTCATTTTTAATTGTCATGTTCGTCGAACTAGCAAAAATGAATATTTGTCATGTTCGTCAAAAATGCTTTTTCGTACAATATTCTTGATATATAAATGGGGTAACTAGCAGTACGTACTAAGAACGATGTAACTAATGTTGTGATTCTGTTTTAAAACGGATACATTTCACAGATTGCTCAAATTTGCGAAATCTGACAGTTCACTCTATCTTCATATGAGAATGGAATAGAACAGAATCATATACATAAAGAGTGAACTGACGAACCTACGAACCTGCAGATTTGTAAGGTTCGCTAGTTCATTTTTAAACTTGCTTTTTGTACAATAATCTTGTGATATAAATGGGGAAACAACCAGCGTGTATTAAGAACGATGTCCGTAACGCTGTAATTCTGTTTTTAAACGGATAAATGTCAGTATGCAACAATTTAAACGATTTGTGAGAATCATATATAACGTTACACACACAGTGTGAACTGACGAACGTGCGAAATGTGCAGTTCGACAGTTCGGAACTTAGACGCTAGTTAGGAAATGCTACGAATTAGTCAGTTCGCAAGTTGGATATACTTCTGCTAATAAATCATGTAGATCTGCACATATATATCCCCGATGTAAAGTTTATGACTGTAATAGCGAACTTGCACATTTTGAATAAGCAGGTTCGGAACACGGGCAATGTGGACGCATTCAATTGTTGAAGTTACGCACTTACGAAATTGCGAACTAACCAAGCTCCAAACTGTCCAATTGACGATGTTACGAACTTGCAAAATTACAAACTTCCGAACTATACAAGTGACGAAATTACCAACTTGCGAACATGCCAAAATGCGAACTTACGAACTTGCGAACTTACGAACTGACAAAAAATGATCATTCATATAGATTAAAGAGCGAACTTGCAAAAGGTGAACTCCGGCTTTCCATAGGATGGAGCATATAATTATGTTGTATGTGATAATTTTCAGTCTAGATGCCACCGCAAAATGTCGTTGGTTTTTACCTGCTCTTACTGTTTAGCAGAATAGACGCTCAATTGACCAATAGTGGGAATGTTAGTTCTGTTGCGAGAACATTACAAGTACTATACGTGTTTGCATAATGCATTGACTTGGCTTAATAACCTCCGACAAAAACCTCGACAAACAAGTCATTAAAAATTGCAGGCAATACAGAAGTCCCTTACCGGTTCGAGGCCATTTTCAATGTTTCTGTTGCCATAGCAACCACAATTTTTAAACGTGCATAATCTCCTTGTTATTGCCCTCTATCCACATATCAAGTTTCATACACCTAGCTTGGAAACTGTTTGAGTTATGTCAGGACGGACTGACGGACGGAGGGCAAACCTATAGTCCCCTCCGGTCAAAACCCGGTAGGGGACTAATAAATGGACTGAGCGTTCTCCACTGTGGTCAAGTCTGGAAATTGATGACGTTATGAATCCCATGACATAATGTCATTACAGTTTATGCGTGCAATAGGTTATTCTGCATTATATTCTAAGGAGTTTACACTTGTAATTAAAATTACTGTTTTAGGAAAAATAACTTCATGATAAGGCCACTCCATCCTGTTTTTAAGAGCTAGTAAAGGTCATTTTCGTCATTGTCAAATACGGTACCAGACAACTATGTTAGTTTGTAGTATGGACACATGTACTTAATGTAGGGTTTTAACAGCTTGTACTCACCAGTTGTACCCTCACATACAGCAGGCGTCATACAGTTCTCATGATAATATTTGAACACCGACATTCCTGTAAAACATACAATAAAACATAGAAATACCCTGAGCAAGTCATCAACTCCTTTATACAAAACGTGAGTTTATAATGCATTGATGAAGCTTGTTTTATAAAAATACCTATAAAGCCTCAATTAAAATATTGTTTGTTTCCCCTCACGCTACACACAGGGTCCCGGATTCAATCCCCGTCTGCACCACTGCTTTATTGATCTGAACAAGAACAACCGACAATGCGCCACTCAACCAAGGTGTGAATTGGTACCTATGACGGCTGTGTCTGAACATGTTCGATAGTCATGGGCGCCACAGATCAATGTTGGCTGCACACCAATCAGGAGATAAATTGTCTCCCCAGGGAGGCTCGAACGCAGATTTCCTTCTGTGGCCCAATGACCGGGGGAAGTTTAATGATGTCAAAGGGTGGCTGAACGACTAAATTGCTGAAAGCAGCCCTCGAAAATTGGTTAGTGTTTTTATACAGCACCCAGGATAATGTGAAAGACGGGAACATTTGGTATGGTCCACAAAGGTGGATTACAATTATGTGACCAATTATCAGTGATGTTTTGAGTACAATACTGACCTTATCCGTTTATTTAAGTGACTTGTAAAACCAATTTTGCCACAGTTGACCAAACCGTTTCATGTTTGTAAATATCACATTATCCTGGGCGGACTATAACAGCCATTCAAAATTGTCCCACATAGACTTTTTATTGACAAATCTGAAAATGTCGTTAAATGGCACTTCTGTAAAACTAGAATTATTCTGAATGGGAAGCTGGACGGACACATTTACGTACCGTTAATATTGTTACACATGCCATCAAATTCTACATGTATATGTTCGGATATCGAGGTCCCTACCCACCATAAATCAGAACATGAACACTGCCAGGGTATGTTATAATAGACCATCTCACTGAAAATACAAAACAATACAATACAATACAATTTAAAACATTTATTGTGTAAAACATAAATGCATATACGTATTATATATATAAATTATGTTTATATCAAATATAACATATAGTTCGCCGGGGATTATTCTAGCCTTATCAATAAACAAACAAATCAAATTATTAACAGTGCACGGCCGACTGGCCGCCAGTTATCAGTGTATATTTAAAGAGTATATCATTCAAAAGTGTATATGCACAAGATTGAACAAAAATGAATATCGAAAATGTATTTAATTTTCATTTTTATTTGTATACAAAGGCTAGTGTTATCTCGAACTATACAGTTATAAATCATACCATAGTAAACTATGATCAGTATGCTTGTACATGCATTTAAACCAACCTTCTCTCTGGGTGTGATAATAGACGTAGAAAAACGGGAAAAGGTAACGGTAAATGCGTTTCATCCAGTTTCACATGTACAGTTTTACCTCTCGAGAGCAACAGCAGTTGGGATATACAACGTTTAGTTGTTGTACAGATGGTGTTGCTCTTGAGACGAAAATATATTTGTAGAATCCAAATCGTTATTTCTGGATCAACATGCTTATGTTGTTGAAGAGAGGTTCTTGCTCTATGGAGGGTCTCGTTGAAGAGATTGCAGTGTGTTTTCCTAATACATTGGGCTTCTAAATGTAATAAGTATCTCTTTATAAGCAAGGTGCAATTCTAAAAGTAATGAAATGAAACTATATTTGGCGTTCAGCCACATTAACTCAACATTTTATTGATGCATAACTAACCACCTCTTTATAAACAATGTGTAATACCAAATAGTTGCGTTTAGAACTGTGACGGAAATATGAATAGCATACAGCCTTACCTCAATCCGTTTAATGAATTCAAAAAGTCTTCTGGTATTTCTGTGAAGGAGTTATCACTTAAATCTATGATCTTTACCAGGGTATTCAGGCTGAACATGCTCCTAGATAAAGCCAACAATCCAGCATTCTGTAAGCATATATACAGAAATGTCACTTTAATTTATCTTATATTCCAAATCAACCTCTAGAACATCGTAACAGTTTTGATTTAACTGAATCTTTGAGTCGTTATGATTCCACCTTGAATTGGCTATCACTATACAAAAACTTATTGTTCTTTTGGAATCCCACTATTTGTACACACTTTTGAATTAATGCATATCAGTGGAAATGAACTTGAACTGGGTCATTCAACTAGGGCATTCAGCTTTTTTATGGCTGAAACTAATTCATTCTACTTTTCGACAGCTTGGACTTGGGCGGATCTTTACTTGTTTAGTTGGGCATTGTACCATGTACACGTGTTTTATGTATGCTGTGCTCGGTTGGTTAAGTTGAGTGCTGCCTTCCCTGTCTGACTTAATATTATCTTTTTGAAATTATGGTTGTATAATTGGCTTATCGCTTGTATACTTACTCGAATGCTCACGATGGCGATTTTCTCGAAGTAGGACAGGAATGCAGAATCAACAACACCATTCACGAACTCTGTGTTTCTGACGTCAATCATGCCATGTGCTCGAGTACTATTTCTCACCGCTGACGAGCGCTTCTCCACAGAAAGTCCGGAAAATGCTAATACTTCTAGTTGATCAAACGAACCACCTTCTAAACCAAAGTAGTCTAACTCCACAAAAGCGTCGAATGTGTCCGTTCCAATGTACAATATCCCACAATTCTTGAACTGTTAATCAAAGTTATCATTATTTATTGATAAGTGTTTTATTTCGTTCATCCCTTCTTCTGTCCTATATGGTAGACAGTGAGTCAAACATAACCAGTTTTACAGAAATACCTTATCAACCAACCATTTACCCTTGAGTCTAACAACTGACAACTGCTCCACAAGTGGAAGAAATTGCTGTATCCATATGTGATATTTTAAATGATGTATAATTAATTTTAACTAATTCTGGTATTAAACTATCAAGTGTTCGATCCAGGTGAGCGAAGCAAACACAATTAACCACTCTAAAGATGGGCAATTAACTTATCAATATTGTATTGTGATGAGTTTTGTGTATGCGTGGACCGTATACATTCCAGTTTAAACGCATATCTAAGTTGCTCTCCTGTGTTGTTTTAGTTTTACAATTAACTGAAAATTCGCTATTATTTGTATTTATAAAACTACTGTCGTGGTGGCAACAGTAGGATACGAACCCACGCACCCAAAGATACTGGTGGAATATGTTAAACAATGTATAAACGAGTCAACTTTCGGTTGTCGCTTTCAATCCTACCCGGTTCATCTATGGGCCCCAATAAGTCGGAAATCACAGTTGCTTGTTCTTGCAATAAGTCATACAAGTTGAATTGTATAGTCTCCCAATAAGGCATACAGTGATTAGGTTCTTACGCTGTGGTACTAGTATATATGCGCGAAATACTTTGTCTTTATACTCACAGGTAACTGTATCATTAATAAACAGTACCTAAAAAAAATAAAAAAAAATGTTTTTGTTAAACTTAGAATTCTTATACAAGGTGTATTTCCCGAAGAAATGATCGTACAGTCACTGGGTGTATTTTGTTTTTTTCATAATTTAAAGCATTTACGGCATTAATCATCTATTTAAAGCTGTGGGTGATCAAAAACATATTTGTGAATCGAAAGCATTCGAAAACTTGCTTAAATTGACCTTCGTACGATATAATTCATTGTTTAAACTTTGATTTTATTTTTCGAGGGCGTAAAACGCTGTTGGGACGGCTGTAGTGGTTTTTAGTGTGTCTGACGGGTATTTCGAACGTATTTTATAACGGTCGTTTTCATTGGCGTAGTATTCATCGCTTGTATGCTGGTAACCAAGTCCTGGGAAACCCCAATGAAATCAACCAATGAAAATCGTTGTTACAAAAATGAAATCACGCGCATCATTCGGAACATTCGGACAAACATGGAGTCATTTTGACATTTAAATATGCCAACGATTCGTTTTTCGGCTTACACGTATACATTCACTGAAGTAAACATGTGTCAACCAGGTAAATCTGTTCCAACTTTTTCGTTCTTTAATTTTACCGCATTATTATGTTTCTACACAACGGTAAATTCGACATATGTTGGTGATTTCCTCAATATTTCCGTTTTTTGTTTTTATTGAGTCCACCCCAGTGACCGGGTGGACACCGTGATACGTATTTATGACATAACTGTTTAACTGCTTGACCAATTTCGACGGGATTTCGCATGGAAGTAGTTATAGTCATGTTTTTAAAGAATATAATTACTTTATGAAGATATCAAAAGCCAATTCTTGTTGTTGATACCTGGTCAATTCATGGAAATACACCTTGTATAAGAATTCTAAATTTTAAATTTTTTTTTTAGTTTTTAGGTACTGTTTATTAATGATACAGTTACCTGTGTTAATACTAAGATAAAGAGTATATGTATTTACCTTGATATGTTCTATGTATTCCATGTCATAGAAGGACCCCGCTGCTATATATATAGAACCTCCCCATCCACAGTCCATTGTCAGACTTGCAGGACTGTTCTCGTTCAAGTTAGCCAGGGTTATACCGGAACTTGTTGAAAACTCAGCGCTGAATGCCCTACTATCACCTGTAAAGTAACGACAAAGAACAAATTAAACACTTACACCTTAAGCATTAAATGAAGACAAACGTACATAAAGTTACAGCAAGTCATGATGCGCGGGTAACGAGACGTCCTGAATCCCTAACTGAACCAAAGCCTAATTTCTCTGAACAAGAATAGCCCACCATGTTTAACTGAATAGATACCTAAGAAGGTCAAACGCCGAAATATACTGTGGCTGTCACCGTCGTCGAATGTATCTAATAGCCGACATGCAACCGAATGATCGGGGAATAAATGTACAGTCAGTTGAATAGAAAGGTTATTTATACATTTGTGAAAACCGAACAATATCACTTACCGTATGCAGGGAAGAAGCCGCTGCTTTCGACAACAAGTTGTTGTGGTGTTTCAGTAAACTGAGTGAAATCTATAGGTCTGTTTCCAGAAGACATGGTTGTGTAGTCGCATGTGTAAACCCCGTCTGAATATGTACATCCGGGCGGACCAGACTGGGAAGTGACGTCACGCACAAATAGCGTGACAATCAACACAAACGCACTGCCCCTGAGCATCATGGCTGTAAGCTAGCTGTTAATGACAAAATAGAATAAATTATATACATGAGCACTAGATCATTTAGTATGGTTAAGGTTAAGGCTTGGTTTATTATAGTGTCACCCTTTTGCAATGGCAAGCCAATTTGACTTATGTGACGCCATCTTTTGAGCGCCCGATCGAATCCCTTCTCTTATTGACGGGCACCTGGTAGATATGGGCCTATGGTAACCATTATTTAACTAGCTGGTGGCTCACCAACCGACCACATCAGTTCAAACCCAGCTTACACCGGGATTCGCACTTTCGATCTCCAGCTTCCAAGGCGGACACCCTTACCACTCGGCTACAGCATGTATATGAGTAATCAGTGAGTAGTGCATTGCATTTTGAACCGCTAGATCCAGGTTCGATTCCAGAAATGGATATGATTTGTTTGTTATGGTTGTTCGGAGAATTTGGCTACGGTCATGGTTTCCACATGGGAAAAATGTGTCACTAGCTTCCAGAATAGCAAATTCAATGCTGAGTAATTATTGGTTTAACAAATTAATGTACTCAACACGAAAAAATGATAAAAGATAAAAAGAAACACCAATTAAATATAAGTTTGACAAGAATCTCATCAGCGACAATTACGACAATTTTCATTTACTTTTAAGTTCACAAATACGACAGACAGAGTTATGGAATAAAAGAGTAAAATAAATCAACAAGTCAATTACTAGTACATTAAATAATCCGGAATAATACTGAAGAAAAAATTATATTGTCTGTATAATACATGATGGTCCCCAATTTGTAACGGAACCCTTGAAATGAAATCACAACAATAATATCAAGATACGATGAATACATGTACATGTGTGTTTTTAAAAAATGATGGAAAAGTTGGTAACATACCTCACTAGGCAAATCTACATGTTTCCTCCCATAATAATGTTCAACGATTTCACAAATGCAATCTATTTAAAATTGTGTTAAAATGGAATATATTATAAAACCCTGATTAACCGATTTAGCGGGTATTAGGTGGGTAGATTATGTTAGTATGTCGCGGGTATTATAACACAGTTCTTTTAAAGTTCATAATCAATGTAGTTGTTAATTTTACTTGCTAATAAATTGAACTGAATTGTTAAAATTAAGTCACACATTGACACACTTGCCAAATTACATGTAATTAATCGTTTGGGGAATGTAATTATAAATCAGAATAATCAAGCGTGTATGTATAGACCACACAAAGAGACTGCAAAAAGGTCTTTGGTGACAGGTGGTCTATCTCAAAAGGTTAAATGTGATTCGAAAGTGTGGGGTGAGGGATAAAACTGGCGGTCTTTGCAGACAGGTTTATAGTAGTGGTCTTTATTTGCAGGTGATATTTAACAAAGTTTTTACTGTACATAGATGCTTCTGGATAGGGTATTATGCAGATGACTGGGCCATTCGATTTGGAAACTTTATATAATGATAGGCCGATTTTATATTACGTAAAATTCATTCTACTGTATACTAATCTTTCTTAAGAAGCCAACCAAGATATAAATCAAATATGGTTGCTTTATATGTCACAATCACTCGGACGCCGATGTACTTGATGTCTAGGCACAGTTCACAAGTCATTCGGTGAGTAGCAATGCATATGACAAAATATACTTTAATTACTCCGACCGCCCCAACCTTCCATAAACGATCCGACCGGTCGTCGGTCCGGTTTGACAAAAGAATGCCGTCCGATGATCGGACGCATTTGTGACATTGGTATAAATCAGGCATGTTAAACATGACCCCTATATTGATTGTCTAATATTGGCTGCCTAATCCCGGGGGTCACTAACATACATACATCTTACTGTATGTTGATTTTATATATTCACAAAATCAAGATAACCGTAATGAAAATAAATAACTTGTAAAGGGAGAGTAATATGTCATAACTTTATGCGTAATGTGGCATTACTTATGTTCGGGTTGCAGAGCTTGTATGATGTATACACGATTTTAACAACTCGCACGAGTTCACAAATGTTAGAATGCTTACGGTTTTTGTACCTTCATAGCGCCTGGATACAGCTTGTACAGACACCGTACGATCTGTAGTGGAGGAAATCGTACGATATCCGTTCGGTCATCATAGGTATGTGGTGCAGCGCTAGCAAGGAGCGAAACAGTTAATATTCTAAACGTTTTGGACTCGTACAAGTTGATAAAGTCGTACGGACATCATACGTGTGAGCTTTATGAACCAGGCCTTGCTGAATCATTGTGGTGATTCTAAGAAGTGTAGATCTCTCTTTTAGTAGAAGTATCATACCGCTATCTTCCAAGCCATTGTAAAATCTCTGAGGACAAGATGAACATCGTGTTTAGAGGTAGACAAACTATCCATTTAGTCGTGCTGATATGAGTATATATCATGGTATGTTCTTATTATATGTTATTATACATGTACGTTATTCTCTGTTCTTCTTCTTGAGAAAGCGACGTGGTGACCTATTGCTTTAATTGTCATATTCGATCAGGCCGACTCCTAACATTCAAGTATATAACTATTTTAGTTGACTTTCCGTTTTGATAGTGTTCTAATAGTATAAATCTATTATCCCCTGCCAAAGCCGAAAGAGATATGGTAATGGTAGGTGTCATTCCGCCCGTCCGTCCGACACTTCATGTGCGTCTCCTTCTACATGTCTCAAGGAATTTTGTCAAAACTCTTATACAGTTATGAGGTGCCATGTCGTCAGGGTTTTTCATTTCGGCCATTTTTTAAATAATTATGGCCCTTTGTTTATTAAGTACCTATGTAAGTACCTTCTGTGTGCAACTTCTCGCATCTATCGATTGGTATCATCTCAACTACAGTGTGGCAAATCTTTGTGTAAAGTTCCATGCGTGACCGGGTTCAAAAATCGTTATACAAAACAGAAACATTGTGGTGAGTTTTTAAGAGCTTAGACTAACATTTGTCCATTGAAATGCTTTTGGAGACTGTGGCCAGGTCATGTACATTTAAAGCTTCCCTTCATTTTTCATAGCTAAACAACAGAAAGTGCCGTTACTAAGTTTTTGAACGTGTAGCAGAACCAATGTGTTATTTGGTTTGTTTTGTCAGTAACATAATGTTTAAACTTAAACACACTATGTAAAATCATGGCAATATATCGAACCACCCAACAATAATGTTTCTGTGTTATCAGATACAATGGATTATTTACTGTCCTAAGCAGTTCCAAAACTTCTCTGAAATTTGCATTTTGGACGTCTGTGGGGATCTAAAAAGTAGGCCTAAAAATAACAAACTAAAAATAATAAGAAAACTAGCAACTTGCTCTCAAATTTATTAATGATATCTTCGCAATAATATCTGCATACAAGAACTATTTTTAAAAAAATATTAAAAGGTTCATAAAATACGCCGAGTTAATTCTGTGCAAAAACTTCAGTAAATAACCCTTCTTAGATATATCGTAAATCTGAAACGAGAAAATGAACGGAAATGACGTCATCATGATGAATGCTTTATGTGACATAGTCACACTCATGGATGCCTGATTATTTTTGTTGTCGTCTGCGTGCACGGAACTTTGTGACAATTTTTACAGAGTAGAAAATCTAAAAATTAAACAATGTTTGGAGTTGATGACGTCAATTTACATTCATTTTCTCTAGAAAGACCATTCTTATAACAATTGGATGGTTCAATATACAAAGAATAAAAAGATAAACAAACAAAATAATCAAACATCCAACTTAGTATGATATAATGTGGCAACAAAGATATGGTTTGGTAGAGGGTGAAAATGTGTTAATTATTCAAGGGAGGCAAACTTGTTTACTGTCAATGATATTTAATTGTGAGTTGCCTCCCTGTAATTATCACAGCCTTTGATTTTTTTGGATTTATTAGATATATTATAATATGTTTTTAATTATTCAGCTTTATTATGAAATCGTAACGATGTGATAATACACGGAGTGTGGTGTATCCACAATTGTTGCTATTGTCGAAAGAGAACACTCCACAAAATAATAGATACAGAGGATTTCAACTAGACAGGACTGCGGAATTGGTCTACTAAGTGTTTATCTAATAAGCATAGACAATGGATCATTTTTTGACTTGCCAATCTAATTAAAAAGTGACGAAGAGTTCCAAGATTTGTTCACAAAATTTGAATTAATATAAAGTATAAACTGTGTTCCTTTCTAATGTCACAAACTGCAAGCTGTGTGTTTGGAACAGTGGGTGTTGAAACGCTTCTTTTACCGGGTATAATGATAACATACTATGACCATAAATTAAACGCAAAGTGTTAACACCTTAATACGTAGGTATAACATTGTAAGAATATATATGTATTAAAAGTGTCTTCAAGCTTAAGCCCAGCCATTGTTTGGTGCTTTCTTTGGTGCGGGCTTTTTCCCACCGGCTCCCGGTTTCTTCTTAGTATTACCTTTAGCTGGGTTCATCTGTCGCTTGGTATGTATGGTGATGCCGAGTACCACCCAACCTAGAACAAAAGCTATGAAACCGAGAGAGAATCCAGTCAGGTCTATGGGAGTCAAACACGCATCTAGTAGAGCCACACCTGCAATATTAGATACATGTATGAATAAAGTGAATATGAATTGCAAACAAAAATAGTGAACATAACATTTCTAGTATTCCGTGTGGAAAAATCATGAGGTCATAAAATGGAAAACATAATTATGTATTTACATAATGTTTCACGTACACATGCCAATAAAATATGAGTTGTCTCGTAAAGACAGACATAGGGTATGTATATAATAGACAGACTATACGAGCATATTTATGCGGGAAAGACAATACATTTTCCATTTATGTCGAGCGTCAAAATAGGGATTTTAGTTTTGTCTTTCGGTATGACACAAGCTGTAGGATAGTGAAAACCTCCTACATTATACTATTGCAACATATGACTTTTGCAAAAGTGTCGAACGACTATTATATCGCGGCACTTTATAATGATGTATACTGCTCACCACTTGTGCATGTTGTAACCTCGTCCACACAGCTAGTATGATAGTATTCCCATGCCAGCTTTCCTGAAACAAAAACAACATCAACATCAGCACATACATCGCCAGGGTTTCAACACATACTCGACTATAATGAAACTCGGCTTGCAAATTATTATATCCACAGAAAATAAAGACGTTATTATTATTATTCCTTTTCCTTTTAATAACTATGTCAGTTCAACAAATATACATTACTACATTTCGGAATAAATTTCCGTCAATGGTATTTCAAGGTTATTGTTATTTTGTGTTTTCTTAAGTTTTCAAACTATTTTCAAGTCAATATCAAGAATAACGCCCTTGGACCAAGAACAAATGTACATACACTTATAAGGAAGTCGCCGTTTAAACGGATGGCAATTACAAAGGCAGTCAAATGTCATCATTACGAAAACTATTAACAGCCATCCACATATAGGAGAGATCATGTTTGTATATAAAGGCATTCATAACACCAGCTAGCTTTTGGTGAATGGCAGGTTTTTATTGTTCATTCATCAAATAGATTGCCGATGGGCATTTTGCATATAAATCTCTCCTACAAAATTGTTCTATGTGTTCGGTGAACTGACCTGAGCTGGTACAGATAATGTCGCCTTCTAGTGTCAGATAGTTAGTGTATGCATAGTCCATGAACCATAGACTTACCTGAGCTGGTACAGATAATGTCACCCTCTAGTGTCAGATAGTTAGTGTATGCATGGTCCATGAACCATAGACTTACCTGAGCTGGTACAGATAATGTCGCCCTCTAGTGTCAGATAGTTAGTGTATGCATGGTCCATGAACCATAGACTTACCTGAGCTAGTACAGATAATGTCGCCCTCTAGTGTCAGGTAGTTAGTGTATGCATGGTCCATGTACCATAGACTTACCTGAGCTAGTACAGATATTGTCGCCCTCTAGTGTCAGGTAGTTAGTGTATGCATGGTCCATGTACCATAGACTTACCTGAGCTAGTACAGATAATGTCGCCCTCTAGTGTCAGATAGTTAGTGTATGCATGGTCCATGTACCATAGACTTACCTGAGCTGGTACAGATAATGTCACCCTCTAGTGTCAGATAGTTAGTGTATGCATGGTCCATGAACCAAAGACTGCCGCAACTGCAGGCAATATTCTGTCCATACATGGTGATCACACCAAGGTTGTTCAAGTTAGAGAACAGGGTACTTGGGTAGGATGAGATGTCGTTATCACTGAGGTCCAGATACCGTATGTTTGTACATGTTCCTGATCCAAACAGGTTCGCATCGATAGACGTCAAGTTCATGTTCTGCAAATTAAGGAAATGGTACAGTTCCTTGTATGCGATATGACGAAAATATTTTGTTGATAAGCTTTGTATATGGATACACTAAAAATAGATTCAAATACATAAGTGTAGGTCAGCATGTTTTTTAAGAACAAATTAAAATTTTATAGACGGAACCATGCAGCACTGTGGACCGGTGATCATATCGGCACTATAAAGCTAACTAGAATTGGGTCTAACTTATTTATTTACGAAACAATATGAGCACCTGTATATCAATGATTTGTTGATGACGATATAGCTGACCACACAGATGCCACCGACGATAACGATTATGATGTTGTTGTTTATGATGTTAATGAATGTGTTGATGACGACAACACGACGCGAAATGATGATAGCGGTGTTGATCATGATCACTATGATGATGAGTTAGGTGATGAAGATGCTAACATCGATGATATATGACTTGTGATGTAATGTCCCGAAACTAAGAGAGATGAACAATCTGACACTCTTTGAGCTGTATAAAATATATAATGTAATAGAATCCGCCACTGTAGCTTGACTATAGGTTTCCGCTTTCGGATTATAAATTCCGTATTTGAAACTAAGTTGACCTATCCAACGTGTTGCTAACACCAGGAGTTTATTTACAGTTTCTGATATGAGTCACGTTGATGGCATTCCCAGGAATTGTAGCCGGAGTTTCGAGTTGAAACAGCTTGCAAATGTATATGTTCATGTATAAGGAAGTTTGTTTCAAAACAAAGATAATAACAATCGGTTATGGAAGGCAACATTATATAGCAACAACAGAGCATGAAATGCACAAACATGAATACACTAAAACGAAACGAAAGACTGAAATCAAAAGCCACAACGGCAAACCAAAATGAGGAAGATAAAATGAAACTTAACGGCTGATACAAAATCCTACTTTAATTTGTAAATTATTTGGCCCAATAAAAGTTTATGTAGTACCGTAACACTTAGTAAGGTTGTTTATATTTGCGAGTGAAACATTCTGACGGCGTCGACGCCACTTTGACAATGCTGGTCGATAACGGCAAGGACGACGACAATGGTCGTGGCAATGAGGATATTAATGGTTAAGAACAAATAAATCTAGTAATGTGGTATGGTAATATACTTACACGGAGGATAACTTCATACAGACCGGTCTGTCCTGTAAACAAACCATCCGGTATACTGTTACTGGCCAACTTCGTGTTCTTCACAATAAATGCACCATTATGTTTTGGGAAGGATGGAGAGGCCGAGGTGTTCCGAACAATTGTGACGCCAGAAAGTATGTCAGGATCGAAGGCAGTTACAGTCCCGTTCTCGATCATAAACTGATCAATGGTACCAAGTTCACTGTAAATATGAAATAGGATCAAGTGTCTTTATGACGGTATAGAGTTACAATGCCAGCAGAGCTTGCGAATTGGCAGATGAAAATACATACATTCTACGAAAAGCTTTTATCTTTACTTCGGTAATTATTCAAGGTAAAAATAGGGACAAGTTATAATAGTTTCATGCTGAAGACAAGCACCTTTAAAGTTATACCTGGCCAATATTTTACATAAATGAACGCGGGAAAAGACATGTCAGAAAGTTCATCCACTAATTAGGTAGAATGAAACAATAAAACAAATAATTGCAAGTAACCGAAGATAAAACAAATGCAATAATCATAATGACAAGCACGTTTAATTACATCCACTACGACAAAACAAATGCACGTATTTACCTGAATGCGTTTGCTGGGATATTGCCTAGCGCACAGTTGGTGATTTTGAAGTCTTGTAAATGTCCCATGTTGGCCAGAAAGCCAGATGCCACTGATAGAGATGCTCCATCTTCACATTCTAACTCTAAGGATGCTGGGTAATTTGTGTCATAACTTGCTGTAAACGGAAAAATGCATTCATGACTAGTCAGTAGGCACTCACGTCCGACATACATGTATGTATGTATGTATGTATGGCGCATATGTTTATTTCTTCACTTTGTGTTTGATGTATCACTGACAATTATATGAACACACATGACTACTTGTAGTTTAAGCGACCCATACGGGAACATGTACCCCTTGGCGAAACGAACACATACGACTGCTTGTAGTGTTAACGAGCCATACGGGAACATGTACCCGTTGCAATCAGTTCGCTTGCGTACCTCGTTTAAAAAAGGAAAAAGTGAGCGCGTTTCCCGTGCATGAACATTCACACACCTGTATGTGTAGATCTACAGAAATAAATGGCGTTTGCCAAACACCATCAATTTGTAGAAACTACACACATGCATGCCGAACTGTACACAATTAGTATTCATGTATTCGTACACGGCCAGCGTCACAAACTCCATAGTAACTCAGTCATATAATTCCCTTAGAAGATGAATACGATTGTGATATGAGATTTTGAGAAAACAAAAACAAAATCTAAAAATTCTCTTAATTGAAGAACATTATTCAATTTCATTCGTTTTATACACAACAAAAGACACTTTTGGAAATACGAAAATAAGTGACATAGAGAGACTAGGTTTTACCAACATAACTGCCTCTTTAAATAAAGTCGCTACTCTCCTATTATTAGTATCTTTAATATATAAGAAATGTGTCGTTTAATACAGTACCGGTGCATTAATTAGACAAATAATTACATGTACAGTTTTTACACCCATTTCCTTGATACCGATAATTTACAACATACCTGAATCCAAGCTAGCAAAGTCTGTGTCGAACACGGCACTGTTCAATGATCCAGGTAGACCAATCAACCTCAACCGTTGAGCGATCGGACTGAAACCAGAGGCTTGTAGAGGTATCAGACTGTTACCACTCAATGTGGAATAATCACACTCGTATAGACCCGAGTCGTAGCTACATCCGGTCGGCATGGTCTGTGCCCGAGCTGTGGTCAAGTACGCCAGGCACAGAAACAGTATGATACTTGCTCGTTCCATTCTGAGACAGTGGTCCAGTGGTCCAGTGGTCCAGTCGTCCGTAAACTCCACTAGACAAGTCCGCTAGAATTCAACTTTGACTCGAATATTATCAAACCTAGATATGCGGAAAATATGAAACTTGGTGTACTCCTCATTAAATCCGATGCCGTGTCCTACATTATATTCTAACGGACTGATTTTAAAATATATTTAAAATTTACTTAAATTGCGTTAATACGTAAACAATAGCCTGTTGGCATTTAAACAAATACTTTCCTGTATTCAAAATAATTCATTTACTTTTATAGATTAATTCGATAATCTGTCAGATTAATTTAGATTTTGAACCAATGCCGTAATTGTTAAAATGTATAGTACCCGACCTCCGGTAAATTCGAATTAAGACGTTTCATACAATCGATCCAAACAATCAGTCATTGCTGCTTAATAATAATAAAGACTTTATTTATAGAGGAAACACAGTCAGATAATTGTCCAATCTTCCCTATGAGCCTCTTGTGAAATAAACAACAATTGTAGATATATTCATATTAACCAATGTCTTACTGTAAAATCACTTATTTTCGTGGGAATTAAATTGCGTAAAATTTTGTGAAATGCCTATTTCGTGGGGTATGTAATTTATGGATTAGAAAACATGAATTGTGGAAACCCTTGTTCTGTAATTGGGAGGTCAATTATTCGTGGTGATTAAATTTCAAGGTTAAGCTAAACCACGAAATCAACGAAAATTCAATCACCACGAAAATAAAGATTTTACACTTACTAAATTTCAGATGAGGTTAAACGCATTTATTTTTAATTTCAACCGACACTTTTCACTCAGATTGTTTACATTCGCCATTATTATGTAATATTCATGTTCCTGAATGTTGACGTTTCATGACGTCAGGAAAAGTCGAATTAGATAAGCATGAATTTGAAGTCGTTGTCGTCTTTGGGTAGGACATCTAGAAACACGGAATCTGGACGAACGCGCTTGAAACTGGCAGCCAAACAGCCTATAACACAGTAGCAGCAAGAACTTTGAAGCCTGGGAGACTGGAATATAATTTAGGTCATTCAGCTTTTTATAGCTGAAACTAAGTAATTCAGCTTTATTATAACTAGAACTATGTATTTCAGCTTTTTGATAGCTGAGACTTGGATTGTCGCCTTCTTGATAACTGGGACTTGGATTTTCGCCTTCTTGATAACTGAGACTTAAATTTTCGCCTTCTTGATAACTGAGACTTGGATTTTCGCCTTCTTGATAACTGAGACTTAGATTTTCGCCTTCTTGATAACTGAGACTTAGATTTTCGCCTTCTTGATAACTGGGACTTGGATTGTCGCCTTCTTGATAACTGAGACTTGGATTTTCGCCTTCTTGATAACTGAGACTTGGATTTTCGCCTTCTTGATAACTGGGACTTGGATTGTCGCCTTCTTGATAACTGGGACTTGGATTGTCGCCTTCTTGATAACTGGGACTTGGATTGTCGCCTTCTTGATAACTGGGACTTGGATTGTCGCCTTCTTGATAACTGGGACTTGGATTGTCGCCTTCTTGATAACTGGGACTTGGATTGTCGCCTTCTTGATAACTGGGACTTGGATTTTCGCCTTCTTGATAACTGGGACTTGGATTTTCGCCTTCTTGATAACTGGGACTTGGATTGTCGCCTTCTTGATAACTGAGACTTGGATTTTTGTCTTCTTGACAGCTGGGACTTAGATTTTCGCCTTCTTGATAGCTGAGACTTGTTTTTTCAGCAGTTAAATTCATTTTCTAGTTAAGTTTTGTGTTTGGCATTGTGTCGTGTAATTGTTGTCTGTGTTGTTGTTTTATGTTTTCTGTGTTCGGCTGTTTAAGTTGGCTTCCTTTCCTGTCAATTATTTTTATTATCCAGGCCGTCTGGAAGCCTCTATGGACTTTCAAATGTGCATTATTCAGACTGTATCCGGCGTTTTAACGAGACTAATTGATTAAATATCACATAATATGAGCATTCAAAATTATGTCCCGAGAGAGACTTGTACGTAATTAATTAAGTTATTTATAATTATTACTAAAATTGAATTATAAATAAAACTTAATTATAATCTGTTAACACAGTGATTGGTTTTGTATGGTTCGTGTGTATTAGTGCAGACACAATTTAATCGAATTAATATAATATGTAAAAAACTTCAACTTAGCGTACGATTTCATCAATAGATAGATAGATTTTATTCAGAAAAATATATGTAATACAAATGTATACGAGGGACGATTTAAAGATATAAAACAAACTGTGAAACCAATAGTTAAAGAAATTAGAAGTTTCATATACGTAGGCTGAGAGACAGCTAACAACTCTACAAAAGGTGTATGTACACTGAGCGGCTATGAAAACGCAATACTATGGAAATCAAGATAACTTTTTTATTTATTTGATTGATGGATTGATGGATGGATCGATTTTATTTATTTATTTAGTTATTTATTTTTATGTTTGGTCATTTGGAATTTTCGGTCGATCGACAGATTAAAAGAAAACACACAAAATAAGACGGTTTTCCTGAAGATTTCTCTTAGTCTTATCAACATAGTGGTATTAAATGCATAGAAGTGGTTGGTACCACATGTTGACTAATACCGTTATAATAGAGGGGAGGTAATCCGTTGGAACTATCCATCGAGCGGATATCAAACGTGCGATTTTTGTATCACATTGACTCTAATACCGTGTTCCTGATTCCTCTTTTAGTAGTTCATGTGACGCATGCATGTAATGAACATTGTTACATTTTAATATTATTAACATAATAACGACACGTTTTATTACACACACTATAAGTAAAAATCTAGACTATATATGTTAGTGCTTTGAAATATGAACTTATTAGATTGATAGTTGTACTAACTATAACAGCTGGATGTTTCCCGTTGTAATCGATTCTAAACGTGAAATCGTTTAATGATGATGCTGCTGCTGTTGTTTTTGATGTCATTTTTGCTGATGATGTTGTTGGCTGGTATTTTGTTTTGATGTTCCAATAGGTGCAAGCTTTCTCTATTTAATGCAACCTATCAAGATTAATATTAGTGCTGATAAACGCTAATACTCGTACACACATACACTAATAATTTTGTTTCACGGTGATCAGATGTATTATGCTAAAGCTGAATAAACTTTTCTGTATTAACGTGTCCTTATGAGGACAAGATTGAAATGATGACGTAGATAAATAACTATCAGGTAGATATAAAGCACGGTTGTTGACTCTTTACTTGTTACAATTTATGCCGCACCAAATTAATTTTAAGCTTTAACTCTGAATTAAATTGGAAGAAAAACGACTGACTTAAGCCGTATGGCGCCTTAGTTCATTAAAACATTCAAAAACGGCATCGACTGACTTCAAATGCGGGTAAATCTCATCGCTCGACCTCGGTATTGTGCTGGAGCGGCTCACGGAAATTCAAATTGGGAGGCTTTTGATAATCTTTGCTCGTTTTTATATAGCATTAATTGAAATTATATGCCTATTTTCACTTTAAAATTCTGTCAACGGCATCACATGAATAGCATTATAGAGTAGGTGCAACAAATTCCCTAATCCCTATAGACGAGATGTTTGAGAGCGCACTAGATAGCCTGGACCCATGCCGGGACAATCTTCCCGTATTCGCGTATGATATGCTTATTAATAAGAGTTATAGAAATTAAGATGCGGGAAACATCAAAATTGTATGAACGATCAACACGACCACTGACGGACGTAAAGACTTTAATCGCTTTCCGTAAAAATGATCGGTTCTTTCAATTCGATTTTTAGAAGTTGATTCAGTTTAGAATGGGTGGTCTTGGAATTATTCAAAATGACACGGTCGTGTTTTTTGTTCACTCAACATGATGCTGAATACTTTCAACGTATAAGTATGATAATGACATGATGGGTTACATCGTCACATCAAGGGGCTCTACTTAAGATGGCGATGCTGGTTTGTTGCATTTGTTTGCGTTCGACTGACAATCGTAAGTGGTAAGAGCTTCTCATCCGGTCCCCCCTGCCTAGTTACTTGTCGATGACCTCTGGCTTCGAGAGAATAGGCAGGAATGTATTGGTTTCATTGTGTATTACATTTGTGTGATACCAGTAGAAGGAATCTTGATGTAAATACTAGCTCTTTCCGAATAGGCTTCTTGGTTCTTTAACTTTCCCGGTGTACAGCACCTATATACGCGAGACATGAGAAACTATCTCTGGATTTTCAAGCAGTTCATCTCTTGCTGGGTGGAAAACCATGAAAAGCGTTTCAGAAATGACCACGTTGCCCGGCCAAGATTCGAACCAAGTGTCTCTCAATTTGTCAATTTGTACAAACTTTATGTGCATAATAGAATTATGTTGACGTTTTGTCAGATGTTTACAGACCAGCAAGCAAGTTAGTACTGTTTGATCAAATTCCAGGAAAACTGGTCGAATGGTCCAATGTTCATTGTATATGACAGAAACATTGTTGACTATATTTATCAGGGGTGGTATTCACAAAGCATCTTGGCCAGGCTGGACTCGGAAGCATTATTCTGTGTTTTCAAGGACTCGAACTTCAGATTGATCTCACATTCAGACTTGAGCAAAATCTCTATTAAAGCTGAGATTTATACTTGAGATGTATCGGGATACAGGGGCAAGGTAACTGCTAGTTTGCTGTGTCAGGATAATATGACACACGTACTGTTGACCAGTTGGACATAAAATAGCATTTATCAAAAATGACAAAATGTGTCAAACACCCAATGAAATAAAAAACAGGACAAACATATTGTATATCAGCACAGATACTTAATGCATATAAATTTGCTAACCAATGTGTAATGATTAATACAAAGACAGCTATATAGACGACAGCTTGTATGTATACATCAATACATCTAATACAAAATCGTAGATCCATAAATCTGTACGTACAGATAACAAGAGGGCCCAAAGGGCCATAGGTCGCTCACCTGTCCTAGTTGTTCATTAACCCCAATGGTAGCCTCTATTGCATGTACAAGGTTTTCAAATTGTCTTATGCTTTATAATTTACATCACATTTAGACCCAATGACATATTGAAGTGATTTGACCTTGTGACCTAGTTTTTGACCCCGGATGACCCAATATCGAACTTGACCTAGATTTTGTTGAGGTAATTATTGTGACCAAGTTTCATAAAGATTAGGCCAAAATTGTGACCTCTAGTGACTACACACGGTTTTTCTATGATTTGACATTGTGACCTAGTTTTTGACCCCAGATTTCCCAATATCGAACTTGACCTAGAATTTGTTGACATGATCATTGTGACCAAGTTTCATAAAGATAAGGCCAAAATTGTGAACTCTAGTGACTACACAAGGTTTTTCTATGATTTGACCGTGTGACCTAGTTTTTGACCCCGGATGACCCAATATCAAACTTGACCTAGATTTTGTTGACGTGTTCATTGTGACCTAGTTTCATAAAGATTAAGTCAAAATTGTGACCTCTACAGACTACACAAGGTTTTTCTATGATTTAACCTTGTGATCTAGTTTTTGACCCCGGATAACCTAATATCAAACTTGACCTAGATGTTGTTGTGATGATCATTGTGACCAAGTTTCATACAGATTAGTCCAAAATTGTGACCTCTAGTGACTACACAAGATGTTTCTATGATTTGACCTTGTGACCTAATTTATAACCTTGGATAACCCAATATCGAACTTGACCTAGATTTTGTTGAGGTGATCATTGTGACCAAGTTTTATAAAGATTAGGCCAAAATTGTGACCTCTAGTGTCTACACAAACAAATTGTGGACGGATGACGGACGGACGGATGGACGACGGACGGACGACGGACGAAGAGTGATCACAAAAGCTCACCCTGTCACTTTGTGACAGGTGAGCTAAAAATGTAACGTCAATATAATACACATGCAACGTATCTATATACAGCCAAATTTCAATTGCAGAACACACACACTCCACATTACCAAATTTAAATGCAAGATACAATACGTTTTACGAAATTAAATTCTGTACAGCCTCTGTAGAGCAACGTTTTGAGAGCTGCAACCAAAATTACAGTCGTTGTTTTGTTCTACAGAGGTTAAATATATAGTAAATATCGGCATAAGGAAATTTTGAATGTGTTGTTCAAAAGTGGACCGCTCTGGAGAGGTTGTACTGTACTTAAAAAACTACATATAACTCGAAATCTCATCGTTCAACGAAAACGTATGCCACAGTATGTTTTTGTTTTTAACCACTTTTTAATGCATTTTATCGGATTTGGCAAGATTTTTAGGCAAACTTGGACAGCAGCTGAGCTTTCAACTGTTCTAGAGATGGTCTGTCTATCGAGGTTTGCTGTACATAGAGATTATAATATTGATGAACATAGGTAGTCATGGAACATAATAATGAGACATTTTTAAAACATTACAGCTGAGACAATCGTCAATAAAAACACTTGATACATAACTATACATGTATTGTATACTAGTGTGTATCAGCTTATAAGAATAAAACTCTTTTAGTCATGTTTCATTAGAACCAGGCTACTTGCACTTTTTTGAACAAACACATTGACAATAGTTTTGGTAATGCACGTGTATAAGCGTATAAGAATTTCGTTCAATACCACACCCGTTGTCTGGCAAAGAACCAACGTGCCATGGTCTCTTGCAACGACCGATGTCCGTGAAATACTACACTCATTATCTGGTACACAGTGAAAGAGTCATGGTCTCTTGCAACGACCGATGTCCGTGAAATACTACACTCATTATCTGGTACACAGTGAAAGCGTCATGGTCTCTTGCAACGACCGATGTCCGTGAAATACTACACTCATTATCTGGTACACAGTCAAAGCGCCATCGTCTCTTGCAACGACCGATGTCCGCGAAATACTACACTCATTATATGGTACACAGTGAAAGCGCCATGGTCTCTTGCAACGACCGATGTCCGTGAAATACTACACTCATTATCTGGTACACAGTGAAAGCGCCATGGTCTCTTGCAACGACCGATGTCCTTGAAATACTACACTCATTATCTGGTACACAGTGAAAGCGCCATGGTCTCTTGCAACGACCGATGTCCGCGAAATACTACACTCATTATCTGGTACACAGTGAAAGCGCCATGGTCTCTTGCAACGACCGATGTCCGTGAAATACTACACTCATTATCTGGTACACAGTGAAAGCGCCATGGTCTCTTGCAACGACCGATGTCCGTGAAATACTACACTCATTATCTGGTACACAGTGAAAGCGTCATGGTCTCTTGCAACGACCGATGTCCGTGAAATACTACACTCATTATCTGGTACACAGTCAAAGCGTCATGGTCTCTTGCAACGACCGATGTCCGTGAAATACTACACTAATTATCTGGTACACAGTGAAAGCGTCATGGTTTCTTGCAACGACCGACGTCCGTGAAATACTACACTCATTATCTGGTACACAGTGAAAGCGTCATGGTCTCTTGCAACGACCGATGTCCGTGAAATACTACTCTCATTATCTGGTACACAGTGAAAGCGTCATGGTCTCTTGCAACGACTGATGTCCGTGAAATACTACACTCATTATCTGGTACACAGTGAAAGCGTCATGGTCTCTTGCAACGACCGATGTCCGTAAAATACTACACTCATTATCTGGTACACAGTCAAAGCGTCATGGTCTCTTGCAACGACCGATGTCCGCGAAATACTACACTCATTATCTGGTACACAGTGAAAGCGCCATGGTCTCTTGCAACAACCGATGTCCATGAAATACTACACTCATTATCTGGTACACAGTGAAAGCGCCATGGTCTCTTGCAACAACCGATGTCCGTGAAATACTACACTCATTATCTGGTACACAATCAAAGCGCCATGGTCTCTTGCAACAAACACCATTGCCAACATTCTCATGCTCCTCCCTGGGACAATAACTTGGCGTTTGTCTTCGTTATATTCAACCTGACATTTCAATACCAGTCTAACCAGTTTAAGGTATTAGTGATTTACAGTCTGGATCACGTGATGTACTTTGTGAGGGATAGCCACGTGATTCCACTCTGTTAAGGGCAGTCACGTGATAAACGTTAGTGTAGTATCTTCCTAATAGATTAATCCCGACAATTTCATTGTTGTATTGAACTGCCTTAGTCTATGACTGGTTTGTCAAAGCACTGTAAGTACCGTTATAACAATCACGTGACATGACACATCAAGATGGCGGTTGATGATTTCAAAATCCAGCCGATATTCGTCCACTGTCGGCATTATGCATCAACCCCAGTGCGACTGCGTGTTCACGTGATTTCATTCTGAGTGCCGCCAAACTCTCATCAGCTGCGTATCGTTCAATTGCAGGCACTAAAATTAAAATATATAAAATATAAAACATGTTTGCAGCGCATCCAGAACTACTGAAGATGAAAATATAGAAATTTCAGCTCAAAATCTTAATTTTGTTCAAATCATAGTCCGAGGTTTTGACAAATCTCATATTGGAGTTTTTGAAATGTTAATCTTATAAACTCGTTTCGTGGTAAATTTTACCATTTTAGAGTCCGGCTTCACAATAAATACTCCTTCAAAACATTAAGGTGATAATAAATGAAACATGTTGAGAATTTTTAGATATTAAGCCTATGGTCGGGTCAATGCAATATCAATATTATTATCAATATAAATACATGTATAATAAACGTGTATCGAGGTACGACAAGATTTTCTTGTTCACTACCTAAATAGCCAATATTTAATAATATTTTCAAATTGTAACATTGTCCTCATCTGTCTACAACTTTTCCGGTTTGGATGGAAAAATAAGCATACATAAGACAAGTTCCATTATTTGCCTAGTTGGTGAAAAAAATTAATATGAATTTCAAACGAAGCAATTTTCGCTTTGACATTCATCCTGCAGACCAGTGCGAGTGTTAACAAATATTTATGCAATAATTACCGGCTGAAATATGTGGGTTATAATGTATTCCATTCTTCGTGACGTCATTCATATGAGACAGATGGCTGGTTCCCTGATACCCAGGAAGTGTTTGTGATGTGGCGGAACCAGTGGTGTTTCCTGACCACGTGGTTAATGAACTGAAGTTATCCGTGCTTGGTAAGTTTGAATGTAGACTGGAATGCAGACTTGACTGGAGACTGGCTAGATTATGCATCTGAAAATTGACAAAAAAGTACCGATCATTACACGTGTACATAACGCACATTACATATAAATATAAGAGCCAGTGTCCGGGAAAACTGCTATTTTGACATTATGATATTATTGTATATAAAAAGGTTTTGGTAAAAATAGCAGGCTTTCCTGGAGACTGGCTCATATTCAATAGTACGTTATTTCAATCAGAAGAAAGTTTAAAAATGCCCGAAAAAAAAGTACTGCAAACATATTGTAACGCCGAAAAATATTAACCTGCAAAAATGTTTGTATCATTATCAGTGTGGTTAGTGCACAGACAAACTAGGAATATATAGTAATGTGCGCAGTGTAAAATGTATTGTTTGACATATCCGACACCAAACATGGAATATGTTTCAAGTTTGTCTCGTTATAAATGACGCAACTATTATTAAGCAACAGAGAACACATTTTTTTTATTGTGGGTGTTTTGTGCTCGATTTTTGCCCTAAGTATAAAAGGTCGACAAGCGCGATAACCACTGAGATACGGAGTCAGACATAACATGAGTTGATCTAAACAAAGGTTCATAATCAGTGACTAAACACGTTTGTACCGTGCTTGAAACACCAGGAATAAACAATAACACTTACCTGACTTGCGTGGTTCAAATAGTTATCCATGATACCATGGTAGGGTGTGTGTTCTTGTTTCAGACTTGATGAAGGCATCGAATGTGACATTCCCGACGCAGCCATAGATGTACGGTGCCATATAGCATCTGTAGGAGAATAAATAGAAATCAACTCTGATTAAATCATTTTATCGGAAGCTACAAATAGCAAGTTGCGTATCATTAAAAAGCTGTATGACAAATGCATCCTACCACCTTGTCTGGCTACAGACTATATAATTTATTTTATAACTCAAACATCATAACAATTTTTAGAATTTAGATCGATTTCATTTTGGGCTTGATTACCTTTGTTTGAGTATCTAAAGGGAATTAATCACATGAACAATCAGTAGGCTGATGAGTTGCATCAATATCATTTTTAGTAGTTTTGACTGTTTCTACAGGAGTTTATTCCAACGAGTTGAAGGAAGTACAAAAGGTAGGTATCAGCAGAAAGAAGTCAACTCAGATGTCTGTATTAATCAATATTGTTTCTCTAACTGCGTTAATTATAATATCACTTTTAAAGGCAATTTGGAAAATGTTTCCACAAAGGTGATGAGAAATTATTTCACAACCAAGGGCGAAAATCCCAGTTTATAATCCTAAAACTATATTTTTTAATATACTTGTTTTACCAAAGAAGGAATATTCAGGGTTCAAACACCTGAAATCAGGCACAGGTCTGAAAACAATACCAGGCCAGAATGGGGAATAACATAATCAGATTGTTGTTTTATTCTCTATACATTACCTTGAGCTGCAGGGAACGTATAGCCTGGTCCCTCATGTAGCATATAGGGGTTTGTAGGTACACCTTGCGGTACTTGTAGTAGACTGTTAAGGGCTGATATCTGATTACTTCCCATCTGTTTCCTCCATCGTGCACGTCTATTACTGAACCATACCTATAAAACATACCACAGTCAGGATGATTTACATTATTTATATTACTTTTCTGGTGTTGTTTTGTTTCCTTTACTAGTCTACATGTTTTTCTTTGCGTTTGTTTTGTATATTATATTTAAATACAGACTGTTTGTGGCTACAAACATGTATATATTTGCATGCCATTAAAATGTTTTGAACTTAAAAAAATGTTTTAACGCTCTTATATATGGGAGTGACCGTAAGCTTTGTAGCTGTTTATATTTATGTTGAGCCATGTTCATCTATAATCATTTGGTTGTTAAATCGGTAATGAAATGTGTTTAAATCACAATAATCCGTCATTGGGCTATAATTGGCACAGTCTATAGGCTGTACAAAGATGTAAACATATTTTTTCTGACACGTAAAAATACAAAATCATTGTACATGTAGTTGATACATAATGTACTACATGCAGGATGTTTACCAAAAAGAAATTAAAATTGGACAGGGAAGGCAGCATACAGCTGAAACAGACAAAAAACACACGACGCAATGCCCAACACCCAACCAAACGAGAAAAAGAAACTTAAAAGCCGAAAGTCCAAGTTTCAGCTGACAAAAAGTCAAAAGTCCCAGCCCACGCTGTCTAAAAGTCGAAGTATAAATCGTAGGCTATAAAAAGCTGAATGGAATATTTTCAGCTATAAAAAGCTATATTACCCCAGTACTAGCAGCTTCCAAATATATAACACAATATTCAACACTAATTAAAACAAATAAAATACCTGAACTCTTGCTTCTGTAAGTTTGGTCCTCTGTGCTAGTTCTTCACGCGTATAAATATCTGGATAATGAGTGCGTTCAAAGGCACGTTCTAATTCTTCTAATTGTTCCGCAGTAAAAGTAGTTCGACTTCGTCTCTGTTTCCGCTTCAGCTGCAGTCCAGGTTCCGAGTCACAATCTGATAGTTCTGAAATATAACAGTAATTGTGAATGACTTGTGAATGTTTGAAGATGCGTTTGTATATCTGTGATTTGAAATATTGTTTGCGTCCGTCCGGTTAGCATAGCTATATGGTTGAGCTTTTCAGTGACATTGGCGTCCATCGTTTCATCTATACAAGTTGTCTAAGTGTTGCTTGCAAGAGATCAGATAAATAATGAATAATCATTGCTAACTACTTCTACGGAAGCTAGCCGTAACATATGACCTATTCTAACACGATCCGCGGATTAATCCATATACACATTGAGCAAACTAGGGCATGTATTATAACCCCCATAAAATATACCCATTAAATTGGCTGTTACTACCGGTATTTACGCCCCGTATCACGTGACATATTTATGAATGAATGAACGTAAACTTTATAGTCAAAACTTCAACGAGACGCGATGACAAGGCAAGTTACAAGTGCATGGGTGAAAGTTTGAAATTCTGAAAAACCTGATATCCTCAAAAATTGACTGTTTATATAGGGAAAATAAAGAAAAACAGGCTTTTTGGTACTCTCAAAAACCTGAAATTCAGGCATGCAATGGAAAACTTTCACCCATGCAAGAGTATCCAGTGTTACAGCTATGGCGCATCTATTTTTAGAAACTCCAATATAATCTCGAAACTACATGTAAGTTTCATAAAAACTTTTGATAATCAATTCATTTCTATTTTTCATTTCATGAAATAGATACCCTATACTCATGTTATTAAAAGTGTTTCAATGTTTAAAATGTGTTATTTCCTTCAGAAAATTACGAAGGTCGTTTTCATTAACGAGGGAGGTAATGGTGCCAGCTAAAAAGCCACTCAATTTCAGAGAGGAATTATGTTCAATGTCAAATGGGTGAAAATGGAATGCGCGCAGTTAAATAGTACGGGATATTATCGTGTTTAGAATCGAAATTAAAACTCGTGCCCGTGTTTTATTCACCGACAAAAAACGCGAACAGATTTTTATTTCTTAAACAAACGTTAGAAACGGCATAAACCTTTATGGAAACAAATTGCGAGTAGGCCTAAACCAAATATGTTCAAAATAATATTCGTAACAAACATGAAGAGGGGCGTTCAACCACCAATTTTACATTTTTTGTATTTTTGTATAGTAATTATTTTAATGGTGTGCAATAAATAACTAATAAACTGTTGTAATTATTTCAAAACATGTTATAGGTTATAAATCATTGATGACAGTACTACTGATGACCACCAAATTTAAAGTTAAAACATATTACAGTACAGACGGACGCTAGTCCCTCTATATCGCTTATTGCCTAACCTTCGAACGTGTGGTATACTATACATCGCAAGTGGTATTCTTACGAATAGGCACGAGAAAGAGGCTTCTAGAAATTATGCCTTAAACTATTTTGACAGTATCTCGCGATTCCTGCATGAGCTAGTTATTTGCGTTAGAATACCTGTCAACTCGGATTGAATGCCCTAAAAACCGCCACATTTTTGTCTGAATAATTAAATGTATTTATAAAGCATTTTTTCGATTTCGTGAATATTCTTCAGAAATCCAATGACATCAATTTGCGTGGTATTACATTAATTCAAGTACCTTACAGTTTATTATCCTGACCTTTCAGAGACATATTCGGTGCAACGTCTTACACACCAAGTGTAGCAATATTCGGATGGCTAGTAACGCGGACATAATCGAATTTAACATTAAATCTGGCTTAAAAGTTTATTTCATAAGATTCCGTTGAATATACCTAGACATACCGGCGACACTCGTGAGTAAAATTCAAAAAGGGATGTACGCGGTAAAATAGGGATTAGCCATTGTGAACAAATATCAATAATGAAGTATAAGTCTGAGTTTGGGTGTAAGATGTACCGCATTCTTGCACTGAGTAGACAGTTTCATTAACATGTGATTTTGCACTTGATTTCCATCAAGGCTCTTGTATTTACTTTAAATGTTCAAATATGACAACAGACGTCATGTAAAATCAGCATATTAATAGCGCTTGCAATAACATCGGCTTTAAAACGCCTTGGTGTGGTATAAAATCAGTATTTCCCGTACCGTAATCGGATTTATTCGCGCAGACGAAAGGCAATTGATGCATTATTCATGCAATAGTTTATTACTTTATGGAATATACTGTGTACTTGATGATTGATATGACCGTTAAAATGTTGCAACAAATTACTAGATGATCACCAATAAATTTGATGGCGTCGAGAAGTTGGCTACATTTGTATTAATGGTTTTCATTAAAATGGCGTGACACGGTATCCGAGAGGAGGACATGTTCTGAATATCCCCTGGCATAAAATTAGGAAATTTAGAATAAAATGTATCCACAATGAAAATTAATGTACCACTTGAACTGATGAAAATGTCGTTCGGTAATTCGTAAACAAAAACCGTTTATTAATAATTAATTTAGAGATTAATAATTTATTGTATGTTTGTAATGGCAACATTGACTAATACAAAACGTACTACAAAAGTTATGTCCACATTGGGCCACTCTACCGATGAAACGGTTGTCATCATTGATGATTCAGTTAGTGTTTTTTTAATTAAAAAATCCAATCAGTTTGTATAGCCCATGTTTGTTTAAATAGAAGAAAATTATGGCTTTCTTTTGATTTTGATTTGCCGGCTATACTGGGTATTCAAATATATGCTTGTTGTGTTGCCGAGATCCGTCTATTGATAGAGTTACCCATGATTAATGGGTTAACCTATTTGGCTTACAAGACTCCGGGCTGTATTCTGCACACCACACCACTACAAGGTGTCCACTATTTAGGAACTGTGTGTTGTTCTGGTTTTGTTTCCACAAGCGTTCTGTGCATATTTGGAAATATTTTCAAAAAGAATAATGGATAATTTCTAAAAGATATTATCTTTTCCACGCAACATGGCCAAACTGCGTGTAAGACATGAACGCAGCCTTCGCCATGGAGTAACATAACCACGCCGAGCTGAACAGCGAACTCGGTAGTTTAGAATGATATTCCAGTGCTCTGCTACGTTAACTAACCGGGCGGGCGACTATCTTTTGGTTATAGAAAACATTATAAGACCACATATTTAGACCTTAAACAGAGGTATAAGTTAACAGTGGTCTCTTGAAAGTCTTGCAATGATTGGAGATGACATGATTGAAGTGTGCAGATGTGTTGCGCATATTGGACTGTGTTCTCAGGTGGCCGTTAACCCGGATTGGACTGTGTAATAATTCAACGCTCGACCTCTGGTGTATGTTATATTAATCAAGAACAACAACCTGCCACAAATACTTCCTGACTTGTATACAGCTAGTAGTGACTGCGGTAACGACATTGCAAACGGCGAGTTTGCGTCTTGCATACACATTCTTACTTTAAATCATGATAAAAATCACCGCAAGCGATAAAAAACCAAGGTTGGTAAAATACACACTATTCAATTTTGAATTCAATTTTAATTTCGGAACACGTTAAGGATTTTATAATCTCATCCATCACGCCCAGGGTAGTCCGCATATCAAAGCACAGCGGGAGCCAATCAAATTGAAGGATCAAAGTTTCTGCGGGCCAGGAAGCTGTCATTGATAGGTCATTATCAATCATTATTTCACCGGCCGACCAATGAGAAGCGCTCTTATATGTGTAGCTGCGTCACCCACCGCGTTGAATGCTTCCAAATATACCATCACATGAAATAATTTAAACGCTAGCGGGAATGACAAATTCATAATAATAAATTAAGCGAAATAGTCTCATAATAATTTTTCATGATTTAAAAGACAGCAGGTAGGAATTTGTTAAGATACATTTTCTAAATCCGAGGCGTTCCGCGTGATCAAAATTTGAAAAGAAATATGCAAAGTACCAAACACTGAACGTTGGCTACCCATATGGCATGCATCCTACACGATAATTGCAATATTGCAGCATTTAGAAAATTACACGTACCTACGGGTTTTTATGAACTACATGTAGTTGAAATAACTGAATTTGATAAACTAATCTTAACAGTTATTATGACGTTTTAGGCCGTTTGTCAATAAATGTGTCCGTTTTAATGGCGACTAATTTTCTATGTTTTCTTGACAGTATTCATCAGGCAGTATCTATAACAAGTACATGTATAGTGCACTACAGCTGACAATTTCTCATAATAGAATGTAATAATAATAAAAACTTTATTTATGGATGGAGCTTACTGGACATAGCAATGATGAGAATGCCGCCGTATTTAACTATAGTAAGTTACAACACAACTTGTCCCACCTGGGGATCGAATACGGGTTTGTCACGTGACAATGTAATGTTCTACTAAATGCTCAAAACCTGAGCGATTCACTAGCAGTTGTACGTTTTGCCTGAATAATTTTGAATATCTTTTACCGTTTGCAGTAAAAAATCTGGTTAAGTTTCTGATAATCATAGTGTACGAATTTCTGCAATCAAGCTATATGACTAAATCGTAAATGTCTAAATGTGTGTTAGCTAGTTCAGCTGTTACAACAGTAACGGGCCACCGCGGTTCTACCAAACTGTAGGGCGACTCAAAGCTCCACATAATGCTGGTGAGGTATTCATCCTAACCAATCATATCAATTAATTCTTCCACACCTTTCTGTCACATCTAAGATGACTGTGTGACCTCCATCCATGACATTAGCGCTGACCTCCAACCTCACGGAACTATATCGCAGCGGGTGTACTGACGGTAGTTATACCGAACCTTTTAAAACTAAGAATATAAAATTGTGATACATCGAAAGTGAACTAAATTAAGTTTTTGACAAATCTGTTACCCAAAAGGAAGTACCGGACCTCTCACTGCGAACATAATCCCAGTTTGTATAATATTCTATTTTAAACAGAAAATATTCATATTTTGGTGGCCATTTTGTATTCATACGCGCATATGATCAATTCCCGATGCATTGTGACATCCACGTCTTAAAGTCAAGGTCCACAGGCTCTAGTATCAGACATTTACCCAAAGATCAAGAAATTAGCCGAACTTCATTGTTAATTCTATAATTCTAAATTACTTCCGAAAGTACACTTCTGATAAAATAATGAGATGATCATGGTGAACGTGTGCGGAGTGATATGAAATAAATCAAGTCGATCACGAACACATTTAATGATGCATTTCAATTTACATTATTTACATTTTCAATTAAAAGGTATGATTTGTTTTATGCATGTGCTCTATATGGAATGATTGCCATCACCGGTATATACAGTCATTTAATTTCTACACATTGCAGAAGGACTATTTTTGCAGTACAAATAAAGAGGTTCGTTTAAAGCCAAGTTCTACACTCTTGGCACACCTGGAGCTCGTTTCATAGACATATCTAAGTTAAGAATGGACGTTTTCGTAGAGTATTCAGAGCATACTAAGTGAATCCATACATTTCCGTAAAGTTAAAATAGCTATTCATGAAAATGTTAGTTTACATAACTTTGTTTAACAATTTTACTGGTGTCCGTTTGCTCAAAATAGCATACGAAAAAGTCGAATCTTTGCTAAGATACGTCCATAAAACGGGCCTCTTATGCGTAAGTACAGTCACAATTCCATGCCGGAACTACATTTGCACGCTAAACACAACTTTAAGGGACCTGTGTCAGTACATTATTTAACGACTACTGTTAGTTGTGGTGTGGGATAAACCCATTCAAGTTCTAGACAGACATGTTCATAGCTGATTATATACTGCATTATAACGTTGTTCCCACAAATAACATGTAGTCTAATTTCATGTTTGACAATTATCAAGTGTGCTCGTCTACCTTTAAAACAATAAGAACAAACAATGACACGTTTGTTATTAAAAAGTGGGTCTTAATAGCAGAAAAGCCACAATAATTATAAAAAATAATTGCAGACAAGCTTCGAAAAAAGCTTGAGGGCAAAATAGTAATACTATTATTATTTAGAACAGGAATAATGATTCAAAAAGAACCTGACCGAGATAGAAGTGAACATCATCGAGCATGAAAATAATTATATAGAACCACAGGTAAATGTATCATTGATAAAGAAAGATGGTCTTTTTTACACAAAATGATATGGATGCTTTTAAAAGATGAATACATTGTACCATAACAAAATAATTTAGTATTTCATTTGTTTCCAATGTTACAGTTACCTGTGTATAGAACTAGCAAGACATGTAGTAGTTGTAGGTTACACATACAAATGAAACACTTAAAGGTGCTGCCTCACAGATTGGGCTAACATTTTTGTATGTCGTGATTTTCCAACTTAACCAAGTATTGATGTAATAGAAAGCCACTAACGATTGCTTTATGAAAGATTTGGTGAAGATTTTAACCACTCTCGATATAGCCCACTGAGTATTATTTTCTTGAAAAAAAAGCGCTAAGTTTCCTTCCAACATGCTTTGTGAATTGTGTAATTCACACATGATCGAACTGTAACATCATAAAACTACAGTGTAAACATCAGTGAGGCATTTGGTTCGTTTTTCGATACGTTTTCATCCAATGCTAACAAATTACAGGCAATTTAAGTAATAGTAGTGTTAATTCTATAGGGTTTTAATACCCTATAGGGTTTTAATACCCTATATGATTTTTGATGTAAAAATACTAAATAACTAAAAAAGGCCGAAGTTTCTCAAGTTATTTAAGATGTCATCGTGGTTGTTTACGGGATATGCAGGCAACTATACCAAAATTACGCGAATATTTGACAATTTTATTTTATTTTTGCAATATACACCAATAGGTGAGGCAGTCCCTTTAACGTGAAGTGGACGGTATTCGGTTCTCTCTAACCGTACATAACCATGTCCATCATGAGACATCTCTTCAAAAGTCAAGGACCAAACAATATATTTATGTCAATCTCTTTCAAATTCAAATACATTTACACACTAGTAAAGACGGGTTATCAGTGAACTGTGAAATCTAATCACGGACATTGAGCCGTGGATTGAAGCAGAAATGATCTTTTTATATACGATACTTCCGTCTCACTTGCTTCAAATGATTCGTTTATCTGACGTACCAGTAACATGTGGCAATAGAATACAGCAACCAATCTTCTATCTAGAAAGATATGTCTATATGATTGGTATGATCACGAACCAGATGGTCGAGTATTGTATTGTATTGTCAATGGACAACAAACACATATTATCCGCACAATTTCATCATTACTCATATAGGACACATTGCTCTATACATTTTAAACTATTGCATACCACGTCAATGATTTGAGCATTTTCTGTCATAGTCTTGAAGTCGTTTTCTAACGTGATAGATGTGTCATATAATATGTCGGTTGATTTAAAAGCAGTGTGCTTCTGAGTTGACATCCAAATAAGTACTGACCAGGTTTGGCAATTAAATATAGGCCAATATTTCTTCAAATGAGTAGTTGATTGGAAATCTCAGTTTTAGTGTAGGTCCCCCATTTATCTTTAGACTTGACATGTGTGCCGTTATAAGTAAGTCGGATGCTCTCCCGGCGACGGAATCAACGAGCACGTGTCCTTTTATGTTAGTGTTATATTTGTATAATTATCATTGCCTGTATTGACAGAGCTGTATTTAAAGATATGGTTTTCATGTCGTTATTAAAACAAATATTAAGTTGTTTTTATTTCAATGAAATTTATTGCGCTGCTTTCCTTTTTCTCAATTCATTATTTAAAATGTATTTATGTATTTAATTTCCTTGCTAGACGCTCAGCATAAAAGGGAAGCTGGCTTCTCTTATCTCATGCCCTCGTGGCGATGGATATAACATCAGGAATGAGGTGTCGAGAGTGATAAATATAAGTTGGAAAAACTTGTTTCACAATCGACCTTAAATAAATTAGTATAAACTATTTATGATAATTATGTAGGTAATTATTGATACGTTTACTGGTGAAATATGACTGTGTATTAGCTTCAGGTATAAACTAGTCACCATGGCGTAAAAGTCAGTATACTATCATTTTCATAATCATACTCAAAATTGTTATCACAAATTTAACAAAGTGCGCAGCATTTTCAAGACCGCCAGGTAAATATTTTTCCTTTAACTCAATTTTGTGCAAATGGACTCTTCCGATGAGACTGGAGGCCGGAATGCGTTAATGCCAATGGTTTAGCCAGAATACTTACGGAAGAAGATTTGGACTAACGACTTTCGACTATGTATTATGCGTCCAAAATGATCCCCTTAACACAAAACAAATGCCACAAAAATCATGTTATCGATGGGCTTATTATAATGCCGACCATAGCCTTTATTTGCCAGTCAGCTTTCTGTTGAAATATGGCTGGAATACGAGTGCCTCCGCGGGTGGCCAGATTTAACGGCAAGTGCGATAACCATTGAGCTACTCAGTTAATAATACATGTAATATAGTTAAGCATGTAAATTCACGCTAACAACATTGATGTTCATTGTTCGAATGCCTCCCTCTCTGAACATATCACGTATCAACCGTTCTTACAATATGATAGGCGAGGTAGATAACCACTAAACTGATGATGTAAGTTTGTTTATCACTGACATCAATCTAATGTTAGCCCATCCCAATATCAGTCTATCAGAATATTTGATCAAAATAAACAATTTAAGTAATTTGACAGAAATATGTGAGATAAGTACATAAATATGAGGATCAGATAAAATCCTACCACACGACGATGATTGACGGTCCACACCAGGGATGGTCAGTGTAACATTATCTAAAACCTGATCATAATTTGTCGCAATATTTACCCTAATTGATTATTTAATTAAAATAAACAGTATCTATAGATCTATATAAACTGTTTTACATCATGTCTGAACATTTTCCATCAGAAACTATAAACACCAAACGATATTTAAACAGCAATTAAGCAACTAACTACGGAGCAGTAGTATATATAGCATATTTAATAAAAACATTTTTTGTCTGACTTGTTTCCTCCGATTGAACTCATTTCCATTATTCTAATAACCAGGGACCCTTTATACTTTCTCCCAGTAATAACAAAGTTATTAGAAAATTTGAACAATTTATTTGGAAATTTTATACAGTCCTGTACTTATTGTTACAAATTGATTCTACCTTAATAGTAAGCACATCTAGATTAAATATTTCGTCAAGCACAATGAGTAACTGTTCTTATCATTGTTTATAACATATTATATCATGAATGTATGTACCAATTCGTAATCAGTTGGTACCCCCGTAGACAGCTGACAAAGTGCATGCACAAATTTATAGAGAAAGTATAGTGTTGTTTTGATTTATATTCATTTAGCAAGACAAGAACAACAAAAAGTGAGTAGATTTATTCGCTATCGAAACAGGAATCATCCGTCTAGATAGCCACGTTTGCTCACAAGAACAGAACATTGGTCAACGTCAAATTGATCAAGCTCTCATTGGGCTCACGGATTATGTTCTTGACCAACGGACATTCAAACGATCATTCAAATATTTGTCTTGTCGGCCGCAGAGTAGTTTTATGATGTTTTCAAACCATTTTCCAGTCGATTTAATTACAAGAAATCCACCTCATCAAAGTTGACATTAAAATGGCGGATGAAATTGATTTCAATCTAGCGCATAATTCGATTACGTAGTACACGGATTGCGATGACGTAAGAAACACGCGATGTGTCAATTAACCTGACACATCGGTGACGATAAAATCCGTCTCTTGCCGTGAAAGGAACTTTAGACAAAACTGTACAAATAGAATAGCCTTAGGCGAACATGGAGCTCAAGTCTTGGTCATTTATTGAACAGAATTCGATGAAAAAGTTAATTTCGTACAAAATTGGATCACGCGGTGTCGTAGATAATAAATTCGCTTCGTTTTATCACCAGGTACTAATACGGCTGATTCGTCTTCTTGAACAACACCATGTTTGAGACAAGAATAAATACCACTGTCCGAAGAACAATATTAATTGTTGATTTTAACCAACATTTTTTTAGAAATTCACATAAATGTAAATATTTTCTTAATTTAACGCGTACTAAATGAAAAGTACGAGGGTTGTTCTGAAAGTTGTAGGATGAGTTTAATAATTACATAATGTGATCAAGGGCAAACGGCCTTCGAAAAGCTTGCACATAAACTGTAAAAACTGTATAAAAGTGAAGCCCTGAACAACTGATTTTGATCGGAAAGAAAATAATGATATTAATTCAAATTTAAAGCAATTTCTTTCGCAATAAATATAACATAATTATATTCCAATATATTTAGGCTCTTGTTTAAAGACGAATTCACACAACTGAAAACGTACACGTTCTTTCTACAAGAATTTAAGTTTGTATCGTTTTAAATGAGTTTAATTTACATTCATCATTAAGTTCTTTACCGGTACATACAGACAACGAATTTCATTTAATAGTTTCATTAATTTTTCCCAATCGTCCAAAAGAATTACATTTAATTTCATTATATAACTTTAATTTTCAATCCTTTAAAAATGACCCTCTCCCCTCCCGAAACCGTCTTGGTACTGTCAGTTCATTATCGATGGCGGACCATATATCAACTCCAATTAGTACAGAACTTGCGATATAATTTAATGGTCAACTGCAATAAAAACAAACTGTTCATTAAACGCTTCTAAGAGGTATCCGACCTAGCATCAAAGTCGCTGTAATTTAAGTCAAGGTGCTAACTAATTTACACGTGGTGATACACGACGGGACACCGGTACCTATAGGTCCGGATGCTGTACATCCCATATGGTCTGAGAGAGCACCTGATGAGCTAATTGGCAATTAGGTTAACAAGAAAGAATAAGATTTTCATTCTAATTTGGGGTTCAAGCTGAGAAAAGGGACATTGACCTGTTCTACCACAGTCTGTAAATGTTTTACGTCCAGTTTGAGATTATATTCTAAAAGTGACCGTGCAAATATTAACTTCCACGAGGGAAGTAGATTCCTATTAATTAACAGACCAGTTACAGAAATCAGCTTGGCATCAAGTGCATGAAATATTTATCTTTGAAAACATACGGAGGAATGAATAAGCCTGAAAATACGAAGTCCTCGACTGCAAAACGAACAATTAAGTTTATTTTAAGTATTCAAACTTATTCAAAAACTATTTAAATATTATGTTGATATGTGTTAATCTACATACTTACAAAATAACTATTTATTGGTGTGTCTCTCACCCTTATGTTTCTCATTGTGTGCAAAATATGAACACAAAGTGATGACAGTATTTATTTTTATAAATGAGAATGTTGTTCCATGTCTGTATACACTGTATAATGATTTGGAATGAAATCATCAGTAAATCTTACAGTTCAAAGTCAATAAAATCTCAGAACAAGCCCTTAAATTACTGGGTACGTTTACTGATATACAAGAGTGACCTAACATAATATATGTTCACGAAGTTTAAAATTTGTGATGAAAATAAGATATCAAGCACAGATCAGAACGCTTTACTTAATTAACAATATTATTTAAACAATGAACAGTGGTTTTAAAATGTTTCATATTATAATTATGTCGATGTTCATCTTGAGCGCTACACCTTCAAATACGAGAACATATTTAAAATTCACATTTATAGGGTTTTATCGTTTTCTTTATGTACGAATAAAGTGATTTTACAATAATCGGGATAATATAAAAATAGCATGATTATGCTCGAAATAAGTTTGAATTCTAAAGTTTTAAAATACAAAATCCACGTGTTTCAATTATATTATATTCTAGAACAAATCGTTTTGACCATGTATTGATGGTAATCTCTTTGACGTTTATCTTGTAAAGATAAAGGTGTTCTATATATCAGGTATAACAATGATAATGTTCTATTACTAGCATCAATACCACCGCCTAGTGTATTGTAATACTATGTACTTATATTCATTATGTATGTATGTATCACACAGTGATATCTAATTATGACATGATTGACATTGCTTATCTAAATTATTCTACTGATGATGTGTTGTGTTTGGTAGCATCATCACTGACGGAAATAGCGCATCTTACAAACAGTAACCCTCTCTTATAACGAACTCGGGTAGTGCGATTTTCTGCAAATTACATGGATAAAAAAATAGAAATCTGAAATTCTAGAAAATTGACACTTAATTAAGGGTAACAGTATAGAATAAACAATAAATAACCTGAAGTTCATGCATATTGCCTGAAATTTCAATTACAAATTTCTGTTCCTATTCATGTAGTCTTTTTCAATAACACAGACTGATTTATAATGTACAGAAGAGAGTTATAACGAATTTCGTTTTATCAATACATCGAATAATGCATATAACGAGCAAAAACACTGTCACATATACTTCGTTATGACAGAATTTTACTGTATTGTGATACACATTGTAAACCACAGGTAACTGTATCAATGATAAAAAATAATAACATACGTAAAAAAGTTCTGTTTATTAATTATGTTGTTATTGTTATTATTATTTATCAGTGGTACAGTCATCAGCACACCACATTACACGGAGACTTATCAGGCTTGGGCAGTTCATTTTCTCGTTCGGTTATGTGATGGGTTTTGTGTCGTGTTCAAAAATGTAATTGGTAATGGTGGTATGTGAAGTTTTTATGCTGATTAAGTTGAGTGCTGCCTTCCCTGTGAGACTTTCTATTATCTTTTTGAACGAGCATACGAGCATATCAGTTAATACATATGTGGTAAACCAGCTATTTTTCAATTTTATACCGCGCCAATAATCAAACTGTAAAATCATCAGTTTTCGGTGGGAATGAATTGTTGATGATTTTATGGATAATCCTGACCACGAACTAAAACACACAACAACCAATATAACCACGGAATACACAGTATTGGTAAGAGGTATCTCTCAGAATTCAAAACCAAACATTTAAGATCCCTAGAAATACACCGCTTTTAAAATTTAAGATTTAACCAAAGTCCAACGAAATTCGTTGCCCACGAAAACAGATGGCCTTACAGTATGGTATAAATCATGTTGATAATAGTGTAAAACGTTTACTTACCATCTTCCCCGTCTGTTTTGTCTTCTATGTCAGTTTTAGAATCACCAAGGATACCGTCAATGTTATGGTTCATTCGAATCTCCGTTCTCTCCGAGTCACTCTCATGACCTTCACTAGAGTCACCGTCAGAACCTTTAATGTTAAACTTGGCTCTAAGGACACGACTTATAGAGCTCACACTTGGTACCGTCGTCCGGTCACACAGTCCATCTTTCAACAATCTATCCCGTATCTCCCAACTAAATATTCCTGGATTGTCTCTTTTGTATTGTTCAATCTTTCGTTCTACTTCCGGTGTGGCCACTCGTGGTTTCGAACCTCCGATAACACCCGGTCGTATACTTCCGGTTTCTTGATATCTCTGAAGTATTTTAGAGACGCAGCCATGTGATACACGGAGCTGTCGACTGATGACACATGGACGGACTCCCTGGGCGGCAAGTTCTACAATCTTCAACCGGATATGGTTAGGAAGAGGTCGGCCGTTTATGAAAACACCACCAAGCTGGTTCACTCGTCCTTGACCTGAAATGCCAAATAGTTGTTGATGTAACGTCACAAAATCACCGTGATTAATCTTTGAAACGTTTAGTTGTATATGGGCCCAAATGCATTATATTTGATTTTGCTAATAATCCTTTTCATACAGCTTTATATACGGTACATGTACCTTGTGATATTTGATGTTTTATTATAATGTAGATAATGTCTCTTATAACTCTTATTAAGAGTGGCTATATATGATTTGTGTTTATGTCGTGTGCAATATATGTTGTAAATATAGATGAGACTCAAATAAATAAATAAATATACAGCAGTCTCAAAAAACAAAACGACACAAATGATTTAGCGTAGGTATCGGACGATGCGGCCGCTGGTTTACGAGACAACATTAGATTTTGCAGGGACCATAGTGTATACTCGATCCCACATATTCGTCAACCCCTGGCACCTATGAAAACGCTGGTCAAACTTAAATTATTAAATATGTTTCTCAAAATTATGTTTTTGATACTGATGTGGTCGTATTTCCTATTGTAACATATTTTGTGGTTTTTACAATCATACGATATTTATCTTGAAGCACTTTGATGGCTTTTAGATATTTTGTGAATTTGCAAATTAAATAAAGTACAGCCACCCGTCTATATTCGAAAGAACTTAATTAAATACTTTGCACTAATTTTTACGAACTATGCTATCATTTGTCTACGATTGCAAATAATTGCGTAGAAACTGGAAAGTGTATGAAATGTTAAATGAGTGTTGAAAATAAAAATTGGTACATTTTCTTTGGCATTAAAGTGTAGTATGAGGTTTAAATGTAATTATGGAAATTGAGCGCCGCTTGACAATTTTTTTAATTGCAATTCACGATAAAATATAAATGCAAATATGTCAGGACTTAAATAATATAAACATTTGTAGTTTATTTCCGTTCCTAAGAACCGTGTTATTTGGGTTTAGGTTTGTTAGATAGGAACATAGTTTGCTTGTACATGTATATATATTATATAGATTCAATTTTATTGCGTTGTTGGTATTTATACACGATTAGCAATACACACTTTTGATGTATACAATGTCATTGAAACAATATTTATTTAATGTAGTATGTATGTTTTTAAAACAATAAAATTAATTTTTCATGCACACTATAAATTTACTAAATAATAATGAATATATTTTAATCAATATCTAATCCCACTCTTTGACTGCAAATCACTTGAAATAATGCATTGTCTTGCAGCCAATGTTGTTTTGGTTCGTCCAAATATATGTTTAAAAAGCTTAATTTATTAATGTTTACTTTTTGTTTAGGTAAATTTCAGACTACAACCAACTGAAACAAGTATGTTTATCAATTTTCTTACATTCACACGTCATTATTGTAATCTACAGCAATACAAATGCCTAAGAATCATTGGGATTCACCATCATTGGTACGTTCTGTTAAAACCATGATAGATCTAAACACTTCTTCATAAAATATGTTTCATGAATATTGATTGCATCGAACGATTGTTCTACGCGAGTGTTATCAAGAACTTTTCGCGAGTCGGATAATAATAATTTTTTACTATTTGGTTTAAGATTCTTATTACATGGCACATCCGAAGATGTCAGATAACAAATATCACCAAATACATGCACAAACAAAACATGTTCCATGTAACACAAAATATCGAAATAAAATTAAGAGTTGGCATATTAAAACAGATCAGGAGGAAGCCATGTCAAACACACTCACACAAAATAATAAACAATCTAAAAACTCTATTAGGTTACTAAAGCATTACCTGAGACCTTAGTATCAAAATTAGTTCATAATTATGTAGTTCATAAATCCGACAAAAATAAAAAGATGTGCAAAAAAAATATAGTAATGAAACATGCACCTCTTATCTTGTTTATTCAAGAAAAAGGCATAAATGCCTATTACTCTACAAGTGTATACAATTTCACATAATTTATTATGGTTAATGAAGACATTTGCATCTTCTTTAAGATTGTATGAATAGAATACTGTACTCCGCAGACAGTTCAAACAATGACTTGCGCTTCCTTTGATAAACTTGTACTGTTTTGGAGCGCACAACGTTTCATTTCAACATAGATTATAATAATAATAATAATAATAATAAATATATCTACTTTGTTTTACCTGGAAACTTATTTGACAATATATAAATCAAACTTCCATAAGATCCTCAACAATGAACTAGAAAATTACTACATGTATGCATAAAGAATATAAAGATATTTGATATGTTGGCCCCTTTGGTAGTACTCGAATTTAAAAGCAACATAAATTCGTACCCACAATTGTAATAAATTATAATACTAGTTATATTAATAATAAATTAGAGAAAATTATTTCTTACCGAGTGTAAATGAATCGTTTATACCTTTGAGAAAGGCTTCGTTTTCCATATGAGAATAATCCATGATAATCTAAATTATACGTTAATTCTACGGCACAAATTAATTTCCACAATTAACAACGCTTGTGGTGACAAGGGTTAAGGTTTTAAAGGGTATAAGAAATGTTCGGGTGTGCTTAGAATACGATTCTACCTCATTAATATGCAAATGAGCTAATGAATTATGCATGACCTTGAAACAAAAGAAGCAATCACTCCGGATGTGGTCCTAGGTGGTTATATAATCACTTGAGTCAATTTGGGTGCCAGGCTGGGTTTAGAGATAGGGAACACCAACCACCAAATGTTGACTGGTTTATTCTGCGAGTTTGCATAGTAAAACAATAAAAAAACATTATATAATATAACCATTTTCAGACAATTTATTATATTTAGAAAATAAATTGATTTTTGCCATGTACAGGCATTAGATATAATGTATATCATTATTTTCGTGTGTGCCAATTGTCATATTTTAGTAATACCGAAATTTCGTCGCTTTGCTAATCCGTGGAGTTTAACCATTGGAATGAAACAAATTGTAGAGTATTTCACTATTAATTGTCAATATTTATTTTCGTGGTCGTTTGATTGACAAAATTTTAATTCAAGGCAAATTAACCCATTCGAGAACATTATTGACCTCATAGTATATTATAAGATAATTATACATTGAGGTAAAGCAAAGTGTGTTTGCGGTTTATTTTAAAACATACGTTGTTATGAAACACGGTATTTCAAATAACCAGTTCCCACATAATTCCTAAATAACAACAACAACAACAACCACGTAATAATAATAATAATAATAATAAAACGTTATTTTACGAGGAAACGTATTTGATCAATGCATGTCTTAGACTCTAGCAAGTTAAAACTCCACGTAATGTTACGCGACATGAAATAGAAGATATTTGTTGATTTTGGTGTAAGATCCTCAACAATGAACAATGAGCTAGAAAAATAAATAATTACGCAAATGAAATAATGATAGTTTGGTCCCTATAGTGTCTCACAATATATTTTGAAATTTTCGTAAAAAGAAATTCAGTGGAAAGCTATGAGAAAACTGAGTTATACCTAATACAACGATACACCTAATTATTGTGTCAGACAATCTAGACAGTAAGAACCACAGTGTTTGTATATTATTGTACATGACAGTTCTCAACACGACACTAAATCAAAATACAATAATATTGGGGTGGGTGGGGATTATTCCGGTCTATAATGCAACTCAGGTAGGTATTGAAGTTTCATGTGAAGCCATTTATACGGACTATACGCGATCATCCTTCGTAATTAAATCTATTTTGTCATACAAACATCACACTGAATCAACATACACTACTTGAAATGATGCATTATTAACAAAATATTTTAGTAATCTAAATGACTAGCGAGTAGGAGCATAAGTTTATAGTTGGTGAACCTGGTTTGCTCTGAGTAATTAAAAATTAAGACCAACGCAATAAGGAGACAAAATGTTCAAGGATCCCAAAGTGGTATTATATTGACGACCAAAGTTACTGTTTATTGTTCTAATTCAAGATGTGGGTACTACAAATCATTACGACATGAATGAAAACAGCTATCTATTGATTCAGACAAAACTTGATGAACATGCGGCAAGTTGCTAATTCATATTAATTAGGCAATAGTACCGTCAATGACCAATATGGTCCCTGTATGACCATGCTATGGTCCGTGTGCTTAACCGTTTGATTTGACCAATCCGACAGGTTGCGGACAATCTGGGACCATCGTTTATAATTAGTAAATCCCCTATACGTTACGTCTCAGACTCCCTAACGGGTTATTTAGATAACCCCTAATTCCCTTTGATTTTTCAGGAAACACCGTCTTTTATTCAGACATGAGATGTTTATTTGATTGTCCGTTAAATGAGTGATGCCCTAATTTATGGCTCCATTACGTGTGTTTGACTAGTGCTTACCAGCGGTTTATGAGCACTGTATCATGTATAGCATACCAGTGATTAGTTCAATGTTTATTTACCGGTATTTATTCGGACACCATCCTGGTATAATCAAATTAATCACATTCTTGATTCAGATCGTTTGCACCTATAATGGGACTCGGGCCTGAATTGTAAGACGCCATCGCCAAGAATTGTGCAATGCGAAAGCACGAAAGCATAAAAAAGATTATATTAAGTCAGATAGGGAAGGCAGCACTCAACTTAACCAGAGACACGAATAACGTATAATGAATGACGAATGCATAAAACCACGCAGCTATCGCGACAACCCCTACAATGTTGCGCGGCGAATATAATCAGTATCAATGTAGCTACATCACATCACACCAGTAATAAGTTGGTATGAGGATAACAACATTGACTATAAGTATTAATACATTATTATGACAATGACAATTATTTAATATGATATTGGCCACCGGTCACCGACCCATACCTTTATATTATTATAAAACAAATAACGTATCAGTATAAATGGGGTTACGATACGTGGCAACTTCTTTCTAAAATATCCATCACTGAAACGTCAAGATTCGGGAAAAATGATACAGAAATGGACACAGCATTGTTGTTATATGTGCATTTGCAACTAACTATCCGACAACAAGCCCATCCAGTGAAATTTTCGTAGCCATTTCAAAAATATTTCTGCATAAAGCCTAGGACAAAAAGGTACTCTGTTTCTTACACAAGGATAGAAGCCACCAACGGTGACATCCTAGTACGTACGCTGCACTGTTGTGGTCTGTCTAATTAGGCATTTCATATTGCTAATATATTAAGAATGCACTAAGTAGGAAATAGGCTTTTTGTTATAACGTTACATCATAATGACATAATATTATGCATATTGTCAGTGTTCGGAATTCGACAATTATTTATTTTAACTAAAGGCCTTATTTTATATTCTACAGGTACAACAATAACGTCCAGTGTTCACAGACATTGAGGGTTATGAATTGAACAACGGACCTCTTTTCAAATAAATTATTCAAACACTCTCAAGTTTGTGATATATTACTTCTAATCGTTTAATTTAAGGACCAGTTACGGACAATGTTATGAAACGACCCTTGATGATTCCCTAAAATCGAGAGTTCTACCGTAACCAAATGTATTTCCATGAAATAACCATTTTAAATAGTTTCAACAACAAATGAAAGCGACGAAAATGGACAAATACATTTAGCAAATAGGTTCCTCCCAGTTTTAATGTGAGTCCTATTGACCCCGCCTTTTCCCTTAAACGGTGGGAGGGTAGATGAAAGGGCCTTGATAGCCCCTTGTCTCTTTTATGATTAGGCCATATCATAAGATCAAATAGGGGCTTAATTGGTAATGACACAACATAACAACCGATCATTTCGATAGTGTGATTTATGCTTACACAGTAAGGACTTTGTGAGAAAGTTTTCTTAATTAATTTCTAACTTCTCAGGGTTCAAAGTGAAAGTAGAATTAGCAGATCAAATTGGCGGGAAATTGATTCTCGTTCAGCATGTAATCGATGTAGTGAAAGACGTTTTAATAGCAAAATAGAACACGATTTTGTAGATCAGGCCCCGATCTCCCGAAGCATCTCAAGTAGAAATCTCAACTCAAATTGAGATTTTGCTCAAATCAGAGTCTGATAAATGATAAATAGATCTATGAAGCTCGAGCTCTCCAAATTTTAGCGTAATAAACTTCGAATAATGTTTCTGTTTTGTTATGTACTGATGAACAGTACAATATCGTATGGAAACTGGCTCAAACTACAGGTGACAAAATTTGAGTTGAGATTGGGCTCAGATTGAGATGTTTTGGGAGATCGGGGCCAGGTATACGTATAATGTCTATAAACAGTAAATTTTTATATAGAAAAACGAAACGCGTACGTTTAAGTTACCATTTACGACTTTATGACAGACTTGTTACAGATATACCTAAGTTGGAGTACAGAAAGATGCCGAATTATGATGGTGTTTTTATTAATTTCGTACTATAATAAATGTTAACTCCATAACAAATGTTTACACTATTTTTGAACATCCCTCGTACAAGAGGCAGTCGACTAAATCAACATTGCCGGGAACCTGTGTGAACATACACAATTATAGGACTATCCCCAGAATAACTAGTACTAGACTCCTCAAAGCGAGGATCGACCTCAAGAACTACATTATATAGTTATGTTATCCTCCGAATCAAACTCGGTGAAAGGCGTTCGCATTACAGAACATACATGTACATACAATTCTATATGTAGTATACCAACGGAAATAGACTGTCTACTCCTATTGATCAGATTGTATAGGTTACAATGTGAGGTCAATTTCATGCAAATTTGTAGCAGAAAATTGAATTCACAGGCATGCTAATGCATTTGTTTTATTTGAATGGTTTTCTGATGTGTTAGATAACACGGCAATCAAAATTCAAACGCCTTCAATCTAGAGTACCGCAAATGGGCGGAGATAGCTCTCGAAATGGTATTTACTTTAAATTATGACCGTGTCTGTTGAATGATTAGAATGGCAGTTTACTCCGAGACAGAGGGGTATAAACGTTTCAGTATTTGCGCCGCTTTAAGATTATATTAACCGTTTGCCGTATGCTATTATAGGCTAGCACGAAAACGATTAAAAACGAGTTAAATGGTGGTACCTTCAACAACAAACATACATTAAAGATGCTGAACTTAGGATGACAATCAAATTATGACTAATTTCCATATTGCAACCACGTCAAATAATGTGTCTAAATTATTCTAAGAATCGTTACAATGTGGGATTACTATTAAATAAAGCGGGTAATAACAAAACGGACAGTGAAGGGAAAGAAACAGCAGAGCAAGATAGATACAAAAACAACACACAAAAAGGAACCACAGACTACAAATACAAAATAAATTATATCGTCGGTAAATCTTACGAAATTTCGACAGTGAAAATATACGAAGTTCTAAGAGTCAACATATTTTTATATTATAAAACATTTATGTTAACTACGATTCAAAATGTTTCAATCAGAAATGAATGAAACCCTTCTTAGAGAAAGAAAATGTTGACTATGGATTCGATTGCTTCGTAAATGCAAGCTCAATCGTTTTGCAAATGATGGAATTTAACGATTTACATGTAATTCAAATACGTGACCATGCATTAGTTTCAATCGTGTAAGCACATAACGCATATTTGAAACATTTTTGCAATTATATGTATCATCAAAACTAGTTTAAAATGTTGCCCTGGTAACCTTCCGTTTTCTTCAATATTGTTTGTCTACATTGTTTAACTTAATTAAATGGATTCTTATGAAAACTATGGGTGTAATTTGTTTTAAATATAAGTCTCGCTTCCATTGACATTGCAATATATTTCCAATATGGAACACTTCAGTCTAATGTGTTATGTTCTATTGTTTCTGGAAATGGTGTCTTTTAGGTTGTTTTATTGTCATTGACGATGTTAATACGCATACCAGTGCATTTGTTTAAGTAACATGTCCTATTTTATTTAAGCATTTTAATACAACGCATTTTGGCGTATAGACTAATATACATTTCATTGCATTAGCCACGTAGGCAATAATAATACATGTACAGGTATATACTAGCCTTTATACAAATACAAACAAAAAATTGCATAAGGCATATTAAAGCAGAGTAAAATGCTTACAACAAATATATACAAATTATAGAGATAAAAAACTAGTATTCTAATTACTTTCACATTATACTGTAATTGGTGATGATATAAGGGGAGAAACGTTATTAAGTTTTGGAACTTGTGGCTGGACCCTTTTACCCATGCATATCCTTTGTGAATTTGTATAATGTTTAATTTCTTTTGGTCAGGATAACAAATATTGTGATGTTCTATCATATAAATGCAGTTTAATAATAATAAAAATAATAATAAAGACTTTATTTTACGAGGAGACTTGTTCGTCTTAAAACTGGTTTATCCGTATATCCATATACAAAACTAGAAAAAGGTGTAATAAAGATTATATTTGACGTTAAAATACAAACATATTATGTCAATCTTCCACATTAATTTAACTTTCAAATATAAAACGTGAGTGTATGCCCAAAAACGACAGAATAGAGTCACTAATTGCACCATTACTTTATATCTGTTTAATTCTTGATTCGAAGTTCGCTTTTAATTTTTATTTCTGCTAAACATGGATGCAACATTATTTATTTTTTATTTTTACACATATCTTTTTTGGACTTTCAGCCGCAATATCACTTTAATGTTGTAACTATCAGTTATATAGTTTGTTTATCGACTACCTGGAAAACAACAACATCATTTAAATTGTAGATCTACCAACAACTTTAACATTTAGTTTGTACAAATCATCCGCATTTATAAGTGTACACAATATACACAATTTAAAATTGGAGTTTACAATCACTGACGGAATGGCACCACCATCAACGCAACAAGACTCCTACCACCCCCTTTATCTAGGTGTATACAGCAATATAATTGACACTGCGTGGTCAAATATTCAATGACAATTAAACATTATTGAAAAGACGGTTTGAAAATATTCGAGGGTAGCTAGCAAGCTAGCAAAGTGTCGGCATGTATGCCAGGCAAAACCCCTCTCAGATAAAGCCCAGTTCAGATAATTTACTGGCCAACGTGTCAACTACAGGTACTTGAAAATATGAAATAATATAGATAAAGGAAATGCCTTATTGTAATATACAGTGCAAGATTATATAATTATACACATGAACTAGATATATATTTTGAAGCAAATAGTCGGTTCCTGTGTTTGAAGTAATTACCTTCCAGTGGGAAACTGGACATCAAGCCAAGCCCGGCAAGGTGGTACGGGAACACCGGATTCAACATCCCCAGTCTGTGAATCGTCGTCGGCAACAGGTAAAGTCCCTTTCAAGTTTACCGCTACAATTAACGGTGGTCAATTATCATCAAATTGTCACATCCACCTTATCGTTGCACGATCGTGCGAAATCACAACACGTGGTATCAAAAATCTTAACACGTTCTTGCTGATAAGTTAACGAACAAATAATTAGCTCTAATTAATACGATAGATAATCAATTGGCTATCAAGAACACCTGATAACGTCAGTATCAACAACAAATTAGCAGAGATAATAAATGTGATATCACGCTCGACACCTTCACTAAAATCTCCTACAACTTCTCACACGTCGTACATCAACTCACGTAATTATAATAACCTATAAATGGGCTTAGGTTACCATTAAATTTACTTTAATACGTGGAAAATTCGTTAAAGCGGTTGGTTAAAATTTTGGACACGTGATTGGGTTGATGTTTTCTTCAGGACAGTTTTGCTTTTCAAAAACGCCAGTGGGTATTGAGAACAAGCATCGCGCGTGACAGTTTTAATTTGATGAGTTAGAATTTGAACAATGTAGGGGAGGGGCGATCAGCTGTCAGTCCAATGTTATTAACATTTCAGATCAATAATCGCATCTAATTTGAAATCTTAGCGAAGCAATCCGCGTGAAATAAGGCGGGGAAACGTGAATTATAGTGAAGAGGCTGTAGAATGCAATACACTGAAGTGGATATCGGTAACATAGTAGACACAGTTAATGCCCCCTTTAGGACAACTTGTCGGCGATACTTGCATGACTTTCACGTGTACCGTATGGTTGTAATACTATCTATGGAGCGTCGTAAACATCCAGTAAAAATGGGATAGAAGACAATTATGTAGATATCGCTATTTAGTACGCCTTTGATCTTAGTAATGGTCAAAATTTCGGAATCATTTTTGGCGCACGAAACTCGACATTTAAATGATTTATACATTAATCGGGTTTAATGCGTAGTCCGCAACCGTGCAATAAATTCACAAATCCATCTAATAAATAAAGATGTGCTAAGTTATTCGGGTTTGTTCAAAGAAGGAAAATAAAAAGTGGTCATCTATGCATAAAAAAGCTATAACAAATTATAATTTAATGCTTATGAAAAGGCTAATGAAAAATATATTGCCGATTAAGGTAACTAATCGAAAAATTGTCTAGCATTTTTATTGCCACATTTGATGTTTGTTCCATGTTTTGCTTCTGTGTATAGCTTTAATAAAATAAACTACATTTGTACTTTGTTCGGGGATTTATTTCATGATTTGTTTGGATATAAATAACGTTTACCAGTGTTGAAAGTGGTGTATTTAAATAAATATTCTAGGAGACAAATTGATACATAATTAAAATGCAAACATATCACACACGTAACTATGATCTAGTTGCAAGATGTTTTCAAATCTTGAATAAAGGCTTTCCAGCCATCATGTGGACACATTTGATCAGTGACAAATTATGACATTTGTATTAATAATAATTTCTTGTCGTACATACAAGAGGGCGTGTAGGGCAATGAGTAAATAAATAAAATTATTGTTATGCTTATATATTTGCGCGTCCATTCGGGATAGTTTTTATCATTGTGCTATTTAAAAAAACACGAGGATCAGACTGTCAAATAATTATATTCTTAAAATTCTTAATGTATTCTGCGAATTTCTGTTTCGAGTGAAACTTTATAAAAAAATAACTTCTTCTTTACTTCTTCATCTTCCTCTTTTTTCTTCTTTTCTTCTTCTTTTGTTCTCGTCTTTCTTCTTCTCCTTCTCTTTCCTTTTTTCGTCTTTTTTTCTTCTTCAACCTTTTCTTCTTTTCTTCCTCAGAAAAATAATTTTCTATTATGATCAATTTGTTTCAGGCTTTAATATTCTAAATGGAATCTCCACATTGTGTGCACATTTAATATAAGACTTAGCATTCAAGAAACGCAAACTAAAACATGCTTTATGATATTTTAAGTATGGGCAATGGTTTGCTTTCGTATACATAACAAAATGTGTTAAACTTAGGGTAAGCACGCGTGAGAACTATATATACACGTGAGGGAACAGCAAGTTCTATAAAATTGAATTATGTATCATTATTATTTTGTAATTAAAACATAAGTCTACTGTAAAACTCCGACAAAGTGTTATAAATGTAATATTGCAAAAGAAATAAATACAAAAGAAGAAAAGAATGAGCTCCCGAGCTGCCCGACGGGGAATCAAACCCCGGTCTCCCGCGTGACAGGATACTTACCACTATACTATCGAGCACTACATTTGTAATACATAAACATTTATTTATATAATAATACTCCTTGTCTTTATCTTTTAGCTTACGAAAATTACATTTGTATCTTAGTTGCAGATTTTTATACTGAGCAATTATTTCGTTTTAATTTCCTATGGAAGCGAATTTTCTGGGGTTTTCAGACGTAGCCTAAATTCACATGACGTTCATCACGACGTTTGGTGTAGACGGGCAATAAAATAATTGAATGTATTGAAGAAACAAACCATGTAAATCAGTTGTTTGCTTGTCCACTGTCTATATTGATCGAATCAATATAAAACTAAACAAATTTAAAAACGCCTGGGTTATGTTTTTTCAATTCTCAAAATTGGACAGAGATAAAGAATCAATAACTGGAACTTCCAGTCAAGACGTCTAACTTTCAGATTTTAGGTACGGAGTGTGCACATGATCTTCAGAATACTGCGTCTGAAAAATAACGGACTATATATATAATGTATTTCATATTAAATTTGTACGATAAGACAAATTTTTGTTTTAAATTATTCATGTTAACAACAATTTCCCGGGATCTGGTCAGCTGTGGTCTGGTATCGACGTTCCGTCTTAAGGTTATGAACACGAAGAACGAACCAAAGGGCACTGGGCGATGTACATCCGGGCTCTTTGCGAGCACCGCATGACTTTCCAGCACATGCTTATATCAATGTTATCATAATTAAAATGTTCCAAATAATTTGATTCAAAATTTGGATTAAACCAAGGCACTTGTGGTTTTTAATTTCCACGAAATATATGTAAAATTTGATGAAGAGCGACTGAAACATACAAAATCTCGACTTGGTTATTTAAAGCGTTTGACAGCGTTCAGTAACGCTCAGAGCTTCGATCCAATACGCTTTAATATTCATTTCACCTTCTGTACGACCGATGAATTATCAATTTATAAATAATCGAAATGTAAACACCCAAATCTTCTATCTTTACATTGCGGGCATGTGGCATACGACAGTCAAGCGGTTGTGTTACGGTTTTAAAAACCGAGGTCAAATAATTTGAACGTTGCATCAGCTGCGAGATTGCACCGTTAATTTATGTCTTTAAGGTTCCGTGGAATAGTACACAAAGCAATTAAACTTTAAATAATGTTTCAATGAATTTTCCCGTAAGTGAAATTAAGCTGTATTCATTATGTATACGAACGAGTATTCTGGGGCGGTGCAAGCGTTCGCCCCATACAAAATCTGTATAACTTAGAGAAAGGATCGATACTATTTCAATAAACGGGACAATTTAGCGTAAACAGATTGCGTCCATCTTTCGTGAAACAATACATTTACATGTGCCATTAATACTTAATTAATTTAATTATTATTTTATTCCGTTAGATATAAATACAATCCGTTCTTATTTGTTCAAGTATATACTTTTGTAAGTTATGTTGTGTTATGGTAGTGCTTATGCACATGTCACTTGACACTACGCCCTAACCCCGGGGAAGGTGGGGGGTAGCGGGGGGAACAGTCCCGTGTTTTTACCTTTCCGATGTCCCTGCGCTGTCGTGTGAGTGTGGGGCTTTTGTTTCGCGCCTAAATAGCGGGGCATATTGTCGTGACGGCACCAGTGAGGGCGGGTCAATTTGCGGGGTTTACCATCTGTATGGCCCTAGGGGGGAGGGATGTTACCAGGGGTTTGAAAAAGGAAAAGGAAAAATCCACACCATTCCCCATGGTTTGGGGACTTTGTTTCAATTGACATATGCATTATGTTGTACAAAGTTTTGTGATAGTGTGTAAAACTCTATCAAACTATCAAGCTTTTTGCGACAGTATTCGAACCAACGGACCATATAAAGCTGGCTAGGTAAACACATTGAATGTTAGCAACAACTAGACCACTACTCCTTTAGACAGGGGCATCGGAAGCAAATTGGCATTGGAGCGGCAAAGGGGTTGGTTTGGGGGGAGAGTTCCGTCAAGAATATGGGCATGTTAATAACTACTATAGCCTAACCAGTTAATATAAATATTATGATGGTTGCAGCGTACATAATTTAAGTGTAATTGCACCCATGCCGCGGCATCCTTAAAGCTCATGCCACAAAAACACCAATATTTGCGCGCTTACCCACTGTCTTGTTGCTGACACATCTATTGTTCGCACCTTGATGCAGTATTCATGATGGTAAATCAGTTTACATTGTCAGTTTCTGTAATGTTATAACTCACAGGATTCTAGTCAACAATTCGTGCATGTAACAACAATACACACATAATTTGTTGTTTCTAAACACTAGCAGTTGTCTGATATGACATGAAATCGTAAAAAAACCGTTCAAATTTTAAATCGTTATAGTTCTTTAACATCTACAAGCTGTGTTAAAGCGCTGTTAAATATTTTAAACATATCATTCAGTCAAGAAACTCCTCATATATATAATGTGTAGGTTTTAAAGAATTATTAAGAATTTAAATTTGAACGAAAGTTTACGATTGCACTAATTGCTTTGATAAGTTGCGCCGGGTGAATCTCTACGTACTCTGATAAACATTGACTGACGCGTCGTGTAAATAATTAAAAAGTTTGCAATATAGATGGAAACATCTTCTCTTTATTCAAAATGTTTTATTGTATACAGATTCTATGACAAAACTATCATGTCGAAAGAGAGGAATCGTTGCTCGTTTTATTTTGTTGTTTATTGTTAAAATATAATGTTGAATACTGGGAAGGACGGATGTTGAAGACGTTGCTACAGTACTATGCCAAAAATGAGAAATTCAGAAATAGTTCTATGGATTTATGGATTTGTAATTCAACGGTTTCAGCTTTGTTGTAATATTATATCAGGTCTTCAAGTTGTACTAAACAAATAAAGGCATGTTTCTGATAAAGTGCATTCACTTTTGGCACTGTACTGTACCTTTCAACTTGCGACAGCATGGCTAGTTTCATGATACGTTATGCAATTTTGACAGTAATTTCAGATCCATGTGACGTTGGCTACTACCATGCCGATGATGTAAGTGTGATCCAGGTGACGTTGGCTACTACCATGCCGATGATGTTAGGGTGATCCATGTGACGTTGGCTACTACCATGCCGATAATGTTAGGGTGATCCAGGTGACGTTGGCTACTACCATGACGATGATGTTAGGGTGATCCAGGTGACGTTGGCTACTACCATGCCGATGATGTTAGGGTGGTCCAGGTGACGTTGGCTACTACCATGCCGATAATGTTAGGGTGATCCAGGTGACGTTGGCTACTACCATGACGATGATGTTAGGGTGATCCAGGTGACGTTGGCTACTACCATGCCGATGATGTTAGGGTGATCCAGGTGACGTTGGCTACTACCATGCCGATGATGTTAGGGTGCTTATACATACCTGTGTAAATTTTTGAAATTTTGAAAGTGTATATTTACAAAGGGTATAATCTTATTGAGGTTCTTTTAGTCGTGATTCTTATGCTTGTCCTATGTGTGTGTCCCCTTTTATGCCTTTAGTGTGCGGTTGTTTCTGGTGAATGCTGCCTTCCCTGTCTGATTTGTTATAATAATAATAACTTTATTTTCCGATGATATACCCATTAAGCCTAGGGCTTATCTCCCATGGGGTCATCTAACAAAACAAGCATAAATATAAACAAACATTCAAAAGCATCAATAAGATGGCAGACAATACAAAAAAGCAAATACTGACATTTAAAATAGAATATTAAAAGATCCTGATATAATAGGTCAACAACAATAACCCGAGTGTTTTTAATTTATCTTTGTTAGATTTGCGGATAAGTATTATTTTAATATAGATTTAAACATTTTCTCTGACATTGTGTTTTTAACTTGACTGGGCAAAGCGTTCCATATTGTCACAGCTTTATACTGGAAAGTTAATTTAGTAAAGTATGATTTACAAACAGGATGTACTATGTTATTATTCGTTACAGATCGCAAAGAATGGACATTATTTGTTGAAAATTGTAGAATATTAGAAATATATATTGGGGACAAGTTATTTAAACGTTATTATAGTTGATATTAATTCTGCTACAGAGATTGCGAATAGAGATATTTGAACCAAATCCCCATCATTTATTGAGAAACTGGTACCACTGCATTGAGATTTCTTTGCAAAACGTGTGTATGCTCTCTCAAGCTGTACATAACTAATTTAATTATACGTTCGGGGAATCTGAAGCTAAAAGCATTCCTTACTGCAAGTCGTCGGTGGTAACACACGGAACAGCCTTTTACGGAACCCCTTATTAGGATAAAACAAGCATTCACCACTACCGAACAACATTTTTAATCTACAAATGCATTTGAATGTATACTATTATCGCATCGGATATGACGTTAATGAAAAACACTTCATTTGTGCAATTTATTGATGTCACCGGATGTTTGGTTTCAACCTGAATGTGGCAATCGTCCATTGACTCGGACGTCTTCCTAATGATTGAGGGCACACATTGAGTGCAAATCGACAGGTACTACCGGCTACACTAGTTCTGTCAACATGGTATCCCAGGGGAGACGTGTTAGCGCGTGTACCATATTGCCTGCATACGTCAATTAATGAATTTTTACCGGAATATAATCCAATGACATGGGTTTGTTAATTGTCTATAACCTCTCAGGGCAAGTCCTTAATTTTAAATATCCGGTAAATGAAACGAAACACCCGTTAATATACCTCGTGCTTCGTTATTACCAATTTACTTTCCATGTCCGTTCGAGTGCCTTTAGTGCAAGCATTTCACACTAAGAAGCATCAAAAGACGCACGCCTGTAGAGAAACCGGAAAATGATTCTTCGCGATGCGGAAAACTTATAATAATTTGCTATTCATCAACGTTTATCGCTCAACTTGCCTTCATTTTAATCTTTTTTCAAACCATTCAGTTTGCTGGCGCCGGCGCTTCTGAAAGTCCCTCGCGCAGCAGCCGAAAAATCAATCCCACAATTCAACAATCCCGAATGTATCGTCTGCTTACAGAAAGTCACGTGAATAGTTTCTATATAATTTCATATTTCGCGCTTTTGTTCTACGAGAATGGTCGTAAACGGATTATGAATGCTTACAATGCTTTCTAGACGAACTCCTCCAGTATGGAACGTAGTTTATTAAATCTCAACCAGAAAGAAATCAGATGGAAAACTTGTGTGGTCTGAAAATGGCGTACTTAAGTTTTTTCAAGCTAGGGTAGTCATGTGTGTAAATATACTAACGTTGAACACAGCCGTTTGAGATACAAACGATTTACGTCATAGATTTCTGTGAACATTTGCATTTCAGTGGTAATCCTTGGTATAATTATGCAGTTGAAAGTCCTCATTTTTAAGCACTCATTCACCTCAACTTTGGCCGATTTTAATGTACGAGTTTAATATATTTTTATACATTGGTGTCATCAAATCAACGTGCTGTGGTTCTAATGACGTCATTAACTTGATTTCAAATATTTTGCATAATATGGCCTGACAAAGATGGTGCTGTTCCACATGCTTTCGTGGTTGTTTTATCTCATATTATCTGGGTCAAGTAAGACGAACCTTTAAAACGGAAGCATAATATTATCCACACCAAGAAACACTTTGAAGTGTATGGGGAACTTACGCTCCATTTGGGCTACGGATTCACCACAGAACGTGCAGCGCGCGTGCTTTCTACGTTAGCAGCTTGTGCATGTGTGGCTCTCGTACGATAACGTGGTAACGATCGCACGAAGATCGTAAGCTGTAAGCACGCACAACTGTACAATTCACATATATATACGTGTGCATCATACGTCACAGCCACTCACTTCCGACCAAGCTCAACCGTGCCTTGACGATTTCCACACTTCTTCAACTACGGAAACACGTAGTCGCCGTAACTTCCACCAAAACAAATGTACGGATTATCCTACCTATATTACTAGTCTTTTTCAAACACCCGAAGTTACAACTTGATACAACATTCGCCGAACCCTGTGCCTCTGACAGACTCGTTTATTCACGTTAGTTGTTTATTTGTTGAAACTTGCCATTATATTTTATTATTGTGATTAACACGTCATTTTGTATGACCCATGATTAGTTAAATAAACTACATTTGTACTCTTATTCTTATTCGTGACTTACACAAAACAAGGTTATTGTACTCATAATTTGTAATGTCGATTTTCCGGACGCTGTGCATCTGACTGATATACTTACACAACAAGATTTTTTACTCATAATTAGTAATAGAGCAACCATCACGATAAATGTCTGAGAATTTCAGCGCACATTACCATATTTAACTCACAATACCGTATTTAACTATAAAGTCAAATTGATTTTGTTTGCCTAGTTCAATTGTATAGCTTGTAAAGTATTGCATGCTTATACATTTTTAACAGTTTAGTAGTGTTTATAAACAACATGTTATATTAATGACTTGCAAGACTCCTAATTCATGGGTTACATTGATAGTAACATAGTCATGCTATACATGTATATATATGTACACATATTGAATAGAATGTTTCCATTGGTACATGTATATGAAATTGGCATTTTCCCATGTAATTCGGTTGTATTGGGGACAGATGCAATGACACACCATGTATCCCAGGACCCATGAGAACCACCGGACCTTACGACAGCTCGGACAGTGTTCACGAAGACTGAAGTTAACTGACCAACCATCCTTTATAACTGAGCTTCGGCATCTTTTGTATTATTGACTCCCTTCATAAAAATTAAAATGGTTAACATTACCGGCTTGGTGCTCTTGGTGGTGGAAATAAATGAAAGCATTGCACGATGTAGAGGCTTTCGGGATTACCAAATACGTACTATGATATTCCTTGTCGTTGGTTATCTTTAACGCCACGTTTCCCACCTCAACAAACAGTTCTAAAATATGAAGAGCAGAGTTCCTTTCCCTGAAACTCGTGTCCTTTGATTTCCAATGAGACTACTTTGATCGATTGTTAGCCAGTGTTCCATTTATTGTTCTACATATTTGTCTAGCTTGATTTTCCAGAGAATTTACTCAGACATAATTAAACAACTAAAACTAATTGAGTTACTTCCCTTGGATTTCAATAGGCCATCCTACCCTAACTATCCATTGATTTCAAACTGACTGGCATCTAAAAAAACATCAACTGATCGTAACTAATGACATATATTTATACACATGTTGGTCGTTATTATGAGCAATCATAGATTTTGCAACTAGAATATTAGCAATCCTTCTATCTTTTTGGTCATTTTTTGGTATCCTGCATACACCATGATCGTGCACTTTCTAATCGTACATTTAGTATTGATAGTGTTAAAAATCCAGCACACTTACCATTGGACCGCGGCTTTGTGAGGGTGCAAAATAGAAAGCAGGCATATTAGCAGACGGTATTAATACTGTCATGCAATAAAACAAATAGGAATAGAGCAGGTTCAAGACAATAACATGAGAAAAAGATAACAGCACACAATGTAGGAAGGTATATCATTTATTGATTGATGTTAATTTATTATAACATAAATAATCAGGTAACACAAACACAGGCTACTGTGAAATCATGAATATTCACTGGGTTTTGTTTTCGTTAATTTCTTGAATGAACTTCATCAAAAGAAATTGAATTCCCTATTATGATTAATAGATCTCCAAATAACATAACAAACAGTGTTCTTCTAATCTTCTAAATCACTGAATTTACAATCCCTTAAATTGACCTTTTTTACCAAAATCCTTGAATCTATGATCCCACAAATTCCCATTTCACCTAAGTCCACATAATTAAATACCAAGGAAAACTAATGATTTCACAGTATGTAGGCGCATGCAGAACTGCTTGCAATATTTATTCAATATACAATTATAACAAACATACAGACTTACAGAAACATTGCATATTAAGACCATAATACTATAAGTACCATATTTTATGTACATTTATTAAGTGCAAGTTGTAAATAAACAATTCCCAGAAATAATCTCAATAAAAGTAGTGGTGATTCATATGTTTATCAATTACAATTGTTACATTTGTAGGTGATGTAATGCTTATATATGAAATCCTGATTAGTACATTTGTATTGTCAACACAAATCTTGAATCCGATATGAATTCACAAATATTTGTGTGTATATTAAATCAATATACATAATTTTGTCACTTCTGAAGTGTCACAGAAAAATAAGTAAAACATAGTTCCCTCCCCTGATATCCTGGGAAGTAACTACAGAGTTCTCTCCTTTAATTTCCAGGGGAAGTCACTCTAACCAACTTAACCCTATTCATACACCATATACAACAATCCCCTTCTCTCTCTAACATTTACCAACAACAACAACAATAACATAGTGGTTAATAACCTACATGTATGTGGAAATGTCAATCAAGGGCACTAACTCTGCTGAAGCATTATTCCAACAATACCAAAACATCAAGAACATTATAGATACACACTGCAAAAATCCATAACCCTATGTAAAATACTGACTCATATTACTGTGCAACACAATGTTGAATTGAGAATGAATTATCAGTAGGAACACCTAGGGTACTGAAGAGTTAGTTTGGTTAATGCTAGTTAAATACATAATAAGTGAGACCATGTAGACCTAGTTAGTCATCACAAATTACATCCTAAAACAAGCCTGACTGATTCATATATCACTGTTAGAAATTGGTATTAATTATTTACAATGAGAAAATTTATATAGTAAGATACATGTGCATAGGCTAGCTAAAAATGCACAAAGGAGACCATTTCGAATAAATATCAAGGGAGGCTACTCTGAATAGATACTCAAAAGCAAAGGAAGGTCACACTTAGAAGATACTGCTGGATTGCCACTCTATATAGATACCATGGGAGGTCACTTTGGATTAGACCTCAAGGAAGACAATTCTTAGGAACTCTCTCATGTGAGGCCACTCTACTGCATGAGGGAGACCACTCTGAGTCAATATTTAAGGGAGACCACTGTGAGTAGATATTAAAGGGAGACCACTGTGAGTAGATATTTAAGGGCGACCACTGTGAGTAGATATTTAAGGGAGGCCACTCCGAGTAGATATTTAAGGGAGAGCACTCTTGATATATGCCTATGGAAGGTGCTTAAGGGAAACCACTCCGAGTAGATATTTAAGGGAGACCACTCTTGATATATGCCCATGGAAGGTGCTTAAGGGAAACCACTCCGAGTAGATATTTAAGGGAGACCACTCTGAGTCGATATTAATGCGAGACAACTCTGAGTAGATATTTAAGGGAGACCACTCTGAGTAGATATTTAAGGGAGACCACTCCCGAGTAGATATTTAAGGGAGAGCACTCTTGATATATGCCCATGGAAGGTGCTTAAGGGAGACCACTCTGAGTAGATATTTAAGGGAGAGCACTCTTGATATATGCCCATGGAAGGTGCTTAAGGGAAACCACTCCGAGTAGATATTTAAGGGAGACCACTCTGAGTCGATATTAATGCGAGACAACTCTGAGTAGATATTTAAGGGAGACCACTCTGAGTAGATATTTAAGGGAGACCACTCCCGAGTAGATATTTAAGGGAGAGCACTCTTGATATATGCCCATGGAAGGTGCTGAAGGAACACCACTCTGAGTAAATATTTAAGAATGGCTACTCTAGGTAGGTTGCAATAGATTTTCTTTAAAGGTAAAGATTTATTTTTTATAGCTTCCATTGTTCAGCACTTTTTAGGGTATCCTGGCATTAAGTACAACTTCTTGGTTAAGGAATGTTTATATTCACATAACTTGATCGGCTCTGTAGAATTTTCCCTCTTTTTCAATCTGTTTATCTGAAAATGAGAAGTAGAACAGGTTTTGATATTCTATAAATTGAGGATATGTTTATTGGCAAATCAAATGCAGAGACTGCTAATGTTCTTCGTATCGTACAATGAAAACACCTTATGCTCCAATAAAGACAAAAAGTTTAACAATTATCTATGATTGTAAAATATCTTAAGAGCCCAAATGAAAGTTTTAAACTTCTCGGTCAAAGGGAGATAACAAAGTACAAAATACTATAATTTAATAGTGTATAGGTATTGAACAAAGGGAGAGGAGTACCATGTCACTAAAACTGAGCAGTTTTATTGTATACAATGGTCAACTAAATTAAATAGTCACCAGTCCTGCCTTAAGCAATCAATTTCTAAATCACTGATATTACACGATTTGCTCGCAGAAATTTATATATTCTACACAAGAACCTTCAGGTTGTAATATTTTCATGCACAAAAGTCAGGATCAAGTCAAATTATCCGTGCTATACCAGTCCAATAGTCAAAGTGGAAGTCTCTACCACTAGGCTTTTAAGACTAGATGTGTCAAAATGTATCTCCATGTGGATATGCATATCCATGAAGTGAAGGGTTAAAGTTAAACGAAGACACAGTGACAGTCATTTATCAAGCTATAAACTTACCCCATTCAAAAGATTTATGAAATGCTCAGATTTAGCATAGTGACACAACATATGTGATAAACCAAGTAGGAACTGTGAACTGTATTGTTTCTTGTCATGATTCACATCTAAAACAATAAGAAGAAGCTGACAGGTTATTTAATGGAAATTAAACATTTTAAACTAGAATTATAGATTACTATTCTGATTACATAGTGTTATTTTTATGTGTCAGAGCAGCCTTGTATAGCACAACATGTTTGTATAGAGTGTGGAATAAAATGTTTAATTATTATGTTATATAAATATATAAAAGTGTAACATATGATAATTCTGTAAATTGATATATGCAATAGTTAAAACATAAAAAGTAAATTTGCTTCGCTCGCTAGCCCTTTTTAATCATTAAAAATTTGCTTAATATCTATTTTCTAACTGGCTTAGAATATAAAATCCTGCTTTTTGATTTGCCGATAGAAATTCACCCCAACACATGACATCACTTTTGATGAGAGCAAAATTCAACGAGTAAAGTTTTCATTGGTTAAAAATGTAGGTGATATTCTAAGTAAAGATAAGTCTATTCCCATAACTTGATTGTCTCCCCTTCATAATCATTCAATGATGGCAATGGAGAAAAAGCAATTAACGAGGATGTAACAAGAGATGTTTGTAAAACACATATGCCCCAATGGCAGTCCAATACTCAGAAATGGTAAATGTCACAGCGACCTTGACATTCGACCAATTGACCTCAAAATCAATATAGTCATCTATTGTTGATGACTAACCTCAATGTAAAGTTTGAGGATCCTAGAACCAAGGGTTCTTGAGGTATTGATGGGAAACCAATTGGTCTACCTATTGACCGACCAGCCAACCTGCCGTCCAATCAAAATGCCCCCTCATCAAAGATGGGGGGTTTAATTCTTTCCTTCTGCATATGTAACTATATATTTATATGTGCTCGTACATATATATGTGTACCTGTCACTCAACGTAAGTGTAAACAAAATCACTGTGAAAACACTACAATACACATACCAGCAGTTGTTGCCATGGCAACCAGAATGTCATTATTATTTTCAAGGATCAGTGGTTCGGATAGAGACTGTTCGGAGCTGCTTGTATGCATGCTAGCGTGTGTATCGGTGGTATTGCCGGATAATGCTGGTGATTCAAGCTGTATGTCAGACAACGACGATTCTATAGACGTCATCTGTTCACTCTCGTTACTTTCCGGGGCATCGCCACCTTGTGGAATATCTACAATATTGTAAAATCATTATTGTAGTTTCATTTTATGAATGAGACATTGCTGGATTTGTGATGTAATATTTAAAGCTTGAGAAATGACTTCAATCACTTTTTCATTGTCTTTTTCAGCATACATTGTAAATGGAACTAAGACACAAATTTTACCTTACAACTGATGCAAAATGTAGTTTGAAGAAATGTGACAAAAAAAATATTTACCTTTTATTTTGACTCCACAAGCCTGTATCAGGAAGAGTTTGGGAACACCAGCCATTAAAGGACAATTTGTAGCAGAGAACATGTTGATAATACGTTGTATAGGGACTTCTTTACCGTCCTTACATACAATCGTTCCTTTCCCACCGTAAGATAGTATGACCAGCATGAATATAGACAGTTTAGTGGCAGCATCATCCTGAGTCTTCTCCTGATCTAACTGCTCGATTAATTCCTGGAAATTTACAAGATATTGATTGATTCCAGGAAATTTACAAAATATTGATTGATTCCAGGAAATTTACAAAATATTGAATGGTTCCTGGAAAGTTCACAAAATATTGATTGATTCCTGAAAAGTTAACAAAATATTGATTGATTCCTGGAAAGTTAACAAAATATTGATTAATTCCTGGAAAGTTTACAAAATATTGATTAATTCCTGGAAAGTTAACAAAATATTTATTGATTCCTGGAAAGTAAACAAAATATTGATTGATTCCTGAAAGTTTACAATTATTATTGTGAGGATATTCCAGGAATTGCTTGTGGTAGAGTGCACGCTTTCAGTGCAAGAGGTCATGGGTTTGATACCAGACAGCAGTTTACCAAAGTTGGTAAAAATAGTACTGGTATATCTCCCTTACTTAACTGATGGTTCGCTCAGAGTCAGGATAATGTGACCTGGTAGTCCCTATAAGGCTGAAACATTTACTACCATAAACATGTTTCAAGCAGAATTTATTCAAAACATGAGTTATTCTTCAACTAAAGAGAAAAACAATATGCATGTGCATACAGTTTAATCCCTGCCTAATTGGCCAATGACCTCAGGCTTCAAGGTAAATAGTACATACAACCTTCTAGTTCTAAGCCAGCCATACAAAAACTAATATTACCTGTCCAGTTAGACTTGTACATGAATCCGCTTTAAAGCCAAACTGAGTGAGAACTTTATACAATCTAAAACTGTCCATGTCAGCAATCTTCCGGTCCTCAAAGTTCTCATTATCATAATCTCTGTTACATATAATCAGTGCACGTCTAGTATGATCTGTAGACATCGGATATATCTACAAATATCAAACAAATTATACAAGTTCAGGGGTGTAGAAATGTTGTCACGTAGTAAGTTAATCTTCAATCTTCAAAAGTAGGTGGTTGGTTTGAAATCTGACTTAAAGTAACAAAGAAGAAAATGACAATAAGAAGCCGACAAGCGTGTTCAAACAGACAGTGAGTTTTACTGCCTACCTACAATTTTGATAGACAGAGTTTTTGACCATGGTCTACAGTAGCTAATTAACACTACAAGACTAGAATTGTGTGTGTAACAGAATCACAACGAATAAACCTTATCACCGTTTGAATTATTGAGAGACTATACAATTCAACTTGTATGACTTATTGCGAGCAAAAGCATCTGATTTCCAGGCACTGTATGTCGTATTGGAGGACTAAACAATTCAACATGTATGACTAATTGGAGGACTAAACAATTCAACATGTATAACTTATTGTGATAACGGTTGACTTTTTTATACACTTTTGACATGTATGCTAGTATACAATTTGTATGACAGAAATTACAAAGTATGTCTAAAATGGTACACAACCTTAGGATAAATGTAAACCGTCAGGTCTTGATATACTGACAAATTCTATAGGTGGACAAGTGGTCTAGTGGTAAGGGCTACTGACTGCTGATCTGAAGGTTGTGGGTTCGATCCCTACTCCAGACGGTCAAAAACGGAAATGCTTTTCAGTGTTTCCCACCTAACATAACTAAAATTACTAGTCTAACAGTCTATGGACGTGTATGATGCTTTACATCGGCACGTAAAAGAACCAGGGATGCTTCTGGAACTGGGGCATCTTCTGTATCATGCACTTTCCCCCAAAAACTAAAGTGCCTAACCTCTTCTGGGGACCTCGCCCATGTGGATTTCCGGTGGCAGGATAAATAAAAGCAAATAAACTAAACTGACAAATTCATATACTGACATAATGCTAAGTATCACAACGTTGTTTGTATCATTTAAGCGTACTGACATATTCATTACAATGACATTTTTCTTGGAAACAAACAGCTCTGCTGTATCAAGACATGACTGCATTTTATTTTTGGCAATGAGATTTGGTTATATATTAAGTATGGATAAATTTACAAGCAATTCATTGCTTAATCTAATAAGGTGAAAAGTGATCGAAAAAAACAGTAATACATACATCTTGTTCTAGTTGCACATCCACCTCATCCGCTCCGCTTGATTCAACATTAAATTCAGGACTGGTCAAGCTAAGGTCCATCTGTACTGGCCAATCTGTAATGCAATCAAACTATATACCTAGATGAACACAAACAGTAATTAAACACTAACAACACAATATTGTTGTAAGGTAACTCTCACTTCAGGGTTAAACACATGTTTAATTCAAGTTAGAATTGAACTGTATTGTGTAAAAGGTGTGGTATGACTTTATTAACACTGGTAACCATGGCTCGTCTTCTGATGTCTCGATATTAGTTACGAAGCATCAGAACTCCCTATATGTTGGCACGTTGGTTGAGTGGGCAAAGCTCTTGACTATTGGTTGGGAGGTCCCTGGTTCGAATTTCGACCCATTTCTGAAACACCTTACATGAACAGGTTGGTAACCCAGAGGTAGTCTCACGTGTGTATCAGTGCTATTCAGAAGGCATAAAGAACCAAAGATTCTATTCGAAAAAGAGCTATGGCAGTGCACCAAGATTCCGTGTATCACAAACAATGTCTGTATCTTCCCCAAAAGCTGGAGGTCATCAGCCTATTAAGGCCAGAGTTCTTTGATTTTTCTTTATTCAGACCCTCCTGCCCAATTTTTTAAAAAAAACCTGAAAAACTTGAAAAACAAAAGTGCATAATGTTTTGATGGTATGGTACCTGCCTTGTTTTATAATTACATTATTTGGATAAAGATAATTTGGTATCATAAGTGTTTCACTGCAGTAAACTAGTCTTGAGATAGATAGAACTAATACTGTTGTTGATTGCTTTTAAGTCGTCTGTCATTGACTAGTCCACCACCAACAGCATAGTACATGTAGCTATATTTTAGGAGTTTTTATTTTTTCCCTGCAGTGGAACGAAGTCCGAGTAACAAAAAATTAAAACTCTGGCCTAAGCAGTGATAAAACTTGATGACCTGAAACTTGTAAATACAAAACCCCTCCAAAGTCTGAAATCAAATGTCATACAATTATTTATCATATTAATTTCTTCATTATTAATTAACCTCTTAAAGCTGAGTTCTAATCAAGGTAAAAATTGGTACCATGTTTAATATATATATACATGTATAGTACATCATGCTCAGAGCTAATCTCATCTACCACATTCTTACTTGGACACCCTACCACTAGGACATTATGGCCTATAAATAATAACCAGCTACACAAAAAACTGGAGACTACGAGGGATGATCAATAACTAACAAGAAAAATCTTATAACTTTGTTATGATCTTATTATTTATATATACATGTATTAAAATAATTTTACTCAAACTTTAGCCAGATAGCCAGAAGTAACAACATATTTTTAAAAATTATCATGCAAGTTAAAAGCATTTTTCATTCTATATATTGATCATCCCTCTTAATAAAATGTATACAGACGGCAACGGATACCAAAATTGGTTTCTGGATAGTCGGGTCGCTATCTGAATGATTATCCGGATATCCGTATTTGTAATAATATATAATGAAATTAGGAATGATTTTATAAAACCTTATTTTGTCAGACACCCAAGTGTATTTAAATTCATACAAATGTTTACATCGAATAACAAATGTCTACTAATAAATCTTTGTAAATTTATTTCACAAGCATTTATCATTAGAAATCTATTATTAATAATACTGTGTAACTCATTCACATAGCCTCCCATACAACACCAAAGGTGGAGCTATGTTAATACTAGCATTTTATCTTTTGTTTCAAAATAAAACTGTTGTGTACTTATTATTATGTTACCGTGTCATGCATCATACAGTTACATCATATGACTATTGTGTAAAAATGCAATATACAAAGTGACACTGATACCAAATTGATTCTATTGTTAAAGGTGTTAAAATACGTTGTCTCTCGTAAAGGTATTCATACATGCCAGATCTCCTGCATCATGCGTGAGTCTCCTGCATTTGAGACTCTACTCCTGCATGATCAGAGGCCAATTTATCAAATCTCACGCATTTCTTAGACAAACTGGAATCTGACAATTTTTGTTTACATTATGAAAATTATGACAAATATTAGTTTAAATTGCTACATGAAGCATGCATGGTATTGTCATCAAATTAAGATAAGTGAAAACAGCATATAAACTTCAATACTTTAAGTCTAAAGTTTCAGCAAGGAAAATCTCCTGCATTTTAATGAAATCTCCTGCATTTCCATCACCAATCTCACGCAAAGGGGTCTGCGAAACATGGCATGTATGGGTATTGCAATACGACTTTTTTACAAATGATATAACGGATATTTGAATACCAATTTGCTATCCGGATACTTGGAACAGAAAACGAATAACCGGTTATTCGGATATTCGTTGCCAACCTTAATAATGTATACATACCAGGTTGTGGATAAATCATTTTATAAATTCTTTCATCATCAAACAGAGGTGTCCTAGCTTTACCCTTCGAACCTGGTTCCCTTTCTTCAGATGTAAGAGAACCTAAAGGCTGAGTACCAGTAGAGAAGTTTCCCTTGTTTCCAGGCTTCGTTGAGGATGAACTAGATGTGACTGTAGACTCGGACACCTTCGATGCTGATCCCTTTATAGCAACTGCTACTGGTACTGGGTTCTTGTTCCCAGCTTTCGTAGGTTGTTCAATATTACTTTTCTTGCCAGGTTCACTCTCCGCAGGGACCGGTGTAACTCCAGACAGTTTTGTATTTGGATCTAAGACCTGAGCAATGTGTACTTGATTTGTGTTCACAAGAGATTCACAGAAACGATCAAATGCTTTTGGACCTCTTTTAGGGAGAGTATCCAATAGTTTACGTGTTCTACCATTTGCTGTTTTCTCTGCCTGCAAGAATAATATCAATGAAAATAAAACAAGTAGAGTACAGTAAGAGCTAGTACTGTATTAAATGGTGTATCAGTATACTGTGGTACCTGATGAACTATTGAAATATTTAGCTCCACATTGTTCATGGTACAATGCTACTGAATTTCAGTATCTATGGTGCAGTACAAGATTCTTATCGGAGTTTCTTTCCTTCGATCTGGTCAACATATCACTGGCTTAGAATTAGAAGGACGTGAGTACTACAAAAAATGTACTTATGACCTTATAAGACTGATGCATATTTGCATCTGATGACACTTCTTAGTAGCCTATTTTCATGAAAATTGGAAGTGGTCATGTTGACCAAACTGAAGTTTAAAATGCTTGTTTTTCCTTAAGTAAAGAGTAGTTTTCAGACAGTTTTTTCTTGTTTTCTCAAAGTATTGATTTTGTACTTACGACCGTCTGATTCTAAGCCAGCGATATAATCCAGATAAATAATTGTATTTAGACTGATTTCCCACCAATGACTCTATCAATTATTTCAAAGCGCAAAGTTGATCATCAAGAAACGTATTTAATAAATATTTTATTAGTTCTTTTACCATAATCTCTTGCACCATGTTGTTTGTTAACAAACCCGTTTCTTCAAGACGGTCACAGATACTCTCTAAATCTGCCAAGTCTTTGATCAGGTACGTACGATTACTTCGCAAAGCTGATCTGTGCTTTTCATCCATACTGGAAAAGGAGAACTCAAATAACATTCCATGATTGTGTAAAATAAAAGATGTACAGCTAGTACAGACCAAAGGTATTGCGGGGCGATTACATAATTTTCTATGGCAGGCCTGTGATGATGGGAAGTTACACATTTAAAATAACTTATTTTTATTCATAATTGGTTAACAATAACATTGACTATCCACATATTGCCGTTAAACCTGAGCTTTGGACATGTAAAACCATGTTTTGTCTGTTCTGCATTCGAATAATGCATGTGCGCACATGTTTTACTATTTTACAAACCTTTAAGCTTTATTTGTGTAGTGATTATTTAATACCCGTAATATTATATATGTCACTTCCAAGGGCCTTGATGTTGGGTTAACCCTTTTTGCAACATGGTTAAGTGCCTACTAAGTATTTGTTACCCAGGAAGTTCAGGTTCAATCCTTGGTCGCTCCTTGTGATTTGATCTCTTAATTTACTCTGTCTTAAGTCTAGACATTAGCTGGTTAGGTCACTTGCATGCTGCAATGATTTACACAAATCTAGTGTTCAGTGAGTCATGTTTGCTTACGGTTGTTGGTGGCACAGTGGTCAAGTGGATAACGCTCTTGACTACTGACCAAGAGGTCCCTGGTTCGATTCTCAACCCAGGGGTTCTACTGAGGCCTAATGCCGAATCCTGAAAATAAGACGCACATATGTTTTGGAGGCCATTAATTAGCACACCTCCCAACAATAAACCTCTGTTTCAAACATTGTTCTATTGTCAAAATTTAGCGTATAGAATTTCAAATGACCATAACTCAGTCAATACTTGGTATTTTTTCATCAAATAACTTTTATTTTTTGAAGAAAATTTCATTCTTTCTAAAGCAGCAAATCCGGAATTCCGGATAAATCCGGAAGTGTAGAACCCCTGTCAACCGAGGCACTTGGTCTTTTCTAAAATGCTTTTCAGTGTTTCCCACCCACAACTGAAGACAAATTGGTTGGAAACCCAGAGGTAATCTCACGTGTACTGGTGCTGTACACGGGTACATTAAAGAACCAAGGAAACTACATGTATTTGAAGAGCTAGAGTAACACACCCAGATGCCTTGTATCATACTTCTGTTGTCTCTTCATTAATTTTCTGCCCTTGTCCGACACATGCCAATAATAATGCGCACGACAATGCCCAAGTCAAACCAATCCCATGCACAGTTTTAAATTCCCCACTATTTTGGCGCCAAACAAAAAGCCTCGCACTCACGGCAGTGCAGGGACATCGGCAAGGTAAAAACACACCACATTTCTATCCCCGCTCCTCTCCGGGGTAGTCCCATAAATAAGACTCTACGTACGTTCCACAGTACTATAACGTAATGTAATGAAATGATACGTTTGGTCTCTGTTGGGACTACTCTTCGGGGTTGGGCCTTGGGGGGGGGGGGTTCAATTGACTTGTGCATAACTATACCAAAGATCATATAAAGATAAGTGGTACTTTGACTATACCAAGCTACAAGTAACATTTAGAAAAAAGTTTTGAAGAAAGAGTAGGAAGTGTGAAAATATGAAATATCAGCTAAATGAATTATTTACCTATTACATACCTACATTCTGTAAATTTCTGAGGTTTTATAAAGAAGACATCATAAGACACTCGACTTACCTCGTTACTTAATTTCACCTTGATATTGATTAATAATTAAAGACAATATTACAAGCGATAAAAAAATTCTACTTTCGGTTTAGTTTTGTTTATGACGTCCGAGGTGCTCCGATTGTCATTTCCGGGCAGTAATCTCCCCTTGTAGTTCTCCAAGTTGGAGATTGGCGGGAGCTGTCATAAAAAGGAAAACACAAAAATTATACGTTGTAAAATGTTTTAGCTATATATATATACGCAAATGAATTAATAACATATTTTCGAATAAACGTATTTTAAATTGCCCTTCTTCTTCAGATGGTCAATACTGTCCGATTGTCATAAATAGTGACCCGATGATTCGGACTCAGTATTATTCGACCCAGTATTCTGTATCTGTATAGTGTCTAATGATGTTATTTGCACGAATTTAGTCTATAGTCCGATAGGGCACTTTTGAATGTTTATTTTCTTTAATAGTCACTAATGAGTCTGGTAAAGAGTTCCAGTCACGGACAGTTTGAGGCACATACGAATCTTTATAAGTGTCCGTGTTACTTGATGTTTGTACTACCGATGTCTTTGTTGACGTTGGTTTAGTTCCAGGTGTCATTAGCGGGGACGGCGACCAGGTCATGGATGATCTTGTGGAAAAATGCTAGGCGTTAATCTTCCATCCTAGTTGTATCATCATTTGTGTGACACTGCTTTTCGTCCCTTAGTCATTACAAGCAAATCTGACAGCGCGTCTTTGTACATTCTCAATTCTGTCTATATCCTTTTGGAGATGGGGATCCCAGATGGTGCTTGAATAATCAAAGATTGAACGAACGAGGGAGATGTACGCTTGTTCCTTGAAGTTCTTGTTGCTGTGCTTCAGGTTTCCTCCGTATAAATCCCAGAATGCTACTGGCCTTATTGCACATCTTGTTTATGTGTGTTGTCCATTTTAAGTTATCACTGATTTGCACTCCAAGGTATTGTCCTGCACTTGTTTCAGTATGTGACCATTTAAAGTGTAGTTGTCAGGCCTAGACACTAACTTTTTTGGCCACTGGTCCGACAGGGCAAAAGCGCCAAATTTGTAAATAGGACAGTTACTGGTCCTCGAGAATTTTCACAGGTCCTTCAGGATTTTCACTGGTCTCGGACCAGCGGACCAGTGTTAGTGTCGAGCCCTGGTTGTAGATTGATGGGACTTTAGAGCGATGTATTGACATGATATAGCATTTGGTTGCATTAAATTTCTTGCCCCAGTTGTCTGCCCATTCTGTTGGTGTCAGCGAAATTTTCTGTAACATTTTGGAATTTGTAGATCTACTGTTAGTTTGTCATTTAATTTTTCCCTGTCAGATCAACTAATTACCTCAGACTTCGACTGGGAAGAGACAGTTGTATGATACGAGTAGTGATGCCTATATTTAAATAAAGCGCTTTTAATTATTATAATTTATATTGAGCACTAGGCTAGGAAACGTCTTGCTATAAATAAAAGCGCTACGAAGCCAAACATTTATATGCTAATGGCGAGCGCTAGCGGACAGCAGACCGTTGCTCACCAAAGTGGTCCATTGCGAAAAAAGTGTTCGGTAGTGTTCCCCTAGCAAAGTGGTGAGAAATAATATTCTCAAGTGCTAGCTGGTAGCGTGTTGTTGCATAAATGCAGTATTACAATCGCTATGAAAAGCACTGTAACGCCTTTGTTAGGCAACGGGCTCCCCGTGTCTTTGAGTCTTGCTGAATGAGACTCTAAGGCTCTAAATCTCATAGAGTTAGTTGATGATCTAGCTAAGGATCTCTTCTCAGGTAAACAATCTGACCTTATCGTATTAGACTTTAGCAAAGCGTTTGATAAGGTCAACCACCAGAAACTACTATACAAACTCTGAGAACACGGTGTCCCCAGTCAAATTCTATCCTGGATCGAGTCATTTTTAGTAGGCTGATCACAGTCAGTAGTGGTAAATGGTCACACTTCTGATCAGGTTCCTGTAACTTCAGGTGTCCCACAGGTGTCCCTACTGGGATCATTACTCTTCCTGCTTTATATAAATGACCTTCCTGACAAACTCACTTCCCAGGTACGGCTGTTTGCTGATGATACAGCTGCTTACCTTGTAGTCACCTCCCTCTCAGATTGCCATGCGTTACAAAATGACTTGCTAAAACTTGAAAACTGGGAAAGTCAATGGGATATGGAATTTAACCCCAGTAAGTGTCAGGTTCTCCATATCTCAAGGAGCAGACACCCAATCAAATTTCCGTACATGCTCCATGGTCAAACTCTTTGCTCAGTCACAGATGCAAAATACCTTGGGGTCGACATCAGTGATGACCTCAGATGGAACACCCACATAAACAGGATAACAACACAAGCAAACAAAACACTTGGCTTCCTCAAACGTAACATCAAAACAAAACATGAAAACATAAAATCTCTAGCATACAAAACACTAGTTAGACCACAACTAGAATATGCATCACCCGTTTGGTCACCACATACACAGGTCAACATTAACAAGCTGGAAATGATACAAAAACGTGCTATTAGATGGGTAAAAAATTACTACTCCCGATATACCAGCGTATCAGACTTACAGAATACACTAGGATGAAGCTCCCTTGAGAACAGACGCCTTGCCTCCAAGCTAGTCTCATTCTACAAGATTTATAATAATCTTGTATGTACATCTCTCCCGGCCTATTTAGAAGTCCCCACCAGGTCAACAAGGCACATGCACCCCAATAGTCTCCGCCCCATTCAAGCCAACTCGGACTTCTTCAAGTTTTCCTTCTCCCCCCATACCACAATACTGTGGAATAGGTTACCTTCCCACATCGCAACCCTGACTGATCTTGAATTATTTAAGCAGTCAGTGGCCAGGATTTATCAGTGATACCCAGCAGTTGTTTTTATCTTTTACCTTTTACTATTTTTAACATTTTAACCATGTCTAGCTGGAAGCTTTCGCTTTCAGTTTTTATCTTCACTCTTTTTACTTTTAACTATCCGGCGTGCACCCTGCCAATAATACTCGGGGGAGGCGTTCGGCAGTACATAAAGATAGATAGATAGATCTTAAATATGCCCAGTAAAAAGCACCGTACATGTATGCTAAAGCCTAAACTACCCCTGGGTAAAGTACCCAACCTGCACATCTCTATCTGGGTGTGAAACCCAGAAAAAGCCTTTCAGAAAAGATAAAATGCTCTGAAAGATAAGATGTGTCCTGACACTGAGCCTTTTATCTTTTCTGACCTGAACTTCCACTGAGACAGGCAACATTTTGTACATTTTATGGTAGGTTGTTCTGACAAAAATCGCATTGGAACTTTAGGATTTTAAAAAGTTAATGAAAATGTTGAACCACAAAGAAATATGGAGCATATCATGTTCTTGCAATATATATGCACCAATAAGTTCATAAAAAACACATGGCATCTTAAACAATATCACATTTGTGTTTAAAAATGGGTCTATAAGTTAGTGAATACAAAAATAATGTGGTGGTGTTATTCTAGATCTTTTGAAATGTATTAAATGTCATCGTTTTCCAGTCTGAAATGTCATCGTTTTCCAGTCTGATGCTTGGTCCAATGTACTGATTGGATAGTGAAACAATGAGCCGTAGAGGTCGAGGTAGAGATAGGAAGAAAGTGCAGGGAGATGGCTGGGAAGTATGGGTAGGTCTCATATTATTTCAGTATTTATTCAGGTATGTCTTAATTGGTTCTCTTGCTCAGGGAGTTAGGGGACCAACAACAAAGTTTGAAATTATATTTCTGTCAGCCGCACTTGTATCAAGATAATGAAACAACGCAATTATCTACCTGAACTCGACAATAAATTGACTGAATGCATCCCGTTAAAGTCAAGTTGTTTTGTGATGCTGACCCCTGTGTTTATAGTTAAAGTCGAACTAATTTTAAAGAAAGGTATTGTAGTAATCTAATAATTGTAGTAAGTTTGATATTGTCTGTTTGGCATACTGAGTTTACTGCACATGATTTGTCAAAGTTAGGGCAAAACATGCTATCTTTGTTTTGTTTTCATACATATTATATATTGAATAAAACTTTGAAATGTCAACTTTCCATTGATAAATGACAATGTCATATGAGATCAAGCATTTCCATTCATTTGTTATGGTAACACACACATTATTATGGGATATTATGTTGTTTTGGTCACCACATGATCTAAGAAAATAAACTTGTAAACTTGCGACATTTCAGGGTGGTTATTTGAATGCTATACTTGTAAACTTGATACATTTCAGGGTGGTTATATGAATGCTAAACTGATACATTTCAGGGTGGTTATATGAATGCTTAACTGATACATTTCCGGGTGGTTATTTGAATGCTATACTTGTAAACTTGATACATTTCAAGGTGGTTATATGAATGCTAAACTGATACATTTCAGGGTGGTTATTTGAATGCTATACTTGTAAACTTGATACATTTCAAGGTGGTTATATGAATGCTAAACTGATACATTTCAGGGTGGTTATTTGAATGCTATACTTGTAAACTTTATACATTTCAAGGTAGTTATATGAATGCTTAACTGATACATTTCAGGGTGGTTATTTGAATGCTATACTTGTAAACTTTATACATTTCAAGGTGGTTATATGAATGCTTAACTGATACATTTCCGGGTGGTTATTTGAATGCTATACTTGTAAACTTGTTACATTTCAAGGTGGTTATATGAATGCTAAACTGATACATTTCAGGGTGGTTATATGAATGCTAAACTGATACATTTCAAGGTGGTTATATGAATGCTAAACTGATACATTTCAGGGTGGTTATATGAATGCTAAACGACAGAAACTTCAGGATCAGTTTGATCAAGAGGCTCCGGTACAGTTGAAGAAAGAAGGAAGTGGATCAAGAATATTCTCTGGTATCAGTATCCATGTCAACGGATATACCAGTAAATACTGCATTCTTTTTTCTGCATAGTACAAGTCTGTCTGAAATATGACCAGGCTTATAAACATGATATTACCATCTTTATTTACTGAGGACAACGTGCAACAGTAGAACCTGTATTAACGGATACACCTCAATGTATCCTAGATTTTTTGTCTGAATTTTTTTGCACTAGTTGCAATCAGTCTTGCAAAAAGCATAATTCATCTATGAAAAAAAACATGACATGGCATGCCAAACTCAGGGCCTCTATATACTTTGGCACGTGTTTTATATGACTATTTAACACCGCATGTGTATGTAATATATTCTATTGTAGAGCCTTCTTCTGATGAATTAAAACGTTTGATGATGCTGCATGGTGGGAATTATGAAACGTATTTATATCGTACACGAGTCACACATGTTATAGCTACCAATTTACCCAACAGTAAAGTAAAGGAGTTGAAAGGATTGAAAGTTGTAAGGCCAGAATGGATTACTGAAAGGTATATTGTTTTGTTGACCAAAATTAACTGATGTAATAGTTGGAACATATTCAGTAAATTTTTAACGATTAAAAAGGGCGGAGCTATTGATCGAAGCAAAGCTACATCAGAATTAAAAGCTTTTCAAATGAACGTGCATTTTCCCACTATAGATCACCTCTTTGTCGTATGATATGTTCTAACTAACTTAGAATGTAACATCCAGCATTTTGATTGGCTGTTAAGAGTAAGTGTGACATCAAGCATTTTGATTGGCTGTTAAGAGTAAGTGTGACATCAAGCATTTTGATTGGCTGTTAAGAGTAAGTGTGACATCCAGCATTTTGATTGGCTGTTAAGAGTAAGTGTGACATCAAGCATTTTGATTGGCTGTTAAGAGTAAGTGTGACATCCAGCATTTTGATTGGCTGTTAAGAGTAAGTGTGACATCAAGCATTTTGATTGGCTGTTAAGAATATAATTTTGATTGTTAAATGGAGCATTTAACCAGCGCAGATTGGCATTTTCATTGGTTCAGACTGTAGGTTATATTCTAATACAAGATAGGGATAAAACGATGATTGAGTATGCTGTATGCTGATAACTTTACAGATATTTCTGTTTATAAAATGCGTGCACACACGCGTGCACCCACACAGAATACATTATGGTATGTTGATACAATTGTTCTTATATTTTTCACCTTTAGTTTTCATTTGATTGAATTTGTTTCAAATCGTTGCGATCACACTACATAATATGTGAACAATTAGTCCCTGTTTCTTTCATTTTCAGTATTGCAGCGGGTAAACTTCTATCTTACGCCAAATATTTGTTGTACACAGCACAGTCTGGTGGCATCCAGAAGGGTTTACAAGCTTACACAACCACAGAATTAAACTGTGACCAGTCTGTTGTGAATGAACAGTCTAGACAAATTGATACACAGTCTGTAAAAGTATGTGATAATGAAAGTGACTATCCTGAAACAGAATCATGTTCTATCTCACGCTGTGGTCAACAACAGGTGAATTGTAATGACGAAAACCATGTAACACTCGACCAAGTTCATAATAACACTGGTGATGTTGGTAACTTGGTAGTAAATGAAAGAACTGTAGATGGCCGAATATCGCCGGACGCTTGCAACTCGAGTAAAGCTGCATCAAGTCACGTTTCACCAGCTAAAGCCGGAGATCAAAGTAGAGCTACATCAAGTCATGTCTCGCCAGCTAAAGCGGGAGATCCTAAGTTTTTAAATGAGTTCTACAGCAATTCAAGATTACACTTCTTATCAACATGGAAAGCTGAATGGAAAAGTTACGTAAATGAACTGCAGAACAAGGGAGATAATTTCTATGGCAGAGAAACACTGAGAAATATTGTATCACAAAGGGCCGCAACTCCTGATGAATTTGCGGAACATTCTGTGAAAAAGAAATATATAATGCATATTGACATGGACTGTTTCTTTGTTTCCGTTGGACTGAGAAAAAGACCCGATTTGAAAGGAAAACCGGTAGCTGTAACTCATTCTAGGGGTAAGGGGGCCAAGCCTGACCCTAAATCTGATTTAATCTTTGAGAGACGGCAGCGGGAACTTAAACTGCTACAGGGTGGTAAAAAGGGACGACATAAGGGGAAGCGAGTTTTGATACCTGAAATCACAGAAGGTATGTGAAGCCATTTGTAACAATACAATATTTTAATATTGTCTTTTTGAAACCTTGATAATTGGTTCTGGTATAGGGTTTAGACTTCTTTGGCACACTGCACATGTTGGTCCAGTGTTAAGTGGGTAAAGGTATTATCAAAATGAATGAAATTAAGTTTATAAATTGGGCTTGAAATAAAACAAATACAAAAAAGACATTAAAATGCATTAAATTGGATTCTTGAAAGTTTATGCAAACAAACATTACAAGGGTTAAAGTTGTCAGTATTTAATCTGAACTTCATGATGTTTTAGATAAATGGGTTTTTTCCTTTTTTTTTTCCTATGTAATTTGACCGTTTTCAGGATTTCAGTCTTTTCAAATTTTCTGTTACCCATGGATGCAATTGCATGTTTGAATAATGTTTCAACACCTGATCTAACTGTACCATTTTTCAGGTGATACAAGTTTTCCAGATATTTCTGACTCAGAGGACAGTGATAATGATGATGTCACTAATGTTGCTACTGAAACAACTGAATCATTCCATTCTATGGCCGAGATTGCTTCATGTAGTTATGAAGCCAGAAAGGTATATTATATCTTGCAGTGGTGTCTTTGACCTTATTGTTTCTATTTGGAGTTTATTCTTTGGCTCATTTTCAGTCTTTGGATTTAGCTATTTTGAAACTTTACTTTTTACATAAGTGTTGGTACAAAAGTGTTGTGGTGTTATGGAAGTTTTTATCAACCAGAAAACGTGTGTTACAGCAGTCACCTTGCAATTTATTCCCTTATCTCGAGAGACAATGGATGAAATAAGGAATGAGGGGTGTTTATACTCAATTTTATTCAAGGTTGATTGTGAAATAAGTTTTTCCGACTGATGTTTGTCAGTCTCAATACCTCATTCCATCAAGTACAAATTCTGCTTCATGTTTTCCAGGCTGGTGTAAAAAATGGAATGTTTATGGGTCGAGCTAAAGGTATATGCCCAGAACTTCTTACAATACCGTATGATTTTGATGGTTATAAAGCCGTATCAAGAATACTCTATGATACCGTTGCAAGGTATAGTTTTGAACTTAAGTATAATTTTGGCACATCTGATCATGAAGTGTTCGTGTTAAGCCATTGTAATAGGTCTGTGCCTGTCATTTGTTCTTCTGTTATCAATGTTTCTTTCATGATGCTTGCTAAATAGTGATTCATTGACGTTAAGATTGCTTAAACAGGAAAGTAATGTTAATAAGACCAGACAAAAAGGTGGTCTTAATAGCAAAACATTTTTGTTAGAAAAATAAGACTTTGGCTCTTTAAAATTGCAAATATTCTTGTGTTTTCAAAAATTGGAGTGGTCTTAAATAGCGGAACTTTACTGTATTACAGTTACACACATGATATAGAGGCAGTGAGCTGTGATGAAATGTTAATAGATTGTACAGATTTATTGCGGAACACAGGTGCTACACCTCTAGAGTTCTCTACTCTGTTACGATCTGAGATATTTGAACTGACAGGATGCACCGCTTCAGCTGGAATTGGTTTGTAGCATTTTGTTCCTTTACAGTGTAAAAATATAATATTAAGTCAGACAGGGAAGGCAGCACTCAACTGAACCAGCCGAGCACAGAAAACATAAAAAACCTATAAGGCACAATGTCCAACTGAATAAGCCAAAGCTGTCATAAAGCTGAATGAACTAGTTTCAGCAATCAAAAAGCTGAATGTTCAAGATGAAAGACCTAGTTCCTACAGTAAAACAGCCGAAATACTTAAGTCTAGGTTGAAATCCTGCACTTTGGATAGTTATTATCCCCCTATCTTTGATGAAAAGATATTTTGCGTGTCAACTAGCTGTCAGTAGGTCTATGAGTCATTATACTCTGACACGCCAACTGATTCCATTCAAAAAGTGTACATTATTTTCGTAAGCGGACACTTTTGTGAGCTATAAGAAAACTGTTTCACTCATAAAATAATTGACATAAATGGTCAATTAGACGATAACTGACAAATCTGTGTAACAGTTAAATAAAGGACATAGTAACTGATAGCCTAAAGCATAAAACTAGGAGCTAGGAAATTGTATAAACACACATCATGTATTAATATGCTGCATTACTGTAAAAAACATCAAGTTTGTGGTGTCAAATTTTATTCAATGTCTCGGTTGATCTATATCATAAAATTCAATCCTCACAATTTATCTACACCCAAACAACTATACAACAATGGCTTATTTTTTAAATCCCCAGAGTAAAACTCCTCTAAATTGAATGATTTTACAGTATTATTATCGGTAGCAATTGAAACAGAACTACACACTATTTGTAAGATTGAAACATATATTGTGCAAATTGACAATCAATTGCACGAAACCGGAATTATATACTACATGTAGTACATTAACCGATTAGTGGCTACAACTTTTTTTCCATTTTTTCATGAGAATTGGTGATGCCATTAAGTATCACTTCAATACAACATTATATCAATAAATAAATCCATGTGAAAAATGTATGTTTAAACTAGAAAATATGTCATTATGTTAAGGATCATATCATAATACAAATGATCGGTTTTTTCAAGTATAAATCAATTACATTGTCTTAACATTCACAAAACAGTTTACAATCTATTAGAAGCTTTTTATATGAACCTGTTTGAAAATATTTTCATGGTTTGTCTATTTTTAAATACAAAATAAAAGACAAATAATATGCACAGATATGTACCTTTGTGCATCAAGCCTGTATCATCAGTCACCAATGTGGAAACCTATAGATGTGTATTCTTTTATGTGGTGGGTGTAATAACATATGGGCACACTTGATGTTTACTCAATAAATGTTCACATGCTAATAAATGCTCAGCACTGTATGAATGGACAGTTAGATAATCCCTAAGGATCACTAGGCCAAGGTTATTTTAAACATTAGAATTATATTTTCTAAAATGCAAAACATCTTCTGTTCTTGAATTGTGCCAGAAAATATTTTGATAATCATTGTCACTCTGGTGATCGTTTTGTTTTTGTCGGAGTCTAAGTCAGATATAGTACTAGTTATTCGTCAAAAGTGTCTTCTTACAAGGGTTATTGTACAGTTTTGTGAGGATAAACAACAAATTATCCTCGGCTTTGCCTCGGACAATTATGTTCTTTGTCCTCACAAAACTGTACAATAACCCTTGTAAGAAGACACTTTTGACGAATAACTAGTACTGTATCTATAACGTGTATGCTGTAAATGAGGTTATATTTGATGTTGTTTATATAACAGAGTCCGTTTTCAGCAGAAAGATGTGTATTTTCTTGTCATTGGTGCCATATAATAAACAAGAGCTGTCCATTTGCACTAAGTTGAAAAAGGGGGCATAATTTCACCAAAATGCTTAATATAGTTAGTTACCTACCCCTGTGTACAGGGCTCGACACTAACACTGGTCCGCTGGTCCGAGACCAGTGGAAATCCAGAAGGACCAATGAAAATTCTAAAGGACCAGTAACTGTCCTATTTACAAATTTGACGCTTTTGCCTTGTCGGACCAGTGGCCAAAATAGTTAGTGTCTAGGCCTGGACTGTATGTGTTGGGGGTCATGATGGTGAACAAGTATCAAAGCAATATGTCAATGCACTTTGAAGATATTAGAGGTTGAAAAACCTGAACCTAAACTTTAACATAAATTTTGCACTATTTGCACTAAGTAGAAAAATGGGGCATAATTTCAACAAAATGCCTGATACAGTTACCTACTCTTGCATATGGGTTGGGGTCATAATGGCGAACAAGTATACAAAGTTTAAGCATGAAAGCAATAGCTCAAAGGACTTTGAAAATATAAGAGGTTAAAAAACCTGTACCTAAACTTACACATAAGCATTACGCGGACCCCAATGCCAACGCCGACGCTCGGGTGACTGCAATGGCTCCCCTTATTCTACGAATAGTGGAGCTAAAAATATCTGAACACTTGTTGTCAATTGGAACAAACTTACTTTAAACTCGTTCAGAATATATTATTAGGCTCGCCAAAAGCTTGCTTAATAAAATTTCGAGAACTCGTTTGATATAAGTTTATATCAATTGATAACCCATGATAGATCCTGTATATGTTGCATACAGGCCTTGATTTATCAATGATGTTATATTCATTTATCCAGGTTCTAGTATACTGTTAGCACGCATGGCAACAACATGTTATATACTATTTATCCAGGTTCTAGTATACTGTTAGCACGTATGGCAACAACATGTTATATACTATTTATCCAGGTTCTAGTATACTGTTAGCATGTATGGCAACAACATGTTATATACTATTTATCCAGGTTCTAGTATACTGTTAGCACGTATGGCAACAACATGTTATATACTATTTATCCAGGTTCTAGTATACTGTTAGCACCTATGGCAACAACATGTTATATACTATTTATCCAGGTTCTAGTATACTGTTAGCACCTATGGCAACAACATGTTATATACTATTTATCCAGGTTCTAGTATACTGTTAGCATGTATGGCAACAACATGTTATATACTATTTATCCAGGTTCTAGTATACTATTAGCACATATGGCAACAACATGTTATATACTATTTATCCAGGTTCTAGTATACTGTTAGCACGTATGGCAACAACATGTTATATACTATTTATCCAGGTTCTAGTATACTGTTAGCACCTATGGCAACAACATGTTATATACTATTTATCCAGGTTCTAGTATACTGTTAGCACCTATGGCAACAACATGTTATATACTATTTATCCAGGTTCTAGTATACTGTTAGCATGTATGGCAACAACATGTTATATACTATTTATCCAGGTTCTAGTATACTATTAGCACATATGGCAACAACATGTTATATAATATTTATCCAGGTTCTAGTATACTGTTAGCACCTATGGCAACAACATGTTATATACTATTTATCCAGGTTCTAGTATACTGTTAGCACGTATGGCAACAACATGTTATATACTATTTATCCAGGTTCTAGTATACTGTTAGCATGTATGGCAACAACATGTTATATAATATTTATTCAGGTTCTAGTATACTGTTAGCACGTATGGCAACAACATGTTATATACTATTTATCCAGGTTCTAGTATACTGTTAGCACGTATGGCATCAACATGTTATATACTATTTATCCAGGTTCTAGTATACTGTTAGCACCTATGGCAACAACATGTTATATACTATTTATTCAGGTTCTAGTATACTGTTAGCACGTATGGCAACAACATGTTATATACTATTTATCCAGGTTCTAGTATACTGTTAGCACGTATGGCATCAACATGTTATATACTATTTAATATCCAGGTTCTAGTATACTGTTAGCACGTATGGCAACAAGGAAAGCTAAACCTAACGGAGAGTTTCATCTAACGGAAAGTTTGGTCAGTGATTATATCAAAAGTCAACCTGTCAAAGATCTTCCAGGTACGTTTTACTCTTGTATTCTAGATAAAAATAAAGTTCTTTCATTTTCTGTACATGTCCCATATTATTCCAAAAATCACCCATCTTATTATACCCCCAGATACAAAGTGCTGAGGTGAAATTTTAGTATTGAGCCGTATCCTTAGTTGTTCATTGTCCATCTTCAAGCAATCTCTTTAATAAACAACTCCTTTAGCACTTGGTCAATTTCAATTAAACTTATCACAGTCTGGGAAATTAGCAAGTTACTTCTGTAATTATAGATAAGAGTATATGAAAACCATACAGTTATTCCGATTTGGGCAAGTAGTTCACAGGGGTGTTCCTGACATGAAGCTCTATTAAAATTGTTCATTTCCATGCAGAACTATTATTTTGCTATGACAACCAAAAGAAAAAAACTTAATATATATATCAAACCTTCTTCTGTAAAGAACAGGGGGTCCGTTGCCTAAGCAAAGTGCTACCGAGCGCCTTCATTAAGTTATCTCATGTTACGGGATAAAATGATACATTTATTATTATTAAATATTGTATCTTCCAGGTGTGGGCTGGTCCCTTACTAAGAGATTTGAAGCATTAAAAGTGATAACTTGTGGAGATTTACAGAGGATCAGTCTAGAATCTCTACAAAAAGAATTCGGGCCAAAAACTGGCCAATCATTGTACAGATATTGCAGGGGGCTGGATGATCGACCAATCAAAATGGAGCAACAAAGAAAGTCTGTCTCGGCAGAAGTGAACTATGGGATAAGGTTTTCCTCAGTAAGTTTGGAGTTTTCTTTGTAGAAATATTTGCTGAATTGTTTGAAGGGAAAAAATGAAGGGAGGTTGTTGGACTGTAACAAAATATGTAGATTGATTGACATCATTGTAAACCCATAAAACCATGTGCAGGGGTCATGTAGGAGTCAGCTTGTCCTATGAGATAATGTTATAAAAACCTAGTTTAAAGGTAGCTTGTGTGATGTTAGGTGGGTTTAAGGTCACGGTTAATTAAAATAGAAAATTAGTTTCTTACCTAGTGCTGTAGTCTATCTACATATCTAGGCATACTGTCCAACTCCTCTTTGGAATATTACTGACAGATAAGTGTGTATTATTAGTATTATTCAAGTGTGATATCCTCCTTGAGGTATTCTTGTTTAATATAACTCACCAGAAAACTGCCTGTTGCATATAGAGGATCTTGCATGAGTGCTCATTACATACAAGTTTTATTAAACAAGTGGACAAAATAATGTGACCCTAGACTTCGCCATATCGTTTTTGTCAACATTTAATAAACTCATACATAAAGAACACAAATGTAAGATTATATTTATCACATAACAGTCATTATCTTTCAAAATGATAACTTCAGGGGTGTCAATATTCCTGATTTTTCCAGAATTCCGGATTTGTCAATCCTAAAAGTGCTGATTTCTAGCCAAAATAAAAGTTGTTTCATGAAAATATCTCAAGAAAATACAAAGTTGTGGTCAATTTAATCTGCTCTGAAGGATTTTATTCAGTAAAAATTGAGTTGAATATTGAATATGGAAACAATGTGGTTGAAGGCCTCTGGTTTGGCCTAAATGGTCGACCGCATAAATGATAATGATTTTTCAGGATTTTTAAAATTTGGCTATGACCCCTGGATAATGTATTCTGCATAGGTTTCAACCAAAATTGAGCAACCTCTTGACAACTTTGGTATGATCATGACGTCATGGAGTGATTGAATCATGGATTGGCTAACGTCTTGTGAGACTGATTTAAATATTAATTGCACACTCAGGGAGTGCCGAACGATATTTCCAACATGGCTTTACGGCACTACTGAATGGCAGGTTATGTGATAAATTAAATTTTGCAGGATTCTGATGCTGTGATGTTTATGGAAGAGTTATCTACAGAGGTTTGTACTCGACTGAAGAATATCAAGATGAAGGGAAAAACTATCACACTGAAATTAATGGTTAGAAGAAAAGACGCACCAAAAGAGACATCAAAATTCATGGGTATACTAATCTTGTATATAATATATAAGGAAATGCAAATGGTATGTAGTAGTGTGTATAGGATTTGATTACTAATAGGGGAGAAATTTGTTTACTGGTTTGCGAGAGCAGCTATTTTGATGCCCCCCAACATCGCATTTCAGGGGCATATGTCCCTTGTTTTTTCAAGAATACAAGTTGGTTTTAAAGAAATTTACAGAATTGACCTTTAAATAATCGTGAGCTCAAGTCTGAAATATTTGTCACCTTTTGAAACTTGTTAAAAATCCTAGTTTTCATGGATTGATTTTAACATTATTACTTGTAATTGCTTATTGATCGGAATACAATCAAACCTTAATTTACATAGGGTTCCCATGAATGGTCTTTACAAACAGTTGTGACTGTATGTGTAGTTTATAAATTGGTTAATATGAAACATATTTTTCGACTTTCTGAGTCGTCTTCAGGAATATCGTTGTAAAAATATACGATCCGTCGTGAGTTGTCTTTGAAGATCAACATTTCTTAAACAAGTCTAGAAAAGAAAGGTTATTAAGCATGCCTTTGGCGACCTTAATCATTTGTTTTTGTTATGAGTTTAAAAAATGTTTATCCCAAAGACAACAAGTGGTAGATTCTTTTTATCTCTTTTATATAGTTAACGAGTCAAAACATTGTCAGAAATAATGATATAAGCCGACGATGTTTCGATCATGACGAAAAGCTTGTGACGTGACGCATGTTGGAGAACATTGTATAGTCATTAGTTCTCACATGAAAGATCATGCTGTATATATGATAAATAAGTTAACTATAAATATAAGTTGGCATATTTACATACAGTATAAACTCTGTAGAGCAAACACCCTTTGGGAGCTGCAAATATTGGTCGTTGCATAGAGGTTTTTTCTCTACAGAGGTTAAATTTATAGTAAATATCAGCTCAGGAAAAATTTGAAGGTGTTGTTGAGAGGTTGTGGCTCTACAGAGGGCTGCTCTGGAGCGGTTGTACTGTATATGCTAAATTATAATACACGTTTGCTGATTTATTTTGACCTATTTATTTTGTAGGTCATGGCATTTGTAACAATTTTTCAAAGTCTGTCACACTTCCGATGGCAACAGATGAGACAAGAATTGTTACTAAGGAAACTATAGGTTTATTAAGACAACATAAAGTGGAACCTGAAGATTTACGAGGGGTAAGGCCCGAGAAAATATTTTATATCATTATCCCCTCTCACTCTTTGGCTCATCTGTCCCGGGGTTCCATTTGACTAGGGAGTAGGGGTTTTGACCCTTGGAATTTCCGAAACGCCACATTTTGACCCTCAAGATTTCGGTTTGAAGGCTCATTTTCTCTTAAAATCATGGATATTTTGTCATTAAAGTGGTAAGAGTAGGTAAAATTTTGAATTTAGTTAAAAGAATCAAAATGACCCTTCTGATTCAGAAGCTAGTGGAACCCCTGCAGTGTCACCAGCATCCGTAGTTAGTGAGTCTTCTTCTCTGGAACACAAGAAGCTTATTTTGGTTTTGTCTTCATAATAGCATGTTGGAACACTATCAGTTTCATTTATGATTCAATTTAAACAGAACTTGTTACCATCTTGCTTCTATTCAATTATTCAATTATAACTTAAGAAAAAAAAATATATGCCCTCCACCTCCCCAAATTATTTGGTAGAGGCATAATAATCAAATATGAATCATGATTTGTTGTTTTAGATTGGAATACAAGTACAAAAATTGGAACCAGCCGAAGTTGGAAGAATGGGAACCAGTAAAAAATTACCCAGCATACTGAACTTTACTGTAAATACTAAAAATACATCGTCAGATAGGAACCAAGATAAACATGTTCAAAATACCAGTGTTCATAATGAAATACCAGGGAATGATAGAACTAAGCTAGCGACCAGTAAGTGTGATGCTTCTAATGAACCCAGACTAGGAACCAGCATTGATGATTTTATTAAAACAAAACATCTACAAGGAACCAGTATAACTGATCTACCAGGAACCAGTGTATCTGACCTACCAGGAACCAGTGTATCTGACCTACCAGGAACCAGTGTAACTGACCTACCAATAACTGTTAATAAAGATTCAACTGAAAATATGGGAATTAAATTGAAGCAAAACAAGTCAACGTACAGTACTGATCGTATGGATAATGGATTATATGATAATATAACTGACATGACTGTTAGATCTCCTGATGTGACATCTAGATGTGGCAGTCATGATCTTGTAGAAGATTTAGGGAGGTTGGTTATAGATTTTATTTCATTAGTAGCATTAATTTGGTAGTAGATTGAGATGGTATGTCCGCTGTACATGTTAATCATGTGTTTACACCCACAAAATTTACGCAATGTTATGTCTAACTTGTCGTTATTTTTTTCTGGCATTTCTTGCTGGCTTTTCTGTCTGATGTGTATTTAGCTCACCTGCCACAAAGTGGCAAGGTAAGCTTTTGTGATTGTTTTTTGTCCGTCTGTCTGTCCGTACGAATGCACCGGTAGTTGTGGGGTGTGGAACAATAGGCTATTTTTAGATTCCATTCATTCCGTCACTTGTGGGGTGCAAAATGCTACTTGTGGGTTGCAACCAAACAAAAGAAAGAACAAAAGAAAACCTCACAAATACCGTCTCATGAGTACGTCCGTCCGTCCGTTAGCGTTTTCAGCGTTAACTCTCTAGCACTCTCAATTTTGCTTTGATCTTCATCAAACTTGGTTAGTAGTTGTATCTCAATGAAACCTAGGTCAAGTTTGAAGTTAGGTCATGTGGGGTCAAAAGCTAGGTCAAAAGGTCAAATAATAGGAAAACCTTGTTAACACTCTGATGGCCACATTTTTGCTTTAATCTTCATGAAGTTTGGTCAGAATGTTTATCTTGGTGACCTTAAGGTCGAGTTTGAAGTTGGGTGAAGTGGGGTAAAAAACTAGGTTGATAGGTCAAATAGTAGAAAAACCGTATTAACACTCTTGAGGCCACTTTTTAGCTCACCTGTCACAAAGTGACAAGGTGAGCTTTTGTGATCGCTCTTCGTCCGTCGTCCGTCCGTCCGTTCACAATTGCTTGTGAACACACTATAGGTCACAAATTTAGCCTGATCATTATGAAACTTGATCACAATGATCATCTTCATACAATCTAGATCAAGTTCGATATTGGGTCATCTGGGGTCAAAAACTAGGTCACTAGGCCAAATCAAAGGAAAACCTTGTGAACACATTAGAGGTCACAATTTGAGCCTAATCTTTATGAAACTTGATCACAATGATCATCTCTATAAAATCTAGGTCAAGTTGGGTCATCTGGGGTTAAAAACTAGGTCACGAGGCCAAATCATTGAATAAGCTTGTGAACACACTAGATGTCGCAATTTGAGCCTAATCTTTATGAAACTTAATCATAATGATCATCTCTATACAATCTAGATCAAGTTCGATATTGGGTCATCTGGGGTCAAAAACTAGGTCATAAGGTCAAATCATAGAAAAACCTTGTGTAGTCACTAGAGGTCACAATTTTGACTTAATCTTTATGAAATTCAGTCACAATGATCATCTCAACAAAATCTAGGTCAATTTCGATATTGGGTTATCCGGGGTCAAAAACTAGGTCACAAGGTCAAATCATAGAAAAACCTTCTGTAGTCACTAGAGGTCACAATTTTGACTTAATCTTTATGAAACTTGGTCACAATGATCATCTGTACAAAATCTAGGTCAAGTTTGATATTGGGTCATCCGGGGTCAAAAACTAGGTCACAAGGTCAAATCATAGAAAAACCTTGTGTAGTCACTAGAGGTCATGATTTTGACTAAATCTTTATGAAACTCAATCACAATGATCATCTCGATAAAATCTAGGTCAAGTTGGATATTGGGTCATCCGGGGTCAAAATCTAGGTCACAAGGTAAAATCATAGAAAAACCTTGTGTAGTCACTAGAGGTCACAATTTTGGTCTAATCTTTATGAAACTCAGTCACAATGATCATCTTAACATAGTCTAGGTCAGGATCGATATTGGGTCATCCGGGGTCAAAAACTAGGTCACAAGGTCAAATAATAGAAAAACTTTGTGTAGTCACTAGAGGTCACAATATTGGCCTAATCTGTATGAAACTTGGTCACAATGATCATCTCAACAAAATCTAGGTCAAGTTCGATATTGAGTCATCCGGGGTCAAGAACTAGGTCACATGGTCAAATCATAGAAAAACCTTTTGTAGTCACTAGAGGTCACAATTTCGACCTTATCTATATGAAACTTGGTCACAATGATCATCTCAACAAAATCTATGTCAAGTTTGATATTGGTTTATTTGGGGTCAAAAACTAGGTCATTAGGTCAAATCATATAAAAACCTTGTGTAGTCACTAGAGGTCACGATATTGGCCTAATCTGTATGAAACTTGGTCACAATGATCATCTGAACAAAATCTAGGTCAAGTTCGACAGGTGAGCGACCTAGGGCCCTTTGGGCCCTCTTGTTTGTTTTTATCTTCATCAACTTTACTCAAAATATTTATCGTGATGACCTTAAGGTCACTTTCGAAGTTGGGTCATGTGAGGCCAAAAACTAGGTCAATATGTCAAATAATAACAAAACCTTGTTGACACTCTGGAGGCCACATTTTTGCTTTAACCTTCATTAAGTTTAGTCAAAATGTTTATCTTGATGACCTTATGGTCAAGTCCAAAGTTTTACCATGTTTAGCAGGTGAGCGTCCCAGGATCTATGATCCTCTTGTTAAATTTATTAAATGCTTAAATCAGTCAGATACCCCTGTACATTATACCAGTTATCTATAAGACCTGTGTAAAACATCAATGTGTCCAGTTATTACCCCCTATACATTTTATATTATTTAAAAAGAGAAAGAAAAACACAAATCTGTATATTTCTCATGTGCAGCTTTTTGGACTAAATTTAGAATGATCTCCCTTGATAAAGTGTTGTGTTAGTTTCTGAAATTGAATTGTCTCCCCTGTATTCTAGTAACTCAACAGGTACTAACTTTTAAGTGCTTACTGGGTAGCCTCAGATCAGTATCTTTTATTGTATGATGTAATCCACGTAAAGTCAGTTTTATCAGGTCTTTCACTGTTAAACATTTTAATTGGTTGAAATGGCAGTGAAAATCAATACCTTATGCACCAAGCTACTGTATTCCTAGATACTTTCGCGGATACAATATTTCGCGTTTTTCATACCGTCGGCATATTCGCGGCTACAAATTTTCACGGAATCATAACAACCGCGAATTCCGCAAAACTAAAGTCGCTACGGCATAAAGGTGTGTTTGACACATCTTGCAATTTCAATAGACTGTTTGTCATCACCATCCGTGTATACACGTTCAAATTCAATTGAGTGTGACCTAAACTGACATGATAACAATTACGATGATCAATTAATCTCTTTATACCAAAGGATTTTATAATGTGTTTTCACTAGGTGTTATCAACATAAACCGGTAAATAGTTACAATTATAAATTAACCACCAAACATATGCTAAACAAATAAATGTGAAATGATTATATTAAATACCAGTACAGGAATACAATGACAAAAACAAACATTCGTATGTGGAAGTAAACTGAATGTGAACACCCCAGCCATGTACCCCTGTCCTTGTTTACATTGAGCACATTACACGCTACGTCATAACCGTGTTTATGTCTACATAAGCTAAAATATGCACGATTCTCAGAGGATTGAAATTGATGTTTATATTGAGAACATTAACGCAATTGTTCTTAGATTTTATGAAGATGGATTTATGGACAGAAATTTTCACGTCATGTATGCGCAAGTAAAATTATCCTTCGTCGAATGATTTTGCGATTTTAGCATGTTTAGTATGAAGCTAGAAATGTTCGCGGATTTGTTTGGGGTAACATTTTCACGGCTATTAAACTTCGCGAAATGATACCTCTCGCGAAAGTCGCTAACTTAAAATGCGCGAAACCATTTCTAGGAATACAGTATATACTAGTATATGCAATATCTATTATATTAATAATTTAATAAGAGAAATTGCAATGTTTATATATACACAATGATATGTTAACAGGACTGGTGACAGACCTAATTAAACGAGTTACGCTTGTTGTATACAAATTAGTGTTTGTTTTTCAGGAGACTGGATGTTCAATCACAATTACCTCCCTTGCCAAGTTTTCCAGATATCAAAACTCCTGAGAGTGTGAAGACATTCAACCATTCTAAAACTCCGGACGTAAATCAAGCTGCACAAGAGTTAGACTATTTCCCCTCACCTTCACAGGTAATGTTTGCAGTAGGATAGACAAGTTGTAAATTGACCAGTTATTGGTTAAAATCATTTGCTTATACTAGTAATTTATTGTTGGGCATTTTATATACCATCAGAAGTTGTTAATTTGACAAACCTTCTGTCAGCATACACTTTAATGAACCTATCATGAAACACAGTTACAAGTGTTCTGTTTGAATACCTATATACGAACAATCTATTTGAATACCCATTGACAAACCTACCTAAAAATTGTTGAGAAAATTCTTTGACAGACTGTTTGATTACACATTGCCCTACTCTGAAAACCCTTTGACAATAAATACCCATTGACAAACTTGTCAGAATAACCATTGAAAAACTTTCTGCCTGAATACTTTTTATCGTAAGAAGTATATCTCAAACACTGACCTCACGGTTTTTACATGCTGTCTGAATTCAGGTTGATCCTGACGTTTTGAGGGAACTTCCTGTCGATATTCGAAAACAAATCGAAAAGGAGATTGGTGATAGAAGAAAAAGAAAGAAGGCATCTAAAGTGAGGGAAGTTGTAGAATCATCATCAGATGCTGGTTGTTCTCATTGGCAACCAGACAGGGGAGAGAACTCTTATGCTATAAACCAGACAAAGGGAGGTAATAAGTCAGGAGATAAAATTGTTGCTCTACCATCACCATCTCAGGTAAGTAAAACCTTGATCATGTGTATATTCATTGACACGTTCGCAAAAAAATTGTGCACAAAGAATCCTTTTGTATGGATTTTCAACTGTGTTTGTTTAACAGGGTTTCAGAAAAGTAGAAGAATGGTTATTCGGAGTACTAGTTGTCTGCTCGCCATAACAATATTTCGGTACAGATATCTCTAATATGCTTTAAATCATCGATAATCTCCTTAAAAACCTTGGAGTGGTACAGTGTCTTTTAAGAGTGTCAGAGGTTTGGACTAGGATTTGCTCTCGGCCGGATTACTATTACACCTGTCAAGATTACTCTTATCCCCCTCCCCCATCTTGAGTTGCATGTCGGCTGTTTAGATGGTGTTTTATGTATCTCCAAATTGTATGACTATTATTTCAGATTGATCCTAGCTGTTTGGAAGCACTTCCTGAGTCAATGCAGGCAGAAATAAGACAAGCTTACGCTAAACAAGACTCCAATAGTAGAGTCAACATAAAGGGAGCTAACACACTTCAACTTAAACAAGCAAAATCACCAGTGAAATCTCCAGGCAAAAACAGGAGGTAATGTGAAATATTATCTTTGGAAATATTTGATAACTATGCCCCCAATCTTTGATGAGGGTTTATTTCTTTACACAATGTCTTGTCCGTCAATCGATTGGTCTGTGTGTTAGTTGGTAGACCAAACCATTCCCGTGCAAGAACACAATGTCTCTAGGCCCAAGTGTCCTCAAACTTAACGTGGAGTTTCCAGGCCAGTAAAAGTAGATGACCTCTGTTAAATTTGAGGTCAATAGGTTTAGGTCACTGTACATCTGTAACTTGAATTAATCGGCCTAATTGTTTCTGATAACTCAAGAATGGTTTATCACTAGTATGTTTTTCAATTCACAAATTTTCAACACTACAAAAATGTTGTCATTCACAAATTTTGATAACCCTTGAAATAGATTAGTTTACTTTACAAAATTAATTGCTTTTGTGTGAGTGTCTTAAATTGCTTTAATTTTTATTCAAAGGTCTCCTGGTAAAAACAGTCCAAATTTTAAGGTTCCAAGGGGCCGGCCTAGTGGAAGGGGAAGAAAGAATACAAGCTCAAAGAAAACCCTATTTAAGGATCAAGGATCAACTGCACAGGTTGTGTTTCATATATTTGTTAGGGACTTTATGTAAGGAGTTATTTATCTTTAAGCATGCATTTAACAAAATGCACCTTTTATTTTTATGTAAGTGAATGTGTGGATAGTTTATTAACATTTAATATGTGAAATTTACACGTACATGTAAGTGATATAAAATAGTAATACAAAAGCACCTATCACACAAGCTTAGATGTAAGAACTGTATAAGTGGTTGCCTTACCGATAGTGAAGTAGTGGTGAATTTTGTAAATATTTCCTCTAGGTTAAAATTTGGCTTACAAACATTTCTTTTAAGAAATAATAAAATTGCTAATATTTCCGCATGCCAAATGTCAGAAATTCTTTATTTGGTAATTCTTTATCTGGTTGATATATCCACTTTTACAGCACATAAATATTGTCCATCGTTGAAGTATTTCCATATAGCATTAGAATGGTCAGAAAATTGCACCAGAACTTGGATTCAATATGCTGAATCGGCATCTTTTACAGAAAATTGTACCTTCAAGTTGTCTGATTTATTATTACATAATTATGTGGATTTAATAAGCGGAATTCATATATTTTACAGAACACTAGAGATTCCACTTCATCAACTGTATCTAAGCCATCCAAACACGCTTTCTTGCCATCTACACATGATTACGTGAATCGTAGTGCCTTGCCATCTACAAGTGATGATATTAACTGTAGATCAGAGAATTTTATTGACTTGTGTTCAGATTCTAATGAAGATGAACATCAGAGTAGGAGAGTGTTACATACAGACATTGACCCTGACAATGACCATGAACATTTGGTATCAGATAGTAACTTACATGAACATGCATCTGGTAGTGTTGATATAGATGATGGTGGTAGGATAGATGATAGTGGTAATTGTGATAAGGAGGACGCTGTCAGTCTGTGTGGTGCTGTAACATTGTATGATGTCAAGTTATTAGTCAAAGAATGGATTTCATCCACACCTGGTTAGTGTATGCTTGATATTCAATATTTATTTTTATTTAAATGAAGAATAAGGATAGCCAATCACATTGCCTGTTACTGACCAAGAGTTTATTTTGGTTTGATTTGATTGGTTGTCCTTATCCTTAAGTCAAGTAATAGTATCAATATTGAATACCACCCCAGATGTATTTTTATAGATTTTTTTGCACTTAACAAATTATTTGGATTTTCTCATGTTTAAATGATTAACTTATATGTTTGTTTATTGGGGTTTAGCAGTTTAGTTAATCAGTAATATATGCAGCTGATTCACCTAACCAGTTTTCCCTGGACTCTATTCTAACCAGTACTGACCTACCCTTCCACAAGAAACATGTAAATTCTACTTATATTGAGTAAAATCGATATTGTTGTCAAATTTTGAGGGTAAGGTATGATCTGCCTCTGACAGGAATCAGGTTAGCTGAGTTGCAAATTCATCACACTAACCAGTTTTGTAGTTAATGAGTCCCCTACCGGTTTTTGACCGGAGGGGACTATAGGTTTGCCCTCAGTCAGTCAGTCAGTCAGTCAGTCAGTCAGTCAGTCAGTCAGTCAGTCAGTCAGTCAGTCAGTCAGTCAGTCAGTCAGTCAGTCAGTCAGTCAGTCAGTCAGTCAGTCAGTCAGTCAGTCAGTCAGTCAGTCACATTGAAAATGGCCTCAAACCGGTAGGGGACTTCTGTATTGCTTGCAATTCTTAATTACTTGTTATTATTCCTTTGCATAATTAACAATATAAATTGTACAAAAAACATGCTGTCATTGTAAGAAACTTTCTGGGTGTATATATTTTGTTTCAGTTCCCCAGCAGGAAGATGAGGAAGTATTGATGAATTATTTACATAATCTGGTGATGGTAAAAAACCTCGAACTTGTTGATCGGCTACTCAAATTTATGTTAAGGTAAGGTAAACATGTATTGCAGATCAACCATCTCCTAGATAACCTAGTGGTAGAGCATCAGCTTTAAATGCGGGAGGTCCCTGTTCAATCCCAGGCAGGTCGTACCAAAGACGAAATAAAATTGGTACCAGTAATTCCCTTGCTCGACGCTCAGCAACAGAGGAAAACCGGCTTCTCTTCACTCGTACCCTTGTGACGATGGATTAAATCATGAATGAGGTGTCAGGAGTGATTAATATAAGTTGAAAAAACTGGTTTCACAATCAACCTATAATAAATTAGTATAAACTAATCGCCCTACAGGGATAAGAACAGTGATCGATCAAAAATATATTGATAATGGGAATGTGTCAAAATCATTGAGAAAGTGCAGCTATATATATCACTGCTTTAATATGTCACTTGGGGTTTGGTTGTACTTAGAAGTTTGACTGTTCGAGCATAATTATGACCCTTGTCTTGGGAGCTGCTTTTCGTCTTTTTTCTCTCATAAAATTCTATTTTTTCAGGAACATACACGCTGTTAACAGTGCAGAGTGGCTGTATTCCTTGAAGAGAGTTTATACATACATTCAAACAGTGGTTTACCAAATCTATGGTAGCAGACTGGCCTCTATTATATTGTGATATTTAGCATTAATTTATTTAATTACACACCAGGCCCTGATCTCCGGAAACATCTCAATCCCAGCAAAATCTCATCTCAAATATTACCATGTGTCTGTTTGATAATTCCATGTGAGACTGGATTCAAAATTCGCATCCCAAAACAGAAAAAACATTATTCTTAGTTTATAACAGTAACATTTAAAGAGCTCAAACTCAAATTCTGACTCTGATTTGATCAAAATCTCAATTTGAGATGAGATTTATACTTAAGATGCTTCATGAGATCGCGGCCTGAACACTTCTACTGTGCAATAAAAATAATAATGCACGTGTGTAGTGATAATGCACCGTACATATGACATCATTTGATTATCTCTGTTTATATAACGATATCACAGTAGTACATATCGCTGGCTTAGAATGAGAAGGTGGTAAGTACGACTTACGACCCTATAAAACTCTTGCATATTTTAAATCTTCATTATTATGCGCTTCTTATGAGCCTATTTGCATGAGAATCGAAACAGGTCATGTTGACCAAACTGAAGTTGAAAAGGCTTGTTTTCCATGAGTAAAGAGTAGTTTTCAGACATTTTTTTCTTGATTTCTCAAAATATTGATTTAAAATTTGTACTTTGACCTTCTCATTCTAAGCCAGCGAGTAGTACTTATAAGGGAAGTTAAGTAGTTATGTCTTCTGTTTCTTATTTATCTTATATTTGTCAGGTATGTGCTAAATAGATTATGAAATTTGTGTTGTTCTGTATTCAATTAATGCCAAGGCTTGCTTCATTTTGTTCAACTTGTTCCACAAAGTCACTGCTAAATCAACACTTGTTCAATATCCTCTATAATTTAAAACCAGTCTATTGTATATCAAGGTTACCTCCCCATGTTTTTGTCATACATATAAAGTTCACATATCAACAAACACATTTTGAAAGAGTTGGACATAGTTTGTGGCTTACAGCATACTGTGAAAATGGCTGTTTTGGTCTCGTCTGAACAATATAATAGTGGTTTTGTTAAATATTCAATTTCAAACAAACTTGCATACAACTTAAATTATCATAGCATATTGGTTAATTTCTTGAACCGGCTATATCTCACAATTGGTTCCAGAGCTACTGCCCCTGAAAATGCAAAAGAAATTAAAATAAGTGTGTTTTATGCCTCCCATCAAGTATGTTTAAATATGAGTATAGTCATAAATAAAGTAAAACAACGTTTCGACTGTTTTCTCAAGTCTTCATCAGGAACAAATCAATAACTCTGTGTATAGTGACATTTATCAGCACCAACTAGTAACATGTTACAAGTCTATATTGCCATCATGCACACATTTATTTGTATATCAATGAATAGAAATAACATTTAGCTTCAAAATAATGGAGGAACAGGGTATCATGTATCGTATAAAAGACATTTTGCTCATCCCAGGGGAAGGACATATTTTTTTCGGAGAAACTGATAGTTGTATGATTAAAAAATATAATGGCAGAATACTGCAGATATGTCGGAAACATAATTCCTCATGTTTTCAATGTGGTGCTGTATTGACCATTGTCTCTTGTTATGTCACATCTATGTCAATGTTTATTGGGGTTTTGACATTAAAGTTCTACATATCACTGGGTGTTATTGGGTTATTGTAATAAAGGAAATAAAATTATTTATTTTTAAAACTCTGTGTTTGTGTGATTCCTAAAGCTGTATTGGACCTGGGGTGGTTATCAATATATTGGAGAATAAGGATAGCCAATCATATCTCCTGTTTCTGAGGAGTATACAAGTTTAGTGTGGTGTGTTCCGATTGGCTGTTCGTATCTTTAAGTCAAGTAAGATCAATATTGAATACCACCCCTGGTGTGAACTAGTATTATGAACTCGGCCGATCACAAAGTACTCTCACAGATATTGTTGTCTCTCATCATACGTTGTTTCTCATGTATATGTCTGTCAAATTAAATCAACCACTCATGAATATACTTGGGGATACCTATTGCTTTGATATTCATTAAACTTATCAATGACTCTCCTATAAGAGTTATACATCCCTCATGTTACCTCAGGTGCAATCACCTGACTATCTTACTTCTAAATTCATCAACAACCAAGCATCTGATCGTGAACTTCGATCAAATCAAAACAATGAGCTAAAGGTACCAAAACCGAGAATAGAATTTTTTCGTAAATCTTTGAGCTACTCTGGGCCCACAATCTGGAATAACATACCAATTCATATACGTTCAGCTGAAACGCTTGCAAAATTCAAACAATCATCTTCAATGGCACTTTTCCCAACCAAAATGTCTGTCTCAAAATGCTGACCATAGTATTTGAAGTTCCTACATATACAGACTTAAGTGTATGGCACTACAAAGTACACTTTATTAGTTCATATATTTATGTATCACATTTATTCTATTTTGTTTTCATTTCAAATTGTTTTTGTCCTATCATAACCTTACTTTGTTGTATGTTTTATAAAATCTTGTTTTATTATTGTTTATTGTACATATTTATCAAGTGGACCATATTGTAAATTGGCTCTGCCAAATATGTTATCCACTATAAATAAAGTCGTTACTTACTTACTTACTTACTATGTTAAAGAAATCGCAACAGGTTTGTTAGGAAATTACATGGGTTATGTTGTGAAAGACCATCAGCCAGTCTGACTATAGAGCTCAATTGGACAAGCTGGGTTTGAGTTCTAGATCGAGCAGGTTATGTTTGTCCTATGACATCGGTTACAGTGAAGTTATCCACTCAGCATAACGTGGAGCCGATGGAAGATCTACATATTACTGGTTGATAATTCAATGAAAACTGCTACCAGACACCATGCATGTACTAACGATCTGCCGGATTCCGACAATTTTCTACTAGAAGTTCAGCAGTACAACGTAGAAATTGTCCATAAAGTGGTAAAGATATTACCAGTCACGGACCGATTGTCAAACAAATTTATAGCTGACACCACATGAATTTGAAATTCAATCCTTAAAAGATCATGAAGTGGTCAATCCATTCAAAATAACTATGACAATAATGGCAAGGGGGAGGGAAACATCCCCAGTCCGAAATGGAAGTCCCACAGTCAATGCTAACGATATAAAAAGACGCATGCGATCAATATATTACTATGCACGAATGAACACTTGATTTTCTTACCTCTCGTGACCCACTGCTGACGACAAAACGCATCGTGTAACACAGAGAGTGCCGTCTGATATATACACATAAACCATGCGCGCCAGAATATTATATGTATGTATGTATAGAGCTATCTTGAATGTATCGACTGCTATGTTTCATGGACTGAATCAATGTCAAATTCTTTATCAGTCATAATAATACATGTATTACTAGAGGTCATGCATTCAAATCTTCAAATAGTATCGCAATAGTCTCCAGCAATACAATAATATCGCAATAGTACTTTCAGCAATAGCAATAGTATTGCAATAGTCAAAATTTGACTCAATAGTCACCCCTAATGTTAACGAACATAACATAACATCGACTTATCAATTGATGCATTAAAAATACGCGGTAAATAACGAAAGAACGAACGTTCAAATTATAAAATTAGGAACTGATCAGATGTGTCGGACGTAAATTCTAATTTATTTTGCGTTACTCATTTTATTGGTGGCCTTTTTGTCATTAACTGGGATATGTAATTTTTTTGTCGTCATTTAGTTTTTACCTGCCAAATACAGCATAATTAATCTACACGTAGCTGCATACTATATCCTATCATTCATGAAAGCTGCACTAGATTCTATGCTCGCGTCGTTTAAACGCACATATATTGAAAATTAATTTTATGCCCTCTAATAAAAAATAGTAACACAACTCGCATGTATATTGAAGAAACAATGTTTGTTGCTTTTCATTCAAACTATGCAAATAGACAACGTGAGTAAACTAACAACATAGGACACATCAGTACAAGTTACTCATGCGTTACCTACAGTGTTAACCTGGCCGGTGTACCTAGTAATTATTCCGAGAACTGTTCAAAATCCTGTTTCAACCGGCAACAAGTATTCTCATTGGACGCACTAGGTATTCCGGGAAAAACATCATGTTGAGAAACAAGGCCACAGTTGAATGATATTTGTGTAAATCACGCGATATAGAGTGGATGCATCCAAGGTTGTTGTAATATCGAAATGTACCGTAAGATTATTGATATGTCGCTGTAATATTATATAATGATACCGGCCCTCTTCAAAACATGCCGACATAATATCTATAAGCTTCGAACTTTCAACTACAGGTACATATAACAACGAACAATATAAGTGTAATTTTTATAGATGCTATGTACAAATCTGAATAAATAAATTAATTTTGTATCTGTTCTGTTCCGTTCATAATTTATGTCGATGTAAACAAAATGATTGAAATGCATTGTAAACTACTCATAGCGTACATGCACGATGCAGTATACATGTAAAGTTAGATTGCACAGTGTTTCGCATAAAAGAAAATGAACGTACATTATAATATATACATGCATTTGTATGTACACATAGTATGTATATCATGAGCGTTAAACACCTACATGTACTTACAATAAGGGTGCGTTATAAATGTACTGGGTATAGAATAACATCATCTACGAGGGTCAGTAAAGAAAAACTGAGAGTTGCTAAATAATTCTTAGAGAAATAAGTGTTCGTATATTTTCTATTCGTTATATATTAAATATAGTATCTCACTGATTATATGGCGAATACCACTCTAGTCTATGACAATTTGATTCTTGTTGCTAGGAACCAAAGAAGACAACCACAGGACATGCGTTCACGCTGTTAGTAGCACAAAAGTGTGCGTTGCTATGGTAACATAAAGATATATCTGACATTTTCAAACACATTAATTATTTGGTAATACTTTAATCTATGAAATAAACTTAATTCTAGTTGTTTTATTCCACCAATATAGAAAATATACTTGACGAAAATGTAAATTGTCATTTTATTGATGGTATTAAAACCGCAATTTTACCCCACCCAAAAGAACAAATCATTTTTTTAGAAAGCGAAGTCATACATTTTATTTCTATTACCGTAACTGGATTCCTGGAGATGAATTCATAATCGTATTGAAAAGAAATGTTGAACACCATATGGCAACAGACAGAGCACATGCCGGGAAAATTGATAAAATGTGGGCAAAATTGTTGCTAGGCAACAAAATAACACAGCATTGGTGACCCTTCTGAAATAATTGCTCACTATTATTTGAGATATGCTATTCTACAATATACACATGTTAGTTGTATTAATCCACGGTATATATGGTTGAACTAAACCATTGAATTTTCAACATATTCAATCTACATATCGCTGGTGCGAACGCATACCCCTTATAGTGATGTTCTTTGGTTGCTTGGCAACTATATTTATAAGCCTATTTCTGATGTCGGAATTCAACATAAGATCCACATGGGATGATATTTGACGATGGCTAATAGAAAGTACAACTGCAAGCATATTTTGAAGGCTTAAATTACCAACTCTCAGTTTTTCTTGACTGACCCTCGTACATGCGACTACGGAAGGCAAACGTGTGACATGCGTTTTAAAACCTTCTTTCAGAACTTTCAATTTCTTTATAAATATAAAATCATATTATTGAGGTTTCTGCATTCGCATCAAAATTAATTATAATAACACACACATTTTTTTTCGGTTGGCCTATTGCATGAAAAACGTTTTCTAGAAATTGACTTGATATAATTGTTACTTGATTTTCATTGGTTGCGTTTCTAAGAAAACTATTTTGTGTCCGGGATAAGGGAACGGGGTTATGTTGTTGTCAGCACTTGCCCTACTTGGTACCATAGTTGTTACCATAACCACACCTTGTCATGTCTGCGTTCAGCTGGAGATAGTAAGCCTTTTATACAATAACGAAAACATGCGAAGAATAATGAATTCCAGTACAAATGTGTAACACTTAATACATAATTATTCTGTACGCAGTATACTCAATCAAATTTGTTTACCTTAAAATGTTTATGTCACATCTATTTTGTAACGACTTTGACTCGAAACTACCACATCATCGAAGGCGGACTCATACTTAGAAAAAGTTCATAACGCTTTCATTTTAATTTAGTATAACCATCTTACATACCAACAAAACATTTAGTGGTTTTGAAACAGGATTTATAAGTAAACCATCTAGCGTTCAGGACAACATCATAATTAAGATTGATTAATTAAATCCTTGTTAACCACGTATGATACTCGTATACACCATGTGCATACACGAGTAGTGTGGAGATCATGTAGGCGGAACATCGGTATGTAGATGGTGTTAAATAGTTCATTCACTATGGTTATATTTGTATCTTACCGGAGATAACTGTAGCCTTATCAATAAATAAACATGGATAATATAAACATTGCACGATCGACTGGTCGCTAGTTATCAGCGAGATTGAAAGAGTCTATGCATTAAAAGGGATTATACTCAAGAGTCTGAACAAAAATGGACATCAAAAATGCATTTAAAAGGCTTGCACTTGGTATCATAAGAATGCACGCTATTCCATATAAATGAACACACTGACTTTGAATTCGGAGATATTCTATACCAGGCATGTCTTCGAGTAAACACCAAGAAGCATATTATATAAAACAAACAATTATGATAATTTGCATGGACAAACATAAAAACAACAAATATAGCTATACTGAAAAAAGTAGAGCTTGCAAATTGATAAAACCCAGTTTTATGTTACACTTCTGGTAACTTGTTGGTTATTATTTCACAAACAGTAAAATCGCAGTACGTTTATCGCATGTTAATGCAATGTCTACATTGCTTTGGAATCAATAAATAAATGAATAACTGTCCTTATGTTTTTTTACCATAAATAAAGTAAATCAAGACAAACTCCAGGATTGCTCAACGTTTCGACTGTATTGTCTTCATCAGGAATAATATGTTTTTTGGAAATACCCACTTAAGTAGATCTTTCACATTAGAAATTTCCGTTATTGTCTTCCTTCTCGTGCATGTTATTCGCCTGTAGATGAAGTTACAGACAGTTTCCATGGAATTCAAATCCTGTTATCGTGCGGGTTTGTCCGTAATGTCAATACTCACTAGGCAAAACATATCAAATACCGCTCTAGCAGTCTTAGGGTTCTCATCCATTTACCGTCATCCTCGTAACCGTTAGAGTCCCATAGGCCAACCAAATCACACACCTCCAAAAGCGTAAGAAATCCACTGAATTTCAAACACGTATCATATGCGGAGCAGTTGCCTAGACGAAGTGCGTGCTCTTCGGGATCGAGAGGTTCCGGGTTCAATAATAACACGCGTGCTCCACTCGACCAAGGCGTAAATTTGGTACATGCCAGCTGTGTCTGAACACGTTCGATAGTCTGTGGCTGCCCAGATCGGTTGTGGCTGCACACCCGCCAGGAGAGAAATAGTCTCCCCACGGAGACTCGAAGGCAGGCTTCCATGCGTAGCCCAAAGACCACGGGAAGTCAAAATGTCAAAGGGTGGCTGACCTACTAAAAGCAGCCCTCGAAAATTGGTAACTTTTAACTTATATACAAAAACATAAAAGTCAGCGTTCCTCTGGACTTTATTATAAGGTCGCAAAGTTTCCTTGCAGATACATGTGGTTTGTACATGTGATTTGCAAATTTATAAGATAAACATATGGAAATTTCAGTAAGCGTATAGCACGTTACTTGTAAAATAGTGTAAAAAAATAATTCCAAATTCAAATGCCTATGTCTAGGTGCAGATAAGCGTTTGTGTTTCATGTTGGTTGTAGTACAAGAATATCCACCAACCTTCAAGCAGATTTATTATAATATTTACGGTAGTCAAAAAACAATTCCGCTAATTTGCACTAATTGCGAGATCCGGTTTCGATTTTGACAAAACAACAAACTTTGACTTAAACCATTCATTCCCGTGTTGTCTATGTGTCGGTTGCATTTGTGGTCAGAATTTATAAGCGTAACATTTAATACAATAAAGTTGAAACGAAACGTTTACTATTCAAGCAAACATCACTTTCAGAATGTATTTGCTGATACTTGTTTCGATTATTTGCGGATTTTATACAACTGGTGAGTGTCTTATTAAGTTTTAAATATTGTCTCGGACACTGGTAAACTTCATTTCATTCATATGGAAGCTACCAAGTTAATATATTACTGAGCTTCAAACAAGGGAGATAAACAAGTACTATTTAAACGATGCTCCTGGGATCGAACCCGATACATGTCGCACACGACTCGAACGCTATAAAAAACTGTGTTACATGTATAGTCATAAAATTAACGCTCGAGAGTATTACATGTAGCATTATCTTATTTTACAATGTATTGAGTCAATTTTGTTCATTTGGGGTCTTTCATGTTTTTCGTCTCCTCGAGCTGTTTCATGCCGATAATATCCTTATGGTTTCCTAGAGTTAATGTACATCGCATTTCCACAAGGCCCTATGTGGTTGTAAAGGATGATTTACGCAGTGTCACATTTTACGCACCAATGATATAGCAAGAATCACGTCATTTGACTTGCCTTGCAATATCATTGGCGCTTAAAATGTTACAATGTTGAATTTATTCTATTAAGTGTTGTCAACGACATAGTGCTGGTTAAGGTGGACTAGTGGTCTATTGGTAAGGGCTACTGACTGCTGATCTGAAGGGTGTGGGTTCGATCCCTACTCCAGACGGTCAAAAAGTGAAATGCTTTTCAGTGTTCCCCACCTAACATAACTAAACTTACTAACAGTCTTTCGGACGAGACGTTAAGCGATTTCCCGTGTATGATGCTTTACATCGGCACGTAAAAGAACCAGAGATGCTTCTAGAATTGGATCATCTGTAGCATGCACTATCACCCAAACACTAAAGTGACTAGCCTCTACTGGGGGCCTCGCCCATATGGATTATCCGGTGGCGAGGATAAATAAAAGCAAAATAATAATAAAAAAGTGCTGGTTAAAAAGCGATACATAAGATTTTTGTACATTAGATCTAGTATTTTTAATGTACCGCGCTATATAAACGATTACTGTTTTTATACATAGTTTTATTTCCTATTCAAGAGCTTGCACAACTACCAATACAATCATGTATTTCGAAATTACTAACTCATTGTCAAACTGCGTTCAAAGTTCCCGCCCAACGATATTGATAAAAACTTACGCTATTTCGAGTATTAATTTATCAAAGTGTAATCTGTTAAAAATCGTTGAGAAATTCTTGATTTAATTCAATGAAAACAGCATGTTTCTTCTGTGAGTATTTTTGTACATTATGCATCACATTGCCTGTTAATTTCGGTGAAACGTTTGGTAGAGAATAAAAGTATACGCTGCAGGCATGTATTCTAGCGCCTTTTAACTAACTAGAAATTCAAGCCCTCGGGCAAATTATGTCGAGCCTCGGCGCGCGTTGAAAAAAGCACCAATTCAAATGTGCAAAGTTACATTTAATCCCACCATGCATAAAGAAGAAATTATCCGTATAAACGTCAAGTTGACCTATGACTTTCAACAGTGACCATTGCGAGAGGTACCTGGGATTGCTCATGACACTTTGTCTTATGGAGGTTAACATTCATGCCAACTATAAGAAAGACTGGCCAATGCATGAAAAGGTCCATAGTCCGGACAAGCTTCAATTTTACCTTTGACCTCAAACTGTGACCTTGACCTTGGAGATAGTAATCTGGGGGTTGGGCATAACCTGGAGGTTAATATTGATGCCAAATATTAGGAAGATTGGTAAATGCATGACAAAGTTATGGTCCGGACAAGCTTCAACTTGACCTTCGACCTCCAACAGTGGTATTTGGTATGACACTCATGCATCGAAAGGGCGACTAAGACTCGCTCACCGCAAGCGGGCTCGACATTAATGACATTAATTTTGGAATATTGACAATCCTTTTCGTTTCGTGTATATCGTTTATTCGCAAAATTAGTTAAGGCCCTACAGCCGAGCACAGAAAAATATACGAGTTGGTACAATGATCAATATAATTATAAGTGTGTGTGTTCGTTTACGTCAGATGGTGCACGGATACCTTCTAGATGTGACATCACCATAGAGAAGAATGGTCAAGTGTTTAATGATACTGGAACAGTTGTTGTTACACCGGGTGAGCTGACACAAGTCAGCTGTAAGGCCGAGTGTTCGGGACCTGGTCCAACACCAGCACTCAAGTGGTATAAAGGCACCAGCCTAGTCAGACGATTTGTTGGAAGGTAGGTTTATTCCTTATTTATGTATATAAACCGATTTCGATAACATGGATTTCTTGGTTGAGCGCATTCAAAGCGTTTAGGGGAGCGTGTTTTGTTATCGGATTAGAGCAAAATTGCACCAATTTACTGAATGAAATCATTATAGCAACGTGTTATATTCAATAGCCTCTATGGCTAAGTGGATATGTTCGTCAGTGACATAATTATGTTTGTCGTTAGAAAGAGTTGGTTTTGAGTTCAAGCCCAGCAGAAGTCGTCTTTTTTACTTTGCATAATTTATCATATTATTTTATTTTTTATTCAATATAATATGACATAGATCAATACATGTATTCAATATATAGACGTGTTCGTCTGGTACGATGTTTAAACATTTTGCCTGTATGTATTTGACATTTTTGTGGAAGTTTCGATTTCCTGAGTTAACTTTCTTTTTACCATGAATTTAAGTTAATAACTTTTATCTGCCTGATTCCATAAAACAAAACAAAATAACAATTATAAGCAATGAATTATCTATATGCGTTAAAAAAATAGAGACAGTGTGTGGGTTGAACCTAAAACGTTATTCCATTGGTATTTGAAACTATCTGCTCTGCCAACTGCGCTGTGATTGCAATTGAAAATTGTGTGCTTTTTGTAGCCTTATAAAGAGTTTGTATGCATGTTATCAAAGCTGGATCACCTGTATTATGTTTATGTTATAGCCTCAGACTCTAGAGCGGTCCTCCATAGAGCAACATATAATGTATATGGTGTAACCTCTCCAGTCTCCAGAGCGGTCCTCCATAGAGCAACATATAATGTATACGGTGTAACCTCTCCAGTCTCCAGAGCGGTCCTCCATAAAGCAACATATAATGTATACGGTGTAACCTCTCCAGACTCCAGAGCGGTCATCCATAGAGCAACATATAATGTATACGGTGTAACCTCTCCAGTCTCCAGAGCGGTCCTGCATAGAGCAACATATAATGTATACGGTGTAACCTCTCCAGACTCCAGAGTGGTCCTCCATAGAGCAACATATAATGTATACGGTGTAACCTCTCCAGAGCGGTCCTCCATAGAGCAACATATAATGTATACGGTGTAACCTCTCCAGAGCGGTCATCCATAGAGCAACATATAATGTATACGGTGTAACCTCTCCAGAGCGGTCCTCCATAGAGAAACATATAATGTATACGGTGTAACCTCTCCAGAGCGGTCATCCATAGAGCAACATATAATGTATACGGTGTCTCTCCAGTCTCCAGAGCGGTCCTCCATAGAGCAACATATAATGTATACGGTGTAACCTCTCCAGACTCCAGAGCGGTCCTCCATAGAGCAACATATAATGTATACGGTGTAACCTCTTCCGAGCTGTCCTCCATAGATCAACAAGGTCTTTTTAGCCACACAGTCATTTTGGTCCAGAAGTAACCATTTACAATAAAGTTTACCTGTCTAGGACAACAACATCTGTGTTACAACAATACCTGATGGGTTTCTCGATGGATATTGCTCTAGAGAGGGTTTACTGCACAAGTCATTGTATGTATATTCAATTGTTCATATTTTATATCACACAGAGTGTACCAGGTCAGGACGACGTTTGAGAGGAGGAATGTACTGACTATAAGGAACATGTTATGGCGAGATACGGGAGATTACTATTGTAGAGGATGGATTCCTGGTGTAGGAATGAGGGAGAAGGCGGTCACACTAGCTTACCGTACGTAGATAAAATTGTACATATTTCATATCGAATTTACAAGTACCATAACACAACACAAGTTACCCTTGATAGAGCCTGACTTAGAATTTTGTTATGACGGGAAACCAAGCCTTTACAACACTAAGATTATTAACTTAAATGATAATAAAAGCAATTCTGATAACGCCATTGACAATTCTAACAGCACCATGCTTGCAAATCGTGTTAAAGAAAATAAAACAAACCCTATACTTCGTGTTTTGCTAGTTTTACAATAGGTGATAACTATTTGTCCACCTACAGGTTGCCCAAATTCCGAACATTTATGCGATGGAGGCAAGTGTATAGACCAGAATAAACTGTGTGATGGTATAACAGATTGCACAGATGGAACCGATGAGAGGAATTGCAGTAAGTTTGATTTTTAAAACAATGGCTACTTGTCCAGAAATAAAACGTAATCGTGAGAGCTCGGCAATTTCCCTTTGTCTCCGGTAAATATATATTGCAATGCATAAAGGCCGAGGTAATCAAAATGAAATGTAACGGCGTTTGTTTCCGTTCCCGCGATATCATTTAGGGATGATGTAGATAGGTTGGGACACTTATAAAATCAAGGTTTTAACAGAGTTACGTAATACATGTATCTAAACACACATGTAGCTAGATCTGGTGAATTAAAACACTGAGCGGCTTACAATGGTACAGTAATGCATACAGTGTGATATTAGAACATCAATAATTATTCTGAAATTATTTTTCTATTATATCATGTATGAATGATTCTGTGTTCGTACGTTTATTTTTCATACTCGATAGCAGTTATTTGCCGGTCAGCTTTCTGTTGAAATATGGCAGGCATACGAGTGCCTCCATTCGTACAAGAATTCGGGTCGCCAGATTAGACGGCAAGCGCGCTAATCTTTGAGCTACGGAGGCATTCTATGACTACTAGTATATAAATGTTATTTTAGATCAGTGTCAATCCAATCACTTTGAATGTGACGGAGGAACGTGCTATCCAGATACAATGAGATGTGATAACTCACACGATTGCTTCGACGGAACTGACGAACTAGATTGCGGTAATGTATTAATTGAAATTGTATATAGTATAATATAATTCTTTCATTCTTGTTGTATTCGCATGTTATCAAATAATTCAGTCATATCGATCATAGAATTGTATACCTAACCATTTTTCATGAATATAAAATTGAACCAATACAGTCATGTACTAGCTTGAACAATATTACAATGTACTACTTTTATTAGTACACTTTCAAAACGCCTCACATGACTTAAAGTCAAAACTCGCAAATTTTTTTTATGTAATTGAAAAATCAGTTTTCGGGGTTGTTAATTAATCTTTCCTACATATATTTCAATTTAGTTTGTAATAAAATGTTATCTTATTACTTTCTGGACATCCTGCAAGCGCACTCACCCTATGTGTGGGATTTTCAATGCAACTGGTTAAATATTGCTTTGTACATGTTGGTCGGTTTGTCTGTGGGTATGCCAAACGGTTTCAGTTCAACGGCCCAATAACGCTTAACCCTAGAATCCTCAAACATTATATTATAGTTGTTAGTCACCAACAGTAGGTACGGATTTCTGTCTAATGCGGTCCCTCGCCGCCCTCCAAACTCGACGCACGACAACACGGCACGACACGACGACGGACGGCAATGCGATACGACACGACGACGCACGACAACACGACACGACGACGGACGGCAATGCGACACGACACGACGACGGACGGCAACACGACACGACACGACGACGGACGGCAACACGACACGACACGACGACGGACGGCAACACGACACGACACGACGACGGACGGCAACACGACACGACGACGGACGGCAACGCGACACGACACGACGACGGACGGCAACACGACACGACACGACGACGGACGGCAACACGACACGACACGACGACGGACGGCAACACGACACGACGACGGACGGCAATGCGACACGACACGACGACGGACGGCAACACGACACGACACGACGACGGACGGCAACACGACACGACACGACGACGGACGGCAACACGACACGACACGACGACGGACGGCAACACGACACGACGACGGACGGCAACGCGACACGACACGACGACGGACGGCAACACGACACGACACGACGACGGACGGCAACACGACACGACACGACGACGGACGGCAACACGACACGACGACGGACGGCAACACGACACGACACGACGACGGACGGCAACACGACACGACACGACGACGGACGGCAACACGACACGACGACGGACGGCAACACGACACGACGACGGACGGCAACACGACACGACACGACGACGGACGGCAACACGACACGACACGACGACGGACGGCAACACGACACGACACGACGACGGACGGCAACACGACACGACGACGGACGGCAACGCGACACGACACGACGACGGACGGCAACACGACACGACACGACGACGGACGGCAACACGACACGACACGACGACGGACGGCAACACGACACGACGACGGACGACAATGCGACACGACACGACGACGGACGGCAACACGACACGACACGACGACGGACGGCAACACGACACGACACGACGACGGACGGCAACACGACACGACACGACGACGGACGGCAACACGACACGACGACGGACGGCAACGCGACACGACACGACGACGGACGGCAACACGACACGACACGACGACGGACGGCAACACGACACGACACGACGACGGACGGCAACACGACACGACGACGGACGGCAACACGACACGACACGACGACGGACGGCAACACGACACGACACGACGACGGACGGCAACACGACACGACACGACACGACACGACGACGGACGGCAACACGACACGACGACGGACGGCAACACGACACGACACGACACGACGACGGACGGCAACACGACACGACACGACACGACACGACGACGGACGGCAATGCGATACGACATCCGTCGAACTATACAATTATCTGCGAACTATTATTCACGAAAGGACGAATTTTTGTTATATCAAACTACAACAGCATCCCGTGTGTATTATTATTGTAGACTGTGGATCTAAGTTTACATGTAAGTATGGTGGTTGGTGTGTTGAGCAGAGCAAAGTATGTAATGGTGTTCCTGACTGCTTCGGTGGTGAGGACGAATCCAACTGCAGTAAGTTAACACTTTTGATTTTGGCTGGGTTTTGGCGCTAACTATAGTCTAGTCAGGTTCGTTTATCTGCGCATGTCTGGGTTCTCCAGACGCTGAAACATATGATTGTGCTTGGGTAGTTTCAAGATGACGCAGTTTAAACAAGAATAAAAGCGAGCTAGTGATGGTTCGACCATAGTTTAACCAATGGTTTTCGCTGTCTCAAGCTGAGCTCAATAACCAGGATTCTTTGCCGAGGCAGACCAATTGAAGACAAGGTTTCTTGTGCCTTGAATATTGTAGTCCAGGGCTTGTCTTGCAATGTTTGGTTGTTGGTTTATAAGCTTTGTTACCAATATTGTGGATTGTAGCCGAAATTAAATACTCAGACTAACTTTTCTTCTAGCTTACTGTCCAGATCATCAGTATCACTGTGGAAACCTGGAGTGCATTAATAAAGACTTCGTTTGTGACATGGTCAAAGACTGTACGAATGGACAGGATGAGAAAAATTGTTAGTATTGTTTTTGTATACCGACATTTCTGTTTTTAGATGGCATAAACATTTGTCCCCTTAGCAACCCAGGTTGAAATACTGGTTACATCCTTCCATAGTATTGTCAACTGCCATGCTCTTCACACTTGAATAGTTGTTTGTACAATGACTAGTTAGTACCGGTTTTTATTAACTGATCGGATGAATTATTTTGTAAGATAATTTACTTAGAAAAGCTTACGTGTACGAAACAAATGGAATGTTTCGGACTAAATTTTGCATTCAGTATTCTGGCTCAAATATCGGTCTTGACTGACTCATGTGCCCGAATGTCGGAGTAGGGCATTGTGTTTTTGTAGATGTTCAATTTTTTCTTGTTCATTTTTATGTTTTTTCCATGTGACTTTTACTTGTAATCGGAAGTATTTATTATTATTGTGTGTTAGTTTTTGTACCTTTCGTACTGTGTTGTACTATGTTGAGTGCTGTCTTCCCTGTCTGAATTATTATTTATCTTTTTGTTGTTCATTGATTCAGGTTGTGCGGATGGATTTCAATGTAACGATGGTACATGTTTGGATTTATCTGCTAAATGTAATGGTACCCGGGAATGTATGGATGGCGAAGATGAACCTAATGTCTGTGGTAAGGAACACAATTGGCAATTCAAACGTTTAATTAATGGGGATATTCACATTCTTTCATTTCCCTTTTCAGTTTACTAATGTACCTACATGTATTGTGTGCAACAGATGTCTATGTTGAATGCTACTCGTCGTATAGCTTGAAAGTCGGCTAATAACATTTGTTTGAAACTTTGATGGAAGACTGTTCAATTAAAGCCGACGGAAATGGTGTTTTACTTAATATAGTGTGTTTTTCTATGACTTAAAGTTTCAAGTGTTCATTTTATACTTTACATACAGTTTACTGTGCGGGTGGATTTCAATGTAACGATGGTACATGTTTGGATTTATCTGCTAAATGTAATGGTACCCGGGAATGTCTGAATGGTGAAGACGAACTTGATGTCTGTGGTAAGTTTAACGTTTGTCTTCTTCCTTGAAAATGGTCTTAGCTCTCGTGACAATACATTGCTATTATATAACTAACACTGTATTGTCACGAATACAGGCCAACCCGCACAGTGGAAAACAACACGACAGATTGCATTTTCCGTATCATTATTAACCTGCGGTTATATGGTTGCCAAAAGTAAAATGACCATGGAGGGGCACGTGACATGTTCTCGATGGTTTACGATTTCAAAAAAAAATATCCAAAAAAAGAAGCATTTTGTAAGAATGTCGTGAGCCAGACTAATTCCATTATTCCATGCGGATAACATCGGTCTTTATCGCATTACAACAGTTTATTTACCAAAGAAAGCAGAACTATTCCGAAATTTCACTTTGAACGCGAGACCACGAATCTAAACAGCAGGTGTCTGCAGCTGCATAAGATTCCCAGTCAGTAATAAATATAGTGGGCAATGCACTACATCCCGTAGAGAACACATCGCTAGATTAACAGAAGCATGGTATTGATACATGATTTTTTTCTCTCTAATTCTTTTGAATTTGTTCATTCGTTCGGCACATACATTTAACACAACCAAATAATTGGAAGATAACCGGTATTGTCCGATTGTACATGTATTGGAATTATTTTGACAGAAACATTAATTTAAACTTACACCGGAATAAATTCGAATTGCATCCAAACTGCAAAAAACACATCCTAAACAATATAACTAAATTACAAGGCCGCAGGTAATCACCCGCAGGAAACTATTTGACTTGTACATGTCTGGTTTTCCGAATCCGTATCATGCCTGTCTGACGTGTTATATGCCAAACATTATGTCAAATCAATGACGTCATGACGTAAACATTTACCTTTTTATGAATGGACGTCGCGTTATATAGAGAATAATAGGTTAGTGCCGTGGATGAAAAAGTTTATCTGGCAAGGCGGAGGAATTTATCGGGTGAGGCGTAGGCGAATCCGATAATATCCGCAGCCGAGCCGGATTCCTCCGCCTTGCCAGATAAACGTTTTCATCCACGGCACTAACCTATTATTGGACATACTGTTTGGCATATAACACGCCAGACGGCCCAATGGATCAACATACTGTAGTGATATTCCGTATACATATTATTATAGCATAAAAACGGTGATTTTGCCAATACGTTAACGTAAAGATTCACGCGCTGTTGGTGTCAAGTTTTAGGTATGCTTATTTCAGGGCCCCGCCAACGTATATAATTGATATACAGCGTCATATGAGCTGTAATTCCTATTTTATTTGTAACTACTAATTAATGTTCTATATAAAAACGGTGATTTTGCCCATACGTTAACGTAAAGATGCACGCGCTGTTGGTGTCCAGTTTTACGTATGCTTATTTCAGGGCCCCGCCGACGTTAGCATGCAGAGTCCCCCGGGAGCCCTGACGGGCTTGGGGACCAACCATCCCTCAGGACTCTGCAGATGTTATAGCACGAAAAAGCATGCGTTTACTCTACATTATAAAGGTTGTACCAATCATATTTATGGTGTATGAAATCGTGAAATAACTTTTATATCACAAATTTCCCATGTGTTTGATACAATGTGTATAATATTATGGTATTTTGGTTCAGGTTGTGTGGATGGTTTTCAGTGTAACGATGGTACATGTTTGAACATGTCTGCTGAATGTAATGGTATAGTGGAGTGTCCTGGAGGAGAAGATGAATCAGATACTTGTGGTAAGGAAATATCTAATGAATACAGAAATCTTAAAGCACCATTATCTCTCCCAAAACTTGTTTTCCGATCATCCAGTAAATACAAGGAATTAGGATGTTTTTCACAAATGACCAATAATTGACGACAGAATGTTCACTATATCTGTCGAAATAGTATGCCAAAATCACATCTAAGTAAAATGTATGGAATACAAAATATTAACTGTGCAGGCGTTGCTTCCCTTAGACTATAACTCATGCGTTATTTTCTCTACAAACCAACTGGATGCTGTTTTTCGGTTTCTTCAATCTCACGATGTTTTCCACTCAACTAAAGTGTTCCAAATGCAGCATTCTGCAAAAAGGCTTATGCTTTTTGAAAATAGCCGTTTAGGGCTTGATGATGCTTCAAGGAATAGGTTACGTGCAGTCGGCCGTTTGTTCAAGGAAGATATAACATCACGTTTAGTAGCCGTGGTCTGCTTCGAGTGCGAGAGATCATAGGACGGGCATGCCCAAGTCGTAGAAATGGTACTGGTCCGGTATACATTTGTATCTCCCTTGTTGATGCTCAGCATAGTTAGTTCCAGGTAACTGCTTGTTTGCCCTGTGTTAAGATAATGTGATTGTTTAGTTTCCATATGAGTGAAATACTGGTATGGAATGAGTTAATTATTTATTTGTATTCTTATTTTAAAATGTTACCATTGCAGCATATTGTCCAAGTAATGAATTCCATTGTGGATTTCGTGAATGTATCTCAATGTCACAGCTGTGTGATAGCAAGCCTGACTGTCGGGATGGCTCGGATGAACAAAACTGTCGTACGTATTTATGTTTTATTATTCAAAGTCAACAGTGTGCCATACATTACGGGATGAGGATTTAGGCTTGCTTGAACTACCCATTTTTGGGGTTCGTTCTAGTAGTCTGTTTGTTGTTGCTGGTTTTGTGATTGTCTGCGCCTGTTCGTTTCCATGACAGTATAGTCACTATAATATATTGATAATTCTATGGGGTGGTTCCCAAACACTGTAACCTTTAGCCAATCTTAACTAATCATAATTAAAATGATTTATCAAATAACGCTTTCTTGCTTTCAGTTCAGCTTGTGATATGATGCAGAGCCAGATGTATCGTTGAAATAACTAACAATTTCTTACCGTATTTTTACAGCATGTACTGGCTTTCAGTGTGCAAATGGAACATGTCTTAGCAAAGATCGTTTATGTGATGGTGTACAGGATTGTACGGAGTTCGGTGAGGATGAAAAAGTTTGTGGTAAGCATAAAAAATATGTTATGTATTTTTTAGTCCCCTACCGGTTTTCATAGCTTTATGAAACTTGGTATGTGAGTAGGGGCCAATAAGGAGATTACGCATGTCAACCTATTGTTTGATGTGAACAAAATTTGTAGTTGCTATGGGGACGGACATAGTGGAAATACTTAACACTGTAGATCCTGTCTTAACTCGATTCGTTTCCGAGCTAGGTTTATCAAACTTGGCATGTGGCCAATAAAGAGAGTATTTGGATGTCTGAGTTTTCTTTATTTATTCTGAGACAAAATGTGGTTGCTATGGAGGCGGAAATAGTGAAAATACTTTATTTTAACTGGCCCTGGATACGTGGGGTGATCAAAGAAGACATGAGTAAAATGCTGTAAAATGACAATGAATAGCAATAAGGGAAGTTGTATTCACATTTACAAAATATGCTTTCTCCCTCTCCTGAGTTTCATAAATATGCATACAATGTTTTGTTTCTCAATTCATAAGTATACGTATATATATGGCAAGGTTTCTGATAACAATTTTATTTTCAGAATTGACCTAATATATAAACTTAATGACGTTTGCACTGTTCCAATAGTACAAGTACCTTTTTATATTCAGTTTTCGAATTTCCTTATAAAATGGACATTCAAACTAAAAATGACACTCATCTTCAACGACATTACACAACCTACATTCATTGCATTTTCATTCATTCTATGGTACTTGTACAGGCTTGTACCACCTACTGGTTACGATACATATTTGTGTGAAAGACACAATGAAAGCAAAGTTACTATATACATGTGGTGTATATTATTGACTGACACGGTAAACGATTCTGTATCATATTTTGGGCAACAGACTTGTGCTCTATCATCTGTGATAATTAACCTTTTGCATGTGTTCTGCAACTGATTTATTCTTGTACCCGACCTTTCATCGACTTAATTTATAAAATGTAGTTTGTTTTCTCTTACAGAATACTGTTCGGCAGATCAATTCCAATGTGACGCTTTCAGCTGTATAAACAATACGCAGAGATGTGACCGAGTAAATGATTGTCCATCTGGTATTGATGAATTCAACTGTAGTAAGTGTTTTTCCGCTGATAAAGTAGTAATTTAAGTTTTAAAGTTTTAAAACACCTAATAAGGAATTCTGTGTTTTTACTTTTTATTCAGTTTTCAGATACATATAGATACATCAAAAAAACAGTACAATGCACACAACAACAACAACAATTAACACAAGATAAGTAATATTTGTTTGATTGAATTGTCATGTGGTTATTAGTATGTGTACTGAATTGTTTCTTAAAGAGGGTGGTTTGATATTTGATCAGAGGAGAAAAAGAAGAAAGGAAAAAAGGAAAAACGATAAGGGGGGGGATAGAAGAAAAAAAAGGAGTTTGAAGGAAAGATAAAGATCTTGTGAAAAAGATCTTGTGAGCCTTTAAATCAATTTAAGAAAAAAAAAATTATTTTTACATTTTTGTTTTGTGTAAGTGTTGCGTTATCACGCTAGGCATTAAATCTGTTCCATTTTGTTTCGAATATTTCTAGTTTATCTTTGTGTATTGCAATGATTTTTTCGATGGATATATGTCTTGCGAGGTAATGTTTGAATGGTTCTATGTTAGGAATTGTTTTATTGTATTTAGAAGAGCTGATGTAGTATTTTGCTAATATTAAAATAAAGTTGGTAATGTTTTTTATTTTGCTGTCTTTTTCGTTTTCCATTCCTAGTGTTATTGTTCTGTAGTTCATTAAGTTAACATTAATGTTTTTACTATTCAAATAGTCCTGTATGTTAAGCCAAAAATGTTGGATTGATTGGCATTCCCAAAAGAGATGTCTTTGTGTTTCTGTGTGCATCAAACAGAAGTCACACAATCTGGAACTTGTTATTTTGCATTTATAAAGATAATCGTTATTTGGTGTTAATTTCATTAAGAATTTATATTGATATTCTCTTAGTTTGGTATCTATGGTGCAGTTTAATGGTGTTGTAAGTATATTTTTCCATAAGATCGTTTTTTCAGGAAATTCATCTTCCCATTTTTTGAGTGCTTTGGCATTAATCTTTTTTGTTTTAATTTGTTTTTCATACAATATTTTATTTCCAGTTTTACTAAGTTTTATTTTGTCTAATAGGTGTTCTGGTCTAAAATGTAGTTTGTTTTCTCTTACAGAATACTGTTCGGCAGATCAATTCCAATGTGACGCTTTCAGCTGTATAAACAATACGCAGAGATGTGACCGAGTAAATGATTGTCCATCTGGTATTGATGAATTCAACTGTAGTAAGTGTTTTTCCGCTGATAAAGTAGTAATTTAAGTTTTAAAGTTTTAAAACACCTAATAAGGAATTCTGCAGTATTACATTTATTTTCATATTCAAGTAGAAATCTATACCCGAAACTTTTAGTAAAGTTCTCACTTTTCTTAAAGTTTTTAATCGATGCTAATACGAGCTACTTTCTTAATTATCTAACTACAATTATGTTCTAAGTGCTTACATTTGATATGAAAGCTAATTTGCAGATTACGGAAATGCAACCCCAATTACGTAACTTTATAGGTTACTAAGATTCACCTGAATGTCTACCAATCTACGTGCTGGATCATACATGTATGTATGTCGAGATTTAAAATACAATATTGATTGATTTCAAGGTGGCACTTCAGTGTAGTTATCATTCGTAATTACCTCCCTTTATCGTTAATTATGCACGAAATTCAAAGTCCATCGCGTATCATTCATTGCAGGGTGTGTATACTATAAAGACTTGCTTGATATAACTATTTTTTGGGGATATGGATGGTTCGTTCTATGTCTGACTGGCGTGCGTGTCTAGGCGTTGCCACCGTTTCTTTGTTGCTTGGGATTGTCTGTGTGCTACAGTATTAAGTGTGTATTTGTTATATTTCTTGATTAGCTTGCTACAGTGATCAGTTTCGATGTGGTGGAGGGAGTAACCAGTGTGTGAATACAACATATATTTGTAACGGGGTTGCCGATTGTTTGAACTCTGCTGATGAAGAAGGATGTCCATTAGGTTTGTATAATATATTTAATAGTAAAAGTAATATAACATACTTGTATTAAGTACATTTATGAGTAAAACGTGTTTCCATTTGCTGAGCACATCAGCTGATGAGGAATCAAAATAAGTAAACAATGACATTTATCTGTCCTCTATGTTAATTCCTTTGACCGAATAAATAAACGTTTCATCAATGCTTATAAGAGACCAGTGCAAAGTCAGTTGCAAGAACGTGTCGAAACATATATTTGGATTCTACGTTTATTCGTTCATGTACATTAATATTTGAATGGGGTTATTTTTATCACCTAACCTGCGGCCCTGTAGTGCTGTTCAGTAAGGTTATGTGATAAAAATATTCTTATATTCGTGCTCATTACATACGACTTTTATTAAACTTATCGACAAAAAAATGATGACATGTAATTATCACTCATGCAAGATCCTCTATTTCTCTTGTATAGAGTGCGGGACAGATGAGTACCGATGTTTGGATGGTTCAAATTGTATAGCAGATGTCTGGAAGTGTGATGGACAGGCTGATTGTGAGGATCGGTCAGATGAATGTGACGGTAAGTCCCTGTAGGAGTAATGTCATGTTAGGATAATGTGACGGTAAGTCCCTGTAGGAGTAATGTCATGTTAGGATAATGTGACGGTAAGTCCATGTAGGAGTAATGTCATGTTAGGATAATGTGACGGTAAGTCCATGTAGGAGTAATGTCATGTTAGGATAATGTGACAGTAAGTCCATGTAGGAGTAATGTCATGTTAGGATAATGTGACGGTAAGTCCATGTAGGAGTAATGTCATGTTAGGATAATGTGACGGTAAGTGCATGTAGGAGTAATGTCATGTTAGGATAACGTAAGAGTTATGTTTTATTTAATGTGTAAAAAGAGTTAACATCCATTGTCTTAACAGGTATTTTAAAGTAGTTTAGCATTGCAATTAAAGATGTGTATATATATATCCTAACTGGACTGTAGGTTGTCAAGTTTAGAAGCTGTTCAGTTTTGTCGTGTTTTCTTACACAATTTTGGCCTGGTGTGTAGCCCGATAAGCCATAACAGTCATACCATTTTTTAAGCGTAGCAGTTTGAATCATTCTGAATTACCTCCCCTATCACTGCGTTTAGACGTAATGGCAACCAGGTTGCTTACAATGCATTCTCGTCAATTTTGTGAACAAGCGACTGCAACTTGAAACTTCTCGGCCGACTTAAAGTTTGTAAATGTCATTTAATCATTTGGAGGAACCTTAATATTTAATAACGATTTATAACATGTATATTTCAGCTTGTTACGTATTTCCGTTTATTTGCAACAATGGTCTATGTATCGATAATTCAACAAGATGTGATAATATGCCTGACTGTCCAGGTGGCGAGGATGAAGAGAATTGTGGTTCAAGTAAGCATTGAGTAATATTACCCCTCACTTTTTTCCTAATGTTAATTTCCCACAGGAACACGTTGGCAAACGGGACCATTTGTTCTGTAATGTTCACGGTACCACATGTCCTTTCAACAACATTTTTTTGGGGAGGGGTAATAAAATAAATTTCACATGCTTTTGTGGACAATAGTAAAATGTAAGTCTTTGGAATGTACTGTCACCGTCCTTAACAATTTTACTGTAACCTCCACACCATGTTATATGTATGTAATACGAGTATTGTTGAAAGTATGTGGTGTGTGTGAAGAATAGTTAAAACATAGTAATACCGATACATGTGTATTGTATTAACTTCACACCCAAATCACAAATACACAGAATATTATCTGTATTTATAGTTAACCCTATTTTTTGACCAATCAAAAGCCAGAGATTTTCAAATTTTTGAACCAATAATCCATTATTTGCACCAACCTGTTTATAATTCTCATAACTTATCTATATGTATAAATATTACAGGAGTTTGTCTGGAGGGTACGTCGATGTGTAATGACAACAGTAATTGTCTGACCTCTAATCAATGGTGTGATGGTGTACCAGATTGTAATGATGGGTCTGATGAGGAGTTTTGTGCTGTACCATACGCTTAATGGTAATCTTATGTCTTTGTTTGAAATCATGAAAATTTAGTACATTTGTGGGCAAAAAACATTACATGGAACTTTGTTGTACAGTCATGTCTCAATACAATGACGGTGTGTGTTCCCGGGCAAAATGTCGTTCTAACAAATACGTCAGTACAGTCATGTCTCAATACAATGACGCTGTGTGTTCCCGGGCAAAATGTCGTTCTAACGAATACGTCAGTACAGTCATGTCTCAATACAATGACGCTGTGTGTTCCCGGGCAAAATGTCGTTCTAACGAATATGTTCATGTGCTAAATTAATACATGATTTAAAACATTGTTTCCTATTAAATGATGTCAGTATAGGAATTTGCCAGTGTATCAGGCCCCTGCAATCTCCCAAATAATCTCAATTTGAGGTAAATCTCATCTCACATATTGTCATTCGTGAAGTAATTGCCATGGGAGGCTGGACTTAAAATTGGCATATCAAAACAGACACATTAATCTGAGTTTACTACTGTAACAGTAAAATGTCAAGATCACGAGCTTCTGATAAATCTAAAATCAGACTCTGATTTGAGCATAATATCAATTTAGCTGAGATTTCTACTTGAGATGCTTCGGGAGATCGGGGTCTGGTGTCGTTATATCGAATGTGGCAGGAATTAATTTGGTGACTGATGTGGATGGCTGAGCTCAACATTTAGCACACCCATGAACCTACCGACACCGTAATCATTCTGTCACATTGCCCAGAGCTGAACAAGAACAATGTATGCCGAGCATAGCCTTTATTTGCCAGTCAGCTTTATGCTGAAATATGGCAGGCATATATGTGTGCCCCCACCCGGATTTGAACCCGGATCGCCCGATTAGACAGCAAGCGCGCTAACCATTGAGCTACGGAGGCCACATTCATTATGCAAAACACATAGTAGATGCCTAGAATCCTGTTAGCCATATTTTATTTTATGTCAACATTTACATTGGCCTTGTCCTTTAACTTACGACCACAAACAAATTTAATAGGGGTTGTCTCCTGTTAAGTTTGAAGGTCCTTGGTTATGGATTTAAGTCAGTTGGTCTAGCCTTTATCAGTAATGGTCAATCTACCTTGACCATTGACCTACTGACCTCAAAATCAATTAGAACCATCGACTTTGCATACAATTTGTTGTATATTGAGTTGTATAATAACATCGCACATGTTACACTAACTCAGAATGTTATACATTCAGTCAGGACTCGAAGAAAACTTACTTTATAAAATGCATATTTTAAAACTAATAAAACATACTTACAATGCGTTTTCTGAGGAACAAACCGTATGGTCTACCATCCAACATTTACACACAATATAAATCTGATTGATACATATACAGTGTATTAACTAACTACACTATAGGGATAATAGAGCTCTACTTTATTTGTTTGCCGTTGATAAATATTTAATACATTTTTTTATTTCTATTCCAGGTATGGTGCTGTGATACATTTCTTATACATGAACGTACTTGAATACTGCTACACAGAGCAGAACACAATCGTAACTTCTCGGGTTTTTTCCGTCATGAATCCGGAAGATGTTACGTCAGTAATGTCCGAGGGGTCACGATTGTGCAGAACATTGTGTATGAGGTGTATTGAAAATATCCCATTGAAGAATTCATTGATTTTACTACTATAGGAGTTACCTCCCTTTGTTTTTGTACTAAAGTTTAGATTCCCCTACAAACTTATCGCAAATCAACCTATATATACCACTCATCTTTCTCTCATGTTTAATATTTACTATATTGTCATGTTTTGATGTATGTACACGCACCTATTCATTGAATATATGTGGTTAACTAGTGTCATTTTGTTGTGTCATTGTGTAAATTGTGTACTGTTTATTGATGTTCTCATGGGCTTTTTGAACTTTGAAATAAACGTCCAAACATATACTAATAGTTGGTGATTTTGCATTGTGTTGCAATCTTTGACAGTATTTTTCGTTGTAAGCTGAATCAATTGGCCTTTTCGTCTGGGCTGTTTCATGGAGCAGGTTGTAGTCTGGTTCCAGTTCCAAGATTATAGCACTACTATAGTTCTACTACTGCACTAATTGTTGGGACGAGAACCAGACTACACCCTGCTCCGCGAAAAAGCCCAGTCAAAAAGAACTAATTTCGTTACATTGCCGTCGCGACTTACACAACGCTACTAGAACAATCCATCATTCTGTTAATGACCATTTTAGTGTGACATTATTTATAATGATATTAATAAGGCTAAAAAAACTCACATATGGTTCACGTTACTTACCCTTCCTAAGTTTTAAGACCATACCTGGTTTTTTAATAATTATTTAGGCTTCTGATACTTCCAAAAATGGTTTTAATCTGGTTAATATTTGAAATAAATGAAAATGACGATTTTTAAGAGTTAAGTGAAAATGACAACTATATGATACGGGCGAAAACTAGCATAGTTAGACAACATGTAATGATTGAATGGTCATGGTCGAGACATTTCAAGGTAATTGTAACTTTAAATTCTAACCGATCCATATAGTTTGTTGTAAGTGTGGCTGGTATACAATAATGATCTTACTTGACCTTAAGTTAAGGACAACCAAATGACATCACACCATGTTAAACTCTTGGTCAGTTACAGGCAATATGATTGGCTATCACTATTCTCCAATTAAATTAGAGCAATATTGAATACCACCCCTGAACCACCTATGTTTATTATTTGGCCTATTAGATGACACTATGTTATAACGGACCCTTTGTGCATGCTTTACATATTATACATTCATCTTATTTTGCTTGTTTAACATATTTGACACAATGACACATTTGCCGCTACAAATTACCAATAAAATATGTTTATAACTGATTGGTTCTTACAATTATTTTTTTATCCGAGAATTAAATTAAAATACAAAGTAGATGTTTATCGATCCCCTGTGGTTATCATATAGGTACACAAAAGGTAGTAAACAAGGCTTGGAAATACTATGAAAACCAGATTTTCAAGGTAGGGCAGCATTCTTTGGCACAAATGGATCCTGTTTTGTAACTGTGGCCTTGACACGATATCACTATATCTCATTCCTTGCTGGATTTAGATAGTGGAAATAGTTTTTTTAGTAACGGTAACCTTGTCCCACCGGACCCACTTTCAATCCCAATCAAGGTTTTCACATAAGCTACATACACAGCAAGTTTCGTCATCATATCCCATTAACTGAAGTCACAGAGCAGACCTATTTAGAAACAGTGACCTTGACCGCAATGGCTCCACTCTCAATCCCTGTCAAGGTTTTCATAGAAGCTTACTACACAGCAAGTTTCGTGATTGTACCTCATTCCTAACTGACGTTATATAGAGCGGAAAGGTTTTTTCTTCTTCTATTTTTAGTAACTGTGGCAATTAGCTCGAGTCCATCGGCTCCACTTTCAAGTCCAAGTAAGGTTTTCATATAAGCTACATGCACAATAGCGTTTCATCAAGATATCTCATTTTTAACTGAAGTTATCAATCAGAAAACGCCCGCCCACCAAAACAACCCGCCCGCCGAATTCACCAATCTAAATCTAAAATGAGGTAAAAATCGGACAATGAAGGCAACACTGAAACAGCCGAGCAGAGAAAACATCAAAACAACAACACAGACTACAATCACACGGCATAATGCATAACACACAGCACATAACACACAGCACATAACACACAGCACATAACACACAGCACATAACACACAGCACATAACACACAGCACATAACACACAGCACATAACACTGAATGAGAAAATGAACTTAACATCTTATAGTACAAGGTTTAGCTGTCAAAAAGTCGAAAGACCTAGTTAAAAAGCCGTCAAAAAGTCCTAAAAACTTCACGAATTACAGTAAATGTTAAATCCCTGCAACCACACCTAAGTACCACCCGAATTTAACACCATCTCAACATGAAAGGGTCATCTACCCTAAAGCTGTACAAATGCATAAAACTTTGAATGGCATAGCACCTGACTACTGACAAACTTCTTTTATGTTTACATCAGAAGTTCACTCTACACAATTAAGGTCAACACCTAGCCTTCAAATTTATTCTCCTTGCCCTAATACTTCAACATTTCCGTAAGGCTTTCCAATATTCAGGAGCATCTATTTGGAATGCTTTACCCAGTCACATTCAGCAGTCTGCTACACTCAATCAATTCAAAGCCCTTTATATAACACGGTTCTATTCTATGGGGTAACTCAATGTGGAAAACATTTTTGATACCTCTAAATTCATGTACATGTACAATTGTGTTGGTATGTATTGCGATTGTACTTGTTATGTATGATATTTCACTTAAACAACTGTCATGCCTACCATTTTAAACAAATTATATGACATATTTATAATTTCATTATGTATACATACGCTTGATATTTTGTGCCGATTGTCATTAGATTTATTAATGTCATGCTTCTGTTGTTTCAATGTTTTACTGTTATGGGCCATACGCCAGATCGACATTTATGTCAAGCATGTGCCCTCTATAAATGCAGTCTTTATTATTATTATTATTATAAAGGTTTACATTTAAAGGCCTATTTTCTCTGTTAATCTCGTTATCCAGCATAAGGCTACTTTGTATCTTTCAAACTTATATGAGCAGTATTGTACACTGTATCTACTGTGGGTTGTCCTTGTGGTGTGTGTCGTCCGTTCGGTATGTTCTTATCACCTGGCTCTCGGTCCGGATTGGTTTATCAGACTGAGGCAGCAGACTTTCAGAATAGGATGTCGTGTTTTTGTGTGTTTTTTTTTGCGTTGGATATTGTACCTTTTTGTTTTCACATGTCCTTTTTGTGCCCAGTGTTCAGGAATTATTTGACTGTGCAGCTGCTGGGTTTATCATAATTCATAAACTTTGAAGGATTTTTTGGTAGCGAAAACTAGGTGTCTTTCAGCATTTTGTTAAAGCTGAAACTACGTCATTCAAGTACTTTATAGCTGAATTTATGTCTTGCGGCTTTTTGGCGACTGAGACTTGAACTTCAGCTGACTGTGTGGTTTCATTGTCTCCTTCAGTTGTGTGTTCAACTGTTCGACATTGTTGATGTTTCTGTATTCTGTACTCGGCTGTACTCGGCTGTACTCGGCTGTTTCAGTTAAGTCCCTCCCCTGTCCGAAGCCAGAACTACCTCTTGTAGTTCGGCACTTACCATAGAGTCATAGTAAACAGGTGGTAAATGAAGGCCACTACTGTCGGTACCAATCATAATAGAACATAGCCATCAGTGTTCAATTATCATGACAAACATAAGTTTTAGTAGAAACATCTTTAATTGAAAAACATAACAATTGGAACGTCATTAACTTAAATTGCAGAAGTTTCATTATTATGAGAAAGATCAGTTTCAGAAGAAACATTTTAATGGAAAACAACAATAAGCACAGGAATATCAGTAACATAGATGGCAGAAACATCATTGAAAGAGGAAACTAGATATTCTGTATGCTATATACCGGAAGGTTACGGCCCAGAGGATGGCAATGTTTAAATGTCGACGATTTGGTTTGCGCCTTGACTATAACCTATTGTAATTTGCGGGAGTGAGAAATCATACAATACACAATCGTGCGGCGGATGTGAACAAAGATTTAGCGCACAAGAACAGAAAACTAGCAAAAGTCAACTCTATACGACCGTCCCGAAATAACCGAGGAGAGGATAAAAACACGACAACACGCGTCACCTCGAATATTTTCATATATCTGTAAACGTATCAACATTTGTTCATACTTGTCAGAAATAAACCATTTACATGGTTCAATATATTGTCAATACAAAAAGACCTGTCAAAATCATGACTGAATATAAAACAAAAACTTACAATATGTGTGTGTAAAGTCATGATTGATATGTCTTTTTGGGGCATGTATGGTTTGTCCTGACAACTGGAGGCGTCATAGAATCAGTTATAGTCAATTTTTGTTGTTATGAACTCTCCGCAGCCATGTAGTCGAGAGCGCTTAATTATTTATTCGCTAATTAATTGTCAAAACACGTGACAATTATCAAACATTGAATACATTCCATTAACTACAAAAGAAATGGTTGTAGAGAAATATTGTCAGAGGTCCTAAGATCGGCGTTTTGATTGTATATCTGATGTAGACGGTGAAAATCGGTGAAACTAAACGTTTTTTTTACAGAACGTACTTTTGGATTGCGCCTTACTACATAACCAGGTTTGTGCATTTCATGTCTAGTATATTTTGATTACTTGATACATTATACTAAAAAAATTAAACGGTATATTTACGTCATATAGATGTTCTAATGTGTGTCTGAGACGTGGAATTGCATGGACTACTGGCTATCGCGCTGGATTTGTAAAGTGGAATCGTAAATTAGCCATTGGTTTGGATAGTTCCGGAAACTGGTTTGGTGAATCGGCTGCCGCATAATAGTGAACTAAAGACATACATTAGGTTGGATACTGTCGAGGAAACTGGTCATGTAACTTTGACCTCGCATTTAACTGAAATATTGTAGAAAAACCGCGATACATTCGATAAACGGACAAATAACGTTTGTTGCATGGATCATGCATAATGAGTTTATCGTCTGTAAAGACAATTGTATGAACAACAGACAGTCTACAGGCTGCTAGTTTAACCAACGGATTGAATGCAACTAAAATTGTCAGATGGAAGATCAAATGCGTGGTCTCTGCAGAGAGGCTAAATGCAATAGTGATCTTAAAAAATATATGCATCGCTTAATTAGGACAAAATCAATTGGTAAAATTCAACTTTTTTCCAAAATCGTTTCAACTCTTCGTATTGGCTTACAAAGCTATCTACTGAACCGTTGTGGTACATACATGTATATACACAGATACCATACATATACATTAAGAGTTTTATATTGCAGATATTGAAGATGCGCCGATACCTTGTTGTCCTACTCATCACAACCTGTGTCATTGTCGTCTCTCACACACAGAGGTTTACATCACAACATGACATGATGGAATGGCTGATGGATGATCCACATAAAATGGGTGAGGCTTTATTTCTATTTATACCATGAATACTTCACATCGCCTCCATTCGAGTTTTAATGGCAGGTGTCTCTGGCAGGTGCAAAAAGATAAATGGTGAGACAGTGGAGTGATAAAGGAATCAGGTACCTTATCGCTTTCGGAATAGATTCATTTTGTCCTTAACGCTCTCGCGGTGTACAACGCGGATACAAGCGGCTACCTCTGGGTTACCAACCAGTTCATCTTTAGTCTTTTTTCAATAAAACATCATTGCTAACTAATAGTATTATTGACGGTTGGTAAGGAAACAATGTGCATGAAGTTTCGTTATAACACAGCTCCCGCAAATAACTTATACATTTTGCGCTCCGAGAAGAGAATAATACAGCTGTTACTACGTCTTGATTTTTTTGTCAAATGCCGTATATGGGCTATGTTAGAATCAAAATAATGAATATGTACCTGAGTGTGTTTTATCTATAATAAAGCACGGTCACTCGTGATATTATTACTACGCATCCGAACTCGTGATCGTGCTTTATTCTAAAACCGAGGTACATTTTAATTATTTCTTAAATAAAGGAACATATATTCTAAGTAAACATCTCTATAAAGTTGTATCCATGCGTATTTTTCTTTTACTTTCAGACCGAATGCCATTTTGGAGTCAATTGTTCGGTAACCGTGGTAGATCTAATACTCGACGACAAAGCCAAACCACGTCACGAGGCAGGACATCCGGTAGATCAAAATCACGCACTATGACGTCACAACAATACATGATGCCAAACTTTTTCCAACAATTAGAAGAATCGATTTTTGATTTTTAAATTAATCTTTGCTCTACAAACTATTTACTCAGTGAATGAATTAAAGTGATATTCATGCTATATACATTTGGTGTTGTTCAACCTATATTTGAAATGAGAACACGGGAGTAACTTTAAAGCACCTCTGGAATACCATAAGCAATCACAAAATCAAAACACTGAAATTGTTGACTGAAAGGGGCGTAACACACTGACAGCCAAACTATTTTTATGAAGATTATTATTTTCTTAGATTATTATATTTGTTTATTATTCCAAGGGAAATATTAAAGATAAGACCTTTTCAAAAGACTCTGGAATCGTATGCTTGACTCTTTATCGTTAGTTTTTGTGCGTGCTATAGAGTAACATATAAGCTGTTATCAATCATTTTACATTGACACATGGACAATTGGACATTAGGTTAATTTGTTCTTTATACATGTATACATTAGAATATAACGCGTATTTCGTGTATGTATTGCTATATCGATGATACTGTTTAAATATAGATTGGACACCACTTAAGGACGTTTGGTACAGTTGTTTATGCGCAGCATTTCTGCGCATATACCATATCCAACTATTTGTCCCATTTGTATTCGCACATGTGACAATTTTTTTACCATTGGAAGGCATGGGGACTCCACGTAAAACTGTCCATATGATAATAACTATTTGAGATATTTCTTATGTGCAAACATATTTTGTAGTTTGATATGTCTACAATATAATGCACTAAATTTCATAGTTGTATCTTTATGGGATCAACCCCCTTTTTAAAGGTTTTTAACATGACTATCACTCACATTGAACAAAGAAGGAAATGAACGGATTTGATATCAAACTTGGTTACTTTCTTGTCCGTAGTTCTTTTGTTTCTCGGGGAATATATTTTGTGCAAACTTGATTAATAGTTTAATTTCTTCCCGTCAGATTGGTGTTTTGATATAAGAAATGTGATAATTAGATCTGCCCCCTTTTTACGGTTTTTTAAAACAGGTATCATTTTTTTTTTAGTAAAAAAGTAATACACATATTTAATTTGCACATTGTTAATTGTTTTATGACGCGCCCCGCTGAGATTGTCACAGCATGTGGGGTAATAAAAGTGGTACATTCGCGTGAAGGGTTATAACCGTTATATTTCTATAACCGCTATATTTCCTGTATACATACTTTATTATGATTTTAGAGATTTGAAATTTTATTGCCGATTTGGAAAGTAATACATGTATTAAAATAATTAAAAGTGAAATGTCATAAGCTCACGCATAGTTTAAAATTATAATAATCGAACAGGTGAGACGTAAAATGAAGAATCATGTCATTCCTATGACACTTAATTAAACTGGTTAATTGACACGTTGTACCACCTAATTGAATATATACGAATTGTAAAATGAAAATTAAACGTCAAAAAAGGTGAGAAAAAATCCATAATTTAACAGTCAATATATTATCACAATATATTTCATAATCGGAGAGTATTACGAAGTAGCTCGAGATGTAATAGAAACACAAATTTGAAATACCGATATCGCACGACTTGCTTGCGGAAATTGATATTCATGTATTCAAAGCAAGAACCTTGTAATATAGTCTTGCATAAAGGTCAGGTTCAGGTCAAAATAGCCAAACTACATTTTGTGATAACTTGAAAATGAATATATGACTTTGTTGGTTATATGATTGATGTTTTGATTTGATTAAAACAATGAAAACTGATTTAGTATTTGTTTAACATTTCAACTCTTCATAACTTTGAAAGCACTTGTCCAACATAAATAAGTTGAACAAATGTTTCATACCGATATCTTGAAAAAATAAAATATTTGTGACAATTAGAGGGAAAATTTGAGTTTCGAATATTCTCCTATTTAATTCAAGAAAAAAACGCTCTATTTCACGAACTTAAAATTGTCATAACTTTTTTATTTTTCAAGATATTAAAAAACCAGTTCCATAATTGTATGGTCTATGGCTCGACGATGCAACTGAGCAATCAACCGTACAACATACTTGAAAAATCAGCAGTGGTTGCTAAATTTCATTTAAACTGTACTTTGTGATATTGCACACATACTCAAGCATTGTACAGTTACTAGTAACCGTTTATTTTTTTATCATCCATCGAATATGCATGATAATAAATATACATATCGTGACATGTATTGCGGTTACTAGTATAACAAATGCATAATTGTTAGATTCCTCACACATGATTAACGAATTCTGAATGATACCATGGAAGCATTTAAATGTTCCTGATGATACCTACCTTATGAACAAAATTTCATAATGACAGAGATATGCCCATAAAAAAGATCCTGGAATGCATCATATACAAACTGTCAAAAATACCAAAGTGTAACTGAACGCACAAAACCCCTCCAGCAAATGATATACATTAATTTATACACTCCGACAAAAAAAAAAGGTATTTGACTTGACTTGACAACCCGCTGAGTTAGCATAGCGCGATTACGCAATCGAGATAAGATCGATCAGATTAAAACCGGTATAACACCAGTCAAGGGAAGGTAACTGTGGTCGACTTGAAAACATATTCAATACAAATGGGACAAATAGTTGGATATGCTTAAACGGGAATATAGGCCGCGTTTGGCACTGGATCGTCATAAAAATTGGGCAGAATGTTTGTCGTGATACTACCTAGGGTTAGTTTAAATATGGATATTTTGGGGTAAAAAATAATTTCACTGAGCAAATAATATGATCACACTCTGCGTGAAATAGCGGTTACATGTTCAGTCATCTTTTGTGAAATTAGAAATTATTACTTGGGTTACCTGTACCAATTTATAATGAGTGTTTGTATTGCCTGGGACTACACAGATCCCCTTTTACTGATATATAGGGAATGAATTAATGATATCTTGACTCAAATTGTAAAGATTATTCAAGTGAGCGATTCAGGGCCCATCTGTGCCCCCTTGCTATATGGAATGCGACGTCACAGACAAATTGGGAAAAAAGGGAGATAATTCAGTCATAATAGCACAAAGTGTAGCGTGAAAACCTATGTTTTATTTTAATTTTTAGATAAAGTACACTTTAATCAACATCCTTAGCCAAGAATAAATTATGATAAGACTAGAAATTATGAGAAAAACATATCTGCAAAATGTACTAATTTGGCCTTTTTGCGCCATTTTACCGCCATTATACCGCAATTTTCATTGCAAAGAGACACAATTACGACGTAACTGCGGCTAAAATAATTCTTGTTACATGCCAATTTCTTCTAAGTTTAAATTTACTATACGTTCATGTACATAATATGCAAATGTGAGTACTCTTTTGGTATTAGAATATTTTTTACGCGCAGATATTGCGTCGTTTTTACGCAATTTCACTAAGGTTTTTATGATATAGGGGGACAATAATGACGCCATAGCGCAAAAAGTAGTCCCGTGACCTATCTTTTTTATTTAATATTTTGATTGAGTACACTTTTATCAACAAAATTAGCAATAAAAAATATATTGGTCATCGAGGTCGTTTTTGAGCTACGGCCGATTTTGTGTATTTCTTTTTCTTTTTTAGCAGTCATTTTTTCGGATATTTTGACAATTCTTTTTTGTCAAAAATTTGTGAATTTTCTAATCAATACCAAAAGTGTATAGGAATGTTTGAAAAATATGTGTTTGTTCATACGAACCCATGGAAATAATTTTAACAAGAAAAAATATCGATTTTAATGCACAAATGAATCTATTGCGAAATATCAGACATTTTGGTCATTTTCTTGAAAAGTGATGTTGCAAAAGGGCCCATGGCCCCTTAAATAGTACCGCGACATACCTTTTTTATTTTACATATTGCTTCAGTATATATTAACCTATAATTGTGCCTATTTTTTGGTATCATTTAAAAAGAACAATAACCATATCAAACGTCCTTAAGTATCTACACACGCTGGTTACAGATAATACCAGTCAACTATGGAGTCGTACTTATACCATCATAACATCGCACCGCATCCTGTATAGTCCGCCGAGGATACCACTAACATTGGTTTACAAATAAAGAAGAAATTTAATACATGTACTTTTGTGATGCCCATTTTGGTTCAATCGTGTGCATGATCACTTAAAATGAGTATACTCTTTCAACCTACACTGATAACAAACGGTCAGTCGACCAAGCAGTGTTTATGTAATGCATGTTTATTTATCGAAAAGTCAAGAGTTATCGCCGGCGAGCAATACACTCAATCGATTTAAAAACGCAACAGTGGGTTTTTGATACATATAAGCCAGTTTAAGTGATTCAATTTTATTGAAATTTGCATGTTATGAAATGCATGAAGTCAAATATGTGAAAATATCATTGTAACCAAGGTTGAGATAGTCACAAACCAAACCACGAACTTTATTGATCGACAATGTCAAATGCACAAAATTATAAATGTATTTATGAGCTACAACTTGGTAACAAACTCCGGCGTCTGTGCCTCATTGGCGGGAAAACATGGGTTTGTAGAACGTTGTTCCACACATCTAAAAGGAAAACACATTTAACGCTCTGAAGCTTCTGTTTGATGATGCACATCTTGACGGCCGTCTGGGTCTTCCATCAAATTTAGCTTCACGAGAAAAAATCCAATGACTTTCACAGTCGTAATATGAACTTACTGCCAGTAAATTGTTCCGATCTAGCATACGCTGCAATGGTTAAGATTATACCTTTCCTAGGTCTATGACATCTCAAACCTGTAACAGGAAGTCGATAATTGAATATGTAAGGATAAATAATCTCGACATTTTGATCGGGACAACATTCATGCAGTGTTAGCAATTTTATTATAATTGGTGACTTTCATGCTTTCTGTTTAGTGCTGCCTTCCCTTTCCGATTTGTAATTATCATTTTCCAGCTACTCGCGATTTTGCAACATCACGTTGGCACAAACTTGATGCAGTAGAAAAACTGGCGCCTGTTTCACTTTCTCCGGAACCTCTACTTGGACATTATACAATGTTAAGCTAGTTCATTGACTCACTATAACACGGTATGTCATTGGCCAGTATTGAAAGGGTCCACTTTGATTAAAACTGAAGGGTGGTCCAGTGGTAAGAGCTACTGACTGCTGATCCGAAGGTTGTGGGTTGAACCCGCCTCTATCCATTTAAAACAGAAATGCGTTTCCGTGTTTCCCACCTAACACAACTAAACTTACCAACATTCTTTTGGGCAAGACGTTAACCGATGTCCCATGTATGATGCTTTACATCTTCATGCACTATTCCCCAAAACTAAAGTGACTAACCTCTTCTGTGAGCCTCGTTTATATGGATTTCCAGGGACGATGATAAATACGAGCAAATAAAAAAGATTAAAAACAGAATATGTTTTTAAGTATGTTAGGACAATACATACCATTTGCGTTAAACGACCATTCCGTTAAGCGACCGTTTTCAGACCTTCCCAAGGGTGGTCGCTTAATACAAGTTAGGCTGTATACTGAAAGTGACGGGAACCAACAAATAAAACTAGACGACCTCTCTATTGTCTCAATCACCGTGTCTTTGTGTTAACACGGTTCGTGTTTATGATTTACCAAACGGGATACAAACAAAGTAGAATTAAATGTCATTTGACAAGCAAATGGAGTGATACACTTAACGCCATACTGACAAAATAGATGGGACTAAACATGGCAAAAATACGAACATTGCGCTATTAATGTCTGAGTACAACACTGAAAAAAACTAAGGGCGTAATGTTTGCCTTTAAATAACACGCGTCTAATGTTTGAGAGGTTGACGTTGTGTCCACCGGTCTGGCATATTTCATTTGTTAGCAGTTTAATTAAGTGTCAATTGTATTTTATAATTTGAAAGAAAATGACAGCAAATGTTTAAGCTAAGCTCCACCCGAAGTTTGTTTGTGCGGGTGACTGGTACAGCTGTACGTGCAGGACAAAAATCGTTAGCAGGCTGGAATGGTGATTCATAATTAATTTTTATGGTTTTTTTTCACCCCAGCAATGTAAAAATGCGAAACGCGAAAATGCATACACGACAAAGTTAAAATAGTTGTATCTCCCTGTTTTTTGCATTGTTGTGGTGAAAAAAGCGAAAAATACGAAATGGCGTAAATCAGTCAACATTTATAGAAACGCGCTATACATGCCAGCAATGACCACAGTACTAGTCAGTAGTTGTTTTGATAACACGATTCTCAGTGTAATGCTCGGGTGGAACTCGGGATGTGCGACATCTCATGTTTATGCCGAGCATAGCTTATTTGCCTGTCAGCTTTCTGTTGAAATATGGCAGGCATTTGGGTGCCTCCACCCGTATTTGAAACGGGGTTGCCAGATTGGACGGCAAGCGCACTAACCATTGAGCTATGGAGGCACAGTTCCGCTCAGTTCCGTGCGATTAGTATGCCGATTTTCAGTTACTTTATAACCATATGAAAACTGTATAGACCTCTGACGGAACTCATCTGGATTACTACCGTAATAACATGGAATTCTAAACTCATCACGTTCCCCTATGATTTACGATAATGATTTTGGAAAAAAACCCAATCATTTGCATTTCCTCATTGAAAGCTCAAGGTTATGAGGATCGTTACGTAATTAAGACAAATCAGGGACTCTCTAAGGGAGAATAAAAAAACCGATTGTCACATTCTTAACGATAATGGTAGCCTTGAAAGTGTTGATGAAGTAACACATTTTCTGACAAAAGAGAGGTTTTCGAAACGAACGTGTACGGGTACGGGTACGTAGAGCTATCCGTACATTTATACGCACAGGTGCAATTTAAATGTGCTTGCGAAATAAAACGTTTGCGTGAAAAATCACCTGACAGTTAGAACATGATTTCTTCATGGATCAATAATGTATGTTTCCATAAACTCGATGTATCCACAGTCGATAGAATTTCGTGTTTCTCGTGCATACGCATACCCGTGTGACATAGTACACGTAATATTTTTGTCTGTCACACCTCCGTTACTTGTAAGAACTACACATACGAAAATGGCGAAATACTCAAAAGGAGTATCCCCGTAGACGTAGACGATGCACGCCGCTACCTCTCTATACTCAGAACATACATATTATATGTACAGTCTAACTAGTATTTAGGGAGTCATACTCTGGGCTCAACAAATATGGTGGCTTAAAGTCCCATTATGCCTTAAATGGCTATTTTCAGAAAGCTATAACTTGGCAACCTTTGTGCAAAATGATGCATTTTGAACACTTCAGTTACAAATGTGGAAAACACTATAAGATATAGGAAACGAAACAAAGCCTCCTGTTGGTTTGCAAACAAAATAACGAAATGTAAACAATAATTGCGTAATTTAAATTCTAAGGGGAGCAACTCTTGCAAAATTAGTATTTTGTCACCCATACATTTTACTAAATGTGATTTTTGGCATACTATTTCGACAGATATAGCTGACATTATGTCGTAACGTATAGGCCATTTGTGAAAAACATCCTGATTATGTGTATTTAGTCTATTTACTGAATGATCGGGAATAAAACTTTTGGGAGAGATAATGTGACTTTAAGGAATGTGAATGTCGTCTTATACTAGTATTATACACCCATGTTGTTGTAAATAGAACTGCATTTACTAGTAACATCTTCAGTTTTTAAGCCGCCATATTTTGAACAGACAATAACATTCGATGGCGCTATGCCATAAAGTTCAGTGTAAATTAAACTCTTGGTTAGAAGACATTTTTAAACATAAGCTTTGTGCTATGATGAACGGTAAGGTGGGTTATTATAAATATGTTTCACACTCTTCGCTTATTGCTAGCTGTATAAAACTTGCCCCTTAGATAGCTGTTGATTGATTATATAAATTTGATCAGTATTATTGCTGAAACTTCTTAATCTCGCACAGACTGCTAGTAACCTATGTCGAAATACGAAACTAGAGGCAACTCTCAACAGAAATATCAGAAACATCTCCTCGATTCACAGAACAAGCTACAGCATATGTCGATAACAAATGCTGTGATGCACTTCTAATGAGTGCATACATGTGTTGCTACCCTATGTACGTGTTCACTTTCGGTAAGAAAAGTAAAGTTCATATAATATTATATACTCGTATAATAACATACAATGAGTAACTCATTCTAATTTTGTTTGTAAGATACAGACAAGTCAAATAGTTTCCTGCGGCTGATAACTTAGTTGTATTGTTTAGGATGTGTTTTTTTGCAGTTTGGATGCAATTCGAATTTATTCCGGTGTAAGTTTAAATTTATGTTTCTGTCAAAATAATTCCAATACATGTAATATCGGACAATACCGATCAATCTAACAACAAATGCCATGATGAGATATAAATCGTATTCAGTTTAAACAAACAAATATCCTCCAATTATTTGGTTGTGTTAAATGTATGTGCCGAACGAATGAACAAATTCAAAATAATTAGAAAAATATTTATCATGTATCAATACCATGCTTCTGTTAATCTAGCGATGTGTTCTCTACGGGATGCAGTGCATTGCCCACTATATTTATTATTGACCAGGATGATTGTGCAGCTGCAGACACCTGCTGTTTAGATTCGTGGTCTCGCGTTCACAGTGAAATTTCGGAATAGTTCTACTTTCCTTGGTAAATAAACTATTGTAATGCGATAAAGGCCGATGTTATCCGCATGGAATAATGGAATAGTCTGGTTCACAACATTCTTACAAAATGCTTCTTTTTTTGGATATTTTTTTTTGAAATCGTAAACCATCGAGAACATGGCACGTGCCCCTCCATGGTCATTTTACTTTTGGCAATCCAATATAACCTCAGGTTAATAAAAACAAGTCAAATAGTTTCCTGCGGGTGATTACCTGCGGCCTTGTTATTTAGTTGTTTTGTTTAGGGTTTGGATGCAATTTATTCCGGTGTAAGTTTAAATTAATGTTTCTGTCAAAATAATTCCAATACATGTAAAATCGGACAATACCGATTATCTTCCAATTATTTGGTTGTGTTAAATGTATGTGCCGAACGAATGACCAAATTAAAAAGAATTAGAAAAAAATTATCATGTATCAATACCATGCTTCTGTTAATCTAGCGATGTGTTCTCTACGGGATGTAGTCCATTGCCCACTATATTTATTATTGACTAGGAATCTAATGCAGCTGCAGACACCTGCTGCTGTTTAGGTTCGTGGTCTCGCGTTCAACGTGAAATTTCGGAATAGTTCTGCTTCTTAGGTAAATAAACTATAGTAATGCGATAAAGACCGATGTTATCCGCATGGAATAATGGAATTAGTCTGGTTCACGACATTCTTACAAAATGCTTCTTTTTTTGGATATTTTTTTTGAAATCGTAAACCATCAAGAACATGTCACGTGCCCCTCCATGGTCATTTTACTTTTGGCAATCCAATATATCACAGCAGATCGCGATGAAACGATCTTGGCTATGACGAATATTTGTACCCGAATTATTGGCTTGAAACTGGATAGTCCAATGCCCGGGTACTCGCTGCAGTAAAGCAAAGCAACAATCAACAGAAATAGTATACATGTCTTACTGAAATAAACAAAGCAGTGTTATACCGGGTAATGAATTTTCAGAAAGACACATACAACATGTACATGGTGAACACAGTTTAACAAAAAATACACAGTAATACAATGTTTGTTATTGTCTTTATTCTTTGCACTAGTAAAGGACAATACAAGTACATACATAAAAATACCGTTGGCTGTAGTGCAGCCTCAGCATAACTGAACGCGAAACCTCGTCCGGGGCAAAGTTATTATCCGAATATTCTCCCTTTATACACAAAACACCGTATAGATCGAAAACGAATATTGAGACATGACGAGTACTCCGGGTGAAGTTTCCATGGCTTCATCTGAGTGTCCGTGACGACACATTATTTTACCAAATATATGATGGAAAAATAAAATTAGTAGTTGTTGCTGATTTCCTTTATTGTAGTTTACCGAATTAAAATACTTTGATTTGTTCTTAATCCATTATATAATTAATGTTCATTAAGTGGCAACGTTTGTGGAATGTTCAAAATTATTGTACAGGAAATGACAGAATAATAGAAAAAGTTCACGAATTTATCATACACCCTTTGTACATATAAGATTTGAAGTTGCGGTTGTGCTTTCTGGGTTTCTTCTTTCGCATATTTGTCGGGAACTTTATTTCCGGTTATGCCCACATGTGCAGGAATCCATTGAAGTACATCACTGTTATGTGCAGACAGGAGACTAATGTTTGACTGCAGCTGTCTGGTTAGTGGTTGGGATCATGCTGATATCGACTGAGGTGCTGACAGTTGGTCTGTTAGAAAGACACCAGTTTATCTCGTTTTCCATTCGCCCAGTCAGTCAGCTTAATTAAATGTTATTTCTGAGTTCTTTGACTTTAATACCATAATACCTGTAGAATATTGACTGTTGTAATATGTATTGTGTAGTGCATTTTGACCTTGTTATATATGCTATATATGTTATAATGTACAAATAATTATAGTTTTCACTCTCATAGAGTGTATTATTTTTATCATTATTATATTTTGTAAATTATATGCTGAAGATGATAAGTGTTGTGTTATAAATAAATACATCTGTTCTGTTCTGTGAGTGTGACTGTGATGAGGGTTTCCATCTAGACTCCGTACCTGGAGCATCTCTTATCTACTTCCTCTGCAATACTATGACGAGAAAACAGTCGATATTTGAGTATGTCTCTTAATGTAATGTCGTGTTTAAAACACCTATATTGTTGTGGACTTGAAGGTTTAACGATTATTGTTGGCGTGATATTGGACATTCAAAGTCAAATTGTCGCTCTATTTCCGCCTTATTGCCATTTACTGATATACATGGCGGTCCGATTTACGAGGATAATAAAGCTTAGCTTTGTCCTTGTCTGTCGTTAGAAGAGCTCATTGCTAACATAAAACATATAGTTAGTACATTCTAAACCATCTTTTATATAGTTAAGTGTGTGCTTTGTGCCTACAATATACCGAATTCTATCTCGTAGATCGACATTGAAATAGTGAGGGTTACAGTTTTATGTGTTGTAGTTTTAATTATTGCGACCTTTCAGTCAAGAATAACTGATACAACCGCAACCGCACTTTTTCCAATGGCGTCCTCTGTTTTGCTGAAGGGGCATCAAGTAGAAGAGACAGTGGTATGATACAAGGATTCCGGGAGGATTCCGGGAGGGATACCCAGTGGTATGATACAAGGATTCCGGGAGGGATACCCAGTGGTGTGATACAAGGATTCCAGAAGGGTTCCGGGAGGGATACCCAGTGGTATGATACAAGGATTCCGGGAGGGATACCCAGTTGTGTGATACAAGGATTCCGGGAGGGATACCCAGTGGTGTGATACAAGGATTCCGGGAGGGATACCCAGTTGTGTGATACAAGGATTCCGGGAGGGATACCCAGTGGTGTGATACAAGGATTCCAGAAGGGTTCCGGGAGGGATACCCAGTGGTATGATACAAGGATTCCGGGAGGGATACCCAGTTGTGTGATACAAGGATTCCGGGAGGGATACCCAGTGGTATGATACAAGGATTCCGGGAGGGATATTCAGTGGTATGATACAAGGATTCCGGGAGGGATACCCAGTTGTGTGATACAAGGATTCCGGGAGGGATACCCAGTGGTATGATACAAGGATTCCGGGAGGGATATTCAGTGGTATGATACAAGGATTCCGGGAGGGATACCCAGTGGTATGATACAAGGATTCCGGGAGGGATACCCAGTGGTATGATACAAGGATTCCGGGAGGGATACCCAGTGGATGTTTAACGTTACCAGTGTATAGCACCAATACACTCGAGACTACCTCTGGGTTACCAACACATTCATCTCTTTTTGGGTGAGAAACAATATAAAGCGTTTCTGAAATTCGAACCAGGGACCTCCGGATTGGTAGTCTCGGGAACTCTGCCACTCATTTATTTTGTAGTTATCGGCATACTTCGAAAATTATCGACAACGTCTGAATAGAAACCTTTGACATACTTCTGAAATTATCGACATACTATCGGTAGACTTCGGACGGCATCGGCATACTTCGGAAACTATTGGTAGACTTTGGAAAGCATTTGTGGTTAATTATCCCTATACATTCAGTGGTTCTTCTGCATTTTTCATAAAAATGTAAATTAGCTACTGCTTGTATACTATAAGATTAAAGAGCAATTTTAAAAAAGAATACGGTCATCAACTTTAAAACATAAGGCCTGTTCGTCGTTCAACGATATGTGAACTCAAAAAGAATGGCCATGTCGCAATCAGGCTAAGTATATTGAGGCGAGTTTGACGATTTAAAAAAATCCTATACCAAGAGTAGTTGACATAAACATGTGTTAAAAATCAACTACAAACAAGATGGCTATAGATCTAGTCTATATGCCGATGCCGAGCATAGCCTTTATTTGCCAGTCAGCTTTCCGCTGAAATATGGCAGGTATATATATGTGTGCCTCCACCCGGTTTTGAACCCGGGTCGCCAGATTAGACGACAAGCGCGCTAACCATTGAGCTACGGAGCCCACATTAAATCAAAGTACTGAAGTATTGTTACTTGGGGAAATCGCAATTCTTGGTATTATAGGGTTTCACATTTAATGCTACTGGATTTCAAAATAAATGTTAATACTTAGACAAGGTTTCTGAGACGCAGCTGAATCATTCAAATCACACCACAACGGACCCAACACGATACTAGAACCCATAAAGGCAATACACCTGCTGTAGTTCTAAGTAATATTTTCATCGTGTTTTTCGTTTTTCACTGACATAACTTCGTAAGACGCTCGTTAAATGAATTATAAAACATCGAATGTACCTGCGGACACCAAGACTTACCAGTCCTGATATTTTATTTTTGCAGGTCAGACTCGCGTAATAAATAGAATGACAAAATCGCTTAAACGTTTCCGAGCAAATTATTTTGATGGTAGTAAATCAAAAGAATGCAAGAAATGGGATAGGGCACCAATGGGCGCAAGAAAATATAAGCTAGCGTCTAAAAAGTAAAAACTAAACAAAGTCGTAATTCCCGACTCTTCAGCTGCATAATTATGTAACTTATAAACCGTTTGGACAGGGTACGATTCGTGAAAACGAATAAGATAGGGGTCGAAACACAAAAGACGATATGGTTATGATTTTCGACGGGAAATTGTATATACAGCAGCGCACAGACAAGGGTTGGCCTAACGACAGACGCAAACTATTCCAGTTAGCTGATGATCTAGTATGGCAATTCAATGGACCAAACGTCGATCAATACTATTAACACGGGCGAAAGAAAGTGGACAGAAAACTAGAATCTAAAAACTGCGTACACAGCGTCCTTATTCCATAATTATACCTGCGTACGAACTGGATATGGTACGAATAGCGCGAACGAATGGTCTCGACTTTCGGCGGGAAAATTTATGTAACAGCGCTGGGAAAAGGGTTGTTCCAGGAGCTATTCAATTGTTATCTATATTCTGGTTGTTCTAACGGTAGATTCAAACTATTTAGCTGAAGATCTCTGGTAAGTTAAAGGACGAAAAGTGGATTAATACTATCATCAAATGCAAAATATTGTAATAAGTAAACAAAAACCACACGTTAGATTAGGAGTTTCTAGCTAAACTGTAATATGAATGTTTAAACCACGAATTGTGTTAAGTTCGTCTGCTCAACGGGTTACTTTTAACAGTGACAGTTTTATCGCCCCTCAAAAATCATTAGTCATTTTACAGCGCGTAGGAATTTATTTGCTCAAATACATTTTCTTATCCAAATAAGCTTTCAAAAAGTTCATACAATACAAACAAATAAATAAATATTGTTGTAAACAAATATTCTCATAAATGGTCAAAAATTGCGATATTGATTGAGATTTGTTGGCACTTCTTTCTTGCTCGGATGAATTGGTCGTGGAAAAATTACATAGTTAAAATCGTAGTGATTTCAGGATTGTATGTAATAGTAATACTGGGGTTCTCACAGTAAAAACCTGTCTGCAAAATCATTAATTTGATCTCAAAGTGTACCACCTCGTAAACAACGACAAAAACGGTTATAATGAAATACAATTTACAATTCAGTCACTGCTGTACGGCATCACAACTTAAGATTAATAAATCGATTAATCAGGTCAGTCATTAGTTTACATAACATTGAGTACTTAAACATTACATATTTTTTATAATAAATGTCTTGTTTTAATAGATAGTATACGTGATAGTACGTAGCCTAGTGAATAAGGTATTGGTTTTCGCAACTGTTTTCTCCAAAGATGTCTAAAACAATAAAAATACAATTTTATGATTTAGCTTTGTTTGTCTGCATGTGAAACCCCGAATAACCGTACTATACATTACGCCCAACTATAACCATTTAATTTGATAATAAAAGTCCATTTTAAAACCGAAAACATCATACTTTGTGACTAAAGTTATTGATGCAACTGCAGTAGGGGCTACTGTACCGTTTAAACAATGCTTATGGTTTTACTGCGTTCAATATTTGTTGGGGCACGTTTAGGGAGGGCGTTTTTTCCAACTAGTAAAAATGACTATATATTTGTTTTTATGTCAATTCCTGTTTATTCTGGTGTAAGGTCTCCTATTAATATGCGGGCATTCTTCGTATAACGGCCAGTTAACCGCTCATGCATCGTATTTGCTTCGTTTATTACGCAATAAATCTCTGAAGTCGTGATATTGTCTGCGCCCGGCTGTAAAAAAGTGTCGTCACTGCGCAAATGAGTTATCCGGAGAAAAAATACACCATAACAATTGTTGTCAAAAAGTTTATATTTTTATAATGTATAATTAATTTCGGTGACTGCGCATTAAAACATGGTAGTGTTTTAATTAAACCACATTCGGAAATCGTAAACTGACGTTCAAGTTGATTTTTTTTATTATAATTCTTCAACAGAAGTTACTGTAACATCGGGGCAGATAATTATGGCATGTAGGGGTTATTATTAGGATCGCATTGACACAATTTACCCCCACTTTTAAGCTGTAAAAGAATAAAAATAATTTGAATTTAAACGTAACTTTTATAATTCCGTGAGTGCTTTGATAACGAACTATACATGCCACAGCCCTTTTATTGTGAGAGGAGTTAGGCAGTATAATAATTATACAGATAAATACATGTACAACTCATACAGCTATTTATATTTAGTTTTGCATCGGTTGATTTTGAAATGAGTTATTTTATCATGCATGTAAATTGAACGTTTGTACGGCGGTAATATTGTATCAGGAAGTTGAATACTAGGATGAAGCATATAATTGGTTGAAATTAGAATTCATATGTATAATGTAATTTTGATATGAAGAATTATGTCATGTGCAGAACAAAACTTGATGTAGTGAACATTTCCGCCAATTTATAAATTAATATTAAGTTTCAGTGAGGAGACACTTATAAATTAAATGAAGAATGGACATATATATGAAAGTGCATTTGCCCCGATCTCCTGAAGCATCTCAAAGCTCAGATCAATTGTACACGAGTAATGTTCGTTTGGTTATTACTGCTGATCTTGTCTTGAATGTCAAAACAGGTTTATATGACTATATAGGCATGTGTCATATAGTTATCTAAATAAGTGTAAAAGGGACATAATATAGACATAGGCAGCCAGCACGTACCCTACTACTTCCCCAGTCAATTCAATCTTCTCAAGTTTACCTATACATGAACATCGGAAAATGGAGTGCCTGTCACATAACTTGTCGTATTTTTTTATTTATTCACTCAAATGTTATATTACGGATACATTGTACCAGCGTGTAGCGAAGATATTTTACTTTCAGGATATATCAACACTTCAGTCCTTTAATACTCACCCCTTACACAACATAAGTCAGAATCGCGAATTTGGTTTGGTCACCAATTTTGCCGTTCAGTATATACACCGGAAACAAACGGAAATGACCGGGCTTTCACGATTGAACAACTATGGATGACCCCCCTATCCAGTCTAGCCAATCAAACGATCGCTTCGAAATCTTTTGAGGTCGAAAGGTTATCAAAATACTAAATAAAATTGGAAATGGACTAAAGCGAATTTCGTACATTTTTTTAATTATCGATCTAGTGAAATGCTGCGATGTTTAATTGGCATATTAGGTACATTATTTAGTTACACTAAATGAAAGGATGACCAGCGAGGCCCATTTGTGAAGCATACATTAGGTTACAATGCAAAATTCACGTTTATAAGCGTAAAACGGAATCCCATAGCCAGTACCAACAAAACAAGACACATGCGACCAAGCTAGCCCATTCGACGAGGAATACCTATATGTACCCAATGTAGAACAGAAGAACAGAACAATAACTTTATTTGCATACATTTCACAGATTACAAAGTAATGACATGTGAATAATAGTTTTACAATGGTATCGGTTACGGTGGAATAAGATGGTAGTATCATACATTATGGTGATTTATGGGGAATGTATTTATATGATAACGATAACAAAACATTGATATATGTGTAGTACTATAGTACTAATGTCGAATAAAAGTTGTCGTAATAACATCTTAAAATATTCGTTTCAAAGTCATAATATGAACTGGGTCTATTAAAATTTAGTCAGAATAATACTTAATCGGTGTATAAACGGGATTCAGTTTAGCAAACAACATCAATGGGTGAGATTCTAAAAAGTAACAAAACACGTGTAAATATACAACTCAAAAATACTGGTTGTTGGTTGGGAATGTTATTAAATCCATTATTGATGTCTATAGTAAAATTCGATCCATCGTTAAGATATTGTAGATGAGAACAGTACTTTTGTTTGGAAGAACACGGTAAGTTTATACATTTTTCCCAAAAAAACACAGTCCCCGGAATGTCCTATTTCCCTTGGCCTGAATCACTGTCGATGGTTGGATGAGCATTATGTGGGTTCCTTATTGGTTCATGCACTTCCAACAAGTATCCAGGTTTGGCGGAGTGAATTTTAGTTGGTTTATGTCTAGATGTTCCTGGTGAAGTTCCTTTGGAATTTGTCAAGCTGACGTCATCATCCTCCGAGCAGAGATCTTCCTCCATTGTTGCTGGCATGTGCTGCGGGGATGTTACCGACGCTTCCGCTGAAAGCTTGAACTTTTCATGGATATATGATTTGACGTCCGAATTGCGGGAGCCTCTGGAGACATTAAACCATTCTGGGAAATACTCCTGTACAATGTCGCCCTCTTATCTGGATGGCCGCTGGATATAGCAGCTTGACGTTTCTTGAGCCATCGACAATCAACATATTTTTCTGATTTAATGCGAAAAATTCGTGATTTACGTCACAAAGGTCAACACCCAGTACATCGTCGTTGCCATTCGTTATTAACTTCACTTGATTTATATCAATTATCACTGCATTTAGTCGCTCGTATCGTCTCTAGTTAACATCAATGTAAATTGACATAACCATGATACAAACCAGGAATGGCAATTTGTCCTTCATATATCCTTCACCAAAATCGCCAGCAGCTGTGATAAGTTAAAAGACTTTTATGTCTTCAGGTCATCAGACATTAGTTCTAGATAATTAAACAAACTTGAGTGGTTTCTTGTTAGATGTCATTCTAGATTATTTATAGGTATTAAGAAAATCACCAAGAAATCTCTGGCTTAGAATAAAAAGGTAGTAAGTACAAAATCAATGTTTTAAGAAAACAAGAATAAACTGTTTGAAAACTACTCTATGCTTATGGAAACAACAAGCTTTTTCAACTTCAGTTTGGTCAACATTACGACTTTCGATTTTTATGAAAATAGGCTCATAAGAAGCGTCTTGTGATGCATATTGAAAATAAACATGAGTCTTATAAGGTCGTAAGTAGTACTTACCTTCTAATTCTAAGCCAGTGAACTATCATTATCACTTATACTCTAAGACGTCTTCTATCTGCTCTACATACGGCTTATTTGATTGTCGATGGGATACAGCATTGTAACCTACATAATACAGACTGACCTTATGTCGTTTTATACATCTAAACAACGATACATCACCGTAACGTCAACGTGAACACCGTCAATTTGGCACCAAATAAATCGTTTTTTAGTTTTTCATTACACATACCAATACCATATTAAAGCATTTTGTTCAAGGACAATTATGTACTGGCTGGAACAGCATTCCACGTAGAAATCGGACAGAAAAAAGCTGCATTCAACAGAAACAGATTGAGACCATCACAGACGAGTGAAAAAACAGCACCGCACAACAGGCACAACAATATACGAACGGAAACTAAAATCACTCTAAGTTATAGTTAGAACATATTAAGTAAAGTTTAATGATTAAAAAGGGCGGAGCGAGCGGAGCGAGCGGAGCGAGCGAAGCGAAGCTAGTCCTTTTTAGTCATTAAATTTTCATTTAACCGCCAAAATTCGGCGTTTTCATTGGCTCATAATGTAGGTTATTTTTAGTAGAAGCGTAAGTCACAAGGTCATTCAACAACAAAAAAGCGACATAAACTTTACACCCTACTCCAACGGTCTGCCGCTTTTACCAGAGTTAGAATATAACCTACATTATGAGCCAATGAAAACGTCGAATTTTGGCAGTTAAATGAAAATTGGCACTAATTTCTATCGGCCAATCAGAATGTAGAATGTTATATTCTTAGCCAGTTAGAACATATTAAGTAAATTTTAATGACTAAAAAGGACTCGCTTCGCTCGCTCCGCCCTTTTTAATCATTAAAATTTACTTAATATGTTCTAACTATAACTAAGAACTAACAAACACTGTTCAGCGAAATCACCATGATGACGACGCATCACAAGGTCATTCCATAAAGCAGCACCCAGCATAAACAGTGAACATGGCATGCAGAAATTACCGAAGCCACCTCTTCATTATCAGAATACTTGTACATTTGACCGAATAGCAATAGTAAAATCAGTATGCGATGACATGCATCTATGTAAAGCCCAGATCCCACTGCGGAATTTCACATCGTCGATGTTCTCACAATTTCTTCCGATACCACCCGATTTTTCAAAATTCCTTCCGATATCGCAAACTGTCATATGACTGCTCCGAAGCTTCCCCTAGACCACGAGGAAGCTGTTTCCGATGTCCTGATAGCTCATTAGTTTCCATGGGGAGTACACTGTCGAGGCAATACAATGATCAGTGGGACCTAGGCTTTACGTTACTCTTAAAATTAAATTCGGTCTTGGCTCAAACCGTTATACGTTGTATCAACAGGCCAACTGGTTCCTGTAAATTGCACATTTTAGTAAGACAGTCATCTTACATGTAAACCGCCACCGCCTATTACGTAATTTACCTGTTGTTCCGTGAAAACTTCCGTAGTATTTATAGTCAAGGTTACCAATTACTTATTGCGTTATTTACGTATTTACCTCGTGTTCACGCCGCTTGTTGTCATAAAACTACGACATGGTAAACATGTGATGCGCTCCGGCCCACTCTGCGTGACATACTTTCTGCTCGGACTGCTTAATCGAACTGATACCAGGTAAGCACATTTTTTTCAATACAAAAAAGCTTGCTAATTAGAATCGATAGTAAGATATAGAGTCTGAAATTATTTTATTTATACTATTTTATTTTAATAACTTTTTTTCAGTAATTTAGGCTTTATGTTAATTCTTAGTAATAAAAGTTCTTCTAACGATTTTATCGAATACCTTCCACACCTCACTTCGGATGATATCGATCACCACAACGGTTTGAGAGAATGGGATTACTTTATACGCGATTGAAACAAAATTCAGTTATTTATCCGATCATATTCAAAATAGAAATTTAATACTTACTAATTTTAATTTGATTTTGAATCAAACTCTTACAAATTATAATAATCTCTCTCGACACCTCATTCCTGATGGTATCCAACTGTGTGTGAGAGTAAATTGATGTGTACAGTGCTCGTATGTTTAACTCGTATTTAAAAATCGTTTTCCTAATTATATTTGTAATGTTCTGATATTTAGAACCTGTCAAACTTTATATTTTGCGCATTTTGTTTATGTAGATGCGACGACGTCATGATCGCTGTGTTTATGAAACAAGTTGCTACAATTTAAATGTACCACTATCGACACCTAATTCCGATTTGCTATTGAACATTGAATCCCTGATTGTTTCCATCGCCACCAGGGTATGAGAAAAGAGAAGCTATTTTCCCTTTTCTGTTTGACGTCTAGCATTTGAAATTACTTGTACCATTTTAGTTCGCTTTTGGTATTACGCAGATCGAAATAGCAATTTTACCATCTATTTTCTACGTTTACAAATAGGATATATCATATTACCGCTGAACATGAATTCACTGTCAGCATATATGACTATACACATACGTAAGACATGCGTATTAAAACAATCAAAGAGGACTTTAATTGGCAAATACATTGTAAAAAACCAATGACTTTTGTTATGTCCAATTAACTTGTTATATAGACAACATAAAAAGCCATCAATCGTATTTCATGAACTATACAGAATATATCTGTATGTCCTTTTATAACAGCTATCTTTTATACAATAATTCTAATGTGATCTACCTAATTATATTGCCAAAGACGAAAGTAACACTGCGTTTTTGTAAATTGAACTTTTCCTTGAAAACAGTTAGTTAGCAACACGAATTGTTTTGGTGTAAAATATCAATAATTTTATGGGCGACATTTTGCATTGTGTTCGTATGTTTTTTTTAATTACATGTATATATATAATCTGGCCTCTGAGCCATTACCTTTGTATATTCACTTTATTAACAATAATTTATAGGTAAAAGTGCCGCCTGTAGAACGTAGAACGAACATTACACAATGTAGCACATATACAAAGTTGGTGACATATAATTGTTAGTCAAACATATAATCGCACGTACGATATGTGTTTGATTGCAAATATTATGTATTTATAAACTTTTGATTTTGATTGAATTGTATGACGCGTCTTGACCGTCATTTTTGTTGTATTGTAAATAGTCAAAGACATTGATTATGTCGATTTACCAAATAAATGTATGTACGTTTTATAAGTAGAACGAAAATCAAGTTTTCACAATTAACAAGAAGTCAGGTACAGAGTGGTCAGTATATTACAGCGATTGGTTTTTGTCATAATTTATAATTTATATTGACGCGTGGTATATAAATGTCAATGTATATGTTCATTATATGCTAATTTATATAATCTAAATATGCACACGTGTATGTTCATAATCAAATACTCATTTTTCCTGCATGTTCATACTTGTGTGCAGTGGTGTGCAATAATATACACGTATACTTACTGACAAAAGAAACGTTACTTTCTCGAGACTGTTTACTTGATTTTTTATTTTCAATAGAACTACTTATATACAGGGTGTTTCATATTTATGTCCCCATTACAACCGAATATCATGACTAAATGCTTGATGCATATATATCAATGGGGACATATATTATGAAACACCCTGTATATGTATAGTAAACTAGCAAAACACTGATCCAATCATTATACAAAACAAAATCATAGCAAATTGATTTCGTTTGAATTTGAAAAAAACTCAATTTTAGTGAACCACATTGAACTGAGGCTCGTCCGATTTGAACGAGCATTTGCTTGGAGTCTCATTGAAATGTAATCAGACAATAATACTGAAACCGTGCTATATTTCAATGTTAAATCATAAAACAAGACATATCCTGCTAGTATCACAGTGTATAGACGGGTCAACGTCCGGTTATCGCAATAAGTCATACACGTTGGATTTTATACTCACCCAATAAGTCATACAGTGACCTGAAATCACAGATGAATTGTATAGTATCCCAATAAGTCATACAGTGTCTAGTTTTGTGCGCTGTGATGTGAAAAGTGTTCCGTTTCTTTTCCCGTTGAATATAGTTATTCTATTGACATGTCGATATATAATCTATTAATGATAGGCTTTCCTAAGCCAAAGTGATCTTGCTTTTTCTTGATAATGTCGTTTCGATGTTTTTATGGACATTATAGACATGATAGACACTCAGTATGTACTATATGTCAGCATATTTATAGCTATTCCAATTAATAATCAATCATTTACATGCTAATACATATGTATTCGTAAATAATTGTATACACAGTTTTACCATTTTGTGGCAAGTTAGCATCTATTTGTGGACACATTCTGAACACCTTAATCACTTGTTCGAACTATTTTTTGGTCAATTATAATAATAACATCATTACTGTAATACAATTTGTGGTCGAATTCTGAACACTTTATAAGTAAATCGTAACAAGAAATATCTTGAACAAAAAGATAAACAGCGTTAAGATAGCGGATATGTGCACTTATTTTTAATAAAAATGCGGACGTTATTTCAAATCATTGAAATTGAAAACACAAGTCAAACTAGAATTTAAATATTTATCAATGTAAATTGTTTGTCAGTAAATGAAAAAAGAATAGTAATATAGGTATGTGTATTAGTCTAGATTCTGCCGTCTGTTATATCCGGCAATTATAAGTGATTCCAAACTTAACTCAGACTTTAATATTTAGCACGCATTATGTCTGAAAAAAACTGTAAACGGGACTTAAATTAGGCTGATGTTGGATTTGAACTCGAGGCCATCTGCTCACAAAAGGATTTGATGATAACGAACGCGCTACCAATGTAGCTTATTTCGGTACTAAAAATTCATGCGCGGTATTACTCTAATACATCCACTCCATACTTGACCCGGGTCACATTAATGTTTAACAGTTAATAATTAATAAGGAATACACTAAGCACCGAGAGAAACGTTAATAACATATCTCTGTGTGTATCTACCGTACATTTCGTTTACAAGTTTAACAGAAATGAAATTTTTTCGCGGTATCTTTTGTGATGAGTATAGCATATTCTGGCCAACCGGGCCTTAATATTTATTTTCTCCTATTTTTTGCAAACATTTCATTGGTTTTTAAAGTTTTCAAAAGCAGGTCAAATATCAAGCGAGACAGCTAACGCTGACAATAGTCGCCCTCGCTTTCTCCCTCGCACTAATTTGTTTATAATTCTAATTCTAATAATTATAATTATATGATCTATAACCTATACCACTGTAAAACAATTTGTAGATAGAACCTGAACACTTTATTTGTCAACCGTAAAAAGTCGCCCCGCGTTGTCTTCCTAATTAGCCGATTGTTGGTGAGGTGTTATGTAATCACATTGTTACTGGTTATTTGCGTAACATTTTTTATGCCCCAGCATCTACTGATGCAGGATGCTTATAGTGATTGTCTCGTCCGTCTTTGAAACTTTAATATTTATAATAGTACAACCAGGCGTTGCTTTCAAACATTTGGTAAACTTGTTTACCATCATAAACACCTTACATTGTCAAAACGATGTAACACTATCCAACATTGCAACAAAACTATGACCCTTGATTGACTTAGATAGTTTTTGTGGACAAGGCTTTCAAACTGGTCATAAGCGTTTATTGAACGCAGTCTTGTTTGAGGTTGTTGCAATATGTGGTATAATGAGCTAGTACTTCGCATTGCTGGACGAGGCACCGTTCAGTACATAAAAGCCTCGACTCACATTATAGATGCAAACTATTGATAAATGTCGTAATTAAAAATCGTGTATCATGAGTAGACGCGTTAATTAACACGTGTCCACTATTGATGTAAACTCCGCATATAAAGTTACTATTGACTTTTGTAAAACATACATCGTGTATTGCGTTTGTACATTCATCACACGTATATTTAACTAAAGTCGATGATAACACGAGTTTTTGTTTACAAATAAAAATGAAAATTAAATGCATTTTCTATGTTCATTTTTGTTCAATGTTGTGTATATTCTTTATTAATGATATACTCTTTAAATCTACACTGATAACAAGCGCCAGTCGACCGTGCAGTGTTTATATCATGTATGTTTGTTTATTGATAAGTCAGGATACAGTTATCTCCGGCGAACAAAAGCTAGTATAAAATAAAGTGTTTATTTATTGCAGTATTATCCTTATGTCAAGGATCCGCGAATTATAGGACCAAAATAACCATGGCCTTGGTGAAATAGGGGGTAATATGTAGGGTAACAGACTTAGACATCCAATTCTGCCGTCTTACGTTATTCCCAGAGGTAACAAGCGAAGACAACTATTCCCTGTTTTTAATAAGGAACGAGTTTATAAATAAGCTTAGCTTTCTACTCAATCCATGATTTGTGTAAATGAATGTTTACCAACTATTAAACCTATTAGTAACATGACAGATATAGCTTTATTCTACTAAGTGTGAATTGCTCCCTTGACTATATTTTAGACAAAATCCTGAGAAACAAAATAAAGATAAACCGTTCCACTGCAACCATAAATGTCATTATAAAACGTTTGTCATACGAACTATAAATCACCCTTGTGGGATTTTTTCTTCTTATTTTCTTTTTACTAATTAATTTTAGGTGAAACAAGCTCCGCAATTAATATTAATCATTCTCGACATATCATTCTCTGTTTTAACAATATCACCACATGTGTCGTGTGTATGGAAAGATAGAGGCCTGTTTCCACTTTTATTGCTCTAAGCATAAAACCAATAAAAATACTGGTAGTATTTTTATTTTTATTTCGTTGTTAAATTATCACGCGACCATGGTAACACCATACAAAGCGGGCGCTATAACACTAAGCTATTCGAGTTACTAGTATCTATGCGAATGATGCAAACGAACAACCAAGAGCATTGTATTATAATATTTTATATGCTCTTCAATATTGGAGGAAATAAAGATGTATTATGTACATCTTGTGTACCTTAATAACTCTTGGACAACATTGTGATACTGCTAAGGTATATAATTTGGTTAGTGTTGAATGTCACCGCATGAAAACATTACAGCACACTATGTTATATACTAAATGCCATTTTCATTTCCCCTAGATAAGCTGGTATAAGGCAATCATAGGTTTAACAAATAATAAAGCAAGCAATACAGAAGTCCCCTACCGGTTTGAAGCCATTTTCAATGTTTCTGTTGCCATAGCAATCACAATTTTTGTCAGAATCAAAATATATGTAGACGTGCATAATCCCCTTATTGCCCCTTATCCACATATCAAGTTTCATAAAATCTAGCTTGGAAACTGTTTGAGTTATGGCAGGATCCAGATTTGGGCATAAGTTCACTCTTTCTGTCGCCATAGCAACCACAATATTTGTCAGAATCAAAATATATTTAGGCGTGCATAATCCCCTTATTGTCTCCTAATCACGTACCGAGTTTCATAAACATAGCTTGGAAACTGTTTGAGTTATGTCAGGATCCAGATTTTTTGACGGACGGACGGACGGACGGGCTGGCTGGCTGGCGGGCGGGCGGGCGGGCGGGCGGGCTGGCTGGCTGGCTGGCGGGCGGGCGGGCCAGCTGGCTGGTGGGCGGGCTTCGGACGGACGGACGGCAAACCTATAGTCCCCTCCAGTCAAAAACCGGTAGGGGACTAAAAAAAGGGAAAGCTGTCTGATACAATATGCTACCAGGAATGAGCTGTCGAGTGGTATTAATGTATGTATTCAGAACTCTTCTCGCAATCGACCTAAAATAAATTAAATACGTATAAACTAACAAGAAAATGAATTTTTAAAAAAACCCAGTAAAACATTCCGTGACGAGCGATAAAACGGCATTGTAAACATCGCCGGTTTAAAATGAGAAGGTTGTAACGGCTACTTACGACATTATAAGACCCATACATATTAAATTTGCATTTCAAGATGCTTCTTATGAGCCTATTTTCATGAAAAGTGGTCATGTTGACCAAACTGAAGTTGAAAAGGCTTGGTTTCCATAAGTAAAGAGTAGTTTTCAAACAGTTTTTCATGTTTTTTTTTCAAAATAGTGTTCTTGTGTTAACGACCTTCTCATCTAAGCCAGCGATATAATTATACTGTATATGATAAAACCCAAAAGAAAATAACACAATAAAAAATGTTCTTATAGGAAAAACAGTAAGTTAATATATCAAGTGACAATAAATGGAATACAGCGAACGTTGCTATGGCAACTAATGACAAAATAGCTGTAGACTTAATATATTCTATATTTATATGATGACTATAATAATGAATATATTATACTGTTATTGACTTATATTGAGGTGAATATGATGTTTTGTTGACCTGAAAAAAAGTGATATTGACTGATGTCGAAGAAATATCGCTTTTTGAAATGACGTCACGTCATAAAAAATTATATCCATCTTAGCCTCGGTTTCGGGACGTGTCTATTAAAATATATAAACCTCTCGTGCAGGTCTTCTAAGCCTTCAGAATCATTGTTACATAGTAGGTATACGATATAATGTAATATAGAATAGAATAGAGTTTATTGCAAGGCAATATTGCCCATGAACATATAATACATACATACAATGCACAAATATTACAAAGTAATGCGTACATTCCGGTCAAGTGCACATCATAGATTATGATAATTAATCAGAAAAAGGTTATACAAATATAAAACATGGCATTCGTCTCATTAAAGAACTAAACATATTTAATTTTCATTGGATTTGGTCTACTTTTTCGTTGTTGAATAATCAAATTCATAAAATGTCCTTTAATTTTTAATATATAAGAATAAACAGGGTGTTAACAAAGTTCAATTCATATCAAGTGCTTTAAGCTATGTACACAGTACTTAGACGGTTTTAATTTGTTACTTTAGTAGTTCATTAATGCCAGAAATATTAGAACAACGGTAGAAGCCTTTAGAATTTAATCTGAAAAAATTACATTCTTCTGACGTCAGAAAAATATACTATTGTAACTGAAATATTTAGAACGAACATTTTTAACACCATGTACGTTGTGATATGCATGTATCATGTTAATTCGTATAATAATAAACTTATGTGGATGATTGTTGTAAATTAAATTCTCGAGAAAGATTCTGAGACATGCTAAAGAAAGTCTTTGATATTGTAAAGTTCAACCTGAAAACATTTTTGTCAAATGTCAAGGAACTTCTAATTTATGTTTGAGAGTGGAGAAGATTTATTTTTCAAATATATTCCACCAAAAAGCTTAATTCAGTGTAAGGTTTACTTATCGGGGTATACATATGTAACGTGTTAACCTGCAAGTATTCCTCAATGGATATGTTATACTATCTCATACAGCTAACAGACGACAGTATAATAATCATAACAGCAATAATAATGATGATGATGATGATGATGATGATGATGATGATGATGCTGATGCTGATGCTGATGCTGATGCTGATGCTGATGCTGATGATGTTGATGATGATGATGATGATGATGACGTTGATGATGATGATAAAAAAAATAAAATAAAGACTTTATTTATAAAGGCCCTAAGATGGGCATGCATGCCCATTCTTCCGTGTGAGCCCCTTCAACTGCTGGTTGGCATTTTGCATAATTATGAACAGTTACGTCACCTCTGCGTTCGTACAGGAGAGGAGGTTATCATTCTCGTGTGTGACGTATCCAGGCAGTAATCATAGTGACGGTCTCGGGTAAATACTGTGAGCATTTGCACACAAATATTAAGCTGCATGAAGGCTAGACCGTCGAGGGTGTCTCGTTAATACGCTGCATGAAGGCTAGACCGTCAAGGGTGTCTCGTTAAAATCGCTAAAAGAATAAACACTTTTTTTCGTCTGGTACGAGATGTCTCAGGGTAGTAAGCCGTTTACAAGATTTATATAAGTGAAGGACATACTACGATCTTAGAGAGTTCCAAGCGAAGTGCCACCTGGTAATGGGTCTATAAATAGTTTTGCTATTTCATTGTAGAACTAAGTCGATTACTACGTCGAATAATGTATTAAGATTTGTATACTGAGTTTAAAATTCAAGTACAATGTATACATTTAGACAGACGCTTCACAAGGAATTGAGAGGTTGCCAGTAGTCGAATTAAATGTTGAATAGCACATTGGCAAATGACAGCTAACTTCACAATCCAGCTGCCAAGTCGAGTTTTACTATTGAATCCGCAACTGCAAACATGATGCTAGCAGCCAATTCGATTTAAACGAAATAGAGTTAAGTATGGTAACAGTTTTATGATCATGGGACCGGGTTGCTTTTGTGATCACTCTTCGTCCGTCGTCCGTCCGTCGTCCATCGTCCGTCCGTCAACAATGGGCTTGTGTAGACACTAGAGGTCACACTTTTAGCCTAATCTTTATGAAACTTGGTCACAATGATCATGTCAACAAAATCTAGGCCAAGTTCGATAATGGGTCATCTGGGGTCAAAAACTAGGTCACTAGGTCAAATCATATAAAAACCTTGTGTAGTCACTAGAGGTCACAATTTCGACCTTATCTTTATGAAACTTGGTCACAATGATCATCTTAACAAAATCTAGGTCAAGTTCGATATTGGGTCATCCGGGGTCAAAAACTAGGTCACAAGGTCGAATCATAGAAAAACTTTGTGTAGTCACAAGAGGTCACAATTTTGACTTAATCTTTATGAAACTTGGTCACAATGATCATTACAACAAAAGTTAGGTCAAGTTCGATATTGGGTCATCAGGGGTCAAAAACAAGGTCACAAGGTCAACTCATAGAAAAACCTTGTGTTGTCACCAGTGGTCACAATTTTGGTCTAATCTTTATGAAACTCGGTCACAATGATCATCTCAACACAATCTAGGTCAAGTTCGATATTGGGTCATCGGGGGTCAAAAACTAGGTCACGTCATAGACAAACTTTGTGTAGTCACTAGAGGTCACAGTTTTGGCCTGATCTTTACGAAACTTAGTCACAATGATCATCACACCAAAATCTAGGTCAAGTTCGACAGGTGAGCGACCTAGGGACCTTTGAGCCCTCTTGTTTACAGTTGTACATTGTCTGCGCTATATACCACCGTGTATAATGTTTTACAAACATGTACATGTTTCTTCAACCCACAAGTACATGCATGTGTATCCTATTTTCGACATTGATTCACGCATAGTGGTATCGCTTTTGTATGAAATACATATATCCCAGTCTGCCTGTCTGTATCACAGTACGTGTACGTCGATTAATCAAATAGAATATGTTTGTGGTCGCAATGACTCTGTCACAACATTACAAAGTATAGTGATGTGCAGGGCTAGTATTCACAAAGCATATTAGAACAAAACTTCGACACCTTAACTACACTTCTACCTTTCTGGCTTGAAAAACAATCCAATTCGACATGTTTAACGGCAATGTGATTTCGGTAGCTTCAAACGTTTAAGTGACGAACATGAAGATTTGTTTATTTTTATTTTCTGAGTGAATGCACGCTTCCATTTGTGCGGGACAGCAAGATTGACGGGTGACAGTAATGGTTTGTGACTATGTTCTACAAAAAAGGACAGATATGCAAACTGTCTTGAAATACCAACTTAATTTATCAAAGTTCAGTGCCTGGTGGGTTCAGTGGCTGGTGGGTTCAGTGCCTGGTGGTGGGTTCAGTGGCTGGTGGGTTCAGTGCCTGGTGGTGGGTTCAGTGCCTGGTGGGTTCAGTGCCTGGTGGGTTCAGTGCCTGGTGGGTTCAGTGCCTGGTGGTGGGTTCAGTGGCTGGTGGGTTCAGTGGCTGGTGGGTTCAGTGCCTGGTGGGTTCAGTGCCCAGTGCCTGGTGGGTTCAGTGCCCAGTGCCTGGTGGGTTCAGTGCCTGGTTGGTAACAATGCTGTTCTACAAGGAGAAATGTATACACGTGTATTGACTTCTAAAATACGTTCATGTAACCGCTCGTCTACGAGGTGCTCCGTTAGTTGTTACCTATGCGCATTATGGTGTTCGTTGTATGCGTTCAATTCTTGATTTCTTAATGAAACTTTCCAAAATGATTCATAGATTGACTGATGAACTAGTGAACTTTCGAGTTTATCCTTTCAGTGGTTGATTTATATGTATGCAGTCTCAAACATTTCCAGACATACATCGTATATGAGGAAAGTATGTCGAGTGTTGGAGACTTTGGTAATCACGCTGATGTAGATCCTATGTGTGGAATATGTTTGCTACGCTGACATCCATTAACAGAGGCCCTCAGTGAACACTGTCTGAACTATTTGGAATACTGTTATTTTCATGGTGCAGGTTACATACGTGTTTTTTTAACAAAACAATAGAGAACAATGGTCTTTATCCTACTAAGCAAATTCAATGTTTGTTTTACACAGTGCCGTCAACAATGTCGAGTTATTGCCCTTTGTATACAAATAGGTTGTTGATGTGTAATGCATTATTTATTATTGGAAATGTTACAAAATGTACACAATACCACTCAATAACGATCGCCAAAACAGAAAAACATCAAACGTTGCTAAAATAATTACACCTTATAAGGATACACAGCTTTGAAGTTCATGAAATTGAAATTACCTCCCTTTTAATTGAAAATAGAACAAAATAATTGTATTCATATCATAGCACCACGGGGTTATAGATAAGTCAAATTTCATACACTCGTTCTTTTGTTAATTGTCTTATCTGTGCTTCAATTAGAGCAACCTATTAATGCGATTGAACTTTACAGACGACGCTGAAATCCTATGGTGAATTGCATTGTAACTATCAAAAATCAAGATAAATATTTACAAGTCGATGATTTTAAATTTGGTAAATCTCCTTAACTAAACAACTATTCGTTGTGAAACTTTGCCTCGTACTTAATTTTTGTCTAATTGTCCCCATAAATATACTGTTTATTATATTAAATATTTCATAAAGGGGCTATTGATAATGCATTTGATGCTATTGTTATGTGATCTCTGTTTTGAGGGTTGTTGTTAATTAGAGTAAAAACTTATATTAAAGAATAGTAGACTCTTCGTTAATTTTTATTTTTATGTTGTATATACTTAGGTTGTACATTTAAAACTAATGAAACATATTTTAGATAATTTAGTGACATAAATGTTGGTACTATGTTTAGTGATCGATTAGGAATTTGGTTGAGTGTAGTGCACATACTAGTATTGTAAGACTTCTCTCGTGTATAGCCAAATTCGATCTTGGATATTCAATAAGAAGTATTGCTATTATATAAATACAACTTGAATTGATATTCAGTCAGAACTCGTTCTACATTACGAGGATACTTCGAGAGACTCTTTCAAGAAAGCAATATCTGAGCGGGAACCCAATTAACAAGAACATTCATTTGTGTTTGCAGTTTGATTGTTTTGATATTTTCAGCATGTTTTGTATCATAATGATAATTACAAATTTATCGAGTCAGTTTGTCATAATTTTCCGCAAAACGTCAAAATAATCATTATTTTAAGTAAAATATTTGCATAAATCTAAAAATTTGGCTGTAAATGTCACCGGAAATGCAAGCAATTTTCAATATTATGTGACAATAATATTTAAATGTTTTTTACATAATAGTCAGAATGTCTCCATTGGTACATCAAGGTGGACGAACACGACATGCTACCTTTGATGTAAATTACACGTCTGTAAAGGTTATGGTATAACGTAGCTAGAATGCTTTTTTATATAATTTTTTACTCAGTATTGTTTATAAACGAATTGACTTTTATACCTTTTTGAAGTACAGTTTCTAAAATATTTTTTGTAGACCATCACATAATTAAAGTACTTTTTGCTGCATAGAAGTTGTATAATTTCCAATTAATTAATAACTAAAATAGTTCAGTAATTAACAAATACGAATTGTGTTGATTAGACACTATATACTGTTTTATTGTAAAACTATAGTTAATCTAATTGCGCTTGTAGATGTCTATAGGTTTGCACTAACTTCTGTGTTATGCAATGTAGCGTGTGTAAGTATATTAACTGCAACGTGTACGTATACACGTACAGGTATAGCTACGCGTGCATGTAGTCGTACACGTTCGCTTAGCAACCTCTCTATTAATATTGTAATGCCGTTGAAAAAGATGGCGTTGATATCCAGTTTGGGAATTTAACTCAAGTTCAATGCTGTGTGTTGTTGAGATCTGATTCTGATTCTGAACTCTAATCTCAGAACTCTGCGTTAACTCTTGAGGTTGTTGTAGTACGTGGAATCCAGCTTGTTGTTAGACCAACAGTGTTATGTCTGTTGTTTCGGGAATTAGCTCGTATGTAACAGCGTTGTTTCGTTCGTTGTGTGAGCTGTCAGTTTAGCTCTGCTAACGTTGTAAGTCCAGTGCGTTTTTTCCAGTATAATTTCAAATATGATAACAAAGTCTCAACTAAATAAGTTATGACAAATCCACAGTCAGTTTTACTATTTTTATTCTGTAGTTTCTCCAAATAGTTTAACAATAACAAATATTTATGTTTTAACACACAGAGTTAGTAACTTAACGAAGCGTAGTGGAACTCCACTTTTCCTAACTTTTTAAAACCTACATCATAACTTTTTTGTATATCCAGTCTAAAAAAATCTTACTTAATATACATTATTTTCAAATCATAGAAAATAAATGTTTAAAGCTTTTGACCAATCAAATTACCCGTTACAAAATACTTAAAACGTTCTTAGCCAATCAAATGTCATGTTATATAATTTGTAAGCCAATTAAAACGTGGCTACAACATTATTGCATAATTACTTCAAAAACAAAGGGTTTACCAATATTGAAATTATGACAACATGAGGTTGACTTTAATGTATCGGATAACAATCAGTTGAGATGCTATCTCACGCATCCTGCTTTAACGTAGACATTTTAATGCGAATTATATACGAATAATATCTAATAGCCCATGGCTAGTAAAAGAGTTTAAAGACTCACATTCAGAACGCGTTACTAAAATGGTTAGATAACATTGACAATTTAAAACAAATGATGTGGCCAAATATTACCGCATAAAAGACCGCATAAAAGTTTCCCCTCCCGTATTTAACTTCATTCCTATGAAGTGGTCATCCAATTTTATCAACAGTACTTAAATATACAAAAAATATGCAGTTACAAATAAAGTCATGTACACGGTCACATTATCTATTAGCCATTGAATATATTGTGCCTATTCCACAAATGTTAGAGTTAACAAACATAGTGTTCAGCAAGGCTGAAACCGGAAAGTGTTGAAGTTTTCCAAATTTCAACAGTTCCTTGGAACCATGTCCTAACATTCGGACGTTTTCAGTTAGTAATGCTACCAACATATTCAAAGTGGCAATGTAAAATCTTTTCAAGAATCATGTAAATAACACAGACAATTATTTAGTTTATTTGTCTCCTGTTGTTTTTATAAACTGATTACTATCGGACAACACTCCGTTCTTTATACATGCAGTTCACGTCCCTAGGGTTTTGAGATCAGCAATATTATGTAATTCTAGATAATTACATTTCCCAATGTTCTGGTAAATGCACAATTAATTAATTTATGCCTATGCTACCCGCTCACAATAGCTGAGTGCATTATATCCCGTGGATATATCCCGTGAATTAAAGACAGCTATAAAGTTCTTAAACTGCAGCCCACTTAAGGTTGATTCCAAAATACCGTATGGAGACACAGAACGATGGAAAGCAGAAACAGCACCAGTCTACTCCAGTCAACTAAAATATAAGAATTTGACTGTTATCTACCATAGAAGCAACATCCGCGCAGACTACTGCATCCTACATATACCAGTACCAGGTGTTAAAAATACCTTACTCACACTAATAGTTAGACTATATAACACACTCACACCTTTCTCACAAAAAAATATACACCTGTAATGGTATTTGGATAACCAATGACCAAAATTAAATGCTACTGTAGCACAATAAATAGATTGACTGAAATAGAGCTAAGTGAGCCTGCTTTTCCTTAATTTATCATATGATATTAATTCCGCGGTCCAAAGTGTTATTTATACAAGAAGTCCTCGATATTTGAAAGGACGTAACATGCGTTCAAACTTAGAAGTATTTGTGAGCTCTTAACAACCAAGAACATTGCTGCTTTAACCCATTTTTACCAGTAACAAAATAATTATTACCGCCTAAAACAGTTAATAAATTATTTTTAATATTGCTGACTCATACCCCCTTTAGAATTAATGTAACTCATTGTAAACTTAATTAAATGTCTCTCATACATTTTAATGCCATGTGTTGCCGATTATGCCTACACTTTCAAATTCAAGTTGACATATTTCTCTATTTTCGCATAAATCTTAGCTAAACTGCAAAATGTCTAAGATGACCATATACTTATAAATCCGAAATCTCATCTGATCTTGTAAAAATAAAATTAATGATATCATTATTACGTACCACAGGTTTAGACAAATTTACGTATGGAAACAATTACGCGCATTTAATACAAATGCATAATAAAGTTAGACTAAAAACATTGTCAATGATAATAAATACAGTTTTTAACTAACTGTGACGTGAATATAATAAAAGTACCAAAATTTACATAAAATAAGTACAAATTCATCGACACAGAAGGTGCACTGATAATTACACATCCAAAGTTTAATGTCTACTGTTTTTGTAGAGCGCATATTTCCACCTTCCGTGTGGCGAACGTAGAATGGGTCCATGGATATACGTAACCTGTAATCAATATCGTTTGATGTTGGAAATCCAACGAATACCGCCGGTTGTTCATTCTGGTAGAATTTGAAAACATCCAATTTCTGAGTTGATGCATTCTATCACTGATCTAATTAGATATACTTATTTAAAACCACTATTTTGCACTATTTCACTTAGCTGGATTTATCATTGGTTGAATTTCGCGTATTAGAAATTCACTCACTTGTAGATATTCGCTTAGCTGAGATTATTCGCTGTTAGAAATTCACTCACTTGTAGATATTCGCTTAGCTGAGATTATTCGCTGTTAGAAATGCACTCACTTGTAGATATTCGCTTAGCTGAGATTATTCGCTGGTTGAAATTCACTTGGTAGTAGTAACTCGCTTGTTGAAATTCACTCGCTTGGTTGCAATCATTCGTTTGGTAGAATTAACATGGTAGTAGTAACTCGCTTGTTGAAATTCACTCGCTTGGCTGTGATGTTGTGAGGTACCGCAAATTTTACCCGGATTCTCCACCAGTGTAATGCCGTTGAAAAAGATGGCGTTGATATCCAGTTTGGGAATTTAACTCAAGTTCAATGCTGTGTGTTGTTGAGATCTGATTCTGATTCTGAACTCTAATCTCAGAACTCTGCGTTAACTCTTGAGGTTGTTGTAGTACGTGGAATCCAGCTTGTTGTTAGACCAACAGTGTTATGTCTGTTGTTTCGGGAATTAGCTCGTATGTAACAGCGTTGTTTCGTTCGTTGTGTGAGCTGTCAGTTTAGCTCTGCTAACGTTGTAAGTCCAGTGCGTTTTTTCCAGTATAATTTCAAATATGATAACAAAGTCTCAACTAAATAAGTTATGACAAATCCACAGTCAGTTTTACTATTTTTATTCTGTAGTTTCTCCAAATAGTTTAACAATAACAAATATTTATGTTTTAACACACAGAGTTAGTAACTTAACGAAGCGTAGTGGAACTCCACTTTTCCTAACTTTTTAAAACCTACATCATAACTTTTTTGTATATCCAGTCTAAAAAAATCTTACTTAATATACATTATTTTCAAATCATAGAAAATAAATGTTTAAAGCTTTTGACCAATCAAATTACCCGTTACAAAATACTTAAAACGTTCTTAGCCAATCAAATGTCATGTTATATAATTTGTAAGCCAATTAAAACGTGGCTACAACATTATTGCATAATTACTTCAAAAACAAAGGGTTTACCAATATTGAAATTATGACAACATGAGGTTGACTTTAATGTATCGGATAACAATCAGTTGAGATGCTATCTCACGCATCCTGCTTTAACGTAGACATTTTAATGCGAATTATATACGAATAATATCTAATAGCCCATGGCTAGTAAAAGAGTTTAAAGACTCACATTCAGAACGCGTTACTAAAATGGTTAGATAACATTGACAATTTAAAACAAATGATGTGGCCAAATATTACCGCATAAAAGACCGCATAAAAATATTACGATGGCTTCCAGTTCAAACCAGTATTTATGTAGCGATAATTGCAATAGCGTCAGGGGCAATATGAACTTACATTTATAACCAAAAATAATACTATATTCGTCATTTATGGTACTTAGTAAACGAGGCTTTAATAACATGATAATAATGATAGAGGTTTCTGGTTCCATAATAAGTGATTTTACTACGAACGTACACAAAAATGATGACTCGAAGTCATAAAAGCATTTCCTTAGTTTCTCTCTCCGTAGAACGCCGCTGGCATTTCTTCTATATTATGACAACATTTCCTGGTACATGTAATAGAACATGTACTCTCAATGTGCATACTAATTTTACAGAAATATACATACTAGTGGAAATAGGTCAGTTCAAAACGAAACTACCATTACAGGTCCAATCCAGTATAACAGGGACGCGCTAATTAATATAATCATAATCATATAGTCCAGTCAGGGTAAGAATAGAGTGACACAGCGGTCGAGTCCACTATTACCGTGCAAAACAAACCAATTATAAAGACTTATACAGACAGCTATAATTCCAATGCTAAATTAACAAACTATATTTGCACAATCTATTCAGACTATACATGTAGTTGTTATAGTTTGTGTACACATACAGGACTACATCCCCCTCACCATATCCTAACTGGATTGTACAGGCACTTGAATTATACTTTTTCCATCACCAGAGTTTATGATAAATACCAATCTGTCCCCTGTGTGTCCCTTATGTGAGTAGGTGGAGATAGTGTTCTGGTTAAAGGGTGAAATGACACCCAATGTAGGATTTACACCAAACGGCATTATAATAATAATGAGCATTTTCGACGTTTTACGGATTGACCCGTCGGTCCTCTAAACAAACATTGTATCGCCCGACTTTAAGCCATTTAAGGCTTATCTACAAGGTGCCATTTAAACACCACTGTCACCATGAAAGTATAGTCATGTGGATAATGTGCCAACAATGTTTTCGTATGAAGGTTTTGACGGACATCATTGTATGTCCACTGTCTAATACACCAAGTACAAATTAAAGTACAAGCTAGCGCATCCTAATTGGTCACAAAGGTACTCAACACTTTTTGTGCATTTAACAAACACACCAAATACCCTCAACAATGCAATACCGTTACATTGCTTCTAAATGCTAAATTTGAAATACAATTAATAAGCTACATGTAATGTCAAAACCAAATTAGCACAAGAAATGAAGGCTTCGTTAATGCGGCAACGTTCTGTCTGAATACACCGGTATCATCTGAAATCAACAGGAACGTTGCGAGGTGAACGTGTAAGACTACTTGTACGTGTAGTTACGAGACAAGTTGCAATTAAAATTGGCTTGCGAAACACAACGTGTGCGTGTTAGAGAAACATATCTATATAAACACATTGAGTCCACGGCGATATAATATGGATTCCAGCACACAAACGCATACCTGTATGTCGTAATACACAGACTAATTGCGTCTGTCACACACCAGTTACTTGTAGAAACAACACACACGTGGGTGACAAAAATCTCAAAAGTTGGACGTACACGTCGGCTTTTGCATCCTCTCTAATATCGAGTACTGATAGCGTTAAAATTGGATCGTACGAAATGCAATTAGTAATGAACTACTACATATGCACTTTCGATTGACACGGGCGTGAGTGATTGACTTGTGGTGGATGAACTAATGACAGGTGATTGACCGAAGTTCATCTGTAAATATAATATCTCTATTGATATTTGTCAGCGTGATAATCATACATGATGTGTTCAGAATGACAGATCTAGAGTCTGTTTCTTAGAAGCCTAACGCCTGACAAAGTTCGATAGCACCCGAGGATAATGAATATTTTATGATACTAAAAGATAAAAATGGTACTTACGAAAAACTCTGTCTGGAGCCATTTTAATATATTGATAAGTTGGCGGTATACGCATATAATTATATATTAATTAAAATATGTGGGAGGAAAAAGAGCAACTAAGGTATTCCATCACAGTTACAAATTACTATTATTCGCTGGGTTAGAATGTGAAGGTCGTCAGTGCTACTTACAACCTTATAAGACTCATACACTTTTTAGTTCAGCACCCCAAGGCGCTTCTTATGAGCCTATTTTCAAGAACATTGTAACAGGTCATGTTGACCAAACTGAATTTGAAAAAGATTGTTTTTCCATAAGCAACGAGTAGTTTCCTGACAAGTTTTTCTTGTTTTCTCAAAATAGCGTTTTTGTACATACAACCTTCTTCTTCTAAGCCAGCGTATTCGTAACAGTTACACTTTTTACGTTTTTATCGCTTAAATATGTGCTTAAATACTTGCAGACACTTCAGTTATCAGCCGTTTTACTGTTGAAATAGTAGCTCCTTCAGCTTAGGCATTCAGATTGTTGATTGCTGAAACTGGTTCATTCAGCTTTTTGAGACTTAGGCGACCATTTTCTCGTTCGATTGTGTGATGGGCATTATGCCTTGTATGTTTTTATGTTTTCTGTGCTCGACTGGTTAAGTTGAGTGCTGCCTTCCCTGTCCGATTTAATATTATATTTTTACCGTACCCAGGGTATTGCAAGTCTATTTGAGTTATATGGTTACTTTTCGCGACATCGAAGAGGGAACAGGTGTATGTTCAGCCATGGTAATTTCCAAAACCTTCACATTTCTCATAGTGGTGAACGTCTTTAGATACTACATGTATTATTATAGCTCTAGAAGAAATCAACGTGTAGCAGGGTATTCGAACGTTAGAGTTAGATCCCTGAAAGTGGACGGCTGGTCACTCGCAGACATTGACCGTAATAGTGCAAATGTGTTTGGAATTATTGTTCACTCCCCAAAAATGAAAAAGTTTGAAGATCCTTGAGCAAAGCGTTCTTGATTTATTGAACGGTAACCATTTGGTCTACCGACCGACCTATAGCGACAGAACGACTGGCCAACAGACCGACCGATCTAGCGACAGAACGACTGACCAACAGACCGACCGACCTAGCGACAGAACGACTGGCCAACAGACCGACCGACCTAGCGACAGAACGACTGGCCAACAGATCGACCGACCTAGCGACAGAACGACTGGCCAACAGACCGACCGACCTACCGACAGAACGACTGGCCAACAGACCCACCGACATGTGCAAAGTTATATAACCCCTCATCAAGTTCGTAGGCATAAACATACCCCGAAGTTTGACCAAAATAATATGTACATTTTATGTTTATTTTCAGAATTATATACCAACTCACCTATCAGTCAGTGAACATGTTTCGGCAGATACTATGTATATGTATGGTCGGACATATCCAGACACAGTTTGCTCCCGTGGATCCTGAATGGTTGTTGGATGACCCACATAAAGCAGGTAAACGTGACACTTAGTCTATCAATTATCTCAGCTGTCGTGACACGTTGTCTATCAATTATCTAAGGCAACATGACACCTAGTCTATCTGTTATCTAAGGTAACATGACACCTAGTCTATCTATTATCTAAGGTAACATAACACCTAGTCTATCTATTATCTAAGGTAACATAACACCTAGTCTATCTATTATCTAAGGTAACATGACACCTAGTCTATCAGTTATCTAAGGTAACATGACACCTAGTCTATATAATATCTAAGGTAACATGACACCTAGTATATCTATTATCTAAGGTAACATAACACCTAGTCTATATATTATCTAAAGTAACATGACACCTAGTCTATCTATTATCTAAGGTAACATGACACCTAGTCTATCTATTATCTAAGGTAATATGACACCTAGTCTATATAATATCTAAGGTAACATGACACCTAGTATATCAATTATCCTAGGTAACATGACACCTAGTATATCGACTATCTAAGGTAACATGACACCTAGTCTATCTATTATCTAAGGTAATATGACACCTAATATATCTTTATCTAAGGTAACATGACACCTAGTCTATCTGTTATCTGAGGTAACATGACACCTAGTCTATCAATTATCTTAGGTAACATGACACCTAGTATATCAGTTATCTAAGGTAACATGACACCTAGTCTATCTATTATCTAAGGTAACATGACACCTAGTCTATCTATTATATAAGGTAACATGACACCTAGTCTATCTGTTATCTAAAGTAACATGACACCTAGTCTATCTATTTTCTAAGGTAACATGACACCTAGTGTATCTATTATATAAGGTAATATGACATCTAGTATATCAATTATCTAAGGTAACATGACACCTAGTATATCTATTATCTAAGGTAACATGACACGTTGTCTATCAATTATCTAAGGTAACATGACACCTAGTCTATCTATTATCTAAGGTAACATGACACCTAGTCTATCTAGTATCTAAGGTAACATGACACCTAGTATATCTGTTATCTAGGGTAACATAACACCTAATCTATCAATTATCTAAGGTAACATGACACCTAGTCTATATATTATATAAGGTAACATGACACCTAGTCCATCTATTATCTAAGGTAATATGACACATAGTCTATATATTATCTAAGGTAACATGACACCTAGTATATCTATTATCTAAGGTAACATGACACCTAGTCTATATATTATCTAAGGTAACATGACACCTAGTCTATCTATTATCTAAGGTAATAAGACACCTAGTCTATATATTATCTAAGGTAACATAACACCTAGTCTATCTATTATCTAAGGTAATATGACACCTAGTATATCTTTATCTAAGGTAACATGACACCTAGTATATCTATTATCTAAGGTAACATGACACCTAGTCTATCTATTATCTAAGGTAACATGACACCTAGTATATCTATATTATCTATTTTGTAGAGAAATAAAAGTGCAAGCACAATATATGCTTACCTCTCCCAACCTTGCTCCACTTATTCTATCAATTATCTATTTTGTAGGGTAATAAAAGTGCAACCTCTCCCAAGCCTGCTCATAAAAACAACATTATCTACTGATATAAAATACTTTGACATATTGATATTACTGTAGTATTAAGGAGGCTATAATGTAACATATTGGTAAGGTGACATATTGATATTACTGTAGTATTTAGGAGGCTATAATGTAACATATCGGTAAGGTATGTCTGAGGTAAAACAACACTAAAGTAAATGGAACACTACTGTTATAAAGGGCATTGGTAGACCAAGTACTTGCTATAAAGGTTATTGATACAAGGGATTTAGACAAAATTTATAACCATTTCGATGACAGTGATGCATAAAGTGTATCGATTTAAACGCATAACGAGCACTCAGTGTATAAAGAATTGATAAAAATATATTATTAAAAGACATTGATACTAACATATTGGTGTAACGAACCACATCAAAGGCTATTGTTCTAAAAACGATAATTCTAAGTCGGACAGGGAAGGAAGCACTCAACTTAACCGGCAGAGCACACAGATCATAAGTACAATGTAATTACTTATAAGGGTCAATAAATCAATATTTCTGTCTTTCGTAATATGATACATGGGTATTATGCCTTGATTTCTGAAATAAACTGTAAAATTTAAACATAAGCTAAGCCTTACCGATGAAGAAAAATTTTGTGAAATTATCAAAATTTCATTCAGTCGGCTGCTAAATTTTGAAATATCATACAATAGAATTAGTATATATGTATATTGATGCAGTGTCGTCGTTTATCTGGTACGTACAACTTTAACGAACTGAACGCATATGGCAAGGATAACACAAATAACTCAATTTCTGGCCACTTTCTTCAAACGCATCTCAAATATTAGAGTGGAACTGGGCTTATCAGCACTTAGACACCATATTTTGAAGCAATATTAACTGATTTACAATGTTGCTCACGTAACATCATGTTTTCTAAAGATTCCAGCAACATAATACTATTGCAAAATATCTGCAAAGGAAATGTGTTGGCCTTTATCAAATTTTGAGTGGCATATGCAGACTCTAATGACAATGCTTATTATATCAGTGCTCTTCAATATATTCTCAATGTTATTTACACCAATGTCATAAAATGCGTTCATATTTACTCGGGCGGACCATTTTCTCGTTCGGTTGTGTGTTGGGCATTGTGCCTTGTATGTTTTATGTCAATTGTGCTCGGCTAGTTAAGTTGAGTGCTGCTTCCCTGTCCGACTTAATATTATCGTTTTTATACCAATGTACATGTACATGTATTTATATCACAAAAATGACACCAGATGAAGAGATTTGGTGTAAAATCAATAATTTGAAACTCTCAAAGTGTATATTACACATTAGACATAAAACATGTATACATTGTATAATTTCTGATGAAGGCGTGTGCCGAAACATAAATGTAAAAGTAATTGCTAGGCGCTATCGTCGCTTCAGCGTGGCTTTGGATTGTTTGTGAGCTATAGTATTTTGTTATAGAATTATGTTCCTCTATGCATTAGACACATAGCTCATCTTTATTTAAAAGCTCACACTAACTTAATATTAAATTCACATTTTCCCACTCACAGCTAGACGTATTCCCTAGGGATGGACAGTAAGTATCTTCAAACAAGATATTTAAGTAAAGAAGATCAATATTTTCTAGAAAATCACACTAGGGACTTTCAATACTGAATAATATGTCTATAAACCTGACATACTGAGAGCAAACATTATCACCAATCAGTCTGGGAGATTGTCCTACAATACATATCCATACACCAACAATAAATAGTTCCCGGTGATACATTCAGTCTGGGAGATTGTCCTACAATACATTATCCATACATCAACAATAAATAGTTCCTGGTGATACATTCAGTCTGGAAGATTACCATACAATAAATATCCATACATCAACAATAAATAGTTCCTGGTGTTACATTCAGTCTGGAAGATTGTCCTACAATACATATCCTTACATCAACAATAAATAGTTCCTGGTGATACATTCAGTCTGGATGATTGTCCTACAATACATATCCTTACATCAACAATAAATAGTTCCTGGTGTTACATTCAGTCTGGAAGATTGTCCTACAATACATATCCATACATCAACAATAAATAGTTCCTGGTGTTACATTCAGTCTGGAAGATTGTCCTACAATACATATCCTTACATCAACAATAAATAGTTCCCGGTGATACATTCAGTCTGGATGATTGTCCTACAATACATATCCATACATCAACAATAAATAGTTCCTGGTGATCCATTCAGTCTGGAAGATTGTCCTACAATACATATCCTTACATCAACAATAAATAGTTCCCGGTGATACATTCAGTCTGGATGATTGTCCTACAATACATATCCATACATCAACAATAAATAGTTCCTGGTGATCCATTCAGTCTGGAAGATTGTCCTACAATACATATCCTTACATCAACAATAAATAGTTCCTGGTGATCCATTCAGTCTGGAAGATTGTCATACAATACATATGCATACATCAACAATAAATAGTTCCTGGTGATCCATTCAGTCTGGAAGATTGTCCTACAATACATATCCATACATCAACAATAAATAGTTCCTGGTGTTACATTCAGTCTGGAAGATTGTCCTACAATACATATCCATACATCAACAATAAATAGTTCCTGGGGATACATTCAGTCTGGATGATTACCATACAATACATATCCATACATCAACAATAAATAGTTCCTGGAGATACAATCAGTCTGGGAGATTGTCCTACAATACATATCCATACATCAACAATAAATAGTTCCTGGTGATACATTCAGTCTGGAAGATTGTCCTACAATACATATCCATACATCAACAATAAATAGTTCCCGGTGTTACATTCAGTCTGGAAGATTGTCCTACAATACATATCCATACATCAACAATAAATAGTTCCTGGTGTTACATTCAGTCTGGAAGATTGTCCTACAATACATATCCATACATCAACAATAAATAGTTCCTGGTGTTACATTCAGTCTGGAAGATTGTCCTACAATACATATCCATACATCAACAATAAATAGTTCCTGGTGTTACATTCAGTCTGGAAGATTGTCCTACAATACATATCCATACATCAACAATAAATAGTTCCTGGTGTTACATTCAGTCTGGAAGATTGTCCTACAATACATATCCATACATCAACAATAAATAGTTCCTGGTGTTACATTCAGTCTGGAAGATTGTCCTACAATACATATCCATACATCAACAATAAATAGTTCCTGGTGTTACATTCAGTCTGGAAGATTGTCCTACAATACATATCCATACATCAACAATAAATAGTTCCCGGTGTTACATTCAGTCTGGAAGATTGTCCTACAATACATATCCATACATCAACAATAAATAGTTCCCGGTGTTACATTCAGTCTGGAAGATTGTCCTACAATACATATCCATACATCAACAATAAATAGTTCCTTGTGATCCATTTAGTCTGGAAGATTGTCCTACAATACATATCCATACACCAACAATAAATAGTTCCTGGTGATATATTCAGTCTGGAAGATTACCATACAATACATATCCATACACCAACAATAAATAGTTCCTGGTGATACATTCAGTCTGGAAGATTACCATACAATACATATCCATACACCAACAATAAATAGTTCCTGGTGATACATTCAGTCTGGAAGATTACCATAAAATACATATCCATGCATCAACAATAAATAGTTCCTGGTGATATATTCAGTCTGGAAGATTGTCCTACAATACATACCCATACACCAACAATAAATAGTTCCTGGTGTTACATTCAGTCTGGAAGATTGTCCTACAATACATATCCATACATCAACAATAAATAGTTCCTGGTGTTACATTCAGTCTGGAAGATTGTCCTACAATACATATCCATACATCAACAATAAATAGTTCCTGGTGTTACATTCAGTCTGGAAGATTACCATACAATACATATCCTTACATCAACAATAAATAGTTCGTGGTGATACATTCAGTCTGGAAGATTGTCCTACAATACATATCCTAACATCAACAATAAATAGTTCCTGGTGTTACATTCAGTCTGGAAGATTGTCCTACAATACATATCCATACATCAACAATAAATAGTTCCTGGTGATACATTCAGTCTGGAAGATTGTCCTACAATACATATCCATACATCAACAATAAATAGTTCCTGGTGTTACATTCAGTCTGGAAGATTGTCCTACAATACATATCCTTACATCAACAATAAATAGTTCCTGGTGTTACATTCAGTCTGGAAGATTGTCCTACAATACATATCCTTACATCAACAATAAATAGTTCCTGGTGATACATTCAGTCTGGAAGATTGTCCTACAATACATATCCTTACATCAACAATAAATAGTTCCTGGTGTTACATTCAGTCTGGAAGATTGTTCTACAATACATATCCATACATCAACAATAAATAGTTCCTGGTGATCCATTCAGTCTGGAAGATTGTCCTACAATACATATCCATACATCAACAATAAATAGTTCCTGGTGTTACATTCAGTCTGGAAGATTGTCCTACAATACATATCCTTACATCAACAATAAATAGTTCCTGGTGTTACATTCAGTCTGGAAGATTGTCCTACAATACATATCCTTACATCAACAATAAATAGTTCCTGGTGTTACATTCAGTCTGGAAGATTGTCCTACAATACATATCCATACATCAACAATAAATAGTTCCTGGTGATACATTCAGTCTGGAAGATTGTCCTACAATACATATCCATACATCAACAATAAATAGTTCCTGGTGTTACATTCAGTCTGGAAGATTGTCCTACAATACATATCCTTACATCAACAATAAATAGTTCCTGGTGTTACATTCAGTCTGGAAGATCGTCCTACAATACATATCCTTACATCAACAATAAATAGTTCCTGGTGATACATTTAGTCTGGGAGGTAGTCCTACAATACATATCCTTACATCAGCAATAAATAGTTCCTGGTGATACATTCAGTCTGGGAGGTAGTCCTACACTCAGTCGCAAAAGAAAGTATACATTGTGCATAAATGGAATTATATCGCCGGGGGTTTACAGAAACAAACATAATGTTAATATTTACTAAATAGTATGTTTATCTGACATTTTAAGATCAAGCGACAACATGTCAATACAAACAATACTGCACAAACAGAGTCAAAGCTTTGGGACTTGAAAAATCAAATTCACACAAATGGTCATATACTTAACAAATATGTGTTCATGGATACATTTACCCATAGCTCGGTCAATAGGAACTTAATCTTGGTGAAACTTCCAACATATGTAGCTTGGATATGTGGCATTACAATTCAATCGAATTTGTTACATCTGATTGCAATGGTAACAAACAGAATAAAAATGATGACATCAACATGAGCCAATGTCACATATTTGTCACGGTGTGTTCATTGGGCGTTTGTCAATTTTTTAATGCAGCTAGATGTCCGATTTGATGATAAGGTTCGTTTTCAACTACATGTATGTACTTTTCACGGAGACATAATAAGGACAAAAAGGTGTACAACAAAGCCCAATTCAGGATTAGAACTTATCACCTCATAAAAATAACTTTTTCACATGGTTACCTCCCCATTGACCAAGCAAAATGACTAGTTTTTTTAAGAAATCACAACCATCATGCTGTTCAGTGAAATATCGCATTATTTTGAGTGCTTTTGTTTAATTTGACGATATACCTAGTCCAATTTACCATACATAAACATAATTTGCACCACTGCGTAAATGTCTTGTACATTTTACGTCGGAGGCGGACAAATAAAATATTGAACATTTCTGTTAATTCGATTTTTCAGGTACCGACGCTGTTGACTTCATTTGTGGTATATTTCGTTTATTGACATGTTGTTGTTTGGTATTAAAATGTCAGATAAACATACAGTTCTGTTAATACAAAATTTCGTTTAGTTATGTCAACCCCAAAGGATACAGTTTCAAAGTATGTACAATGTATACTTTCTTTTGCGACTAAGTGTACAATAAATACCCATACATCAACAATAAATAGTTCCTGGTGATGCATTCAGTCTGGAAGATTACCATACAATACATATCCATACATCAACAATAAATAGTTCCTGGTGATACATTCAGTCTGGGAGATTACCATACAATACATATCCATAAATAAACAATAAATAGTTCCTATTGTTACATTCAGTCTGGGAGATTACCATACAATACATATCCTTACATCAACAATAAATAGTTCCTGGTGTTACATTCAGTCTGGGAGATTACCATACAATACATATCCATACATCAACAATAAATAGTTCCTGGTGTTACATTCAGTCTGGGAGATTACCATACAATACATATCCATACATCAACAATAAATAGTTCCTGGTGTTACATTCAGTCTGGGAGATTACCATACAATACATATCCATACATCAACAATAAATAGTTCCTGGTGTTACATTCAGTCTGGGAGATTACCATACAATACATATCCATACATCAACAATAAATAGTTCCTGGTGATACATTCAGTCTGGGAGATTACCATACAATACATATCCATACATCAACAATAAATAGTTCCTGGTGTTACATTCAGTCTGGGAGATTACCATACAATACATATCCTTACATCAACAATAAATAGTTCCTGGTGTTACATTCAGTCTGGGAGATTACCATACAATACATATCCATACATCAACAATAAATAGTTCCTGGTGTTACATTCAGTCTGGGAGATTACCATACAATACATATCCATACATCAACAATAAATAGTTCCTGGTGTTACATTCAGTCTGGAAGATTGTCCTACAATACATATCCTTACATCAACAATAAATAGTTCCTGGTGATACATTCAGTCTGGAAGATTGTCCTACAATACATATCCTTACATCAACAATAAATAGTTCCTGGTGATACATTCAGTCTGGAAGATTGTCCTACAATACATATCCATACATCAACAATAAATAGTTCCTGGTGTTACATTCAGTCTGGAAGATTGTCCTACAATACATATCCATACATCAACAATAAATAGTTCCTGGTGATACATTCAGTCTGGAAGATTACCATACAATACATATCCATACATCAACAATAAATAGTTCCTGGTGTTACATTCTGTCTGGAAGATTACCATACAATACATATACTTAAATCAACAATAAATAGTTCCTGGTGATACATTCAGTCTGGAAGATTGTCCTACAATACATATCCTTACATCAACAATAAATAGTTCCCGGTGATACATTCAGTCTGGAAGATTACAATACAATACATATCCATACATCAACAATAAATAGTTCCTGGTGATACATTCAGTCTGGAAGATTGTCCTACAATATATATCCATACATCAACAATAAATAGTTCCTGGTGTTACATTCAGTCTGGAAGATTGTCCTACAATACATATCCATACATCAACAATAAATAGTTCCTGGTGATACATTCAGTCTGGAAGATTGTCCTACAATACATATCCATACATCAACAATAAATAGTTCCTGGTGTTACATTCAGTCTGGAAGATTACCATACAATACATATCCTTACATCAACAATAAATAGTTCCTGGTGTTACATTCAGTCTGGAAGATTACCATACAATACATATCCTTACATCAACAATAAATAGTTCCTGGTGATACATTCGGTCTGGAAGATTGTCCTTCAATACATATCCATACGTCAACAATAAATAGTTCCTGGTGATACATTCAGTCTGGAAGATTGTCCTTCAATACATATCCATACGTCAACAATAAATAATTCCTGGTGATACATTCAGTCTGGAAGATTGTCCTTCAATACATATCCATACATCAACAATAAATAGTTCCTGGTGATACATTCAGTCAGGAATATTGTCCTTCAATACATATCCATACGTCAACAATAAATAGCTCCTGGTGATACATTCAGTCTGGAAGATTGTCCTTCAATACATATCCATACGTCAACAATAAATAGTTCCTGGTGATACATTCAGTCTGGAAGATTGTCCTTCAATACATATCCATACGTCAACAATAAATAGTTCCTGGTGATACATTCAGTCTGAAAGATTGTCCTTCAATACATATCCATACGTCAACAATAAATAGTTTCTGGTGATACATTCAGTCTGGGAGATTGTCCTACAATACATATCCATACATCAACAATAAATAGTTCCTGGTGATACATTCAGTCTGGAAGATTGTCCTACAATACATATCCATACATCAACAATAAATAGTTCCTGGTGATACATTCAGTCTGGAAGATTATCCTACAATACATATCCATACATCAACAATAAATAGTTCCTGGTGATACATTCAGTCTGGAAGATTGTCCTACAATACATATCCATACATCAACAATAAATAGTTCCTGGTGTTACATTCAGTCTGGAAGATTGTCCTACAATACATATCCATACATCAACAATAAATAGTTCCTGGTGTTACATTCAGTCTGGAAGATTACCATACAATACATATCCTTACATCAACAATAAATAGTTCCTGGTGTTACATTCAGTCTGGAAGATTACCATACAATACATATCCTTACATCAACAATAAATAGTTCCTGGTGATACATTCGGTCTGGAAGATTGTCCTTCAATACATATCCATACGTCAACAATAAATAGTTCCTGGTGATACATTCAGTCTGGAAGATTGTCCTTTAATACATATCCATACGTCAACAATAAATAATTCCTGGTGATTCATTCAGTCTGGAAGATTGTCCTTCAATACATATCCATACATCAACAATAAATAGTTCCTGGTGATACATTCAGTCTGGAATATTGTCCTTCAATACATATCCATACGTCAACAATAAATAGCTCCTGGTGATACATTCAGTCTGGAAGATTGTCCTTCAATACATATCCATACGTCAACAATAAATAGTTCCTGGTGATACATATAGTCTGGAAGATTGTCCTTCAATACATATCCATACGTCAACAATAAATAGTTCCTGGTGATACATTCAGTCTGAAAGATTGTCCTTCAATACATATCCATACGTCAACAATAAATAGTTTCTGGTGATACATTCAGTCTGGGAGATTGTCCTACAATACATATCCATACATCAACAATAAATAGTTCCTGGTGATACATTCAGTCTGGAAGATTGTCCTACAATACATATCCATACATCAACAATAAATAGTTCCTGGTGATACATTCAGTCTGGAAGATTATCCTACAATACATATCCATACATCAACAATAAATAGTTCCTGGTGATACATTCAGTCTGGAAGATTGTCCTACAATACATATCCATACATCAACAATAAATAGTTCCTGGTGTTACATTCAGTCTGGAAGATTGTCCTACAATACATATCCATACATCAACAATAAATAGTTCCTGGTGTTACATTCAGTCTGGAAGATTACCATACAATACATATCCTTACATCAACAATAAATAGTTCCTGGTGTTACATTCAGTCTGGAAGATTACCATACAATACATATCCTTACATCAACAATAAATAGTTCCTGGTGATACATTCGGTCTGGAAGATTGTCCTTCAATACATATCCATACGTCAACAATAAATAATTCCTGGTGATACATTCAGTCTGGAAGATTGTCCTTCAATACATATCCATACATCAACAATAAATAGTTCCTGGTGATACATTCAGTCTGGAATATTGTCCTTCAATACATATCCATACGTCAACAATAAATAGCTCCTGGTGATACATTCAGTCTGGAAGATTGTCCTTCAATACATATCCATACGTCAACAATAAATAGTTCCTGGTGATACATTCAGTCTGGAAGATTGTCCTTCAATACATATCCATACGTCAACAATAAATAGTTCCTGGTGATACATTCAGTCTGAAAGATTGTCCTTCAATACATATCCATACGTCAACAATAAATAGTTTCTGGTGATACATTCAGTCTGGGAGATTGTCCTACAATACATATCCATACATCAACAATAAATAGTTCCTGGTGATACATTCAGTCTGGAAGATTGTCCTACAATACATATCCATACATCAACAATAAATAGTTCCTGGTGATACATTCAGTCTGGAAGATTATCCTACAATACATATCCATACATCAACAATAAATAGTTCCTGGTGATACATTCAGTCTGGAAGATTGTCCTACAATACATATCCATACATCAACAATAAATAGTTCCTGGTGTTACATTCAGTCTGGAAGATTGTCCTACAATACATATCCATACATCAACAATAAATAGTTCCTGGTGTTACATTCAGTCTGGAAGATTACCATACAATACATATCCATACATCAACAATAAATAGTTCCTGGTGTTACATTCAGTCTGGAAGATTGTCCTACAATACATATCCTTACATCAACAATAAATAGTTCCTGGTGAGACATTCAGTCTGGAAGATTACCATACAATACATATCCATACATCAACAATAAATAGTTCCTGGTGATACATTCAGTCTGGAAGATTGTCCTACAATACATATCCATACATCAACAATAAATAGTTCCTGGTGTTACATTCAGTCTGGAAGATTGTCCTACAATACATATCCATACATCAACAATAAATAGTTCCTGGTGTTACATTCAGTCTGGAAGATTGTCCTACAATACATATCCATACATCAACAATAAATAGTTCCTGGTGATACATTCAGTCTGAAAGATTGTCCTACAATACATATCGATACATCAACAATAAATAGTTCCTGGTGATACATTCAGTCTGGAAGATTGTCCTACAATACATATCCATACATCAACAATAAATAGTTCCTGGTGTTACATTCAGTCTGGAAGATTACCATACAATACATATCCATACATCAACAATAAATAGTTCCTGGTGTTACATTCAGTCTGGAAGATTACCATACAATACATATCCATACATCATCAATAAATAGTTCCTGGTGTTACATTCAGTCTGGAACTGGAAGATTGTCCTTCAATACATATCCATACATCAACAATAAATAGTTCCTGGTGTTACATTCAGTCTGAAAGATTGTCCTACAATACATATCCATACATCAACAATAAATAGTTCCTGGTGTTACATTCAGTCTGGAAGATTACCATACAATACATATCCATACATCAACAATAAATAGTTCCTGGTGTTACATTCAGTCTGGAACTGGAAGATTGTCCTTCAATACATATCCATACATCAACAATAAATAGTTCCTGGTGTTACATTCAGTCTGAAAGATTGTCCTACAATACATATCCATACATCAACAATAAATAGTTCCTGGTGTTACATTCAGTCTGGAAGATTACCATACAATACATATCCTTACATCAACAATAAATAGTTCCTGGTGAGACATTCAGTCTGGAAGATTACCATACAATACATATCCATACATCAACAATAAATAGTTCCTGGTGATACATTCAGTCTGGAAGATTGTCCTTCAATACATATCCATACATCAACAATAAATAGTTCCTGGTGATACATTCAATCTGGAAGATTACCTTGAAAATCTGACCACATTAGTACAATAGTACCTTTCTAAGATAACATAAACTTTATAAAATAATTTTTTAATTATTATCAATGATACAGTTACCTTTGAAATGAACCTATAACATGTCATGGATCACAGTTTGTGCCAATCTTAAAGGGTCAAAGCTTTGGCAGTTCATACTTTTTGTTGATATGATGGAAGTTTGTTTACGTGATGAGTTGAATGTACTTGATAAACGTATCATATCAGTAGTTGAATTATTTTGTTTATATATTTCAGACAGGATGCCTGTATGGGGAGCTATGATGGGAATGAATGGAGGGGGTGGTGGTGCAGCGTCCATGCTAAACTCTCCCACTTCGCAATTTTCTCCGCTCAATACGCAATTTCCTCAACTCAGTCCGCAGGTGCCACAGCTTGATACACAGTTTCAAACGCTCGACTTATTCGGAAACGCACAGACATCAGGGAACGCACACGGACTAGGAAACCTACCAGCCCAGGGTAACCAACCAGCCTACGGTACTATACCAGCACCAACACCAGGGAGCCTACTAGCAGCCAGTCACGGACCCCGTTCAAACGACTTTAGTCAGATGATGAAAGACTTTTGTAAGTGATTTTTTCTCCTCGATACACGACGTTTGTGTACCCATGCAAAAAACCTCGTACAATTGTGACAATCATACCTCGATTGGTGGCACGGTGGTCGAGTGTATACCGCTCTTAACTGCGAATCGAGAGGTCACTGATTCGATTCTCAACATTTCTTAAACGTTTTTCAGAGTTTCCTACCCAACTAAAAATGAATTGGTTGGTAACCCAGATATGGTATTGTGTGTATCACTGCTGTACGAGTGGGCGCGCATGCGACTTCTTAGCATTACACAACTTGCCTTGAAGTCGGATGTCATTTGCCAATCTAGTAGGAACCATACAAACAAGCAATAACATACAGCTGATATTGTACCACAAAAACAATGATGGACAACAACTACAGCTACGTAAACTCGTTTAACAAATGTCGGTGCTTTCAACAACACAGCCGACTCAATTTATAGAGGAGTTGTCAGTTAGTTGCGGAAGATAACACATAATTATGTATATTAATTATAATACACTATTTTCTTGGGGTTCGGTATACTGTGAATGTAAAGTTTAATAAACAATTAATTTCAATTTTTTAGATCAAGTCTCGTTTTGGCAACATTATAAGAAACTTCGTGCGGCACAAACCACCACAACATCAACAACGACTACCACCACCACACCAGTACCAGCTTTACCTCACTACCAGACCGTAGATACATTTAGTCAAGTTATGGTGCCCCAGGGAAGGTATCATAACCAGAATGCTATTTACAACACAAACCCAAATACTAGATCTAGTCCAATGAAGCAAGAGCCGACAATACGACAGGCTTTCCCTGTGTATGAAACAAACCCGCAGCAAGCACCTCCGGCCTGGGAGAAACCGCAATATTCTACAGTTGTTCAGACAGATACGCATCAACCGAGATCACAACCGCCACCATGGGATAAACAACGATATCCCACGTCAATGCAGACAGTAACAAGTCGACCACGAACACCACCAGTGTGGGAGAACCAACAATACAACACCATAGTTCAGAAAGATACAAACCAACAAAGGTCATCCCCGGCCTCGGAGAAGCAACATAATTCTAATATAGTGTATGATCCCATACCACCGGCCTGGAAGAAGCAACAGAATCCTACTATAGTTCAGAAAGATACTAATCAACAACGATCACCACCGGCATGGAAGAAACAACAGTATAACACTATAGTACAACCTGAAAAGAAAATGCAATCACAAAGTGGTAAGCAGTCAAGACGAAGGTTTTCATCAATGCCACAGAAAACTCGCCCACAGACGTCTGTTGTGTCACAAAGAAATCGGAATCAGTATTCTCAAATCAACAACAACAGCCGCAACAACAAACCACCAGTTAAATCAGACATGGCTAGTAAAGCAGCTAACTTGGCAGACAAAATGCGCAAACTAAGTAAGTATAAATGTTAAGTATCCAATACAACGTTAACTCCATTTTAATGACAGTATCGGGTAAAATGTAGTACCATAGTCTAAGTGACTTATGTTTATAAATGCTTTATGTTGATATGTTTAGGGCTGGTATTCACAAAGCATCATCAGGGAAAACTTAATTTTTACTTAAGTTAGAAAAATTGAGCTGCACATAAGTCCAATTAAACGTAGAATTATAATCCATGTTCTTATTATTGTGTTTTGTATTTTTATTTATACCTGCTAATACCGCAACTTCGTCGTAAACGTGTCATTTATAAATCATCATATTTAAACATGGCTACTCTTTATTCACAGTGGGAACATTGAAGAAACTTCTCCGGAAAACAAGCGCTGACCTTTCTAAGAACAAATTCGTGTCGTCCAACAGACCATGAAGGATATAGAACCTACCATTTACTCCCAGGACCAGCGACAACATAGACGATCTAAAGACATTATACCGTGTACTGTGTCTATAGCAGCAGGGCTGATACGAAGCTCCTAATATAACACCACTGCAATTATATTCCAACCAGTATTTTTTATTTCATTTCGTTTAAACGAAATTTTATTTTTGAATGAACATATTTAGTCATTTCTTTTCGTTCAATAATTTTAGTGAATTTGTTTACGAAACAATATTACGTACACATTTGTGTTTTAAATATCGGTCAACGGCTCCCAACAACATACTAAAGGACTACATAAACAGCATTGTATGTATATATATATATAGTATGTTATGATAAGTTGTGTTCTTGATGCATTTTTATTGTATTTAGGCGATGTTAAACTGTGATGTTGTTGTATTCTTATAGCCAAATTGTTTAATCAGGCTTGTCACTTGTATACAAACATTGCAATGTCAGAATATTATATTCTTGTTGTTTTTAATACTTTTATTTTAGAAAAGGGCAGTGAAAACCAATACCTTATTCACTAAGCCGAACACTTATACACAACATATATATCAAACTAATACATTATTCACTAAGCTGAACACTTATACACAACATATATATCAAACTAATACATTATTCACTAAGCTGAACACTTATACACAACATATATATCAAACTAATACATTATTCACTAAGCCGAACACTTATACACAACATATATATCAAACTAATACATTATTCACTAAGCCGAACACTTATACACAACATATATATCAAACTAATACATTATTCACTAAGCCGAACACTAATACACAACATATATATCAAACTAATACATTATTCACTAAGCCGAACACTTATACACAACATATATATCAAACTAATACATTATTCACTAAGCCGAACACTTATACACAACATATATATCAAACTAATACAATAATAAGAGACCTTGCAATGTTTGTATACACAATGTTATGTAAACAGGTGACTGACCTGATAAAGCGGGTTATACTTCATTGATTTGTTTGATTTCGAACAACATGTTGCATCATAATGGTGTTGCAAAGTATTGTTTGTTTTCAAATATCAGCTAGCTATATACCAGTAGTTGTAATTCCCAAAGGTCGCCTAATAAATCATTCTATTTGAAAACGTGTCGTTGTCAATTAAATGATGCGTTTATTTTAACAAAAACACGATATCACAATTACAGGTACAGTCCAGTTAGAATATTGTGAGAGTGACGGTGTCTTTAATGTGTACAAATAGATTACAACCATTGTCTGAACAGGTAGAGCAAATATCATGAGTACACTGAGCGGCTTTGAAAACGCAACACTAATGAAAATCAAGATAACATTTTTATTTAATAATATTTCTCTACGAAATTTTGTGTGCGTGTTGTTGGCTACCCATGGATTGTAACTCGTGTTCTTTCTATCTTAATTCGCTACAATGGTGCCTTGAACCATGAAATGGATAAAACGAATCACGTAAGAAGAAATGATTGTACAAAAAGGTACGATGTAATTATTATTTTATGTAAGGTCAATTTGATTAGTCAATCAAACGACAAATTCGAAAAACACAAAATCGGACAGTGGTCGTGGAGTTTAAAAAACGCTTGATAGCAATGTTTCAGATTTACCGAAAAATACTACCAATTTTACAGTCAAGGGGAAGTAATTCTGGATAGAGATAGAGTGAATAAAATTCATTATTTCTGAATCTAAATTGAATTTTATATTTATCTGTGTTTTACTTTATTTCTGTCTCCATGATATTCACGGACACTTGTTCCCGAATTTTATACGAAGAATAGGTACACATCGGCATTAACAATCTGAAAAACGCAGAAGGACATCATGCTGGGCATAAAATGTGCTTTTGTTTATGACATCATTGTTTTATTGTGATTGAAAAGGGTCTTATCAGATTGTCATGGAGTGAAATGGATTGTTATGCCATATATCTTAGCTACAAATGCTGAACATTTCAGCAAAATTTAATGCAAATTGGCCTAGTTATGGGTAAATACATACATGCATACTGTAAGCTATGTAAGTGTTGCGTTTTCAAAGCCGCTCAGTGTATGTTTGTTTAGAACTGAAAATATATAAACCTTTGTAATTGGTTTTACACCGCAATAGCTACCACTGCGTCACTCAATTCTTACCCTGACTGGGCAGTATCAATCGTTTAATCAGGTCAGTCACTTGTTAACATAACATTGCGTACAGAAACATACGGATCTGATAGACAATATGGCCTTTATGTTCAGCTATCTTTGTGTACTTAGAATATCCTCATACGAACAATATTGACAACTATGCGTCATTGAGAGCAATTTGCTGAGACAGTTCAGTAAATGTGTACATTGTCCTAGCAATCAGCCTTGAGAGATATGTTCTGACAAGCTGTCAGTTACAATCATTGTAGGTCAGAAACTACAAATAAATACAACATTTTCTTACACACAGAGGACTCAGTTTAATCTATGTCCAAACACTTCCAATATTCGGCGTTGCGTGGTACCGTTTTATCAAAGCACTTAAGAAATCGTAAACTTACGTTCTAAATCAAGATCGTTTTCAATTATTGTTCAACTCAAAAGTGTAAATAAATGAATCTGTAATACTTATAATGATTCATTTTATTAACGCCTTCAAACAATATCAGTCTCCAGCTTGCATTAAAATGATAATAAAGAATATATATTTGAACGTAAATGTACGATTATCGTAAGTGCTTTCAAAATTGAAACATTACTCAGCTGGTGATTGGACATGCATTAAATGCACGTATGATATGCTAGTATTTGCCAATAATTTAGACAGACGATGGTTTTTACTGTAACTTTGGAGTTTGGCCTAACGTTGAAGTATCAGGAATTTTCGAGGACTTTTTAGCGGTATTACCTAGACATATGCCTGGTCTCGGGATTGTATACCCTAATATTCGTCGCAATTATTGCAATGGTTAAAAGGCGCATTCCACCATCGCGCTATTTGATAGATTTTGTATGTACATGTAAAGTAAATACGTTTGTTGTGAAGAGCTAGTGATCATTTCCGATCAAGTGACGGCATACCCCTGTTGAATATAGATGTCCATGTTCCCCTAAACCTAGACTGGTACCACTTTTCCTACTATAAAAGAAGTATTGGCGAATGTCCTCGGATGCCTTATCCATTCCCAATAGTTCGAGACCATTAGATGTTCGGGGACTTTAGCCAAAGGCAAAGCATATAAGACGGTTTACCGAACAAATCCCAATGGTTATCTATAAGTCCCGGCATTTTTAATACAACAACATTGTCTAGAGCCATCGGGAATACAATTTGACTTTTCCTACTTCATTGATGACACCCACGTGACCTGAGTCTAAATGACTTATAACTAGTGTTGTCTTTGGGGGAATCCTGACCAATTTGTTCAATTATCAACATCACTGGCGTTTGGTTTGTGTCGCACACCTTAGTGGCAAACCACATAACTAAATAAAATGGTACCAGGCACACTCACAAACAGGCTGCACTATATTTCAAGTGAAAATAATTTCGGAGTACTTATTAGTAAACATCAAATAAATCTGGGTTAGGTATAGAATTATTTAAATATTAAAAATCGAACGACTTACCAAATATTAAGATTTTCGTGATATTTGTGAGTGTTCTAAGTACCATTTTAGTCACATGATTCCCCACACTTTTCGCATTTCAATACTAAAATGATTCAAGTAGAATCTATAAACTTATTCGAAACTACACATGTACTCGTTATGTTTTTGTTGACAGTTCAATGTATTTAATTGAATACATAAATATGTCAAATGTGCACTTAGATAGCAGAAACATACATAATTCTTGCTAAATGATTACTATCCAGGAACATAGAACTAGCATGGGAAGGTCGATCAATATTATGTATTAAATTACAGCTTCCAATCGTCGCAATCCTAAAATTAATATTGTTTTTTCAACAATTTGTATTTCGTTACAGAATTTCATTAGTTTCAGTCAGCTATTAAGGAGTTTTCTTTCATTTTTCTCTCGATCGTTTAAAGGAGTGTCAGGCTATGCATACAACAACTTGCGTTTATCACTTGTAACACCAACTATTACCGTAAGTCAAAGAATAATTTGACTTAAAAAATTACTATATATCGCGCGCTTCGATATTTTGTATATCGATTTGAATAAAAGGTTGTCAGCCTTTATTGACGACAACGATATCTAGTTATTCTTGAAATATTTGTTTTAACAACTAGTGGGATATTTCGTAACTTTTTTATGGTTTTTCATTGTTTGACTTAGGTATTAAAATAATACCAATTTGATTGCTAATTGAGACACTTCAGTTCCAGGGTATGCGCCTTTAAATTACAGCTTCCAATTGTGGCAATCGTGACAATATTCCTAAAACTAATACTGTTTTTGCGACAATTTGTATTTCGTTTAAGATTTTCAATAGTTTCAGTCAGATATTAAGGCGTTTTCTTTCATCTTTTCTCTCGATCGTTTATTTCGTGTTCGAGTTTTGTTTCGATTTGTACGATATCAAATAAACAACATTCTTTTCCTTTTTTATTCACACAGTTTTATTATTTGCGCACTATTCTATTTGGAGTGCGGGATTGTTGTTTTTGCGATACCCAAGTTAGCTAGTACGTTAAATTGTGTAAGCGACATAGCTAGGCGATTTCGCCGTGTATTACATGTTCTAACCCCAATATAAAATAATGTGTAAAATTGAAGTGCTGATTAGAGGTATCCATTGTCTTTCGGTAAACTGCCCTGCGTTCAACAAATATTTACGTGACGCACGTTTCGTACCTGTTTCGTATCTGTCACGTAAATATTCCTTGGGCTGGTCAGCTACCTGTACGTATTACACTACAACGATTGAAAGCAACACTTGGTTAAAGAACATGTGCGTTATGATTCGCATATGATATACCAGTTGAGTCGGTTTCAGGCAAAACTGTTACCTTTTGCACATACATGGTGCATGGGTAGTATACATTATCTGCTTGAGAGTCTAGGATAATTAGTTAAATTCTACCAAAGAATAACTAAAATACAATTGTTTTTAACTTTGAGTTAATAGATTTCTTCTTCCGGTGTTAGCCAAATATTACGGCAACTAGAATGGTAATATGACACAGATTAGTTTCACCATGTGATTTTAGGCTTTCGAAATGAAGCAAATTTCGTCTTCAACCTGTATCCCAAAGTCACTTGGTATTGTTAAACTGCGACAGCTCGGTTGATTTCTTTTATTAGGCTTATACATTGAGTTGCAAAAGGAGATCAATTATATCGGTCACTGTATTAGCATTTTGAGAACAAGATGATGCTATTAATGTATTTAAAGCCATAAACACCTCCAGAGACACACACCTCAGCGGGTGAATGAGGGGATTAATGGTCACATTGAGTACTAAGCTAACGTTCTTGTGGAAATCGGCTTACTTAAAAGTCCAGTGTGATACATCTTATAGTGTGTTATATGACTGTTCAGTGCGATACATTTTGCAGTGTGTTATATGACTGTCCAGTGCGATACATCTTGTAGTGTGTTATATGATAGTCCAACGCGATACATCTTATAGTGTGTTATATGACTGTCCAGTGCGATACATCTTGTAGTGTGTTATATGACTGTTCAGTGCGATACATTTTGCAGTGTGTTATATGACTGTCCAGTGCGATACATCTTATAGTGTGTTATATGACAGTCCAGTGCGATACATCTTATAGTGTGTTATATGACAGTCCAGTGTGATACATCTTATAGTGTGTTATATGACTGTTCAGTGCGATACATTTTGCAGTGTGTTATATGACTGTCCAGTGCGATACATCTTATAGTGTGTTATATGACAGTCCAGTGCGATACATCTTATAGTGTGTTTTATGACAGTCCAGTGCGATACATCTTGTAGTGTGTTATATGACTGTCCAGTGCGATACATCTTGTAGTGTGTTATATGATAGTCCAACGCGATACATCTTATAGTGTGTTATATGACTGTCCAGTGCGATACATCTTGCAGTGTGTTATATGATAGTCCAACGCGATACATCTTATAGTGTGTTATATGACTGTCCAGTGCGATACATCTTATAGTGTGTTATATGACAGTCCAGTGCGATACATCTTGTAGTGTGTTATATGACTTCCAGTGCGATACATCTTGTAGTGTGTTATATGATAGTCCAACGCGATACATCTTATAGTGTGTTATATGACTGTCCAGTGCGATACATCTTGCAGTGTGTTATATGATAGTCCAACGCGATACATCTTGCAGTGTGTTATATGATAGTCCAACGCGACACATCTTATAGTGTGTAATATGACAGCCCAGTGCGATACATCTTGTAGTGTGATATATGCCAGTACAGTGCGACACATCTTATAGTGTGTTATATGACAGTCCAGTGCGATACATCTTATAGTGTGTTATATGACTGTCCAGTGCGATACATCTTGTAGTGTGTTATATGACTGTCCAGTGTGATACATCTTGTAGTGTGTTATATGACAGACCAGTGCGATACCATAGTGCGTCATATGATTCAACATTCAAATATGTATTGTATTTTTAAAAAGTTTTCGTTTTTCAAAAGCATGATTCAAATACATAGACATAGTCCTTATTATGGTACTGTTTTTAGCAGCTAGTAGAATGTTAAACGTAGACAGATTAGGATGTTTACAAAAAAACAACAGATAAGTAGAAAATGAAATTTGTCTTCTATAGTATTTTGATAAAAATCTTAAATAAAAATTTAGAGGTCAAAGTCTGAAGTTTCATAAAGTCTTTTAGTAGTATATTTAGAACTTTCTTGGCTTTTAACGCATTTTGTTCTGCCATTTTGAAAGATGACAATGATCTACTGAAGTAAATTCGAACATACAAAAACATAGATACACTGCCTAGTTGTGTTCCGTTATAAAACCATTTTTGTTTCTTAGACAGCGCTCCACCATTTTTAAATACAAACACTTCAGTTTTGTTTTTGTTAACTATGAGTTTATTTTTCTCACATAATGTACTAAGTGAATTTAACTGTCTTTGTAGACCAACTATTGTGTCCGACATTAAGTCCACATCATCACCGAACATTAATGAAATTATTTCAATAAAAGAGGGATCAATTGAATACCATGTAATTGTGATTGGGCGATTGCAGCTTCCAAATCATTTATAGACAGTGAAAATAGAATTGGGATTAGGTTACAACCTTGTCTTAAACCTATGTAGCTACTGAATTTTTCAGTTTGACCGGTTTTACACTTGACAGATAATTTTACCGTTTTATAAATAGCTTCGATTGCATTTAGAAAACTTCCTTGTATATTATTATGACTAAGTTTTTGGAATAGTTTGTTTCTATTTACTAAATCAAACGCTTTTTGAAACTCGACAAATGCAACATACAATTTCACCCTTTCATATTCAAATATTTTCGGGCTATTAACTGTAAAACAAACGCATTGTCAATTGTATTGTAACCCTGTCTGAAGCCTGCTTGGGATTCAGACATTTTGTCAAATCATTCAGTAAATATAGTTACTGTAATTCTTTTATTCAAGATACTGATATAAATTTTACTAAAAACGTCAAGAAGAGCAATTCCTCTGTAATTATTAGGATCATCTATCCCACATTTCTTATGAATAGGAATCAAAATTGAACATGCTTCAAGAAACACTCCAGATAAAAATATTTTGTTGAAAAGTTGTACTATGTAAGCTAATAAATAGTGAAGTCCATACACAAAATGTGCTGGTAAAAGTGTACCCGAACAGGATTTATTCAATTGCAAACTTAATTTCTGATGTTATTTCGTATGAACTTATTTCGTTATTAAGAATATCTGTTTCTATATCACAAAGGTTCTCATGTTCGTTGATATCTGTAATATCTACGTATACTTCATTATGAGTAAGTGTTTCATCACTTCATAATACAGATTTAAAATGTAACAACCAATCATTAGTTGATATGTTTGGAACTCTGGGAGGATTACTTGTATTTTTTCTAAATTTTCGCCAGAATATTTTTGGGTTTGATAAACTATCTTCGAGGGGATTTACCCGAGCTTTGTCATATTGCCGTCGTTTTGACTTGCACAAAGTTTTACATTTAGTTTTCTTTGACCAGTATTCGTCGAAGACGGCATTATACCTAGTTTTACGATATTTGCGCAATGCACGATTGGTTTCTCGATCTAATGTTTTACATTCATAATCGTACCACGTATTCTTCTGTGTACAATTTTATTACCTTTGACTTTAGAGTCAAACTTGCCGCTAACATTAAGAAAACGCGTTTCCAATATCAAATCAATATTTGAATTATGATTGTATAGCTGTTCGTCTAGATTATAGAACCCACGATCCAGAATAGTGTTACATAAATGTTTTTTGATAATCAGGACCCGTTTTGGAATTTATATGGATTTTTTCTCTAGTACGTAGGGTGTTCCAGAAATAATAGGACGTTTTTCATAGCAGCGCGGTAAATCAGAATATTAGAAAACTAATTTGCTGTAAATAAAATTTCATCTATCACTGACATATATTCGAAATATCAAAGCGATTGGCTGAACGATAAAAAATAAAATAAACATTAAATATACCATGTACCATGGATGCGGGTCGCGTCGTGACGTTATGATGACGTCGTCTTTCAAACACAGTCTTTTAACCGAATGACACCCTCAATTTGGATATATAGTCACTCTCACTTTCAAAAAAGATCTGATGTTACTGTCCACATTGTTTAAATGTGTCTCTGTACCACTGTACCTGAAAATTGGTTACAGTGATGTAAGAAATTGCTCTAACCTTGAAGCGTCTATCAGTCTACGAACGGTGTCTATCAACGTCAAACTGTGACTTGACCTGTGTTCACTTGTTAGTTAATACCTCCGCTGTCTGTGAACAATTTGTGCCAACAGAACACGAATGTATGCTGAATGCCATTACATCCTGCTTATTTAATTATTTCAATGGTTTGCTTGTTGGTTTTTCCAATTTTTAACATAATCTAACAATTCTACGGTTTCTAGTTTTTGACGTTGACGTCGTTTCGTCCATGGCGCACTTGGAAATATACACTTGTTTACTTAGTTGTGCTCATAAAAATACAGCGATTGCTTCGTAGGTTTGCATGCACTCATCAGTGACATCAAGGTAATACTACATTAATTGCCAGTATTATTTATCCTGTGGTAACTGAGATATTAACGTATTTTGTATGGTAAGTAATGAAAATTTACAGTGTGACCCGCCTGTGCGTTACATGGTTTCTATGACAACGCAAATCTGTTGCTGCCAGTAAATAGAGCATAAAATGCTTCACATATGAGATAAAGTGTTCAGTACGAAGTTATGAGAAAAGTCCTATTATTTCTGGAATGCCCCTCGGTATCGGCCCGGCGTAGTGATTATCTGCAAAAATATCGATTTAACGAACAGTTACACAATAATTGTTGATATTAGAAAAATCAAATGTTGCTGATTGAATTAAATCATTTTAAACATTTGGAGAAACATATGAAGCAGTATTGGGAATGTTGACAGTTTCTTGAACTACTTGAATGCGGATTCACATAGCAGCCTAAAGGCGGTTCAGGTTGCATTAAGAAATGTGCAAAGGAAGTATAGAGAGGCTATCGCCTCTCAAAAATGGATTTTGACGTGAATGTCAGACGGTTGCTAGACTTAAAGCGTTTAGATAGCTAAGTTACGTGGTATTATCTCACGATTAGTACACGATTCTTCGGTGCATCGTACTGTATTCGAAGAACAGATATTCAGTAGAATTCCAACAGCCGAAAGTCAGTCAGTGACGTTTTATAACTAAATAAGGAATACTCAGAAAATTGTCTGTGCTGATTGCGATTACGAGTAACCGACATTTTGTACTAGAAAAACCTCAATAAACCTTCCATGAAGACTGGTTTCAATATCTCGCATAAGTTAGACCTCAATAAACCGTCCATGAAGACTGGCTTGATTATTTCGCATTATTTTAACCTCAATAAACCGTCCATTAAGACTAGCTTGAATATTTCGCATTAGTTTAACCCCAATAAACCGTCCATGAAGACTGGCTTGATTATTTCGCATTAGTTTAACCTCAATAAACCATCCATGAAGACTAGCTTGATTATTTCGCATTAGTTTAACCTCAATAAACCGTCCATGAGGACTAGCTTGATTATTTCGCATTAGTTTGACCTCAATAAACCGTCCATGAAGACTGGCTTGATTATTTCGCATTAGTTTAACCTCAATAAACCGTCCATGAAGACTAGCTTGATTATTTCGCATTAGTTTAACCTCAATAAACCGTCCATGAAGACTAGCTTGATTATTTCGCATTAGTTTAATCTCAATAAACCGTCCATGAAGACTGGCTTGATTATTTCGCATTAGTTTAACCTCAATAAACCTTCCATGAAGACTGGTTTCAATATCTCGCATAAGTTAGACCTCAATAAACCGTCCATGAAGACTGGCTTGATTATTTCGCATTATTTTAACCTCAATAAACCGTCCATTAAGACTAGCTTGAATATTTCGCATTAGTTTAACCCCAATAAACCGTCCATGAAGACTGGCTTGATTATTTCGCATTAGTTTAACCTCAATAAACCATCCATGAAGACTAGCTTGATTATTTCGCATTAGTTTAACCTCAATAAACCGTCCATGAGGACTAGCTTGATTATTTCGCATTAGTTTGACCTCAATAAACCGTCCATGAAGACTGGCTTGATTATTTCGCATTAGTTTAACCTCAATAAACCGTCCATGAAGACTAGCTTGATTATTTCGCATTAGTTTAACCTCAATAAACCGTCCATGAAGACTAGCTTGATTATTTCGCATTAGTTTAATCTCAATAAACCGTCCATGAAGACTGGCTTGATTATTTCGCATTAGTTTAACCTCAATAAACCGTCCATGAAGACTGGCTTGATTATTTCGCATTAGTTTAACCTCAATTAACCGTCCAAGAAGACTGGCTTGATATTTCGCATTAGTTTAACCTCAATAAACCGTCCATGAAGACTAGCTTGATTATTTCGCATTAGTTTAACCTCAATAAACCGTCCATGAAGACTGGCTTGATTATTTCGTATTAGTTAAACCTCAATTTACCGTCCATGAAGACTGGCTTGATTATTTCGTATTAGTTAAACCTCAATAAACCGTCCATGAAGACTGGCTTGATTATTTCGCATTAGTTTAACCTCAATAAACCGTCCATGAAGACTGGCTTGATTATTTCGCATTAGTTTAACCTCAATAAACCGTCCATGAAGACTAGCTTGATTATTTCGCATTAGTTTAACCTCAATAAACCGTCCATGAAGACTGGCTTGATTATTTCGTATTAGTTAAACCTCAATAAACCGTCCATGAAGACTGGCTTGATTATTTCGTATTAGTTAAACCTCAATTAACCGTCCATGAAGACTGGCTTGATTATTTCGTATTAGTTAAACCTCAATTAACCGTCCATGTAGACTGGCTTGATTATTTCGTATTAGTTAAACCTCAATAAACCGTCCATGAAGACTGGCTTGAATATTTCGTATTAGTTTAACCTCAATAAACCGTACATGAAGACTGGCTTGATTATTTCGTATTATTTCAGTCAGCTGTTAAGGAGTTTTCTTTCATTTTTTCTCTCTCGATCGTTTATTTCGTGTTCGAGTTTAGTTGCGATTTGTAAGATATCAAATAAACTTCATTCTTCATTCTTTTTTTATTCACACAGTTTTCAGATTTGCGCAATCTTCTATTTGGAGTGCGGGGTTGTTGTTTTTGCGATAGCCAAGTGAGCTAGTACGTTAAATTGTGTAGGCGACATTGCTAGGTGATTTCGCCGTGCATTATATGTTCTAACCACAATATACAGTTATGTGTAAAATACTCAGATTGAAGTGCTAATTAGAGGTATCCATTGTCCTGCGTTCAACGAATATTTACGTGACGCGCGTTGTGTACCTGTTTCGTACCTGTTACGTACCTGTCTTGCGTTCAAGGAAACATTGTGTGACGTGCGTTGTTAAACGGTATGTTTAAAAAAAACATGTGTGTCACGTACGCCAAGTTTGGCTAACCGTATCCGGAGGTGGTGTGCGTGTATTTGTGTAATTAAACAAAATGGCGGACAGAGGCAAACAAAATAATGTGAATATTAAATCCGTGCATCCGTACATATTTCGAACTGAGAACTGAAACAACGGGAATTAGTACTTTCAAATTGTATGTCGCAAACGAAGCGTACAACGAAGGATTATATCGACAAAAACCCGTGATTGTTAAACATGTTGCAGGTTACTTTCCTTGAACGTAGGGCTGGTATAAAACAGGTACGTACCAGGTACGAAACAGCCCTGCGTTCAATTAATATTTACGTAACAGGTACGAAACGAGCGTCACGTAATTCTTCGTTAAACGCAGGGCAGGTACGAAACGTGCGACACGTAAATATACGTTGAACACAGGGCTGGTCAGCTACCCGTACGTATAACACGACAGCGATTGAATGCAGCGCCCGCTTAAAGAACATGTGAATTATGATTCGCAAATAATAGAGCAATTGAGTCGGTTTCAGACAAAACTGTTACCTTTTGCACAAAATGGTATTTATATTAAACATTATTTGCTTAAAGCCACATTATCTCTCCAAAGACCTTTTTCCCGATCATCCAGTAAATAGACCAATTACAAGGAATTAGCTTATATTCACAAATGACCAACAGTAACTGTTGACGACATACTTTTAAATGTATCTGTCGAAATAGTATGCCAAAATCACATTTAAGTAACATGTAAGGATGACAAAATACTAAGTTTGCAAGAGTTGCTTTCCTTTGATTTTAAATTGTGCATTTTAGTTTACAATTCGTTATTTTTGTAAACAAACCATCTGGAGGTTGTACATGTGTATTTCGTTTTCTTCCATCTTATTTTGTTTTCCACCTTTAGGACTCAACTAAAGTGCTCTAAACCCATGGCTCTATAAATAGGTTACCAAGTAATTGCTTTTTGACAATAGCCGTATAAGGCCTAATGTAGCTTTAAGCGTCGAGGATATCTAGTTAAAATCTGCCAAATAATAAATACAATACTGTTGCTTTTAACTTTGATTTGATGGATTTCTTCTTCTGGTGTTAGCCAAACATCACTTCAACTAGAATGGCTATATGACACAGTGTAGCAATACCATGTGACTCTGGGCTTTTGAAGTGAAACATATTTCGTCTTGGACCTGTATTAGGTTTATACATGTGTACATTGTATTTGCAGAATACAGGTCATTGTACAATGTATTAGCATTCTGAGAAAACGTTGATGCTATTAATGTATTAAAATAAATGAACGCCTCCAGCGCGATTTCATATAAAAGACGCATATATCGACGGGTAACTGAGGGGATTAATGACCGCCTTGATTACTATCATCTGTTCTGAGGCTAACGTTCTCGTGGAAATCGGCTTACTTAAACGTCCAGTGCGATACCATAGTGTGTCGTATAACAGACATAAACTTGTTGATATCGCGGTCAGTGATTATATTTTCCGTTTCTATTTACTGGGAACTCTATAAACTCTATCCTTTTGATTTAGTACAGTTTACAAAAGTACGAGCATTGAACCGATTTCAAGTTCAGCTTAATTGAAATGCGGACAAACTGTATGGTGGTCCCAATCTAGGTCGACAACACAATCACGTACAATACCGGGTGTTTGTTCGCAGCACAATTATTCCAAGAATGTTTCGTCGTTGCGACACAACTTTCCAAATGCGACTGAAATACGGGTTTATATTCCACTCAAACTGCCAGGGATAGCTCACACAATTCTGCATTAAGGCCATTATAACCTACAATTAGGGGTGACTAATGTTGACGATTACAACTGTGTCAGAGTATCAGTGGTCATTTCAAATTAAACTCATGTACTCCTTACCGATGGGTCAAGATATTGCGTAGATTATACACATAGACGGATATAGTGTCGGAAATTGTACTGACATCTGCATTGCTGAACGCCTTTGATATTGTGGGGATCGAGTCGGTTATGTTATTAACAGGGATAAGCATGAACGAATATTTAATGTGTAAGCAAGCGTTATTACCTGCGAGCCTTGAGCGAGCAGGTATATTGGATTGCCTTAAGTAAAAAGTCCATGGAGGGGCACGTGACCTGTTCTCGATGGTTTACGATTTCAAAAAATAAATCCAAAAAAAGATGCATTTCGTAAGAATGTCGTGAACCAGACTAATTCCATTATTCCATGCGGATAACATCGGTCTGTGTCGCATTGCAATAGTTTATTTACCGAAGAAATCAGAACTGTCCGAAATTTCAGTGAGCGCTAGGCAATATTGAGACCATGGATCTAAACAGCAGGTGACTGCAGCTGCATTGGTTTATGATCTTTGATATTGTTGAACACTGAAAACATGTCTTATGATAATACCTTTTAATGAACTGATACGAGGTTTTATTTATAAGCATATCAGGCCCGGATCCACCGGGGGGGGGGGGCACAGGGGGTCCGCCCCCCCCCCCCCAGTTGGCCTCAGAGTGACCATTTTATACAGTCTAAAAACGTTAAAATCCTTAAAATATTACCAATCGATTAGGCTATGGGTCGTTATTTTGTGATAACAATCTCTGTATATTACATATAGCGGAAGCAATAAAATGTGCCCCTGTTGTTTATCCAGGCCCTAATTACACCCGATCTAAATCAATTAGACGCTTTCCCAAATGATTTTATAGCGTCTGAAAGATCATGATTTAGGTGATTCATTGATCTATGTTACTAAAACGTGTGAACTGATCGATTTAAAAATAGTGACCCGACATATCGAAATTTTCTTGTTGATAGATTTATTACTGATAATGACATTTTGTAATGAACAGTGCAATTTTAATAGTTTCAGGTGAGATTTAAAAAAAAGAAAAGAAAAACGAGTTTAATTCAAAATATTCCGGGGGGCACATTTTTTCTAAATTTCCATGTGTCTAGCATTGAATTTTAATGATTTAAAGACGTTATAGTGCATAAAATTGTAGCAGTTAATTTTAATAATTTAACGTCTAAATATAAAATTTAAAGTTCTTACTTGATAAAATCTTCAATGGGATAAACATACATGTATATTTAAATAATTGCTTAAAAATGAGTGTTGTCTGATTATTTAGCGAACAGTGAATTTTAATAATTTGACGCCTGATTTGTAAATTTTAGGGAATGGGGGAGTTTCAGACAGGCTACTGATAAGCGGAAGTAGCAAATAAGAGGTATAGAAGTTATACTACGCTTCGCTCACAGCAGAGATTAACATAGAGTTTAAGAAGGTTTCAAAGTATTACAGCTGGTCAGTTGTTAAATTATAATTAAATAATTAATTACCATGGAAGGATTCTACAGGTGGAAGGACGATTTAAAATTACACATATTATATATAACTCAATTAATACATTATATCCAGCCTTAAGCATAAACTGCTTGATATTTTCAACGATATAATTTAGGCTGAACTGGTATGACAATCAGCATTTTTTGGGTTAAATCTATATTTGTTTCATTTTTTAAGAAGTATACGTAATTCAGTACAGTTAGTAATATACAAGCTTTATTTAAGGAAGTGATAAACAATGCAGCCACAGCGAAGTGCAAATGCCATGCTGGAAAAGAGGGCCGCATAATACATCAGCTAACTTCTTCCAACCATGTCCTCTGATTTTGTAATGTATCTGGCAATAACTTTAATACACAAATGACATGTACTGAAATACTTGGACACCTTCAAAGGCAGAGGATCTACCAGAACATTGATTAACAAACAACTGCTTTCACAAATTGTACAACCTATGTGAGGAACATAGTCTTCAACTAGTGTTCTGATACGTCCAAAACTTAGCCATTCACTACATTTGAATCAGGCAGGTCTGCAGTCTTCATGAAGAGATCACACCTATCTCCCAAAAACCTTGCTGTAACAGTGGATAGACAACGCCTGGCACATTAATCTGGAACAGAATATATTGCAATCGAACGAAGGAGACAAGATCACGGGCTGACAACCCAACCTGGAGGGAGCAGCAACTCTTGAGAGTAACCTGCCTCCGGGTTTGGATGAAATGTGCAAGTTGACAGCTAGGAGGAATATATGAATATATAACTTCTTCATATCTTCAAACATGTATTGTAGGAAAGTCATTATGTGTACATTGAAAGCAGTGTGAAGAAATGGCATGGAAGAAATTTAAAGGCGAAACGGGAATCGCAGGGCCATTCTGCACACACTACAATAATAGAAATAATTGTTACATTTTGTCATTAAATAAATATTTAAAAGTGCATCACAAATAATATGTAAATGTATTAAAAGGAAATACTGAAATTATTCTATTAAGTCCAAGGGCGTCTGTATATCCGTTAAAGTATTGCTTCTTCATAGTTTATACATTCAAGGGCATTATGAATCAAAAGGTTTAACTTGACAATGATTACTGTGAGGTTGAGTTTGTTCTATGAGTATTTAATAATACATAATATAGTGAACCACTACTGATACGAATATCACTTTGTATATATATGTGTACACTATATATAAAGGAAAATAGGTTTAAGAAGATTCATTAAATTTTAAACATGATGTACATCCTATCATATTTGACTCCTAATTAAAATACATGTACTCAGTAGATACTAAACACAAACACAAATAACGATTTTGTTTTACTTAAGATGCGTAAACTATCATATTAAAAGCATATATTACAAGTATTCTAGTGTATCAGATCACATTAATTAGATCTACATGTATTCTACTACCAACACCCCCCCCCCCCCCCCCAGACACATTACAAAGGAGAATTTACAATAGTAAGTAATATAATTATATTAAAGTTCATCTTTTCTAAAACTGAAGTGTTTAGTTTATTCTGCAAAATAAACCTTAATTCATTAATTAGATAAGGTCAGTTAATTGAATACTTCACATTCTCCTACTATAATTCAATGTAAACCTGCTATACAGAGAGATAGCCAGCATCAGGTGTATACCTCTTATTTGACAAGGGCGGTGCAGAGATAACTCTGCTGGATTATTTGGAAACTCCCCCATTGAAAGAACTACTTTTAATTTTTTTTGTTCAACTCGACATATTTTATGTTGATGTAGCAGTACAATTCTAATACCTTTACTTCTGATTTTAAAAGCTTAAAGTGCTGGAAATTGCATGATTTTAATTCGAAAAGTGAAAAAATCTTTCCCGGGATGTCCCCTCCCGCACCCACCCGAACATAATATCAAAAACATTATTTGGGCCCCCCAGTCAAAAATTTCTGGATCCGGGCCTGCCATATACATATTATATCGAACAAGGGAGTCATAATATGCAATTAAGTGTCTTGACAATTGGTTTGTTATACATGAAATTATTCAAAAATTTGTTGATAAATTTCGTATGTCAAATTATCGTGCATATAGTTTTCCCAATTTGAAAGCTACCGGCCTATCGCGCTTATTTTTCTCTCACAATTTTGAGATTTTCATGCCCAATTCTATACACATCAGCTGTTGAATTATGCAGATAGAAGGTCGAGGATCCTGTCAATTCTCTGTCAAATGAAGTCGGTACATCATTTGCTCGCAGGAACTATTTGACTTGTAGTGTATTTGGAATGTACGCAGATGACTGATTTGTTTATACTAATTTTTTAAAGTCGGTTATGTAACAGGTTTTTCCAACTTATATTAATCCCACTGAACACCTCATTCCTGATGTTATCCATCGCCACGAGGGTATAAGAGAGAGAAGCCAGATTTGCTTTTATGTTGAGCGTCTAGCAAGGGAATTACTGATACCATTTTTATATTGTTAAAATCTCACATTCATTGTCCAAAATTAAACAGCTTGCAATAGGTTTTTAACGATATAGCTTTAGGAAATATCATCTATGAACAATGTAAAGTTCCAACTCTTCATGCTCGGCCTTTCTTAAGATACCACATTTAGTGCATAGTAGATGATTTTAACCGCTGAGAAGATTTTGTGATGATGTCGGCAGCGACAGAGAAAGAAAAAATATGAAGTTCATTGCTGTGGAAAACAATGATTTAAATCGCCATTTTTCGTAGTTTCAATCGGTTTTGAACCGATGGAATCTTTGAAAGAGTATAACATGTAAATGCGCACGATTATGTTTTTAAGTCATAGGACGTGAACACAATCGCGTAACCCGAGACTAAATAAGGCAACTAAAACTCTTTGTATATTTTGTTTCATAGCCAATTACATTGATTATAAGGCGTGTCTATTGTGCATAAAATTTAAATTTCTAATACTAAAAACAGTATATTTATTTTACAAATGAATACTCAGCGTAATTCAATCAATGAAATTAACTTAAACAAAATACGTGTAAGAGTGGAATGACATTCATAAATAAATCAAAGCACTGAGATTGCTGATGAGAGGCGATCTGGTTGCTGCTACTAAAGCTTAAACCGACTTTACACGTTTAATGTTCATTTTCTTACTGCCGATCTTGTCTTGAACGCCAAAATAGGCATATGTGACTATATAGGCATGTTGGGTATCTAAATAATTGTAAAAAGGGGCATATTAATTTATATGTTATTTATTACCTGCGAGTCTTGAGCGAGCAGGTATATTGGATAGCATAAAGTAAAAAGTCCATGGAGGAGCACGTGACCTGTTCTCGATGGTTTACGATTTCAAAAAAAAAAAAAAATGCATTTTGTAAGAATGTCGTGAACCAGACTATTACCATTATGCGGACAACATCGGTCTTTGTCGCATTGCAATAGTTTATTTAACTGTCCGAAATTTCAGTGAGCGCTAGGAATAATGGAATTAGTCTGGTTTACGACATTCTTACAAAATGCTTCTTTATTTTGGATTTTTTTTGAAATCGTAAACCACCGAGAACAGGTCACGTGCCCCTCAATATGCTTTTCACTTTGAGCATACCAATAGACCTGCGGGGCTCATCGCCCGCAGGTAATTACGAAACAAGTTCTGTATCGGCCCGGCGTAGTGATTATCTGCAAAAATATCGATTTAACGAACAGTTTCACAATAATTGTTGATCTTAGAAAAATCAAATGATTGAATTAAATCAGTTTAAACATTTGGAGAAACATATGAAGCAGTATTGGGAATGTTGACAGTTTCTGGAACTACTTGAATGCGGATTCACATAGCAGCCTAAAGGCGGTTCAGGTTGCATTAAGAAATGTGAAAAGGTAGTATAGAGAGGCTATCGCCTCTCAAAAATGGATTTTAACGTGAATGTCAGTCGGTTGCTAGACTTAAAGCGTTTAGATAGCTAAGTTACGTGGTATCATGATTGGTTGATATAGGATGGGACAAAGTACACGATTCTTCGGTGCATGCTACTGTATTCGACGAACAGATATTCAGTAGAATTCCAACAACCGAAAGTCAGTCAGTGACGTTTTATAACTAAATAAGGAATACTCAGAAAATTGTCTGTGCTGATTGCGATTACAAGTAACCGACATTCCGTACTAGAAAAACCTCAATAAACCGTCCATGAAGACTGATTTCATTATCTTGCATACGTTAGACCTCAATAAACCGACAACGAAGATTGGCTTGATTATTTCGCATTAGTATAACCCCAATAAACCGTCCATGAAGACTAGCTTGATTATTTCGCATTAGTTTGACCTCAATAAACCGTCCATGAAGACTGGCTTGATTATTTCGTATTAGTTAACCCTCAATAAACCGTCCACGACGACTGGCTTGAATATTTCGCATTAGTTTAACCTCAATAAACCGTCCATTAAAACACGACTGGTATCATTATTGGGTGGTTCCCATTAAACGAAGGTTAACAAGCACATTCGATGAATTGATATCCTCCGCTTACAGGTTATCAGTATATATTATTGCACAGTTTGGAATGTAAGCTTCCGTCGGATTACAATTATTCAATACATCATTGACAATAACTCTACGATGTATTGACCAATGAACCATCATCACTTTACGTTTGTTCATATGTATTTTAAGTTTCATCTCTATCAGCTAGTTAAAGAGAAATGGCTGCGGACGGGCAGACGGAAAACGCCATTTTAATACCTCCTACCGATTTTATATACGTACATGTATGTATGAAAACGGATATGCCAAGCGATTTGAAGTGATCTTACAAATTGACATGATTCTTCATTGATGTTTTGTTTAGGTGAGGTTCCACTGTATATAAATAGTCTACGGCCATTAAGTGTAAGATTTAAAAAAGCGAGGCCACTGAGCACGAACGAAATTAGGCATTACAGACAAACATTTAAAACGTGATCACAGTATCCTAGACATTTCTATATTAGGAGTAAAATTAGATGGGCTTGTTCAGGTTTCAGATAATAACGTAGATAACAGTATACAGTCGCAGACAGTGTTGTTGCAAATGTGATAGTTTCCTCTAAATTGTCCGCATACTGTAAAATAACATATTTTCGTGGGTATTAAATTTCGTGGATTTTGATGAAAATGCATTTTCGTGGGGTCGTAAGTTCGTAGATTACAAAGCATAAAAGGGTATACCTGGCTCTGTATAAGAGATTTCGATTAATCGTGGGGATTAGATTTCGTGGTCGAGTTCAACCACGAAATCAACGACAATTCAACTCCCTCGACAAATAGTTATTTTACAGTAAATGAAATCGGTGAAGTGACATCGCCGTAAACATCAGCTGCGAGTTATCTTAAGAAATGCCCTAAATGGCTAATTTTGATCCTACTTACTAGTATTTAAAGAGACTAAAGTGTTCAACGACCGATATATCTCAATAATTCATTTACATGCAGTATATATCATAATGCTATGATTAACTCTATCCAACAACGTTCCTTATTATGGAAAAAAAAGCTTTTGAAAAAAACATGCACATGGGGAGTGATGGCCTTGAGCTTAACAGTTCGACACCCGTCAGCGCCTCTATTACCCAAAGTGAAGCGATCGATTAGTAAAACGCACTGAGGATTTCCGTAAAGCTGGGTTCAGACTATAAACGTTTGTACCAGCGTTGGTAAGCGTTTCAAAAGTCGATAAAATGAGATGAAACGTCGGGGAAATATCGTTCGCGAGAAGGAATATTTTGGTGCACACTGCGAACGCTGTGCGTCTAACACACACTAATTTTTGGGAACGTTTTATAGCGCTTCACAGCGTTTGACAGCGGTTACTAGCGCTTAACAACGTTTACCTGCGTTGTTCTTAAATTGTATCAGCGTTTGTGAACTTTAGCCAACGCAGGTTAGCGTATGTGCAGCGGTCCCTAACTTAGTCTGACTTAGACGAACGAGTTGCTGAACGCCAGGATCCGTTGCACAAAGTTACCCTAAGTTATGGAAACGTTAGGGAAAGTTCGTCTACGCTAACCACCTGCTTTCCTATCGCGTTCATTGCGCCTGAAACCCATTGGGTTACGTTGGACAAACGTTCATTTGCGCTGGAGAACGTTCGCTTACGCCAGCCCTTGCGTAACTATCGCATTTGTTGCGCTGACTACCCGTTGGTCTCCGCTAGAAAAACGTTAGCCTCAATTCATCGACACCGCCAGCGTTTCGGCAAACGTTTGCCAACGGCGTTAAGCTCAAGCAAACTTTAATCAACTTAATTCAGCGTTCAGGAACGTTTACAAACGAAGCATAACTTACATCAGCGTGAACCCATCTTAACAGTAATACGTATACGTAGATTTACGTGACATTTCGCAATATTAGTAAACAGTATCCTGGGTACTGTTTTACTAATATTGCGTAAATGTCGCGTAAGTTTACGCATATATTTGTCACTTACGCAAATCCTTAAGTGTGTTTTACTAATCGATCGCAAGTTGTTGCATACATTTACGTAAAACTTGAACGTAGACCGGGCCACAATATTACCAATATAACGGGAACCAGAGTGAATGAATATACATAAAAGTTCGATAAGTTTTGATGATTAAACAGGTTTATATTACTTATCACAGTCTATAACAACAAGTGACGGTCTAAAATCAACAGTGCGTGGCAAAAACTCCTCACTACGTTCATATTTGCTATTTACGATTACTCCAACCTTGGGTAGAATTACGCTAATACTTACGACAAAACATGAGAAAAAATATCTTAGTAAAACGTACTGTTTTATCAAAGCATTTACGCTAGCGTAACTCTAAGTTTTCCGTAAATATTGCGTACGTCGATAATATTTGCGCAAATGCGTTTTACTAAGATATTTTTTCTCATGTTTTGTCGTAAGTATTGGCGTAATTCTACCCAAGGTTGGAGTAATCGTAAATAGCAAATATGAACGTAGTGATGAGTTTTCGCCACGCACTGTTGATTTTCGACCGTCACTTGTTGTTATAGACCGTGATTAGTAATATAAACCTGTTTAATCATCAAAACTTATCGAACTTTTATGTATATTTATTCACTCTGGTTCCCGTTATATTGGTAATAGTGTGGTCCGGTCTACGTTCAATATTCAATATTTTTACGTAAATGTATGCAACAACTTGCGATCGATTAGTAAAACACACTTAAGGATTTGCGTAAGTGACAAATATATGCGCAAATGTACGCGTCATTTACGCAATGTTAGTAAAACAGTACCCAGGCTGGTCTCCAACTGCAAATACAGTACATTATGATTGTTTGGCTTGTATATCAAGTATAGCCACATTATGGTCGTTCACTGTTATATACATGTAAGACATCATTGTGTCTCGCTGCCGGTCTATAGTGCGTTCAAAATCAAATGAGAACCGTTATGCAGATAAACTCGTCTGAAAGGTAAACTTTAAATGGGTTCGATATCAAATAGTGTGCAAATATCATTCCATATATCAAAGGCGCTGTAATGTAGTGGATAAACGCACACTTCGCACAATTTTTTATTTTATTCTGAGTTGCAGGTTCGATCCCCACTTCGATCAATTTTATTGCATGACTGTGTCCATGTTATAAAATCTTATGTCATACTGCTGCTTCATTGAATCGACACTTCAAATGGTCAAATTTTGTATAGGTTAGAGTTTATTAAATATTTTCTTCAAAGATTTGAACCTTAGCGAGCGAAGCGAAGCGTGGTTTAAATCTTTAGGGCTTTTCGACTGGGCTGTTTCGTGCTTCACGGCGATAACGTGGAGCAGGTTATTTATTCGACTGGACAAGTGACGTCATAGCTTGCTGCATAGTTGAGCATGCTAAATAATTCCCGTTAAGTAAGTACAGGTGGGTGGAAACGCCGGGACTCTAGGATCCGGCGGGGGTGCGTTTCATCATCATTCCTAGGATCGAATTTGATCTTAAGTCCTTATTTTCCTCCTATGTGCGTTTCATCAAAATTCCTAAATTCGCTCTTAAGACAAATTTGCACCTATCTCTAGGAGTGGTCTAGAGCTGTCCTAGGAGGAAATTTGGTCTTAAGTGCATTGAATTGTGGGATAGAACACTAAGATCGCTGCTATAATGGCCGCCAATTTTTACCGCTTCAAATGTTTTTTAAGTATTTTCAACTACTAAACGAAGGTTCGAATAGTTTTGGGACGAAGTATTACTTTGCAGTTACGAAGTTTGTCGAGTGGGAATTGTCCAAATGTACGAGATGTAAACAATTCCGACAAAAATCCAGTGAAATGTCTTCGCTGGACCGATGGCATTTTGACAAAGGTAAATCATGTTTTTCTCTTTTCCTAGACATATCTACGTTGCTTACATTAATATTTCAATGTTTATTATGTTGCTTTTATCCGTTAAAAAACTCTAGCTCACTCAGTAGCTGTCATTTTTTCAAGGGAGATCACTCCTACGTTGTCACAATACTGACAAGACTGACATTTTTATTGATTTGACACAGAGTTAAAAATTAAAATAAGGCTTTTCACCTCATCCCCACGGAGAACTTATATTAGTTTTTAATTTATAGATATATAGGTGTCTTGAATAAGCTTGAATAGAGAGATGAAGTCTACCTATCAAGACAAGAACAACTGTAAACACACCCCACCCACTTGCATCACATTCACAGTAAAGATGTTTAACCACAGGCACTGCTGCTAGAAACTAATCTAAATTGGCTTTAAGTACAGAAATAGGCCTAATAAACAACACAATAACATATTTATAGGCCTAAAGGATAGACCTGAACAAATATTTGAATAATTTTCTGTCCCATGTTTTGTTGAAATGCACCAATTAATTTGTTTATTAATTTACATCACTCACTAAGTTGCCTTTTATTATTGCAGAACTATAACCCTATCCAGAAAAGAACATAGATGGATTCACTCCAATGTTTAAGAAAACTACTCATCTAAGAGAAAAGACATGTAGATCTCCCAGGAAGACATATAATTAAAATCAGGATAAATCTGACATATAATAAAGGTATTTAAACTTATTCTAGGAGCAATTTTTTAAAAAAATGAGCTGAGACCACTGACTGTCATAAATAATATATTAAGGGTGTTGTAAGGATCCTTATGCAAAGATAGTGAGTGACATTTCAGTTTAGAGTTTAATTATTGATCCTTGAAATAGATGTGTAGATTCATGCAATACATATTTACCCAATGTTTATATTGTAACTGTAACAGGATGAGAAAAATATGCAACCAGACCCCGGGGCTCTAACCGGGACCCTTCGCTTACATGGCAAATGCTCTACCAACTGAGCTACCCGGAAATAACAAAAGTTACAAAATAAACTCTAACATGCTGTATTTAGACATTTTGGTAGTTTTTATATATATGTACTTGGTATAATTTTGGTTTTAGTTTTTGTCATATGTATAAACAATTAAGTCATATCTGACATCATTTTGCATTTATTTTCAGGTCATGGACTGCTGAATTATCTGAAACCATTTGGGAGAAATAATACTGCAGCCAGTCGAAATATATACTGTCACAACTTATAATACATGTAATAAAATTGCTGTTACTAGTAACTAACTGTGTTTATTCCTGCTACACTGCCCAACATATAACAGTTGTATATTTAAACCTGTGTTTAAGACAACCTGCAAGCAAATGCAACCCTGATAAAAGCAGTGGTCTCTGCAAAGACCAACAATTTTATCTTGTACCATTCCAATGATATTTAATTAAGCTGTGAAGAAAGACCATTTTTCAAAAAGCTATTTTTTGATGTTTCAATTGATGGCCTTTTCAGACAGGTTTTACTATACCAAGTAGATCTAACAACTAGATCCTACAACTTATTTAGATTTAGGATAGAGCAGTAAACAAAAATAAAACAGAAAATGACACATAGATCTTGGTAGAACTATCTTGTAGATCTATCTTGTAGATCTATCTTGGTAGATGTATCTTGTAGATGTATCTTGGTAGATGTATCTTGTAGATCTATCTTGTAGATCTATCTTGGTTGATCTATCTTGTAGATCTATCTTGGTAGATTTATCTTATAGATCTATCTTGGTAGATCTATCTTATAGATCTATCTTAAAAAAAAGTTGGTAGATCTATAATTGGTAGATATATCTTGTAGATGTATTTTTGGTAGATCTGTCTTGGTAGGTCTATCTTGTAGATCTATCCTGGTAGGTCTATCTTGTAGATCTATTTTTGGTAGATCTATCTTGGTAGATCTATGCTGTAGATCTATCTATCTTGGTAGATCTATCTGAAAGATCTAGATCAATTTGGTCACCCGGGAATATCAACATTACTAGTTAGGATTAGACCATGAATATTGGGTTGCTTGATCATTGGAACCTGCTTATGAATCTACAGATATGATGGAGCTCGACTGTCACATGATACATTTAGCCTGAAATGCCAGGGGTACGAACCCCTCTTGAGCCGCACTTGAAACATAATGACGTCATACTATCATTCATATCGTGACGTCACTGGTAATGCGATTTTTTTTCATAAAAGTTTTTCACCATATTTTGTTGTAAGATGACATTTCGAATCGATTCATCATTGATCTACATCCCGAACATTGAGGTAGTCAAGCATATTATAGAACATGCAGACCTAGAGTTTATATTAAACCTATTTAGATCATGTACATTAGGCCCAATACGCATTAGAATATAACCTACATTATGAGCCAATGAAAACGCCGCATTTTGGCGGTTAACTGAAAATTTAATCATTAAAATTTTCTCTTCACAGACTTTACGTCATGCGTTGGCGCTACTTTCTATCGGCCAATCAGAATGCAGAATGTTATATTCTAAGTTAGTTAGAACATATTAAGTAAATTTTAATGACTAAAAAGGACTCGCTTCGCTTCGCTCGCTCCGCCCTTTTTAATCAATAAAATTTACTTAATATGTTCTAACTATAACATAGTAAACACTGGCGCGTGGATGTCTTGTATCAGGGCCGTATACAGAGACAACAAATCACGGAGGTAATTTTTTCCAGGGTTTATTTCAGGCATAGTATTTTGGGTGATTATCTCTTCAAATGGATGCTTTTTTTCTAGAAATAATAATTAACACGTCCTTGACAAAAAATAGCGCGAACCGGATAGAAAACGCGGAAATATACATTTATTTTGCCTCCTTTTGAAGAGTAGCACCTAAGTCAAAATTTCTCTTAGGAACGTTTGTTGAAACGCACCTAAGACGAATCCTAGGGCCATCCTAAGAGCAATCCTAGGAATAATGATGAAACGCACCCCGGGACTCCGGGACATTTGATGATAGATATATAGATTATAACATCGGTATAGTACGTAGTGCGGATTACTGTACTTTATTATCCAAATTATTGAGTACAATTACAGAGAGCTGAATATCATAAATATGATTAGTAAGTTAATCCCGAAAGGAAATTAAAATTGTGTTTACAAAATATGTTTTATTTAAGAAATAAAAATCTGTTCGCGTATTTTGTCGGTGAATAAAACATGGGCAGGAGTTCGGATGCGGAAAATTAAATCACGAGTGCGTAGCACGAGTGATTTAATTTTCCGCATCCGAACGAGTGCCCGTGTTTTATTCACCGACAAAATACAAGAACAGAGTTTTTATTTCGATTCTAAATACGATAATATCCCGCACTATTTAACTGCGCGCATTCCATTTTCACCCATTTGACATTGAACCTAATTCCACGCTGAAATTGAGTGGCTTATTAGCTTGTACAATTACCTCCCTCGTTAATGAAAACGACCTTTGTAATTTTCTGAAGGAAAACACACATTTTAAAAATTGAAACAATTTTAATAACACGAGTATAGTGTATCTATGTCATGAAATGAAAAATATAAATGAATTGATTATCAGAAATTTTTATGAATCTTAATTTCGAGAGTATATTGGAGTTTCTAAAAATAGATGCGTCATAGCTGTAACACTGGATTCTCGTGAAACTCGCGGTCCGTTAAAATATTTACTATAAAGTTTACGTTCATTCATTCATAAATAGGTCATGTGACACGGGGCGTAAATTGTAACAGCCAATTTGTTACCATGTTTTATGGGGGTAATAAAACATGGCCAGGTCTGCTCTTTGTTTAGTGGATTAATCCGCAGATCGGGTTAGAATAATGATTAACAATAAAGTTAACGTATAGAAATGCCCCAAACACGTGTTTTCTTACATTATTATCTGGAATATAAAGTTGAGCTAATTACGCCTATCAAGTGCCCAGCTCAGTACACGGAAGAAGAGGATATGTGTTGATTTTGGTGTAAGATCGTATTTTATTTCATCGAGTGATCACAGAAAATCAATACAAAATGTATATCATTATGCTACGCTTACTGTATCCAACAACGTTTTAAAAGAAAAACGCTTTTGAATTAAAGAAAGTTCGGCTGGTTAAGTTGAGTGCTGCCTTCCCTGTCCGATTTCGTATTACCCGTTTGATTGGCATTATGAAACGTTCATACATTTACAACTTCAGTCTTGAAACCGCTTCCAAAATAAATTGGTAATTTGACTAAATACCCTGTCATTCTACAGAAAGATAGCAACATATAGGAAAGAGACTACAACACTCAGCAGACACAGCGGAACACGAAATACACAAACAAGAACACTCATAAAGAAACAAAATCACATACAATACAAAGTCTCACAGAAACAATGACATCGCTTAGCCACCCACACTAGAGTCAGACATAGAACGAACTACCCAAATCCCCAAAATTTGACATTTCAAGCAAGCCTATATACTAAATCCGCAACGAATGAAACACTGTGGATTTTGAATTTCAAGCATCATTAACCATAAAGGGGGGTAATTGTGAGTGATACATACACTGAAGTGAAGTACGGGGATACTTTTTACAGCCGCCACACGGCACTTAACACGTGCTGTAGTAATAAATAAATACTGTAACTACTGCATAGGCAATACAAAGCCACAATGACAAACATTCTTTTAAGTGAACAAGAACAAAAATACTACAGAATCGTACTCGCCCCTACAATGTACACATTTAAATACATACACAATGAACGACAATGACTATTCATAAGGTGGCATTAACTTTTATTTACCCAACGAAATGATTAGATGTGGTGTCTTCGAAAAACAAAAAGCCAGAAAAAGTATTGTATAATATACCAGATACATGTATGATGCTTGTGATACTCCGGACAACTATGTTGTCTCCAATCACCTCATGCATGCCAAATGCTTGTGATACTCCGGACAGTTACATAGTCTCCAATCACCTCATACATGCCCAATGCTTATGATACTCTTGAAGCTTTTAAGCACTGTTAATCGACTGCTCTTTACACCTACACCTTTATGCACCTATTTTATTTATATTTAATCGTCTTATCAATATTTACTGAACTGTACCGTTACCAGCTCTGCAAGATCATATTTTTGTAAATCCATTTTTAGACCACTATATGTCGCAAATAGCCAATCACAGCGTAGTATTGCCATCGTCTAAATCCTGTATCCAACACTTTTGAGCTGAATAACCTATGATTTTGATCCTTGGTTGTTTTGAGTTATATGTGCAGAATTAGATCCTATTGCTGGGAGCAAATTGCATAATTTGGTCACAAATACAATGTTCAACTTCTTTAATGTGCAGGAATAACAGTACATGTATAAATTAGTCAGTCACGTGGTCTAAGTCGGAAAGACATCTCGTACCACTGGTAATGAGATTAGACGCTTAAATCTCACAACCGGCGATACTCATTGTCTTTCCTATACGTCTCATTGTTTTTTTGAAAGAAATGACATGTATAGTCCGGCAGTTTGGTGCATATTTTAGTATAATTGTGGTTTGATGATAAAAGCATGAATATTTGTATGATGGTAGTTAATGTACTATGGTCAATATTAGATATGGAGCCACTTTCAAAAAATCAATGGCCGCCAATTTCAAAAATGGCCGCCATTGTGAAAATTACAAAATATTGTACAATTTGATTGTGTCTGTCAATGAGAAACATGATTATTTTGTGTCTTTAAATCATCAAATGAAAGTCATAAACAACCTACTACATATCTGATAATTATCTTTTAATAAAATTGTCTTTTTTAAAAAAATGGCGGGGAAATAGGTTAAATTGTAACATTGGATAGAGTCCACATTGTCGTTTGCGTTTTCAAGTAATGACCATCTATAATTTTACAAATTAACATTTTTTTTATCGTACGGAAACCTTTTAAAGTTGGCAGTATATCGTGGGCATTTATACTCGTTAATTGCGGACAAGTTACAGAATATAATTCATTTTGATTTGATCGGTATACGTTGTATATGTCAACACATCTGTATGGTGCAGACCTGACTGAAAAGAGGCCAAGGTGAAATCTGGTATATCCTTTCCGCTATCACAGCATACAAATGCGTATTGGCCGAAATGGCACTTTCAGACGTCCGTAGTTTACGTTCTAAATATTCAAATCCGGATTTGGGAATTGTTCCTGTAATGGATACAAATGTTAAAACTAAAGGTTAGCACCATCAGTTACCGTAGTTCAAAGTACTAGCAATTGACTCATATTCCTTTTCTATTTCTCTAATTCAGTACATACAATCACGTGACACAGTTATTCCATATCCTCAGTGGTATACACGAGCATCATATCCAGTTATTCCTATACTGCCATCATTGGACGCCATTAGGTACACACAATTGGGTTCATTGTACGTACATAACATTACATGGAACAGCCTTTCCGGACTACTTGGGTACCGGTAATCATATATTGTGATTGTTAGGCCTGGAAACTTGTTTCTACATCTTATAGCCAATTTGCATGAATGTTTTATAAAGTTATAGCAATACATTTATTTATATAGAGACAAAATGTATCAAATTCTAAATTCGTTTTTTGTTCTATGAAGGCGTGGCGATGAGTCAAAGCTATCCGAATTTGTTTTTGACTAACCTTTTAATCATTTCTGGCGTAAACGTATTTATAATGTGTAAAAAAATACTAAATAAGTTTCTATGAAATTGATTGTATATACTTAGTATTTAATACAGCATCAAAAAGATTATATTAAGTCAGACAGGGAAGGCAGCACTCAACTTAACCAGCCGAGCACAGAAAACATTAAAAACACACAAAGCCACAACAAATATTAGGCGTGGATCATATACGAGATGTATGTCAAATTATACGGGAATGGCGACCATCTTTGAAAATGCCAACATTTTGATCAGACTAATTGGGTTACTTATATAATAGTGGTGAGAATAGCACACATTTCAACCAAGTCAAGTTCTTATCATTTCTGAACAAACTTCTTTGTTCTGTCCGTGTCTGTAGGATTTCAGTCTGATAGATTTTGACCATTTACCCGCTATTTTTATTTTCAAAAATGAAACTTTTGTAAAATATACTTGTTAAACGGATATTATACTGTTCTTGGCTTAACTTTGATTGCCTTTAAGCGGCGGCCACCTTGGAAGTTTTTGCAGGTGAGTCCATATCTAATATTGCTTATTTATAACACATTCAACTACGACCACACAAAGTTTATGCTTTTATCATCAAACCCGCATTTTTTTACGGATCTGCCCGACTAGTAGTGGAGTTTGAAAAATTATGTTATAAGCATGACCACACGGTTTAACCCGATGAATGCCGCACCGAGAGCTAACTACCCAGCAGAGGTAAATACTAATGACGGGTGAGTAGAAGTGTTATATTTCTTAATGATCCATTTCGAGATTTCTTTTGGATGTAAGGATTTGTGAATGACCACGAAGGTTGAAATGTACTATTCAAACAGTATCGAATGCTTTACTTGCAGAGTATAGATGAACGTGCCTGTTTATACACGCCACGCAGAAAATAATATTCAAATTTCACATTCATTACCCGAAATTAAATAGTTTGCTATAGTATTTGCCAAGTATTTAACTATTGAACTGCACAGATCCATCGAAAGATCATCTATGAATAATGTTGTAAAGTTGCAACTCCGTCCGTGCTCTTAACTCGATTTTGACCCTTCCAAAGAGACCCCGGTATGCGCAAAAATGATGAGGTTTACCGCAAAGGAGATTTTGTGATGATGACTTGAACGACAGAGAATTGAACATATTAAGCTGGTAACTGCTGTTTCATGTCGCGTAACATTATGTGAAGTTCTAAAACATTTATTGAGTAGTTATGAGGATAATCAACGTACGGATGACTTAAACAAAACAACAGTATGCACATTCAACAAGGTGGTAAATATGAATATTATAGATTAAACTAGACATTCATGCCCTCGGGCAAACTATTTCAAGCCTCGGCGCACGTTGAAAAATAGAACCAACTTAAATGTGCCAAGTTAGATCTAAACCCACCACGCATAAAGTAGAAATGATCTACAGGTACAAACCTCAATTTGACCTTTGACCTCTAACACTGACCTTGACTTTTGAGAGAAGAACCTGTGGTTGCTCATGACACTCCGATTTATAGAGGTTAACAGTCATGCCAATTATAAGCAAGATTGGTCTATGAATAACAAAGTAAGGGTCTGGAAAAACTTCAATTTGACTTTTACCTCCGACTGTGACCTGGACTTTTAAGAGAGGAACCTGTGGGTTAAGCATGACACTCTGTCTCAAAGAGGTTAACATTCATGCCAAATATAAGAAAGATTGGTCAATGCATAACGTGATGAGACCTAATTGATAAACCAGATAAGCAGTGTACATGTATGTAAACTTAGGTAATTGTCTAAGACAATTTCCCAAACACAACTGCAATACGAATTTAGAAGAAAGAAAATGCGAATGTGTTTGATATTTGTATTGTTCCTTTATTGGGGCGACAATTTCGCGCTGGCTGTTGTTGATGGTGTTATAAAAATCAGTTTATCTAGTGAGTTAAAAGCTGAAATAGACAGACAGGTTTCTATTGTAGTATCAACACTGACTGAAAAATATGAAAATGAAATAAGTGAAATGAAAACCGAAATGAAACTACAGAAACAACGCATTGATAAGTTAGAAGTGAACGAACATGTCTACAAGTCTATTCTTGCTAACTGTCAAAATAACGCTGAAAGATTCGAAGACGACGACAATAACGTGATGGAACCAGTTGCTAAGGATGTCGCGTCCATTGATAGATCAACACCAGGTCGGAAACTCCAACATGGAATAACCCGCTCCCGTAGAGGTATGTTTGTTTAATTTATAGTTGCACATCATTTTGGTTTTCAGGTAGTATTGGATAAGTGATGGAATATCAAATGCATGCATATACCTGCACGGGAACAGGCGTATTTGCCACATATAGAGGATCTTGCATGAGTGCTCATTACATGCGAGTTTTATTAAACGAGTGGACAAAATGATATGACACGAGGCTTTGCCGAGTGTCATATTGTTTTTGTCGACGAGTTTTATTACATAACTCACTATTGGTCAAATGGATGATGTACGCTGCATATGTTTCAGCCGAAATTCAGCGGTACAATGAGCGCGACGTCATGGCGACGTTGATATTATCCTGACGTCATTGACGGATCAATGCATGGATTGGCTAACGTCACGTCAAGCTAATTTAAATATTTATTGCACGGTCTGGGAGTGCCGAACGATATTTACGGCACGGCTTTACGGCACTCCTGGACCGCAGGTTATGTGATAAACCTGTTTATTGAATACAATACTAGTGCCAAGATCTGTTCAACCACAGTGGCGCTGTGACACAGTGCTATTTTGAGCGGCTGGGATTTTATTCGAGTGCAGTTGCCAGAACAATCGAACGGCGTATACTTTCATATTCAGTTCCTTTGCCATTCGTTTGATTATATTTTCGTAAGTGTTATGTGATTTGAATAGGTAATACTCGTATGTATTGTTTATATGGAATGTATATATGTTATGTACAGGGTGACAATTAAGAGCATTTCTCTGAGATAACCAAATTTTTAAAGAAGGGGTGCTGCACGCATAGTCACCGATTTTCCTGAAACTCTCAGGACTTGGTCGTATCCATGCAAATACAAAGTATTGAGTTTCATTTTATTCCTAACACTTCCGGTTACCATGGTAACGGATGTTGAAGTTTTTGGTCAAAATCGGGTAAATTGAGGTAGAACATTTTCCGTAAAACACCAGTTTTGCACTAACCCTGCTGGAAACTGAATATATACAGTAAAATGTAGTCTGCATTATTGAATAAATATATTATCAGGTAAACATAATAAAGTATAGTCAATTTTACGTTAACTAAATACTGTTCAGTGGTTGTTACAAAAGTAGGCAGTTTCGCCGAATTTCATTTTTTTGAAAAATGTTAAAAACGGCAATTTTTAAAGTAATATAATTTCATAATGCAGCAAAACTAGGCACAGTGGTGCATATTTTCTGAAAGACATAACCTTTGTTTATCATATAATGAAATAAAATCGCTGGGCACTCCGGAAACTTTTTTTAAGAAAACACCAAATATGACCAAAAATCTGTACAGTATAAATAAATAACTGTGTAAATTCTTGATTACCTTTCTTTCTAAGACAAGATGTTTTTATTTTTTAAATGTTATATTAATATGTGTTTTCCCATGATAAAAACATTCTATGTTCGTAGCATTTCATTTTAATTTCAATTTGATTGCAAAAAATGACTTTTACAGCTGTTGTGTTCTGCCGTGATTCAGGTTTGTTCTGCCGTGAACTTAGAGTGCTCTGTGTACCGTGAATTCTCACGTTCTGTACACTGGGGAATTGTTTTTCTGTATCTAAAAGTACAATAAGATGTATGTAGTTTTTCTCCTTTTATTTTTAACAAGTTTTAAGTTCAAGAGTCAGATGAATTGTCTAATTTTATAAATGATAACCATATCAAATATATATGTAATATCAATATCAATAGTAACAATTAATATCAATAATAACAATTAATATCAAATATCAATACCAATGATAAACATCAAATACTATGAGACCTTTGATTCTAAAACTATAACGTTATACGAATTATAGGTTTTGTCCGAATATCATACAGCTGAAAGTTTTCTACTGAGAATTATCCCCGTTAACTTATTTAATAACCGATTTAAATCATTCAGAAAAATAACCCTGTTACATTAAATTTATATAAAAAACATTAATTCCCAAAAGATAACTTACAATTTACCATCAAAGTTTCTCCGAATATAAATTCTAACTGACGACATCTTGATACAATAATTACCTCCCTTACTTTTAGTAACCCAATTATTCATATTAACCGACAGCATCAAAGAGCGAAAAGCGCAATATTAACTTCCCATCAACTCATGGTCTAAAAATCTAAATTCAACAATGCCCATTTTTCAAGTCCAACGAAACAAACTATATACTTCAAATATAGTTAAAACATACATATTAAAAATGAACAATATAATTAACCTACACATTGAATTCTGAACAATTCTGTAATAATTATAATGAACAATGTACTTGAAAAATATTAAGCAGATACAAAAATAGCTATGTACATAATAACTGACTTACCTAAAAGTACAATAAGATGTATGTAGTTTTCCTCCTTTTATTTTTTAATAAGTTTTAAGTTCAAGAGTCAGATGAATTGTGACTCTTAGGAGTGAAACCTACATCAAGGAAACTTCTGGTAAGCCATACGAACCAATGGAAAAGTCGAATAGAATTTAAGACATTTTGTCTCAGCCAATGAAAAAGGACTTTGAAAGTTGTTTCGATAATTTACTCAATTTGACATGACCCTTTAGGGACACAGACGTGTAAATGGCTTCCTGATTGTCTATCACAAGGATCCGGCTTAATTGGTGACAAACCGGCTACTTTGCATATTTCTTACGAACGGCTTATCGCACCTTTTATTGATGACATAACTTTTTAATCAAACACATCTGTAGACAGTCGAAGTGTCAGCCATGTTGCTAGGATACCAACTTATATAATGTGATTAGAAAAATACCCTAAATCTGTAGTACATACATACATAGTAATCTATTAATTGAAATTTCAAATCAACCCCGATTAACATTTAAAGTTGATTATACTTAGTCTATAATTTCGGTAAAAACAGCCGACAGTCAATTTCACTAAATTTTAATGCACAATACCAGCCATGGCAACCATTTAGAAAAAATACCAAAAAAATGTTTGTTTATTCGCTCTGAGTTGTCATATATGCTGGAAAACATTCTAGTACCATTACTTATTCATCTTTATGGCAAAATTATGCATATTCTCATTGATTTGTATTATTTATTAGGTTCACAAATTCTTCATAGAATATATATAGACTTTATTAGGCCCCTACCGTCTGTCTGTCAGTCCATCCGTCAAAAATTTGGATCCTAACTTAACTCGAACAGTTTCCAAGCTATGTTTATGAAACTTGGTATGCGGGTGGGGGCCAATAAGGAGACTGTGTACACCTAATTGATTTTAATTTTGCTGCTAATTGTAGTTGCTATGGATACGAAAAAAGTGAAAATACTTCAAAATCTGGGATACTGCCATAACTCATACAGTTTTCAAGCTAGGTTTATGAAACTTAGTATATGGAAAGGAGTCTATAAGAATATCATGTACACTTAAATATTTTTTATTTTGACACAAATTGTGGTTGCTATGGATACTGAAATAGTTACACTACTATCTTTGTATAATCCAAAAATTATCAATGCTAGGGTGACACTATGTGCATTATGTGTGATCAATGTTGAGATGAAGCCTATTAATTATTGCTTCACTTTGACGAAAATTGTGGTTGCCATGGTAACAGAAGCATTGAAAATGATTTTAAAGGTCATGGCTTCAAATTGTTTTTATTATGCATCATTCTAATGTTTACTTTGAGTGTCAAAGACATAATTCACAGCAAATACCATGGCAACCATTTGTGAAAAATGCCAAACATGTGTAGTTGTATCTATCTGAAAGCGATTTTAGCTGCATAATTACTTTCATGATCATGCTGTCAAATGATTTAAATGTAGTAGATTCTCATTTTCTTACATGAAAAGGTTTCCCATGGTCCACATTTGCTATAAAATATTAATTTAGCTTTATCTGTTCAGCTTCTCAAGGAGATGCATTTTCATTATATAATCCTAATGCTACTATTACTGATAAGTGGATATATGTCCGGATAAAAAATGTAATATTTTCAAAATAGTTTATGATATTAGTCTTACCAATGCATATTCAGTCAAAGCACATGTGTAAATTTTGTTTTACGTATTTAGTTCAATAATTTATCACTTAAATTATTTGTAGTAGGTGTTTGACGTGACTCCCCTTATTTCTAAAAACATGCTGAAAGCGACGTCGAAACTTCCCAAATCACGTCATTGCACACTGCATGGTCAACTCTTCGCATTTATCGGCAATTGGATGATTTCAAGAAGTATGTCGATATTTTGTGGGTGGTATGTATATAGCCCGCCCTAACATATCCCCAAACAATAACCCAGTGGGCCTAAGTCTGGTTAATGAGGGTGGGAGGGGCTGCGGATGAATGGTTTTCAGTGAAATTAGTTGATCTACAAATGTTTGCTTTTAATTTTCTAGAAATATTGTGTTGGAGGAGCCTCGTCCTTTAAACACAACACTTGTCAATGAATATACAATATGAATATATCCATACATTATATTTATTTATTTTGTATTATATATCTAACATACCGCATTAAATGAATTGCTAAATTATCAACCGTACCTTCTATATAACAGGGTGGATGGGGAGAGGTTTAATCCGTACCTTCTATATAACAGGGTGGGTGGGGATAGTGTCGTCCATACCTTCTATATAACAGGGTGGGTGGGGAGAGGTATCATCCGTACCTTCTATATAACTGGGTGGATGGGGAGAAGTATCATCCATAGCTTCTATATAACTTGGTGGGTGGGGAGAGGTATCATCCGTACCTTCTATATAACAGGGTGGATGGGGAGAGGTATCATCCGTACCTTCTATATAACAGGGTGGATGGGGAGAAGTATCATCCATACCTTCTATATAACAGGGTGGATGGGGAGAGGTATCATCCGTACCTTCTATATAACAGGGTGGATGGGGAGAAGTATCATCCATACCTTCTTTATAACAGGGTGGGTGGGGAGATGTATCATCCGTACCTTCTATATAACAGGGTGGGTGGGGAGAGGTATCATCCGTACCTTCTATATAACAGGGTGGGTGGGGAGAGGTATCATCCATACCTTCTTTATAACAGGGTGGGTGGGGAGAGGTATCATCCATACCTTCTTTATAACAGGGTGGGTTGGGAGAAGTATCATCCATACCTTCTTTATAACAGGGTGGGTGGGGAGAAGTATCATCCATACCTTCTTTATAACAGGGTGGGTGGGGAGAAGTATCATCCATACCTTCTTTATAACAGGGTGGGTAGGGAGAAGTATCATCCATACCTTCTTTATAACAGGGTGGGTGGGGAGAGGTATCATCCATACCTTCTTTATAACAGGGTGGGTGGGGAGAAGTATCATCCATACCTTCTTTATAACAGGGTGGGTGGGGAGAGGTATCTTCCGTACATTCTTTATAACAGGGTGGGTGGGGAGAGGTATCATCCGTACCTTCTATATAACAGGGTGGATGGGGAGAAGTATCATACATACCTTCTATATAACAGGGTGGGTGGGGAGAGGTTTCTTCCGTACCTTCTATATAACTGGGTGGGTGGGGAGAGGTATCATCCGTACCTTCTATATAAGCGGGTGGGTGGGGAGAAGTATCGTCCCTACCTTCTATAACTGGTGGGTGGGGAGAGGTATCTTCCGTACCTTCTATTTAACAGGGTGGATGGGGAGAGGTATCATCCGTACCTTCTATATAACTGGGTGGGTGGGGAGAAGTATCATCCGTACCTTCTATATAACAGGGTGGGTGGGGAGAGGTATCATCCGTAACTTCTATATAACAGGGTGGGTTAGGAGATTTATCGTCCGTACCTTCTATATAAGAGGGTGGGTGGTTGGGAGATTTATCGTCCGTACCTTCTTTATAAGAGGTTGGGTGGGGAGAAGTATCATCCGTACGTTCTATATATAACTGGGTGGGTGGGGAGACGTATCATCCGTACCTTCTATATAACAGGGTGGGTGGGGAGAGGTATCGTCCGTACCTTCTATATATAACTGGGTGGATGGGGAGAGGTATCATCCGTACCTTCTATATAACAGGGTGGATGGGGAGAGGTATCGTCCGTACCGTCTATATAACAGGATGGGTGGGGAGAGGTATCGTCCGTACCTTCTTTATAACAGGGTGGGTGGGGAGAGGTATCGTCCGTACCTTCTATATAACAGGGTGGGTGGGGAGAGGTATCGTCCGTACCTTCTATATAACAGGGTGGGTGGGGAGAGGTATCGTCCGTACCTTCTATATATAACTGGGTGGATGGGGAGAGGTATCATCCGTACCTTCTATATAACAGGGTGGATGGGGAGAGGTATCGTCCGTACCGTCTATATAACAGGATGGGTGGGGAGAGGTATCGTCCGTACCTTCTTTATAACAGGGTGGGTGGGGAGAGGTATCGTCCGTACCTTCTATATAACAGGGTGGGTGGGGAGAGGTATCGTCCGTACCTTCTATATATAACTGGGTGGATGGGGAGAGGTATCATCCGTACCTTCTATATAACAGGGTGGATGGGGAGAGGTATCGTCCGTACCGTCTATATAACAGGGTGGGTGGGGAGAGGTATCGTCCGTACCTTCTTTATAACAGGGTGGGTGGGGAGAGGTATCGTCCGTACATTCTATATAACAGGGTGGGTTGGGAGAGGTATTGTCCGTACCTTCTATATAACTGGGTGGGTGGTGAGACGTATATTCCGTACCTTCTAAATAACACGGTGGGTGGGGAGAGGTATCATCCGTACATTCTATATAACTGGGTGGGTGGGGAGAAGTATCATCCGTACCTTCTATATAACTTGGTGGATGGGGAAAGGTATCATCCGTACCTTTTTAGGTCCAATTCTCTGTGCTATAGCTATGTAATATTTTAGCATTCATGTTACAGTCAGTTTTGAATTGTTTAAAACTAAGAAAGTGTGTTTGTGGGGTTAGAATGCTCATTAATAGGTGGACAGGATGATAATGAAGGATTGTATTTATTCTAGCCTTACTCAAGGAAATACAAAGGAAATCATAATAAACCCAAACCATTTATAAGTAAGTAAGTAAGTAAGTAAGTAAGTAAGTAAGTAAGTAAGTAAGTAAGTAAGTAAGTAAGTAAGTAAGTAAGTAAGTAAGTAAGTAAGTAAGTAAGTAAGTAAGTAAGTAAGTAAGTAAGTAAGTAAGTAAGTAAGTAAGTAAGTAAGTAAGTAAGTAAGTAAGTAAGTAAGTAAGTAAGTAAGTAAGTAAGTAAGTAAGTAAGTAAGTAAGTAAGTAAGTAAGTAAGTAAGTAAGTAAGTAAGTAAGTAAGTAAGTAAGTAAGTAAGTAAGTAAGTAAGTAAGTAAGTAAGTAAGTAAGTAAGTAAGTAAGTAAGTAAGTAAGTAAGTAAGTAAGTAAGTAAGTAAGTAAGTAAGTAAGTAAGTAAGTAAGTAAGTAAGTAAGTAAGTAAGTAAGTAAGTAAGTAAGTAAGTAAGTAAGTAAGTAAGTAAGTAAGTAAGTAAGTAAGTAAGTAAGTAAGTAAGTAAGTAAGTAAGTAAGTAAGTAAGTAAGTAAGTAAGTAAGTAAGTAAGTAAGTAAGTAAGTAAGTAAGTAAGTAAGTAAGTAAGTAAGTAAGTAAGTAAGTAAGTAAGTAAGTAAGTAAGTAAGTAAGTAAGTAAGTAAGTAAGTAAGTAAGTAAGTAAGTAAGTAAGTAACGACTTTATTTATAGTGGATAACATATTTGACAGAGCCAATTTACAATATGTTCCACTTGATACATATGTACAATAAACAATAATAAAACAAGATTTTACAAAACATACAACAAAGTAAGGTTATGATAGGACAAAAACAAATTTGAAATGAAAACAAAATAGAATAAATGTGATACATAAATATATGAACTAATAAAATGTACTTTGTAGTGTCATACACTTAAGTCTGTATATGTAGGAACTTCAAATACTGTGGTCATCATTTTGAGACAGAAATTTTGGTTGGGAAAAGTGCCATTGAAGATATGATTGTTTGAACTTTGCAAGCGTTTCAGCTGAGCGTATATGAATTAGTATGTTATTCCAGATTGTGGGCCCAGAGTAGCTCAAAGATTTACGAAAAAAATTCTATTCTCGGTTTGGTACCTTTAGCTTATTGTTTTGATTTGATCGAAGTTCACGATCAGATGCTTGGTTCTTGATGAAGTTTGAAGTAAGATAGTCAGGTGATTGCATATTTATTGATTTATATATAGTCCCACAACGACAATGTGATTCCCGCGCAAATGTTTGGGCGCTTCCATGTTTTGATAACGGGTTATATGTTATATTTAATTGACTTGACAGTTATAAAACGTTTAATTTTTCTCCATCCGATCAGATGTCCCGATAGCTCACTGCGCTAAGCAGAATGTACCTGACATTCAGCTTTAGTCCACTTCGTAGGTTCTGAGTTCGAATACCATTAGCAATATAGAAATATATTAATGAAAATATACCTTTTATTTTGGTAATGCTTTTTATCTTTTTAAATTAAGTGATTTTTTTCAATAAAGGCTTTTATTTTATTGTCCATCTCAATATTTTCTATTCCACATGTAATATCACATTTTTATACTCAGTTTAGTGCCCATACAATCATATAATGCGATTGGGGGTCGAACGCACAAAGGACAAACATTCAAATGTGAGTAATTAAATGCCGTGTGTCTTACCACTGAGCCACCACAGAAGCATACATTGTTGATGTAGATATAATGTCTTATTCATTTATTGGTCCCTATGGTTTGATTTGGAATAATCTTTTGCTATAAATAGACATGTTTGTAAATAACACATTATAGTTGTGGGACTATATTAGGATAGCTTTTTTGTAATTTACTCTTTCTGAAAATATCATCCATTTCAATTCAGTAAACAATTCTGTTGATGGAGCATTGTAATCCTTATCGAGGATAATTCTTGCAGCACGCTTTTGACATTTTAGAACAGTGTTTAATAGTTCGTCATTGCAGTTACCCCAAATGGGGTTTTTCAGTGAAAATAACAGTTAAAATAACAGTGAAATTACCACTTTGTTATTTTCACTGTTTTAGAAGCTGGTTTCAGTATCGTTCAGAAAAAGAAACGTAACGTCAACGGTACCGGTCTCTAAAATGTACGTTACGTCATCATGAAGTCACAATTATCACGTCGTGACGTTCAAATTCGAAGTGTTTTTTCCGAATTAAGCCAATAACGGTACCCTTTTAAGAGAAATTGAAGCATATAATAAACAGAAAATTTGTTGATTTTTGGTGAAAGATCAATTTATTTCACTCGTGATCACATAAAATTTTATTTATTTTCTGTGATCACTCGATGAAATAAAATACGATCTTACACCAAAATCAACGAATATCCTCTATTCATTTGGTGGATATTCGTTCAACAAGAAGTTATATTGATTATAACCCGTATTGATAATTCAATATATTTGATATGGATCGGATAACAAGCTTGATAAATAGCTAAAACATTGCAATGGAACCATCTGCCTTGATCATTGTAACCAAATGCAAAACAATGAAAACTATTCGTAGTTCATAGCTTTATTTGGTTTGTCTATTATATTTCAGACTCAGGTACACGTCGCACCCAACGCAATGTTGAACACCAAGTAGCATTTTTCGCATCACTAACCCCAAACCTTACACACATGGGTCAAAATCAAGATGTAGTATTCGACCACGTGGTTACCAACCTAGGGAACGCTTACAATAAAAATCATGGCACGTTCGTGGCCCCCGTTGCAGGGACGTACGTATTTAGTGTTACATTACTAGGACATCCCTGGTTAAAAACATGGGGTCATTTCATTGTGAATGGGAACATCCTGGCTAAATTGGATCTGTTTGAAAGCGAGGAGCAGGCTTCGCAGACTATTATCGTAGTATTGAAACCAGGCGACGATGTATCTGTACAGAACACGGCAGTCGATAAAGGCATTCATGGCGACAAGTATTCAACCTTTTCCGGTTTTCTGTTGTACGAAGACTCCACTACTGCTGCAGTCGTTGGTTAAATAAAGAAGACAACTAAGCTATTTGTTAACGTTATTAAAACATCAATGCAAAGGTAATGTGACAATGTCAAATGCGACCAGTTTCACAGTAGTGGCTTCACAATAACATTGGGGTGCACCAAAGCTCATACTTGCCGACGCCCCTTATGAAACAATACATTGGAAATATTTAACATTCCCGTCATCTTATCCCGCTCTATCATAAGCTTTAAGCAATGCAAACCGGCATACATACGTACCCTTCATGCTTTCATTACTTTTATTTTATAGTCAATGGGAAGTAAGTCAGCTTTTCTAAACCTATAGAAGCTTTAAATTTATCATTGTTTGCTTTATTTCTTTATTGCTTTACTCGAACTTTATCAGTAATCAAAGCACTGAGAGTATTGTTAGGAGGTGATCTGGTTGCTGCTACAAAAGCTTAAACCGACTTTACACGTTTAATGTTCGTTCCCTTACGGAAATAGACAGTTTGCGGTAAATATGCCGCAACTTTGCGGCAAAGTTGCCGCAAACTGATTCGTTCGCCAAAAACTCATAGTCAGTGTTCGCAGGACTTCGCCGGTAGTGGTGAACTTCTGGCAAACTTCTGGTGATGTTACGACAAATTCGCCAGAACTGATGACTGTTCACCGGAAGTTTACCAGAAACTTCATATCTTAGTAAGGATCACCAAAGGTTCACCAAAAACTTTAGTGGATAATATTTGTTTGCTGTAAGTTTGCCAGAAACTTTTTAATGTATAGATTGTCACTAGAAGTTTGCCGAAAACTTTAAACGGTTAAATATATTTGCCAGATATTCACCAGAAACTTCCTGCATTTCCAACAAGCCATAAATGCGATTTGAAAGGAGTACTTTCGGTGGCATGGTGGCGAAATGGTTAGCGCTCTCGAATACTAGTCTGGATGCCCCTGGTTCAAATCTTGTCATGTATCGGTGTTATACACTGGAAACATTTTAAAAAGAGTCTATTCGAAAAGTGCTTAGGGTAGCACTAGCGCATCTGGATTCCTATCGCACATTTCTTAGAGTCAAATTTTCACTGATGGATATGACCAGTGAACCTAATTTCGAACCCAGATATACACCGGAAACGTTAAAGAACCAAGGAGTCTATTCGAAAGTTGCTAGGATAGCGCTAGCGCACCTGGATTCCTATCGCACAAATCATATCAAACAAACTTTCTGTCTCATCCCTGGAAGGGCGAGATTAATGGCCAATTAGGCAGGGATGAAACCGAATGACAACGCACTACAACTGTCTCAGACGACTGCAAAAAAGGATCGACTTAAATAATTAAACCCGAAAAATAATTCCGCCTCATTTGCATATTACGTACGCCTTAAACATTTTGCCCCCGCTTTCAACTCGCTTAACTATTTAGACTGTAAAACCAGTCCGCCTCATTTGGATATTATTATAATATACTTCTAAAATATTGAACCTTCTTCACTTTTCCACATGTGGAGTACATTCAACATTTCTTTCAAGTTTTCATCGATGGATATGACCAGTAAGTGTCGTAACCTAATTTCGAACCTGGATATACACCGGAAACGTTAAAGAACCAAAAAGTCTATTCGAAAAGTGCTAGGATAGCGCTAGCGCACCCGGATTCCTATCACACACATCATAACAAACAAACTTTCTGTCTCATGCCTGGAAGCGTGAGATTAATGGCCAATTAGGCAGGGATGAAACTGAATGACAACGCTCTACCACTGTCTCAGACGACTGCAAAAAAGGAACGACTTAAATAATTAAACCCGAAAAATAATTCCGCCTCATTTGCATATTACGCCTTAAACATTTTGCCCCCGCTTTCAACTCGCTTAACTATTTAGACTGTAAAATCAGTCCACCTCATTTGGATATTATTATAATATACTCCTAAAATATTGAACCTTCTTCACTTTTCCACATGTGGAGTACATTCAACATTTCTTTCAAGTTTTCATCGATGGATATGACCAGTAATTTTTAAAGTGTCGTAACCTAATTTCAAACCTGGATATACACCACAAACGTTAAAGAACCCAGGAGTCTATTCGAAAAGTGCTAGGATAGCGCTAGCGCACCTTGATTTCTATCACACAAATCATATCAAACAAACTTTCTGTCTCATGCCTGGAAGCCCGAGATTATTTGCCAATTAGGCAGGGATGAAACCGAATGACAACGCACTACCACTGTCTCAGTCGACCGCAGAAAATGACTTAAATAATTAAACCTGAAAAATAATTCCGCCTCATTTGCATATTACGCCTTAAATTTTGCCCCCGCTTTCGACTCGCTTAACATTTTAGACTGTAAAATCATTCCACCACATTTGGTTATTATTACTCCTATAATATTGAACCAGACCTCACTTCTTCACTTTTCCACATGTGGAGGACATTCAAAATTTCTTTCAAATTTAGTTTGCAAACTGATAATTAGCAAAAATGACTTACAAGTGTAAGTTTGGATGACATATACTTAGCCTAGTATTAATTACAATGTATTCCTATTTTAAAATTTATACATATATGAATTGAATTTGTAGATTGAGACTCTACTGAGTATATAGGTCATTCTAATTCTGACTTTGTTCCAGTCTAAGTACAACTATCCCCCAAAACACAGTACAATCTTAAATAAAGACCATCTCATTATTAAGGCCACCTCATACATTGTAATATTTAATATTCAGGTGTTTGTGTTAATGTTTTTGTTCTTATGTTGCATTGTAATGAAGTATTCTCAGAGATAATAATATTACAAAAAATGTAAAATATTTAAATGAGCTTATAATGGATACAGATATATAAATTATAAGTTATGAAGATAAAAATAAGCATGTTGTACTTGTAACATACTAGCTCCATGGTTCAACAAATACATTAGGCCACTAAGATATGGTATGAGATTAACATATATATATATATATATAGTTTATTTCCAAATCCAGAAGGTCGTAGACCCATGAGGACAACATATTTACATACTACGATCATAGTGGCAAATGTACAGTTATCAATACAAAACATATATACATGCATAAATGTACCCGTACACGCACACACTCACGCACACACACTCACACGAATGCCCACACGCATAAATACTTCTAACACACCAATTTTTACACTGCTAATGAAAATGATGATATATGACTACTGAATTATAAATATGGAACATAATACAAGACAACAAAAACAATGCAAATGTTTTGTATAGATAAATAATAGCCTAGTTAATCATTATAGTATACAGTGTTGCGTTTATTGAATGCTTTATATACAAACAAACCTAAATTCTTTAACAATGTTTTATTGTTTGTGTTTAACAATTCAATAAATTTAAACATGTTTGGTCGTACTCTATAATAAGTAGGTATATATCTATTACGAAATTCGTTATATAGCGGACACTGTAAAACAAAATGCATTTCATCTTCTAAAGAATTACATATATAACACAATAAACTTATACTGTTTCTTATTACACAAATTAGCACCTTGACCAATAATGCCTCTTATCAGTATCTCAGTTTTCTGTGATTGGCTAGTTTGAGTATTCCCCTGTGTCTGGCTTTACTACTGCCCATATGGTGTTCATTATACAAGTACATGTTACTGTTTATTAGCTTCTCATGGTAACCAGGGTGCATTTTATGCATACTTTATTGAAAATAACACGGGAAGCTATATTTAAGTTTTAAAGCATATACTTTATTATTTTATATTGTAATGTTGCGACTCATTCTTGTTTGAAGTTGATTTCCAGAATCATTTTTGAGATCTATGGATAAACTCACTGGTATGTAGCATAAATTATTATTATCAGTTCAACACATGTATTGAAATACAACTTAATTAAGATACAATGTATTATATAATTATGATGCTGAAGCCTCAATATACTGGAAATATATATAAATTGATGACATATTGAAAATTATTATAGAAATTAAAGTATTCATGCATTAATGAATTTTTAAGCAGTAATTTGTTACACTTAATAATTATTCATAATCCCTGAAATATAGGTTGATCATCTTAATTTCCAAAACCTGTGAGTATAATATTGCATAAAAAACAATATCTTGATCTACTTCAGTAGAACCTGGTTTAAAAGAACTTCATGAATTCCAAAACGCTGGAAGGCAACAGTTCCAATACCATAAAACAGATAGCCGGGTAAGTAAAATGTAAATGATGAATGTTATGAATATAATGTAAGATAATTATTCTGCTGTATTTCTTAAACTTCATGTACAGTCATTGTTTCATGTATTTTACAGCATTTTACAGAAAATTACTGACCCCTTTGATCTACAAGTTATTGTTTTAAGAGTCCACTTTTTCAATAGGGGGCTGTGGGCTTCATCTGATTACTACAACAAACTTGTATCCATTTTAAAGTACAACCTCTGTAGTGCAACACCCGTTGGGAGCTGAAATATTGACTGTTGTTAAGAGGTTGTTGCTCTATAGTGGTCAATTTTATATTAAATATCAGCTTAAAGAAATTTTGAAGGTGTTGTTGTTGAGAGTGTATTGCTCTACAGAGGGTCACTCTGGAAAGGCTGTATTGTACTTTAAATCACTGTTATAATTTCCAGGTGCATACCTCTCTGAGAGTAAATGATCAAGATGAGGGATATAATGATGATTTGTTTCAGTTATACATTTTCAGTAGATAAATCATATAAATTTACTTTAGTCATATAAATTCTTTGGGGGTAGTTAATTCTGAAAAATTAATCTGTGACTAATAAATTGTTTATGTGTTTTGAATTATTTTTCTTTCAGATCATATGGAATATAATTATGCAAGGACTGGCAGCTAAAAGAACCAGATCAACTGATGGGAATTAGTTTGATTGTGATTCAGTTTGAATATTATAGTTTTATGACTTTAAATAGCAATCAGAAAAAATTGGTTATTGTGACAAAGAAATGAAATAAATATTTTCTATCTGGAATTCTAGTTTTGTGAAAAAGTGTGTTTGCCAAAAGGTTGCCAGAACAGCAAATTTAGCATGCAAATTAGTTTGCGGCAAATTTGTGGCAAATTGTCTTTCAATCATACATTGAATGTTTCACAATATGCAAATGAGGTTTGCGGTAAATTTGCCGTAATCAAATATAGTTTCCGGCAAACTTACGCGCACTTTTACCATGCAAATTAGTTTGCGGCAAGTTTGCGGCAATTGTCCTTTGCCCATATTTGGAATATGCAAATTTCTTTGTGGCAATTTTGTGGCAAACAAATCTGCTTCAAAAACAGTTTGCCGCAAATTTGCGGCAAACCTCATTTGCATGGTAAAAGTGCGCGTAAAGTAGTTTGCGGCAAATTTACCGCAAACATTGCGGCAAATTTGCCAGAAGCATTGCCGGAGCCCTTATTTTTCGGTAAGGGTTTTCTTACTGCCGATCTTGTCTTGAATGTCAAAATAGGCATATGTGACTATATAGGCATGTTGGGTATCTAAATAATTGTTAAAAGGTGCATATTGATTTATATGTAATACGTGTATTAAATGCGTATATCAAAAGTGGCTTAAAAATAATACTACGCGCCTATTTATCAGATTCTACAATACCGTCTTGTAATCACTTCCCTCACAGCGTGAGACAGTCAATAGAAAGCGGCTAGCTAGTACAGCGACACCATATGATTGCATAACAGTACTTTGCAGACCGTATACGATTCATTGATAAAATCATCACTTAACCGTAGTCTGAAGTTTCTAAAAAAAGCTTTACAGCCGGGACATTTGATGAACACGTCATTTTGGAACTGTGGAACAAATTCGGTATCGGCCGGTGTAGTGATTTTTTTTGCAAAAATATCGATTTAACGAACAGTTTCACAATAATTTTTGATCTTAGAATAAACAAATGTTGCTGATTGGCTTAAATCAGTTAAAACATTTGGAGAAACATAAGTAGCAGTATTGGGAATGTTGACAGTTTCTGGAACTACTTGAATGCGGATTCACATAGCAGCCTAAAGGCGGTTAATTTTGTATTAAGAAATGGACAATTGTAGTAATGAGAGGCTTAAACGCCTCCCAAAAATGGTAATGCATTAACATCCTGACAAACGTCGAAGGATGTACGGTACAAAATGTGCTACATTATTGTGGTCATCAATCGTTTATTGTGTTTACGATGGGTGTGGTCAGGTTGTAATACAACCAATTGGGTTGTCATTCCACATATCTTCGCTATATACAATGTATGTTGAATATTTCAGCATCATACCACATACATATATTGGCCAAGTTACGGTTAAATATACGTGGGGTGATCACGTATTTGTTAAGTGTACATGTGCGTTTTCAATGCCACTCAGTTTACATTCAGACATGTACTTGTGAATCATCTAAAGTTTATGGAAGTATAATACAGATAACAAAGGTTGGTCACTAGTGCAGGATGTGTGTACTTTTGTCACCTTGAAGTCGCAAAAGTAGTGCACACATAGTCGTTACATTTAAGGATGTACAATCCTATTTTACTGATGATTCGTTGAAGACGTTTTACTTGATATTGCATGTTTGACATATACAGTTAATCAGTTCGGTTTTTTTAAACGAGAAGAGTGCTATTCTAATTATATGTGTCGAGTATGTTTTGGATTCGACAGTTACTGCCATACGACAGTCACATCACTTGGCTATTGGGTGTCATCCATGCCTAATTGACATGTGACCCCCGGAAGAGACAGGAGGTTTTTGTGATACTAGAAACCCGGGTATTCTCTACTTGCGCTGCTCTATCTCTTTCTGAATAGGTTCTTTAACGTGCCCGGTGAGTCGAGTATGATATTGTATGTTCAATTACTGTAGAATTTAACTGCGAACACGAACATGTGCAGTGTGATTCTCAATAATTAATAGATAATTAATGATTATATAGGAGGTCTCGAGTTCGAATCTCGGTCTGGACCCAACTAGAGATGAATGGGTTGGTACATACAAGATGCACACAGTCAACACGACACAGATCGCCACCCAACAAGTCCAAAACTTTATCTCCATAACTGTGAATGACTCCAAACTTGGTATGCATGTTTCTTGCAGTGGCATGAAGTGCAGTGCGCAAGAACCATACCTCTACTTCGTGCAAAAGGACAGAAAAGTTTCGTCGGTCGTCCATCCGTTCACAATTTGCTTGTGTATACACTAGATATTACAATTAATCTTTATGCATCTTTGGCACAATTATCATCTCAACAAAATATAGGGCAAGTTCGCTATTGGGTGATATGGTGTTAAGAACTAGGTCAATATGTCAACTCATAGAAACACCTCGTGTAGTCACTAGATGTCACGATTTTGCCCTAAATATAATCAAACCTGGTCACAATGATCATCTCAACAGATTCTAGGTCAAGTTCAATATTGGGTCATCAGGGGTCAAAATCTTGGTCGCAAGGAAAAGTCGTAGAACAACCTTGTGTGAACAATGGGGATAATAATTTCGGCCTTATCTTTATGAAACTTAGTCACAATGGTTATCTCAACACTTTCTAGGTTGTGTTTATTCTTGGGTCATCTGGTGTTAGAAACTATGTCGCTAGGTTAAATAGTAGAAAAAGCCTTTGGTACATGTATGCTAGAGAGGCTGCATTTTTCACTTGATCTTCATAAAAGTTGAAAAAAATGTTTGTCTTGATGGAATATATGTGGAGTTTTAATATGGGTAATACGATATAAAATTACAACAAGGTCATTGGTAAAGACAATATGTAAAGATATAGTACTACTTTTGACGAAAAACTAGTAATATATCTGACAAAATTAAAATGATCACCAGAGACAATGCTTAACAAAATCTACTATGTCACATTTCAAGAACAGAAGATGTTTCGCATTTTAGAAAACATCATTCTAATGTTCAAAATAATCTTGGCCTAATGATCCTTAAGGATTAACTTACTGGTTGCTTGAGTAAAATTCAAGAGTACACATGTGTTAATACAGCATATCAAGCTAACAATACACATTTAGTTGTCCATTGGTGACCGATGATACAGGCTTGGTGCACAAAGGTACGTATCTGCGCATATTATTTGTCTTTCATTTTGTATCTAAAAAAAAACAATCGATGAAAATATTTATAAATATTTATTTTCTAACAAGTTCATGTAAAATACACTTCTAATAGATCATAATCTGTTTTGTGAATGTTTAGACAATGTATTTGGTTTATATTTGATTCAATCCTTAACAAAATACATAGTTTCTACTTTAGACATTTATTTTTCAAATGGATATATTTATTGATACATAATTACAATACAATGTTGAATTGCAGTGATACTTAATGCCATCCACAATGCTAATGAAAGTTACAGCCACTATTCGGATGATGTATATAACTTAGGTTTCTTGCAATTGATCGTCCATTTGCACAAAATATGTTTCAAGCTTTATGATTGGTTCGTAGTTTTGTTTCCATTTGCTACTGATAATTAAAACTGTCAAATCATGAAGTTTAGATGATATTTGCTTAAAATTCTGGGAATAAAAACAATTATTGTCGTGTAATCATTTAGGTGTAGATAAATCATGATTTTATGATTTAGTTCAACCAAGACATCGATAAAAATGTAACACCACAAACTTGATGTTTTTTACAGTGTGCAGCATATTAATCCATGCTGTGTGTTTTTTCAAATTGCTATGTCGTTTATTTAACTGTTTGTTACACATATTTGTCATTAATATCTTTCGTCTAACTGACCATTTATGGTAATTATATTCTGAGTAAATGTTCTGTACAAACAGTTTTCTATGGCTCACAAAAGTGTCCTCTTACGAAAATCATGTACACTTTTTGAATGGAATCAGTGGGCGTGTCGGAGTATAAGAAAATCTTGTACATGGAATGCAGTTTGAATCCTAGTCGGAAATTTTAAATTATTACTCAATATAGGGACCTACATACACTACAACGACAGGTGAGCGAGCAAGGGCAATTTTGGCCCTCTTGTTATTTATGTATTTAATTGTCCTTGGAGTTTCTAGATTGTCAACACAGTGTCATAATGAATTATAAAGGTGAGGAATGTCTGGTTACTGTTCACATCCAAATTTGCTATTCCATATCGCGTAACATAAAGTGAAGTTTTAACTCGCTTGACATGTATTGCATGCGTGGTTGTGGAGATAATCAACGAACGAAGGACTAGGTCATAAACACAACCACATGCGCTTTCAACACGGTGAACAACTATGAACATTATAAAAATAGACCATGAACCGGAGTTCCATATTATTTCGTCTAAATTACGATTGTTCCAAGTAAACTATCAGTGATGTCGTGATGATACCTAATTGATAAGCCCAACACGCACTGTATATAACTTCGCCAATTGTCTAGACAATTTCACAAACCCCTTTGCAGTACGAATAAGAAGTCTTAAAATGCAATTGGGTTTGATATACGTGTTGTTCCTTTACTGGTCCGACAATTCCGCGCTGGCTGTTGATGATGCTGATATAAATATATAAATAGCGGCTAATCTAGTGAGTTAAAAGCTGAAATAGACATACATGTTTCTAGTGTTATATCAACACTGATTGAAATATATGAAAATGAAATAAGTGAAATTAAAACCGAATTGGGACTACAGAAGCAGCGCATTGATAAGTTAGAGGCGAACGAACATGTCTACAAGTCTATTATCGCTAACTGTCAAACTAACACTAAAAGATTCGAAAACGATATTGATAACGATGTGGAACCCGTTGCTAAGGACGTCGCTTCCATTGGTAGATCAACACCAGATCGGAAACGCCCAAATGGAATAGCCAGAACCCAAAGAGGTTTGTTCGTTAAAATTACAGCTGTACATTGTCTTGGTTTATATCTATATATATTTAGTTTTGAATAATTTATTAAATATCAAATGCGTGTATACATCTGTCCGGGAACAGGCAAATATGCCACATACCTGTTCAGTGCATAACATACCATGATCGAACCAGGCACAGTGGTGCAGTACCACAGAGCTTTTTTGAGGGACCAGAATAAATATACCTTCTGTCACTTACGTACATTGATGTGCACATATAAACTCGGTCAGAAAACTTAAACGTCTAATTGTATGCTCTTAAAGATGTGTGGTGTTTGGTTCCGTGTGGTTTTTTAAAACGTGACACTGTGGTACCAGTTTTGATATGACGAGTTTGAATAAACGCACGATCATCGTTAATGACGCAGCTAGAAATTGTTTAGCCGAGTGCAGTTGCCATAACAACATTGATATTCAGTTCCTTCGCAATTCATTTGATTATTCATGTATTTTCATAAGGTTTATTTGTTATATTTATAGGTAGTTTTATAATGCTCATATGTATTGTTTATATGGAATGTACATGATATGTATATCGTATATGTTATTTACGTTTGTATGTTAATATGTTGTCCTTAAGGGTATTATGGCCTATTGTATTTGAAATGATAGAAACCCAAACCATGTTTACCAGTATCGATTTGGTGGATTTTCGTACAAAAACAATTTATATTGAATATAACTCGTATTCATAATTCAATATATTAGATATGGATCAGATAACAAGCTAAATAAATAGCTACAACATTTCAGGACATGGGGTCATGTCATGGTGAACGGGAATATCGTTGCTAAATTAAATCTGATAGAAACGATGCAGGTTTCGCAGACTATTGTCGTAGTATTGAAACCATGCGACATTGTATCTGTACAGAACACGGCAGCCGACAAAGGCATTTATGGCGACAGGTATTCAACCTTTTCCGGTTTTCTGTTGTACGAAGACTTCGCTACTGCTTCCCTATAAGGATAAATAAAGAAGACAACTAAGCTATTTGTTAACGCTACTTGCCAATAAATACAATGTTAAGAGTTGATGGATATATTAAATCAAGAAGATAATATTATTTCGTTGCGTTGTGCTATAAATACGAGGGTTGATATCAATGTATTCGAGAACTTTCCATCTAGCGAATTAGTTTTGTCAATAAGGCTCATTGGCGATTCATCGTCGTTCAGAGTAAAACCATGTTCAGTTCATACTCGAATATCTCAGCCAAAAAGGGGATTACAAAAGTGAGAAGTTGCATATATAGACGGGGAATGTATTAACCTTTGTTATGGCCTAATGAAAGGGGCTCAGTTTGCTTTAAAATACACTGTCAGCCTATTACGTAGTACCAACCGATTACGCGGTATCGAGTTGAACGGTGTGATATTGATTACATTTAAGGAGACGTGCACTCTTGGGTTCTGTGTTATCAAAGCACTTACGATCATTTTAAAGTTACGCTCAAATTTAAACCCTATGAACAGTTGCATATTGTGGTAAGGGGGTCTGTGATATTGATGATGTTTCCGTTAATGCATTCCTTGAAAATCCGTATGTTTCGAATATGTATTTGTTCAAGAATTATTAAGAATTTAAATTTGTGCGTAACTTTAAGATTTCCGTTAATGCTTTGATAAAACAGTACCCTGGTACACTGATGTTTCTTGCAAGGGAATAGTACTTGTTTCACACGTAGAGTTAATCAGTTCGTATTTCTAAAACAAGGTTAGTGCGATTCAAACTATATGATATTGTATTTTAAATTCTTGAAGAATTTAACTACACCAACACAAACATGTGCTGTCATTATCAATCATTTTAATCTAATTATAAATTATATTATTCGGGTCGTACATTATTGCTCTGTCATTTACTATTTACACAGCATGTCATAAAAATAACGCAACTTATTTACATTTAGGGATGGCACAGTGGTCGATTAGAATATGCTATTGACTACTAATCTCGACCGGGACACTTGCAAATTTCTGAAACTAGAGATGCAGTGGATAGTACATTTAAGTCAACAAAACACGAAAATAATGTTTTAATGTCACCTAGTACTGATGACCTTGACCCTACTAGCCCCAATGTCAATCCTAGTTGTTGTCCTCACATCAGACAGCCCTAGACGCCATCGAACGACTACCCATGATTCTCGACGAGCAGCCTACCATGGAAGAACTATCCAAGGCAATAGACAGACTACTATCTGGTAAGCCCCTTGGAAAGGACTACATACCAGCTTACCAGCTGAGATCTTAACAAGTGGAAACTATAGCCTGCTTGAGCCTCTCCATAGCATTTTAATACAGTGCTGGAAAGAATGTGAAGAAATGAGAGACGCCAACATCATTATACACTAAGACATACGATACATATCAAGTTGACATGTTCCTGTGGGTCAAGGGTTCAAACCCCACTGGGACCATGTTTTGTCTGCTATTTTAGAGTTTAGGCAATGTTTTTATTTGAAACATGAATTGATGCAAGCTAGGAAACCTCAATATGCCTTGAGCAGCTGCTAGTCTTCTTCGGACGTAATTTAATGGTAAAACTGCAGTCCTCTGCAAAGAAACATGTATTTAGGCCTACGGCTAGGACTCTCTGTGGGCGATCTTGTAGGAGAAACACTGTAGCCTCTGACATCTGTGGCCATAGTGATGTACCATCTTGAGCAGTCTCAGGGGCGAGATATCAGGTCGAAAGCTTAACTGAAGTGTAGAAAAATTATGCTGTTTAAGGTCCGCTTGTTGAGAAATGCTGTAATCTCAATATCTTTTTAATAAAACTACACAATTGTGTATGACCTCAATTTTAACTACCAAAGCATTTCTGATACGGTATTGCCAAATATTAGACATCTGTACAAGAGGTATCAAACACCTGATTTTTATGAAGAACACACTCATGATAGTGATTGTGCAAACCCATAACAGTTTTGCTCGGCTAGTTTTCAAGATATTTTTAGATTTTGGGGAACCCCCCTAAAAACTGATATTTGCATTTCACCGAAAAAAATTGACATTAAATTACATGAAACTTGGCATGCACGAAATTTCGTATAAACGGAATCACACGATAACGTTTGTTTTAGACTATGCATGTTATACGTATTTTTAAATGATATTTTAAAATATGTGATTTTTCATTTTTAAGTTATACGAAAAAATCGTTGAACAACATACTGTTTTTGTACATGCAACCAGTAGAGTAACTATTATAAAAGTTTTATTCCAAATTTCATTGCAGTTGCTCGGCTAGATTTTTTTAATTGACACTTTAGTGATTTCGGAAATGTCGAAAACCAGGAGAGTTTACAAAATACATCAACGTTTTGAATACGTTGTATCCAGTTTTCGCGATAATTTGTTTTTGAAAAATGTGTATATTTAAAGATGAGCCCATGCTCTTTTGCATTAGCTAGTCTATATTCTTACGAAATAAATGCAAAATAATCTTCCTCTAAAGTAGTCGGGATGCTTGCTAAACAAATAATAAAACATTATATTACGTTTCACATACGTTGTAGCTAGTATTCGCGAGTGTTGGTGTTTCAAAGTTTGGAATAAATGGCACATACAATTTCAGCTATAGCTTTATCATGAAAGCTAATACAGTATAATATAGTAATACTATACAGTAAATTCGCGATTTGAAGACATGAGAACATGTTGACACGTCAATTTTAAGCTTTTCGTACTATTTCATCATGGTAGTCAGACGCTTTCAATACGCCTTATTTACACCGATTTCTAAACTTCCGCTATACCGAAGAGTTGGGAATCACCTTAAAAACAAAGCTTACGGCGTTTGCTTGGATCGGTCGGATCTGGCATGTACACAGCTATGTGCTGCTATAGATTGGAACTGTGACATACACCAAATTAACGTATTGGTGATAATATATTGATTATCGAAATCAATGGTCAGTCGCCAATTGTGATGCTAAATGAAAGGAATGACCGATGACAGACAAGGGTAATTGTCCATGTTTCTCGCCAAACTAGAGATGAAATGGTGATCTGTTCACGAACTATTACATCACACTTACTGGATATCATAGTGTGCTTACAGAATATGGAATCAAAACGCACAGATAGTTGCTACATGGTTAGTAAGGATTTTATCCTTTTGTTAAGTATAAGGAGTACTAGTAGTTGATCTGTATAAGTGTAATGTATTTTGCCGACTCGGTCAATTTAATGTTGTATTTATAAATGTAGATTCTAGTTTTACATGTTTATGGTGATATAGTTGTGATAACTGAAGAAACTGACTAAATTGGAATTGATTTATTTAATTGAGTACGCTTGTTTTAACGTATCTGTACTATCCAACATGACTTGTTTATTTGTTTATTGCTAAATTTCAGAAATTGGTTTCTTATATTCACGAACACACTTTACAAACAAGTTGCCTTGTTTTTGTTATAAACTTATAAGCAGTGATAGTAAATAAACAAGCTATTTTTTAAACAGTGTTGTTGTTTACTTTAATATACTGGGTGTTAACAAAGTATGTTTTCAAAATTCATCTTTATTCTAAATGTTTTATCACAGGAACTTGAAAATAGGAAATATATTTTAATAGTACAGTAGGTCTAGTGAAAAAAAATCAATTTTATTTTTCTTTTTTTTTTCTAATTATAAATGCAAGTTCCTGTGGTTATATGAACTTTGTACGCACATTACAATTCTAATTCCTCACTCCAATAGCCCCATTTCACACCAGAAAGAATAGAACAACGGCAGAACACTCTGAAATTTAACCTGAAAAGTTTACATTCTTTTGATGTCAGAAAAAACCTATTGAAACTTAAACATTGAGAACGAACTTTGTTAACACCCTGTATATGTATTTGTCATGATGCATGAGTCTCCTAATGCTGCCAGCGTGAGACTATATACAAATACAAAACTGTACCAAACATACAATTGTCGTGATAATGAGATGGTACAAATACACTTAGTACTAGATTTGGTGAGCTGTGGCCTAGAGTTAGGACACGCGCTTCGGTATCGAGAGGTCCCGGGTTCAGCCCACGTCGAGACCACTGTTTAATTTCTCTGAGTAATATTAACCCACATGCTCCACTCGACCAGGTGTGAATTGGTACCTGTGAGGGCGGTGTCTGTACATGTTCGATATTCCTAGCGCCGCTGATCGTTGTTGCCTGCACAGCCACCAGGGAAACTCGAACACAGGTTTTCTAGGTAGTCCAAAGACCAGGGGAAGTTACAATGTCAAAGGGTTGCAGAACGGCTTATTTGCTGATAGCAGCCCTCGACAATTTGCAGCTTAAGCTACCTTAGATTACAAATGGTTATTTCACTATGTTGTGAGAACAGGACGTCCTGCAGAATGTGTCATGTCAATAGTGCAGTTTTTAAAAACACATAAGAACATGTATATGACTCCATCACAACATTATTAACCAAACATACCAACACATGTGAATAAAATATAAAATATTTCGTGTGACAGAGAACGAAACACATGTCAGAAAAACATTACAACGAAGTAGCCGTGACATGATGCAACTTTGTTTCAACAAAGCTGACAGTGAAATGGTTCACTTGTTAATATTTTACGGTGCAAACATATCATAACCTTTGTCTTCATCCCTGGAATTAATAATTATAGCTAGTGCTTTATCAGTTGTGTTAAACGTGTGCACAAGCTCAAATCAATTAGCAATGTAAACCGACATACGTACTTTACTCTGCATGTGTCATATCATTGATTCACGTCTTATAATATATAACAATACAAATATGCCTGAACAAGAACAGTTTCATTCAAACTACAGCACATGTGATTTTACCAGGTTTAAGTTTGTGTGTACTTGTATTCGATGCATGTGTGACAATCTATAGTAACACACCACCTGTGTTCGTACGCAATCTTACCGTTATAGACTTCTTCCAATTACTGACAGCGCAGGATTGGTGTACCTTTGTCATCTTAAAGTCGCAAAAGTAGTGCACGTATACTCGTTACATTTAAGGATGTACAATCCTATTTTACTGATGTTTCGTGCCAGACAATTTAATTGATTGATGTAGAAATAAAGTAGTGTTTATAAGTTCAGTGAAGTTGTACAAGAATATTCTAGTATTCGTTATAAATGATAGTAAAAACTGTGCAGGAAAGGTAACACTCAACTGAAACAGCTGAGAACAGAAAACATTTACATGGCAGCCCGAAGGAAAGCGGAAAGTTGGACGGTTAAAACCACATAGAGGCGAACAACCGAACTGGAACGGAGAGAACTCGGATGGAACAGTTGGGCAACAGCCAAAGACAGAACACAGTGGAGACGGCGCATCAAGGCCTTATACATCAATGGGTGTGAAGAGGATAGGTAAGGTTAGGTGACCGAAAACCAAAATAACAACACATACCACCATTACACGACACAATGCCGTACGCACAACTGAATGAGAAAATGAACTTAACCACTGAAAGTCGAAAGTCCTATCTATCAAAAGGCCGAACGACCTACTTTCAGCAAAAATGCGGAATGACCTAGTTTCAGCTATAACATGCTGAATGACCTATTTTCGGCTATAACAAGCTGAAGAATTAACCGTTAACAAGAGCCGAAAACCCTAGTTTTAACCGTCAAACGTCCTGAAAAGTTTTAGAATAACAGTAAATGGTAAATCCCTGCCTCCGCACAAATAATTATTGATGACAGTAAACACAAAGGATATAAACAACTGGATAAGGGGATACAAGGGCTCAAGGAAATGAAAAAATAACAAGCAATAAAAACTACACAAAGTCCTAATTCCATAATCTACAACTGCATATATAAGGTGTAAACAAACCGGATAGGGTACGAATAGCGCGCACGAATCAGACAGGGAACGAATTGTAAATGCGAAGAAAATAACTAGCTCCAATAGAATTTAGCTCAGGTGTAACATTGTTTCACTGACTATTATGTAAAGGAGAAATTATCAGCATCCGTCTATACAGGCGACGTATTAAATTATTTGCACATGTAGTGGGATTGAAACACAAACTGTGCGGGGCACTAACGCCTGGCAATGCGAAGTGCGACCATTTGACTATCGCTACAACCATCAGAACACGAGGCTTTACTTAAAACTATCATGATGTTTACTGTTGTGCGTTTTAACGTTAATGGTGATATTGAGTTTGGAGGAGGGGGTGCATGAACATGTTGATCAGTGATAACTTTGTCTGAACATAAGATTCACGACACCATACCATCAGTGTAAATACTGCATTAGTTCCGAGACACCCCAACATAAATCAGTTGACTTTGCTCGCTATATCGATTTTAGATTACAGTCAATCAAGATATGAAGCTACCATAATACCGACTGCTTTTATTGTACGAGTATATCTGACAACGTCTCGATGGCCTAGTGGGTAAAGCTTACGCTTCCAGTGCGGTAGGTTTGGGTTTCGCTCAGTGGCTGCCAAAGACGAACAAACAATGTATCCAAACTAGGGAAAACTGGTTTCTCTTTTCTCACAATATCTTGAACATGGATAAAATCAGAAAATAGGTGTCGAGATCCAGTCAGAACTTATTTCACAATCAATCTAAAGTCCATTACAGTATATTTGATCTGAAACCGAGTATGTTTTGATTAATAAATTCCTTCACTGACGGGTTGATATACGATAAGCAATTCCAACCAGTACTTATAGTTTTCCTGAAAGCGACTGACCATTCCATGTAAAGGAAGTGACCATGATTATATAAGACAGCTTAAACCATAAACAATCTCATAAATCATGAAGAAAAAAACCACTGAACAGAGATTTCAACTAATTGCTAGAAAAGAAAATATAGCGCAAATATCAAAAGCTGAGTTACAATGCGAGTAATTAGTTGTTAACACTACAGTATGCTATGGGCTATGCAATTGGTTATGTGTCGTCTCCTTCGTGTATTCCGCGTATGTTGGAAAAGCGAAGGAAACGTAATATTAATTTCTCACTACTTTCAGTAATTTGTAAAAAACTACATTTTAGCATCATACCGGTAATCGAAAAAAAACCTCAACAATTCTAATGTGTGCCATGTACGTAATAATAGCACTATTTGCACAAAACTGCTTATTGTAAATCTGGCTTGAATACAAACTCATGCCAATATTGTAATTTGATTTAGTACGCCTTCTGTACAAGCTAATATTAAAGTCTGATCGAATGTTTGTCATTGTGAATTGTTCTTGTAACCTGTTTTCATTTCTTTTGTTTTTTCAGCGTTTCAGTTGAGTGCTGCCTTCCTGTCCGAATTTTTATGATCTTATTGCTATAAATGTAATATTACGAGATAGTTCATGTTTTGAATAGAACGTAACACATTATATGTAATAAAATGTGCTAGTTTCGTCCCTCATAACATTTTTATTGACACACAAACACCGATAACAGTCGCACAATAAATACACATTTGTTCCATACTGTATTAAGAAAAGTTTTTTATTTACCCTGAAGAAATACTTAAAAGCACTTTTACGCAAATGTGCCATTGATGCCGAAGCTTTAGCAAATCACGTTTGACCTACATTTTAGGCCATGTTAGGACGCTCCAACTGTACGTAGACGTGTTATTTTACCAGCGTTGTAGATGTTGGTATACTTCTTCTACAGGTTTCTAGTGTTATATCAACACTGACTGAAAAATATGAAAATGAAATAAGTGAAATAAAACCGAATTGGGACTACAGAAACAACGCATTGATAAGTTAGAAACGAACGAACATGTGTACAAGTCTATTATCGATAACTGTCAAACTAACGCTGAACGATTCGAAGACGATATTGAGAACGAGGTGGAACCCGTTGCTAAGGACGTCGCTTCCATTGATGTATCAACACAAGATCTGAAAATCCATCATGGGATAGCCCGATCACGTAAAGGTTTGTTTGTTAAATCACTGTTGTACATTGTTTTTGTTATTATTAAGGAAATACCAAACACACGACTTTTGTATAAGTGCGCGGTAACAAATATATTGAACATATGTAGGCACAATAGCATGATGTCAGTAAGCGGAGCGAAATGTTACTATTATCAGGCATTAACCACAGATAACTGTACCATTGATAAAGAGTAAAACAAATATGTATTAGATGTATGTTATCTTAGAAAGGTGCATTTGTACTGAAGTGGTCAGATTTTCATGGTATCAAAAACAAGTACATTGTTCTGTTGCCATAGCCACAATTTTTGTCAGAATCAAAATTACTTTAGACGTACATAATCCCCTGATTGCCCCCTATCCACATATCAGGTTTTATAATCCTAGCTTGGAAACTGTTTGATTTATGGCAGGATCCAGATTGTTTGACGGACGGAAAGACGGACTGACGGATGGACAGAGGGCAAACCTATAGTCTCCCGGTCAAAAACCGGTAGGGGACTAACAAGTAAAAAGAAGTGATTTCACGCCCTGTGTGTTTATTTTCTTATGTATGGACGGATTTTAAAATATTGATATCAAATTAATGACGAAGCTCTCTTGTTTCTGATTATGTAAATATATTTATAATAACACTAGTGTTATTGAAAAGTTTATTAAAAACAAACTGCACCTCAGTGACTGTGTGGTCAATTTCCCATGTTATAAACCTTTCTGAGATATTAGGAATTTTATAACAAAATTTGTTTTGGTTTACTCTTTATTAATGATACTGTTACCTGTGGCATTAACGTGCATAACTATTATTCAAATGTACTTGCCCGGATAATCGCATGTCTATATAGTCGTAGTTTGTGTGTTGGTTATTGTGGCGTTTGACGTCTTAGATTTTCTTCTTCTTTATATTTCTCCCTGTGGCTTTTGTGCTTTTCTATATCTGTTGAGTGCCGCCTTCCCTGTATTAATTGATATTATCATTCTTTTGAGTGAACCAAATCATGTTTTCCGTGGATCTTTTCAATGATATTTTTGTGCGCTTAGTTGCATTCACATTTAAACAATCCACCTATCTGGAGTTTCTGTTTCAAGGTAAACTAATTACGCAACCGATCATAAAACAATTGAAATGATACTTATTAACGCATTGATACGTATTTATTATTCACAGGTGAAGGTCGTAACCGCCGAAATGTAGGACACGAAGTGGCATTTTATGCATATCTAACTAACCACGTTCAAGGCATGGGGAAGTTTCAAACTTTTATATTTGACAACGCGGTAACCAACATAGGCAACGCTTACGATGAACAGAATGGTATATTCACGGTCCCCTTTGCAGGAACGTACGTATTATGTGTTACATTACTAGGACAGTCCACGTTAAGGACATGGGGTCATTTCATGGTGAACGGGAACACCCTGGCTAAATTTGATCTGATAGACCAGCAACAGGCTTCGCAGACTATTGTTGTAGTATTGAAACACGGCGACATCGTATCTGTACAGAACACGGCGGCCAACAAAGGCATTTATGGTGACAGATATTCAACCTTTTCCGGGTTTTTGTTGTACGAAGACTTCACTGTTGCGCCAGTTGGATGAATAAAGTATATATCTTAAACTAAACCGCGAGTTTTCAAAATATATACGTCATAAGTTATGAAAGACCACTTATATTATGGCATTGTAACGGTATGCATAAAGGAGGGTAATTAGATCGATATGCACAATTTGTAAGCCTTGTAGATTGTCATAAGAGTAGAATGACAGTATATACATGTAAGTCCGACAACTCACCCTTAGTGGTGAGCTAGCTTTTCTCTGACGGGATTTGTTGGTGTCTAGCTGTCCGTCCGGCATGCTACAGTACTGTACTGTGCGTTCGTTCGCATTTGTGCTTTGTTTAGGGTACTCTACATAACATGTCCCAGTAACAAAATGTATATACAAATATAACATCGATATATGTTTCCAGTTTGGAGCTATTTATTTCGACTTTTCTTGCGATACACACGTTATATAAAGTGGAGTTGCAGTCACATGGGGCACATGTTAATCCTCTGCCAGTGCAGATACAGCATAATCTGACCAGTGGGGCAGAGTGAGAGAAAGCCCCTGAAGGGAGAGAGAAATATTAGATACGGTGCTGCAGAAGTGCGCCTAACTCTTATGTCGAATAGACAGCCTGGTTATTTAATGTACCCGGCATATAGCACCGATACACGGTTTCCTAGCACCTTTACCAAGATACTTACCTTGCAAAGCTATGCAATACTAAGGAAATTAAAACTTACCTTGTTTGAGGTAAGTGTATATGCGAAATTTAATTCCGAATACATGGGATGATAACGAAATTGAACAATTCTCCACCAGATGGTTGGTGGTAATCGGTTCACGAACCTTCACGAATCTGAACAATTACTGGTATGGATATCACTGGGTGATTACAGAATATGGAATCAACACGCACTGATATTTGCTACATGGTTAGTAAGAATCTTATCATTGTGTTAAGTATAAAGAGTAATTTATCTTGAAATGTGTAATGTCGTTTGCCGATTTGGCCAATTTATTGTCATAAAGATGAATGTAGATTCTAGATTTTACAGACACTGACTAAATTGGAATTGATGTATTTCATGGCGTCCGCTTGTTTAAACGTATCGATACGCTATCCACCATAGCATGTTCATTTGTATATTGCTAAATTTCAGGAAGTAAGAGTAAGAGAAAAGGAGGCCAGGATTGCACTACAATCTAAGGAAATGAACGACTTGGAACAGTACACAAGACGTAACTCGGTACGGTTATATGGTGTAGATGATAAAAACGCCGAGGAAACACCACTGGAGATGGCGACAGAGGTTATATCCGTTTTACACAAGGACCTACAAATAGATATTGACGTAAAGGACATCGATATATGTCATAGAATGGGCCAGTTTCGTACAGACGGAAATCGTCCTATTATTTGTAAATTTGTTTCCCGCAACAACAAAATTCGTACTCTAAAAGCAAGAAGAAAGCTGAAAGGTACATCAAGGGTCATCAGAGAAGATCTGACGATAAAGAACGCCAAACTCCTCGAACAGGTGTCACGTAAAGATGGAGTACAATCTGCATGGACTGATGAGGGTAGGGTCATTGCCCTATTGGATTCAGGGAAAACAGTGCGCGTGGATTTACACACAAACCTGAACAGTCTTAAATAATATAACACTCGCGTTGTTTATTCAAGTGTTAAATATTTAGAGCTAGAAAAAAAACTTTCGGCCAACATGGAACTACGGGAAGTTACAGACCTTGGTTTTCACATGAAGAACATTGTCTCCTACCAACATGAAATCATATTTATGTATAAATATTTCTCAACTTTGCCACGATATGTAAACATTGCAATGAATAAGCAGCCATCTTTTTTTTATAAGGTGTCATCTTTGCATAAGGTGCCATCTTTGAGTATTCATGTAACGTTTCACCTTTGTCTCAATTTGTAAACATTGTCATTTATAAGGTGTTATCTTTGCAAAAGGTACCTACCACCTTTGAGTAACCGTGTAGTATTAATATTTGTCGCAATATGCGCTAAGGTGTTAGTTCTGTATATGTATGTAGCATTCATCTGTGTCTCAATATGTAAACATCGTCATATATAAGGAAAATTCATGTATTATTCACCTTTGCCACAATACGTTAAGATTGTCATGCATTAGTTGCCATCTTTGCAAAAGATGCCATCTTTGAGTTTTCATGTAGCATTCATCTGCAAAAGCAGTACTATGTATAAGGTACCATCTTTGAATATTTAAGTAGCACTCACCTTTGCCACAATATGTAAACATTGCCATGAATAAGGAGCCATCTTTGCATAAGGTGCCACCTTTGAGTATTCATGTAGCATTTCAGCTTTGTCTCAATTTGTAAACACTGTCTTTTATAAGGTGTTATCTTTGCAAAAGGTACCACCGTTGAGTATCCGTGTAGTATTAATATTTGTCGCAATATGCGCTAAGGTGTTAGTTTTGTATATTTATGTAGCATTCACCTGTGTCTCAATATGTAAACATTGTCATGTATAAGGAATATTAATGTATTATTCACCTTTGCCACATTATGTTAAGATTGTCATGCATTAGTTGCCATCTTTGCAAAAGATGTCATCTTTGAGTTTTCATGTAGCATTCATAGATCCGTGTCTCAATATGTAAACAAGGTCATGCATAATGCGCCATCCTTGAATATTGGCATTCACCTTTGACTCAATATGTGATCAATGTCTTTTATAAGGTGCAATCTTTGCACAAGTGGCCATCTCCGAATATTCATGTACCTTTCATATTTGTTTTAATGTGTAAATGTTTTTATGTATAAGGTGCCATTTTTGTTCAGATATGTAAACATTGTCATGCCTAAGGTGCTCTCTTTGATCATACATGTAGAATTAATCATTGTCTTATATGTAACAATATTTATGCATATGGTGCCAACTTTAAAAATTCATGTAACATTTACCTATTGCTAATAACCCAATACTTCTTTAAAAATGGAAAAAGATGACAATGGCAACTTGCTAATATTACACTTTATAACTAATAATGTAACTATGACATTGGTAAGCTTGTACGGTCCAAACAGAGACACACCTCAATTCTTTATTGATTTAAAGCAAAAACTAACAGAAATAGACAATCCACTAATTTTAGTAGGTGACTTCAATTTAGTTTTAGATCCGGATAAAGATTATTATAATTACTTACATATTAACAATCCTAGAGCTAGAACAGAAGTCTTGAATATTATGTCTGATCTTGATTTGATAGACTGTTGGAGAGAAGAACATATAGAGGATGTTAAGTTTACATGGTTGAAAAAAAATCCTATTAAACAAGCCCGATTAGATTTCTTTCTAGTCTCTGACTCGCTATTCACAGACATATGATCCACAAATATTAAACATGGATACAGATCAGATCACTCTTTGGTTACAGTTTCGTTTAAAATAGGTAAATTTGAACGAGGAAGTTCATTTTGGAAATTCAACAATTCTTTACTTAAAGATATTGAATATGTACGGGCAACCAAAGAGCTTATAATAAGAATCAAAACTCGGACCTTCAAACTAATAATAACCCAATAGAAAATATACCAAACAATTAGTTTTCAATTAGTGATCAACTTTTTTTCGAAACTCTACTGATGGAAATAAGGGGCTATACTATTTCTTACTCTTCTTTCAAAAAGCGCCAGGAAAGGTCAAAACAAGACGAATTAATCAAAGAAATTGAAGTATTAGAGGGTGAAAACAATATTAATGATAGTAGGTTAAATGAAAAACGCATAGAATTAGAAAATTTAAGACAGAAATTGTTAGAAGGTAAAATGATACGATCACGAGCTAAATGGATTTCAGAAGGAGAAAAACCAAGCAATTATTTTTGCAACTAAGAAAATAGAAACTTTGTCTCTAAAATGATGAATCTAAAAGACATACTTCAAGAAACACAAGATTATTACAAAATATTTATGCAGAGAGAAAAGTAAAACAAGTAGATCTATTTGAATTACTGAATGGAAATAACGTTTCAAAAATATCAGACACAGACCAAGAACTTTTAGAAAAAGATTTAACATATCAGGAAATGCTTACTAGTTTGAAAAATATGTCAAATAATTCATCTCCAGGTAGCAGCGGCTTTACTTCATCTTTCTACAAATTTTTCTGGAGTGATATCGGCCATTTTTTGGTTCGCTCTATCAATGAAGGCTTTAGAACAGGTGAATTATCTATTACACAAAAATTAGGCGTCATTACATGCATCCCTAAAGGGGATAAAGATAAAGCATTTCTTAAAAACTGGCGTCCTATTTCCTTGCTAAACGTATCATATAAAATCGCCTCAGCATCTATTGCAGCCAGATTAAAAACTGTCTTAAAAAAGATAATTAGTGAAGACCAAAGTGGATTTTTGCCTGGTAGATTCATTGGCGATAATATCAGACTAATTTATGATGTAATGTATTATACAGAAAAACATAACATCCCGGGTATGATTTTATTAATTGATTTTGCAGCGGCCTTCGACTCTATTTCCTGGAATTTTATGTATCAAGCTTTGAAATTTTTCAACTTCGGTCCAAGCCTAATTAATTGGATCAAGCTATTCTATAATAATATAATGTCATGTGTTATAGTTAACGGTCATATGTCAGATTGGTTCAATATATCTCGTGGTTGTCGCCAAGGAGACCCCTTATCCCCGTACCTTTTTATCATATGTGCAGAAATTTTAGCTATTCTCCTCAAACAAAATAATAGCATAAGAGGTATAAATATAACTGAAATAGAATTTCTAGTATCGCAATATGCTGATGATACATCGTTATTTTTAGATGGATCAGAACAATCTCTTCGTCAAACTCTATTAGTGTTCAAATTCTATGCAGAAATTTCCGGACTGGCTGTTAATGTAGATAAGACCAAAGCAATTTGAATAGGCTCAATGAAAAATAGTGAAAGAACACTATGTCTAGATGCAGGTTTAAGTTGGGAAAAAAACACCTTCAAAATACTAGGAGTAACTTTTTCTACCAATTTAAATGAAACCTTAAAAATAAATTATGACAAAAAAATGCAAGACATCAAAACGATGCTAGCAGCTATAGTATTAGTAACATGCACCATGGTAGTTGTTGTTTGCTACGTATATTCCTTTTTTTCTCTTTCTTTCTTTTCTTCTTTTTATGGTATAAGTCTCATCACAGTATGTAGCAATAGCTCTGTTAAAAGCTTTGGAATTACAAAGCATGTACATAATACTCAGTGTGTGTAAATACAAACAATTGTAGATATTTTATGGGTATATGCAAGGTTAAATCTGTGAGCTGACACAGGCTTTGTTCTTTTTTTTCAAATTCTTTAAACAAATCTTTTTATCATATGTCGTGCTCAATATATAATTTAAACTTTGAAAGGATGAGTAAAATATGTCTCAAAGATAACTTATAAAAAATCTTAGCTGAATTCTAATATTGTAGGCACTTCTAATTTTATATCAAATTTCAATAAATATTACGGCATGCTATTGGCCAATTTAATTTATAAAACATAGTATTTGACTTGCTTAGATAGAACCAAACATATTAGCATTGCTTATATTATTGTTGTGTAGACACTATAGCCTATAATATTGAATGTTAGCATGTTATATGTATATCTATTCTTTGCTCTATATATGCTTGTATGTATTGAACACTACATGTGAAAAATAAAAAGTTACAAAAAAAAAAAAAACAATTTAAGGAATTGGTTTCTAGTATTCACGAACACACTTTACAGAACGTTGTCTGATGTTTGTTATAAACTTCAGCAGTGACAGTAAATAGACAAGCTATCTCTTTATACAGTGTTGTTGTTTTCCTACATAAACAAAGTTTGTTCTCAAAATTCAAATTCATTCTGAATGTTTTCGGAACTTCGTACGCGGTGTACAATTCTAATATCTTACTCTTATAGCCTCATTTAACACCAGAACGATTAGAACAACGGCAGAACACTCTGGAATTTAACCTAAAAGTATTACATTATTCTGACGTCAGAAAAAAACTATTGAAACTTTAACATTGAGAACGAACTTTGTTTACACTAAGTATATGTATTTGTCATGATGCATGAGACTGTTGTTAACATTTAAATAAGTCTCCTATTACTACCAGCATTAGACTATATACAATTTTACAAAAATGTTACATACATATAGTTGTCATGATAGTGAGATAGTGCAAATACACTAAGCTACTTGATTTGGTGAGCGGTGGCCTGGAGGTAGGACGCGCGCTTCGAGATAAAGAGGTCCCGGGTTCAACCCCCGACTGGACCACTGCTTAATTTCTCTGAGCAAGATTTACCAACATGCTCCAATCGACTAGGTGTCAATTGGTACTTGTGAGGGCGATGTCTGTACATGTTCGATATTCCTGGCGCCGCTGATCGATGATGGCTGCACAACCATCAGGGAGACTCGAACGCATGTTTCATTAGGTGGCCCAAAGACGAGGGAAGCTAAAATGTCTAAGGGTGGCTGAACTGCTGAAAACAGCCCTCGAAAATTGGTAACTTAGATTATTCCTCGATATCGTGAGAACAGGCCGTCCTGCAGAATGTGTCATATCAATAGTGCAGCTTTTAAAACACATAAGAACATGAATATGACTCCATCAGAACATCATTAACCAAACATACCAACACATGTGAATAAAATATAAAATATTTCGTGTGCCAGAGAACGAAACACATGTCAGAAAAACGTAATAACGAAGTAGCCTTGAACGTGACATGATGCAACTTTGTTTCAACAAAGCTAGCAGTTAAAGGGTTAACTTGTTAATATTTTACGGTGCAAACATATCATAACCTTTGTCTTCACCCTGGAATTAATAATTATAGCTAGTGCTTTATCAGCTGTGTTAAACGTGTGCACAAGCTCAAATCAATTAGCAATGTAAACCGACATACGTACTTTACTCTGCATGTGTCATAGCATTGATTCACGTCTTATAATATACAAGACTAATTTTGATGCATAACATCAAAGATGGCGCACATGTTTTTTCAACGGTAATACTTATATGTCAAGACTGATCAGTGTTTATAACGAAGCATGTATAGTGCTAACAAGATTTCATGTTTATGCATTTTTGGTTTATAAAAGCCAGTAGTGAATATGAAGTATAATACTTGTGTGTATCAGTATTATAACCATAAAGTTGTTCTTTTAGTCTTGCTTGAAAAAATTGCTTTATCAATATGCAAGGGTAAATGTGGTGAATTTGCTTAATGTGTTTAAGATTATGGTAACTGTGTCTAAAAAATTTCAATTTAAAGAAAACAAGTCACTGAGAATTGCAACCAATACAGTGCTTCTGTTGCCATGGCAACCACACATCCTGTCAAAGTGAAGCATTACTTATCAGGAGTCATCCCAACATTGATCTCTATGTATATACCATAAACAGTCAACATAGCATTGATAATGTTTGGTTTATACTAATATCCAGTTAAAGTTAAACTAGTCTGTATCCATAGCCAACACATTTTTTGTCAGAATAAAAAACATTTAAGTGTACACGTTCATACTCATTAAAACTGATGAATACCATTTTGCTTTCCGGTACAAAAATTAATGTTTAATTGATCACCGATAGAGCCAAAAAGCAAAATACTGATATGAATGTTCATGATATTCGACTTTGACTGGTACACTTAGCCAGACTAATACCTAAATGTTGGATACATAAAACTTGCTTTCCGGCACAAAATATAATGTTTAATTGATCACCGGTAAAGCCGGAAAGCTAATTACTGATATAATGTTTCATGATATTAGACTGATGCACTTAGTATGTGTACCTTTTTATTACATGTCATACACCCATACCTGCAAATATGAATTAATGCATATACAAATGTATACTATATTATGTTGAGACACATACAGTAGCGTAGTAATTACATGAAAGTTCTTTAAACCAACTTGCTTCACAGTACAAAAATTAACGTTTAATTGATCATCGAAGGAGCCGGAAAGCAAATTACTGATATAATATTTTATGATATTCGACTGGTACTCTTAGACAGGCATACATGTACACTTAAATACTAATATGTTGGATACATAAAACTTGCTTGTTTAATTGATCACCGGAAAGCAAATTAATGATCTAATTTTTCTTGGTATTCGACTTGTGCTCGGCTGGTTACGTAAAGTGCTACCTTCCCTGTCTGACTTAATATTATCCTTTAGTATGTGTAACTTTTCATTACATGCCAGGCATCCATACCTGCAAATATAAACTATTGCATATAATTATATACTTTATTAAGTTGAGACTCATGTAGTGGTGTAGTAATTATTTCTTTAAACAAATTGGCACACCAGCCGAAAAGCAAATTACTCGGATGGACATCAGCTATTTATTCTACCGGTACAATATGTATCAATTTATTCATTCGCTTCTTTATATTTATCATACGTGTTAATCATATAACACAGCAGTTTGTAACCTAAAATATGCGTGTATAACATGTTATGGCCTAGGAATAAAGACAGTTAAAGTTATACTTCATTACACATTCAGTGACGTAGTAATTACATGAACAATATTTAAACTAATTTGCTTTCCGGTACAAACATTAATGTTTAATTGATCACCGCTCGAGTCGGAAAGCAAATTACTGATCTTCTTTTTCAGGACTGGTACTCTTAGACAGACATATATGTATACTTTAAAATGTTGATACTAATAAATAAAATATGCTTTTCGGCACACCATTTACTCTAGTAGAAGTATACATGATCACCGGTAGAGCCGAAAAGCAAAATACTCTGATGGACATCAGCTATTTATTCGACTGGTACATTTATATCGTATCAATTTATTCATTCGCTTATTTGTGTAATCACATAACATAGGGAGCAGTTTGTAACATAAAATATGCGCATATATAGATCTAACACGTTATGACCTAGGAATGAAAACAGTTAAAATTAAAGAAATGTTCACGTTCGCCGTTTTCATGCCGGAAAGCATTCGGATAGACATCAATATATCTACTTAATGAGGTTTGTATTTTTCTTTTGTAGATATAGCACATATAGGTGCATAAGCCCTTATTTAATGATACGAACCCCCGAATGCGTTCCTAAAACCAACTCTTACTGAAATATATACAGAAATTAATTGCTTTCCGGCATTTCGGTGCTTTCCTGCGTTTTCCGGCAAATCGGTGAATCGTTTCCAATTGGTCGGTTGATAGCGTGGGTTTTGGTCGGCGGGATATATACTGCGGACAGATTTTATCGCGAAACGGGGAAAAACGGAATGGTAAATAATGGTTCAAACTATTAACATTTTATGTCTATTATGCTGTTAATTATTATTGTTTTGAACTTTCATTTTATATTTTGTAAGGGAGGTAACTACAGCTATGAGATGTTTCCGGTTCTGTTAAAACCCATTTTGTTTTTAGTAACATAAAATGGTACGGAGTAAATGAATAACATGAATTCAATTGGCTGGTATCTCTGTTTACAAATTAATGACTAGGATGCTATTTAGGCCACGCGTATTGCAGTTTGTTCATTGTAATTACAGGTTTTTCATTGTCACGTCTTGTAGGAATTAAATAAAGCCAATTGTCGTTGATTTCTGAGTTTATTCTTCGTTTGTTAAAAAAACATTTTGTAAATAGCTTTATCAGTGTTGGCATCCGTTTTCGAGACATTTGGTGAATTGGAGTAGTAAGATAAGAAACGAAGCTACGCAAAGAGCGTAGCCTAACTTTTGAGACACGTTTCCGTTTAGGCCGTGACTATTGCATAGTTTGTTCATTGTAATTACAGTTATCCCATTGTAAAGCTTTGTGGGAATTCAATACAACCAATAGTCGTTGATGTATGAATTTATTCTTAGTTTGCTTTAAAATAATTTTTTTAAGTACCTTTATATGTATTCGCAAGCGTTTTAGAGATATTAATGAAAAGAGGTAACAAAGTTTAGAAACGAAGCTATAAAAAAGCGTAGCCTAATAACACGGTTACGTAATTACATGGACACATTTACGGTTAGGTAATTACATGGACACATTTTCAAACTCGCGTTTCTCGCGCCATCAATAACAATACAAATATGCTTCAACAAAAACAGTTTCATTCAAACTACAGCACATGTGATTTTATCAGGTTTAAGTTTGTGTGTACTTGTATTCGATGCATTTGTGACAATCTATAATAACGCACCACCTGTGTTCCTACGCAATTGTCCCGATATAGACGTCTTCCATTGACTGACAGCGTACTGGTGACATACAAGTCACATAAACGCAGAAATGCGAACCATTATTAGTGTTTTAAAGTAATACTGATAACAAGGGCTCGTCACTAGTGCAGGATTGGTGTACTTTAGTCATCTTAAAATCCCAAAAGTAGTGCACGTATACTCGTTACATTTAAGGATGTACAATCCTATTTTACCGATGTTTCGTGCAAGACGATTTAATTGATATTACATGACGATTTAATTATATTTGTATTTGACATGTACTCGTACAGTTCGTATTTCTAAAACTGGGTTAGTGCGAGTCTAACTATATGCGTTAAAGAAACTTTAACTGCATCAAAACAAACATGTGCAGTCGTTATCAATAGTTAATTAATACGTAATCATGTACCTTCGGTTTGGCCATCATGACTAGTTCCGATTTTCATGAAATTGACTCATATTAAGCGCCTCGTGATGCAGACTGCAAGTATACATGAGTCTCATAAGGTAGTAAGTCGCACTTACGATCTTCTCATTCTCAGCCAGCGATACGTACTCTGTTAAATTGTCATAAAGACAAGCAACACAATGCTAAATATTGTAAGCGTTCAGTCAGCGAATGACAATGTTTCAATCAAAGCATGCGCTGCAGGAAAACTTATGTAATAAAGTATGTCTTGGTTTTTTAAATAGTGTCTAAAATCAAACACGAAATTAACGGAAATTAATATCAACGCACCCAATCCCTAGAAATATTTCAATCGCGTAATTATCACAGAAAAAGTATCTTTCATTTCACATAATCGGAAATTGCAGAAATTGCAGTCACTTTCAGAATGAATGATTACAAACTGGTTATTGGGGTTATAAATATATAAATCTGGGAGAGGCAGTTGATGTAGAAATATAGTGTTTGTAAGGTTGGTAGAGTTGTACAATAATGTTTTAGTATTCGTTGTAAAAGAAAGTAAAACATATAACAGGAACGGCAACACTCTTACACAGGTGAGCACAAGAAACAAACAAACAACACATATCACAATTACACGACATAATGTCATACGCACAACTGAACGAGAAAATGAACTTAACCACTGAAAGTCGAAAGTCCCATCTGTGAAAAGCTGAACAAAATAGTTTCAGCAAAACAGCTGAATGACCAAGTTTCAGCTATAACAAGCTGAATGACCTAGTGTTAGCCATAAAAAGGGCCGACAATGCTAGTTTTAACCGTCAGACGTCCTGAAAAATTAAAAACCTAGTGATAAAAAAATACACAAAGTCCTTATTCTATAACTATATGGCTACATATATAAATTATAAACGAACCGGTAAGGTACGAATAACGCGAATAAATCCGACAGGGGACGAAATGTGAATACGAAGAAAATAATTAGCTGCAAGATATTTTAGCCCCGGTGTAACATTGTTTCACTGACTATTATGTATAGGAGAAAATAACAGCATCCGTCCATAAAGGCGACGTATTCAATGATTTGCCCCTATAGTTGGATTCGAACCCATACTGTGCGCCCTACAATCGCCTAACAATACAAAGTGCGACCATTTGACTATCGCAAAAAACATCAGAACAGGTTCACCGAAGACGAGGTTCAATGGAAAAGAGAGCTTCACTTAAAACCATAATATTTACTGTTTAGCGTTTTCAACGCTTATGGCGTTTATCTGGATAGGGGTGGGTGTATGAACATGTTGATCAGTGATAATCTTGTCTGAACATAATATTTACGACACCATACTATTACTGAAGAAGCTTAATCTTATTAAGATGTACAACTTTTTACGATAATGTTAATACCGAATTAGTTCCGGTACACTCCAACAAAAACAAGTTGACTTTGCCCGTCATATTGATTTTAGATTACAGTCTATCAAGATAAGACGATACCATAATACTGACTGCTTTTATTGTACGAGTATATCTGACAATCGTCTCAATCCTACGCATATAGTGCGGTAGGTTTGGATTTCGATAAGTGGCTACCAAAGACGAACAAACGAACAAATGAACAGTGTAGCAATATACAAGTACATATACATATGTATCTCTTTATCTTGTTTTAGTTAATAAATTCCTTTCCCTATGACGGTTGATAACGATAAGCGATTCCAACACAGTGAATTAATAGTTCTCCTGAAAGCGACTGACAACTTCATGTACAGGAAGTGACCATGATTACATATGACAGCTAAAACCATAAACAATCTCATACATTATTAAACAAAAATAGCTGAAATGATTTCAACTAATTTCCAGAAAAGATAATAGCGCAAATGTCAAAAGCCGAGTCACAATGTTCTATGAATAATTAGTTATTACACTATTCTATGGACTGTGCGATTGGTTTTGTTGCTTAATGTATCGTCTCCATCGTGTATTCCGCGTTTCTTGGAAAAGCGAAGAAAATATAACAATGATTTCTCACTACTTTAAGCCATTTGTAAAAACTCCATTTTAGCGTCAAAATAAAAAAACAAAACCTCTGAAGTTTCACCAATTTCAATTTGTGCCATTTGAATTTAACAATAATTGCACGAAAACAGCTCCTTGCAAGTTATGGTTGAATACAATTTCACGCTATCTGTACAGGCTAATATTGAATTCTGATAAAATACTGGCATTAGCATTAACACATTCCGTTAGGTAATCTAAATACAAGACACATCAACTAACTATATAAGAGCATTGCACTCTTTTATGCTAAGTGTAATGGGTAATTTTGATATGTTGGGGTATGTCATATACGGTGTTCATATGGATACATACATACATTTCTTTAATTTAATAAGTGTTATGAATTTATATCGAGTATACATATGCGGCTGTATTAGCATAACTTAGTTTGCGGTTCCAATAAAAAAACAATATTGGTTCGCAGAACTGTTGACGCTCAGTTTACAGCATGGAGGAAAAACACTGGGATAATTTGAACTTATTGCTAGAAAAGACTACAGCGCAAATATCAAACTCTGAGTTACAATGTTCTACGAATTATTAATTATTACTCCATGCAATCGACTGTACAATTGATTTCGTTAGTCAATGTAACGTCTCCATTATTCAGTCCGTGAATCTAGGTAAAACGAAGGAAATTAGACATTCTAACATTTTTCACTACCTTACACAGCTCATAAAAACTATATTTAAGAGATACAAAAAAGCCGGTGCCATTTACATGAGGTTATATTTGCACAAATCAGCATTTGATAAATCTGGGTGGAATACAATGTCATGCCAATATAGTAATTTGATTTAGTACGCTTTCTGTAAAAGCTTATATTGAATTCTGATATAATACTATGTAGTTCAGCAGTTTTACTGTTGTTACCAGGTCATTCAGCGTAGGCATTCCGCCTTTTGGTTGCTGTATCTTTTCTACTGGGTCATTCAGCTAGTTATAATTTATTATACTTTTCGATAGCTTGGACTTGGGCGGATCTGCGCTTGTTTAGTTGGGCATTGTGCTTTGTGTGTTTTTAATGTTTTCTGTGCTCGGCTGGTTAAGTTGAGTGCTGCCTTCCCTGTCTGACTTAATATACTCTTTTAGCATTGGCACAGACCGTAATGTAATCTAGATACAAGACACATCTACTGACGTTTTAAGAGACGGCTAATATTGTTCATCCTCGATGTATTTTATGTTTGTCCTTGTCACTTGTTCTTGTAACCTATTTTATAGTTTTTTCTTTTCTGTGTCCTTGTTTCAGTTGAGTGCTGTCTTCCCTGTCCGATTTTTAAAAATATGTTTGCTATAATGTAATACTACGAGAGATTCCATGTTTTAAACAGAACATAACACCTAGATAATACGATGTACTAGTTCGCCACTCGATACTATTTCATTGATACACAAGCACCCATAAAGGTCACATGATAAGTACAACTTCGTTTCACATTAATAGTACTTTATTTACCATGAAGAAATAAAAACAAAAAACACTTTAACGCAAATTTGCCATTGTGGGGGAATCTTTATCAAACCACATTTATAAAAACGCTTGTTATGTTAGATTATTGTTATTATGTTTGAACCAGGCCCCATGACTATAAAGATTTTATCTTGCTCAACTCAATATCTTGCTAAAACGTTTAATGTTTCAAACAGTAAATACCTAATAATTTACTGAAACTTTTATATTGCATAAACAGCCCCAAACAAAAGCAGTATCATATTTCCGGATAATGTAAATACTATTTAATTGTTCCATTTTCTATAAGCTACTTAGGTTCCAAACTCCAATTGAAGAGAGCATGAACAAGTTTTATAATCATAGGACCAGATAGATTGTACCATCAGTTCAATGGTTGTAGCTTGTGACAGTCATTTTGATGTATTTTGCCTAAATTCGGTTGTCCGTTTCATTTGTATTGCGTATGTTGTATCTGTTTAAAGCTGCTTCTCGTGTCCGATTGATTTAGCATCGGTTACCTAATAATACAATGTACTGCCATAAGAGATATAATATAATACATACATATTGTACTTCAGACTAGACCGTTACATGTGCAAAGCTAATAATATACCACCTTACAATTCTATTATGCGTGATTGGTAAGTCTTTACCAATCTGTAGACAATACACTACTGTCTAAATTACATTGCACGTCTGTTAGATCATTATACGTTTTGGCATGAGTTATAGTTTGTTTAGATCTTACTTCAATCAAAGAATAGCTGAAAATGCAATTTATTTAGCACTTTCTATTTATTTAGACATTAAAGTTACTTCAAACACATGTTTGAAGTTGACAATATGTTAAGTTGTTTATTACTGTTAGTCTTTAACTTTTAGGATTTTAGACAGTTTAAACTAGGTATTTCAGCCGTTTTACTGATGACACTAGGTCATTCAGCTTGTGCATTCAGCTTTTGATTGCTGAAACTAGTTCATATAGCTTTTTGACAGCTGGGACTTGAGCAGTTCATCTTCTGGTTCGGTTATGTGTTGGGCATTGTGCCTTGTGCTTAAGTGCTGCCTTTCTTGTCGGACTTAATATTACCCCTTCAAACAAACAAAGATGAATGATGGTATAGTATCACATAGTATCCTAACATCTCGATAATGTAACCGTCATTGTTCACAGGAATCTCAAATTTATATCGTGCTTTGAACTGGTTTAGTCTCCTCTGAAATTAACAAAGCTTTGCAGATTTATGATGCAAATTGCCAATACTATGGATGAATAATTGTTCTATAAGAACTGAATATATGTAAGCGGTGGTTTGGTTCGTGTGTAACTCTCGATTTCCCTTAGATATTAACACTAATAATTTGTATTTTGTTTTTAAGAACTGCATACTTTCCCGCCATACCATTATGCTATTTGTTTAATTTAATTGTATTATTGTTGCGTTGTAAATAGTCTCGATTTCACTTAGATATCAACACTAATAGTTTTCATCTTTAAACTTGAGACATCACAGGCTAATATTCACAATTGGACTTGTTTTCACCATTTTCAAAATGGTTGACAACCGACCCTTAGTCCAGTAAAATCATTTTACCGAAAGAAGGGCTACAAACAACTTATTTTGGCTCGGAGTTTTGAATGCGAGAAGTAACAGTTACTAGGAACACCTACATATCGTTGACATTGTATGTGAAATGATATAACGCTGGGAAGATGAGGCTAATCTACTTCGCTTTCGTTTATGATTAGTGTAAACAATAAAATTCTATTCTTTATCGTTTTAAAATGCTTTTGGGTAACGAAAAACCTATATATTTCAAACCTAAACATTACAATTATCTTTTTATTATAAAACTCATTTCATTTTTACTACACACATTCTAAAACACTGTTTAACGTCGTATATTCAGTATCATTATGACAGCTAAATTGCTATTGTTAAATTGTTATGCATATGTTTCCTGTATTTCACAGAACTTTGCACTTATATGAATAAACTAAAACCGGAAAATAGCGCATGTTTCAGAATGTGCAATCATTCTAAATGCGCTGATATAAACATCTAAAAAGAAGCAATCTCACAAATGTCACATGCACATCAAGTAATGAATATAGCTTTAGGTTAAAAGAGACATTTTCCGTAGCAACGAATGTTTTATTCTCTGAAATGTGAATCCATTCAATGGGGAGCACAATGATACATATACATGTATATAATCTATCGAGTAATCTGGAATGCCAGAACTTGCTTTTATTACAGTTTATTTCATTGTGATGGTAACATAATCTGTAGCATTTGCAATTTATGTCTGTAAGCCAATAACATACAATACAATAATGCAACAACATCCTGTTTTCTCACTCAATTGTGATCAATTTTCCATCAGCACGTTCCGCAAAACTGCAGTAAAATAAAACTGGGACATGCAATTGAAATTGTAAATGTAACTTGATAACACTATACGACTAAACCTGTTTATTATATAACTGAACATTTGTTGAGATGAGGCGTTAAATCTAAATATCAAAGCATACAGTCATGAAGTAGACAGTGAATGTAAATGCCTACATATGTAACTGTGAATTACAGGTCTATGCCGTGGATAGGTTTCCTGATGATCAACGAGTGGTCAGTGGAGGAAAAGACGAGGATCTCAAAAAGTGATTTTAATTGTAACTTGTTAGTTTGTATAAAAACTGGATTGTTGATGAAGGTTTATTTTATGACCTCCTAAATACACATTTGGTTATTCAGGGGCAATAATCATGGAAGACCTGGGGGATTAAGTTATAATCACACTTAGATATTCTGGCAATTAACATTATCTCCAAGTAGTATTAAGACAGTCAGTTGATTAAAATTTGAATCAAGAATCCAGACACGTCATGGACGCCGTCATTACCCACTGTGATGTCAAGCAATTCTGCGAATTGTAAACAAAAGTTCATACATACGCTTAAGTAGGTCAAACTGCTATTTATTTAGTGTTCTTACCTTTCCAGACGTACAAAGTGACAGGACCAAATGGTTCATGTGACTGTTGTTCGTGTACAGTGTGAAATATGGAAGATCTGTAACAGCCCTCCGTGGTTAATACAAAACAAAAACATTTAGTCAGCAGGCCAGTGACTGTCATTCCTGCACAGTGTGGAGTATAGAAATTAAATTGTTAAGGATAGGGATGTTTAAAAAGAAATGTCTTCCGATAGGTTTCCTCCGAGTTTATATATTAAGAGAAACTCCACTTTCAGGTGATTAGTTCATAGTGTCACACCTCTAAATATAACATTTGTTGATTAGTCGATTGTGACACACCTCTAAATATAGCGCTTACTGATTGGTTCATAGTGACCCATCTCTAAATACAACGTTAAATGATTGGTCGATAGTAACACACCTCTACTTATTAACAAAGATTCACTTTTTGCTGTTCCCTTGCCATGGGTGTTCTTTACAGAAAGGTTTGTCTGTAGTCTCCAAGTCACAGTTGTACGAAGAGAGACATGGTTTCGATATTGTCTGGTTAAAGATAAACTCAACCAGACTAGATTCTGTTAACAAACTCAGACAAATATGAGTTATTAAATTAGAGAATTCGGCTGGCAGAGTATCTTGGTGTGTCTGTTATTCATATGTTTACTGTTGCCAAATATATTTAACTTTACGGGAATGATGATCTGCTTCTGAAATTGGCCATCTGGGGTTTCATGTTTAGTGGAACCAAGTTTAACTGAGTAATGGACCTTTGTTTGAACCTGGTTTCGGACAATTTCCACATTTCTTGTTTTATTCCGAATCTGTTGATATTGATGTGAAAATAGGATAAAAGTATGCTAATAAATATATTATAAAATATATAATATTAAGTCGGACAGGGAAGGCAGCACTCAACTTAACCAGCCGAGGACAAAAACATAAAAACATTAAAGGCACAATTGGAGCAACCCAGTGTTTAGATTTGAATGTTTACGACATAAAAACGATAAAGGAACAATGTGAAGGTAGAGAGTCTCAGTACAAAGGATGTAATTCACTAATGTTCCAAACTATACACTGTCACCTTGACAACAGCACATGCAATGTTTCCATGTTACAACAACACTCCCTTATAGGAAAGTCTAAAAGTACTTGTAATTTAAATGATATTACCCAGGCAAACATCTGCCGGTTATTTGATAAAGGCATCATGATTATATTTTGCTGAATTTGCTAGTGATGTTTGACAGATGTTATTGCAAATTATTATTTAGTTAACTACAATGGGCTCCAAACCATTGTTTCCCACTTTAAACAAATGGCTTTATGGACGACTGTTCTGTGTGTTTTTTATGGCAATCGAATATTTTCAGTGAGGACATTCCTTTACAACATTTTAATGCGGCCTCGTTGTTTTGAAGTTCACTGTCAATGCTGGACAATGTTCCTGACAAAAAGCAACATTAACAAGTTCTGCTAGACACTATGCGACAGGAACCAGAGACAGTGAAGCTCATTGGATATGCGCGTCCCGGCAATGTGTTCAGACCATACCCAACACAGCTCTTGACCATAAGGGTGTGAACAATGACGTTGTACTGTAATCGTGAAGTAAAACACGATCATTTACTGGATGGAATAAGCTGGATGATCAAACAAAGACAATACAAATGTCGTGCGGACTTCGTGCATCCAGTGTTAATGATGGAGAATGAGTCATGTAAATGCATTTCTTTACATCCATTTTCATTCTTTTTATAATTATGATATTCTGCGTAGTTATATGGCGAAATTTCACGTTTTGGCTGAAAATGATATTATAAAATGTTTATCCGCATGTAACTGCAATTGGTAATAGCATGATAAAGGCTTTATACTAACCTTGATTGATTGCGAAAACTAATGACATAATTATGCCTGATATTTGACTTCTCATTTATACATACCTTTTTACATCGTCTTATTTTAGTTAACGACCATATACCAATTTATTTAGCTGTTAGTATTATCCATCTTTTATCAATACTGTATATATATAAACCAAAATCTAATGTTTTCAAAGTTGAACGCATCAGAGTCCGGTTGTCGATACAACGAAAATGGTCCGGCTCGTGTTTTACAATTATATTCACATCTTACATGTACAGATATGGACATCAATGTTAAACCAATTTTTGAAATACAATATCACTTCTTTCCTTTGCCTCTATAGTTATTTGTCTTAACAAATTACGTCAAAACTGATGTATAAAGACACCGTATGATATATGGATCTACTGTTGGCTTGAACATAGCCTGGCAGATTGAATATATTTGTACCTAAATAATTTGTTGTCAGTCTTGTGATTACTCGACCTTTCATATCCAGTATCTCAAGTTTCACAGGTTTAAGGTATGTTACAATCAGTTTATCTTGATGACAGTATAATTATAATCCTACATTGACCATCTGTTTGTATTGTATGTGACCTATTCATCTTCTACTTTGATACTGATATGGACTGTATCTGTATATGTTACAGTGACAGCAACTTGTGTACTTGTTGATGGACTTGTTCTCCCTGTCAGTTAGGACCAGTCTGTTTGATGGTAACAATATCATACCTGTGATCCAACATTTACTGCTATCATTTGATGACTTCACATAGATCTCACCCAGATATGTTGGAGTGATGGTATCATTAACTGAAGTCTGTGAAATATTAAATGGTGAGTGTGTTGTTGGATTATCAGTGGTAGCTGTATGCACAGGTGTATCAGTAAGTTGCTGTGTGGAAGGCATTCTTTCTCTTCCTTGAAATTTATGGTGGCGACTTGGTGAGGCCTTTTTATGATGTATGGAACATTCATGCAGAGATGTTCCTTGCAATCTATACAGTAATCGTGTGCATGCCTGGATATATTGTCTATGTGACAAGGGACACAAACTAAAGTATAGTCTTCATCAGTCCCATGTGATAACAAAGCTATTTGTTGATCCATTGTTGCCATATTTCTGTAATAGAGGAGAAGATATACAAGTTAGTTGTGTCAATGCCCCTATTGCTAGTAGATCGTCCTTAGTTGTTATTCAATTTTGTTACATCAAAGGTGTATTGGTACCTATAACAACCATTAACAATATTATATTTAGTTACTGTAAGAAAACACTTTTAAATATATTTCAAATGTCCTGTTGAAAAGTCACACTCTGTGCCATTTAGAAAACACCTGTATTGGTTTTTAACAAGCTTTTAAGTGGAAATCGTATATTTTCATGAAAATCGGAACTTGTCATGTTGACCAAACTGAACCGGAAAAAACATGATTTCCATTTATAAGTGAATAGTAGTTTTCAGACAGTTTTTTCTTGTTTTCCCACAATATCGATTAGTACTTACGCCGATCTCATTCTAAGCAAGCGATCTGCACAGGCTGGGCAAGATGGTGTGACATAAACATGATTTGTAGAAGAGTGTAACAACTATGCTTACTCATCTGTCGACGCCCTAAATGTTGGTTGTTCCTTTGGTTTCTTTTTGAAGAAGTACCAGTATAGAACCATAGAAGATATCAAGGAAATAATGACGAAATCCGCATGAGAGAAAATTCAATAAACAGTCATACTGGTCATCAAGGATAGAATGAAGAAATTCGAGTCGATACTTTCTTCCGCCATTTGTGTGCCTTGTCTTCACGATCTAAAATAATACAAAATCAGACAGACTTAACAAGATTTCGATTAATACGCTTTTATTTATCCTCGCCACCGGAAATCCATTCAGGCGAGCCCCCCAGAAGAGGTTAATCACTTTGGTTTTTTGACGATATTCCTTGATACTGAATATGCCAAAGTTCCAGAAGCATTCCCGATTCTTTTACGTGCCTGATGTAAAGCATCATGCACGAAACCTCGGTTATAAAGTCTCCTCCAAAAGACTGTTATTGTAATATTTTGTTTAGCTATGTTAGGTGGGAAACACTGAAAAGCGTTTCTGTTTTAATCCCGCTAGAGGCGGGATTGAACCCACAACCTTCGGATCGGCAGACAGTAGCTCTTACCACTGGACCACTTGTCCACCTTAACACAGAACATAATGGGGTTGTTTACCCTTGCCACCGAGAGAACCCATATAGGCGAGCTAACACGGTGTGCGCTGCCGTATTTATAGTCAATGGAAACAACCCGCCAGCTAGTGGGTTCCTACTCAGAACCTAAACAGACGGAACTAACCGATGTACTTTTATCCTATGTTTTAGGCGACATCTCGTAACTATACCAATACATATAATAACCATGCAGTGTACTTACAATTACCGTAGACATTTGACTTGCTAAATAATTATGTTTAATTCATAAAACTACAACCGATATAGTTTGATTTCGAGCATTGAGCCGTGAGTGCACTTTTAAGGTTTCAACCATTCTTCGATAAAGGTTGGTGTAGGTTTAGGTAGTTAGGTAAGTATTACAATAAAGGCCAAATTATTCGTGTGTAGGAATGGTCATGTCGGTAAAACATCCGATACATTGTAAAATAACTTTTGTCAGACCATGGTTCGAATCCCGCCAAACTATTTTTTTACATTTTTATTATATATTTTTTAAATGCACACAACTTGCAAAATCCGTATAATACTAGTATATGTGACAAACCATATTTGCTACATGCACATTGTAGAACGTTCCGACGGCTAATCAACACAATATAGGTTGTCAGTAAGCACGGAATACAAATCGATCGAAATATAAAGTAAAAATGAAAAATATATTGGATCGACACCTTTTTATGGATCAATTAAAAAAAAACACACAAAAACATATTACTTATAGTATGTTTATATAACATACAATAATGATTTTTTAAAAAAAAGGGCGAATTGGGGGTTCGAACTTGCAAACATTGGGTTAGCAATTCTGATACAGTAAAACCTCGTTATCTCGAGGACCCATCGGGACAAGCCAAATGCTCGAGTTAAGCCAGGTGCTCGAAATATCCGAAGTCAATGATGAATTGTTGTTATGACTAATTGTAGCTGTGTTTATAACGAAAATGAGTTTGAAATTTGCTCGAATTAGGCCGGTTGCTCGAATAATCGCTGCTCGTATTACCGAGGTTTTACTGTAGTTGCCGACTGCATTAAACTGTAATTCGATAACAAACATATATCTGTAAGAATCATATCATTAAATAATGACCTCCGAGAACGTAATAAACCATGGTCTACCCGCCAAAAGGGAATAGTGGGAAAGGTCATGGCCCATGGTTCAAAATTGAACTATAGCTGATACATGCCGAGGTTTTTTGACTTTGATGCAAATGGTGTAAAATTAACAAAGGACAACCACTACCGATATCTTAATAACGAGTCTAAATCTATCGAATTTCAACACATGGTGTACAATACATGTATGAACGACAGTAATACGCATTTTAAAATCTTATATATTGTGCATTCATCATATTAACAGACCGACATTTTAAAGTGTTTAAACACACTTCGTATATATATGTATATATTTTTTTGTAAATGTGTATGTATTTATACTGTATTAACGATGTGTTAAAATAAGTAATATATTGAAAGTGAATTATCGTGAAACCAAAATGTTTTCATTTTATTCAAATTAGAATTGTAAACGGATGTGTTAGTTAGAATACTTATGATGATAATATGTATATATAGATAATATATTTGACCACTCACATATAGATGCTATTGAATAATTGTGTACTCATGGATTGTATATGTATATTGTCTTTGAAAATAAACTCTAAAACTCTATAAGAAAAATCAGTGGTTTAAATTGTCAGACATCAAACTATTGAATAAATAAACTTACCTGCTTAGATTACTAGTTGTTACAATTTATTGTCGGCATCACAATGTAGTTATATTACAAAACCAAACGTGAAATCTGCTTTAGGTATCTTTTCCGACTATTTAGGAGCATACACAATTTATGTTATTTGGAATGTTTAAACACTCTATTTATGTTATAGTTAGAACATATTAAGTAAATTTTAATGATTAAAAAGGCCAGAGCGAGCGAAGCGAAGCGAGGCCTTTTTAGTCATTAAAATTTACTTAATATGTTCTAACTAACTTAGAATATAACATTCTGCATTCTGATTTAGCGCCAACGCATGACGTCAAGTCTGTTAAGAGAAAATTTTAATGATTAAATTTTCATTTAACCGCGAAAATGCGGCGTTTTCATTGGCTCATAATGTAGGTTATATTCTAAAAACGTGAAATCGATTTACTGTAAGCATTAATCAGGCATCATAGCTATTTATAGTTTTCGTGTATAAATACATTATACATTGTATTGTACAGTGTAATATGAGAGGGATGAGTATAATACTATGTTTGATGAACTAAATATACCTTTTGACTATGAATATTTGAAAAAAGCTATCCGACAGTTATATACAAGTAAAGGTGCCGGACCGGATCTGTTTTTGAATGAATTCTTTAGACATGGCAATAAAACTTTATCCACTCATTTACTTAAACTTTTTAATAAATTGTTTAAATTAGGTTATTTGCCAAGTAAATGGTCTGATTTGTTGTATCTTTACATTAGAAATGCAATTTAAACGATGAAAACAACTACAGAGGAAAAACGTTATTGAGTACATTGGGTAAATTGTTTACACGGGTTATAAATAACAGACTAAATGATTGGGCCGAACATTATAGTGTTTATATAGAGGCACAAGCCGGCTTTAGATCAAACATGGGAACAGTAGATAATATTTTTGTTTTGCATGGAATCATTGATCATATGCTCAATCAGGGAAAGCAATTGTTCTGTGCTTTTATCGCTTTTACCAAGGCTTTCGTCTACGTTGTTAGGGATAACCTTTGGACAAAATTAATCAAACTTGGTCTAAGAGGCAATATATTAAACATACTGAAATTAATGTATGAATCTGTAAAATCCAGAAAACAAATTCATAACACCCTAAGTGATGGATACAGCTGTCTGCTTGGTGTAAGACAAGGCGAGTGTCTCTCGCCATTTCTATTTAGTATGTATTTGAATGATATAGAAGACATTTTTGTACAACACGGTCTATCAGGAATTGATGTAAATATGTTTAAAAATATTCTTGATTCTATATGCTGATGATATTGTAATATTTGCCGATAGCCAAACTGAATTACAGAAAAGTGTGGAAGCCCTTAGTGAATATTGTAATAAATGGAAAATTAATTAATTGTTAATACACATAAAACAAAAATTGTTATTTTTAGAAAAGCAGGTAGAATATCTAATACTCCTGCATTTTATTATAACAATGTTGAAATTGAAATTGTTAAAAAGTTTACTTATTTGGGAATTGTTTTTAGTTCGGGTGGATCATTCTTAGAATGTAAAAGCTGGACAGGCTTTAAAGGCAATTTTTCAAATGGAGAAATACTTTAATTTATCAATATCACAGTAAAACATAGGCTAGATCTGTTTGATAAATTAGTCGCACCTATATTGAACTATGCTATCCAAGTATGGGGATTTTCACACTGCAATGCTATTGAACGGGTTCATTTTCAATTTTATAAACGCATTTTAGGAGTAAAAAGGGTAACACAGAATGGCTTCATATACGGGGAACTTGGTAGGACAAATTTCAAAATTGTAAGACTTTAACATAATTAAATATTGGGTTAAACTCGTTCATTCTAATAGTAATAAATACATTAGAAAGGTTTATAATATGTTAAAACTGATATGGAACAACATCCAGGTAAGAGAAATTGGTGCTCATTATTAAAAGATTTGTTATGCAATTTAGGCTTTAATGATGCTTGATTTTTTCAAAACGTTGGCAACGATACATTATTTCTATCACTTGTAACACAATATTAAAATACCAACATATTTAAGACTGGCACGACAGGCTTGCTAATTCAAGCCGGGCACTTTTTTATAATCATGTATGTGAAGTCAGGTTTCAACCTTATCTTGACATTAAATTTTGTCAATGTTTCAAAATTTCGTACTGCTTTAACCAAGCTAAGGGTGTCTTCACACAGATTACATATTCAAAATGGTAGATGGAAAAAACCAATCGCAACTCCGTTAGGTGAAAGAAAATGTTGATGCTCCGATCGTTTAGAAGACGAATTTCACTTTGTTGTGGAATGTACATTTTATAAAGAAATAAGACAAACATATATTCCTGCTTATTTCAGAAGAAATCAAAGTATGTATAAATTGGTAGAACTATTTAACTATGAGAATAAATACCTCGCAAGACGACTTACGTGTATAAAGCATTTTGTACTAGAAATAATATTATTTACACAAACTGATTCATTATTATAGACTGATATAGACATGTATCATAATTTATTGGTTCTTTTCTGTAATATATTTGCTTTTTATATAAGTTTGTATGTATACACGTATGCTTGTGTATAAATGTGAATGTATATATGTATACATGTATATGTATGTGTGTATGGATGTACGCATGCGTGGATGTATGAATGGATATATGTAATATGCAATTGCTAATTGTACCTTTATCACCATGCTATGTATGTAAATATGTTGTCCTCATGGGTCTACGACCTTCAGGATTTTGGAAAATAAACTATCTATCATTATAATTTGTTCAAGTAAATATGACATAGCATGAATTTATATACATGTTTACAAAGGTATTGTTCAAACAACGTTTTATTAGAATAACTGGATTTTGTAACATAAAGATAGAACAGAAATATAAGAGTAAGATTAGGAGTAAGAAAAAGGTTGTGGACGTTAGAATTATATTATTTTCATCAGTTAAATTATCTCCCCCGAACAATAATACTAGTAGCTTATTATTTAGAGGATGAAGATTACGAGTCGTGCGAAAAAGCTCCAGACGATTATTTACGTATCGAGTTCAATGAAAGAAAAAAACAACTGCATCTTCAGTTAAATTACATTCATAAACATAGTCCATGATCTGATAGATGATTTACATACAGGGTGTCTCAAAATACACATCCGCTTGTTGAAGGGCTATAACTTTACCAAATAAATTCGTACATTGCTAATCATAAACTCATTTAAAATATAACTTTAAGAATTATTTGGTGAATTATATCAAGTGTCATTACAGGTACAGTTGATGATGTCATAATAATGTCATTGGCAGAAACATAAGTAAATTTTATATTTTTAATGGGAATAATAATACATGTAGTCAGTTGTAGTCTATTATGTCCAAACTGCCCGAGAAACTGATGAGTGTTAATGAGTTTATAATTATGGAAAATGAAACTTGGGACACATTTTAGGTAGCAAAGAATGAACAAATTTTGTCTAAAAAGTTGATATTCACACATTTCTAATCATATCATATTCATAATGGAAACACCAAACTCCTCAAAACAAAACTCTGCGGGTAGAATTTCCAGCTGTATGCATGTATCTAGATAATGTCCAATAGTCAATAGGGTCGTAAAATATAATTAAAAAAAAAAAACTAGTACTAAATAAATACTCCGTCAACAAACACTGCCGTGGAAGAAGGATGAATTTGGTGATACAAAATGTAGTTAGTACTAATTTCATTGAAATCAGGATCGAAATAGCCAAATATTCTTCAATATTAATTTTTTCTGATACTTTTTTTTGAAAGAAGATATACATGTATAACTACATAAAAACTACAATTATCAGATTGTGGAGAAATTGAAAATGTTTTATCTTTTATTCCTCCAATTCTGAAGAGTATAATACATAATATACAACAATATAATATAATGCAACAAAGTTACATTCGAGATATATACACATATGTATGACCGACATGATTAATCAACCATGAAAGAAAGATACAATGTTCAGTTATATAGAGATGTATAGGCTAGTAGCCATACCATTACTAATACATGTGCATATCAGATATGTATTAGTATCAAAAAAGTCAAACGTCATATCAAATACATAGCACATATCAAATACTGACAAACACATAAATAACACAATAAATAATAATATAGTAGCTAGTTATACCACTTGTTGTCCAGCCTTGTCCAAAATCGAAATACAAGGAAGGGTTAATGGTAACTATGGGGATATGTAATACATCAAATATAAACAGCATTAATTGAATCAATGCTGTTTATAACATGTCGCAGACTAGCTTAAGCAAGTTAAAGTTGCAGAAATATTTGTTTTCTGCAGTGTCCACAGCACGATATACCTGTCGCCTACTCATTTCAAAGGTGGGTAGATGTACGAATTGAAAATAGTCATTCATTCCTATATCTTTCAAATGTTCAATAATCAGTTGTTTTCTCTTCTCCTCAGAATGTTCACAAAACTGCAACACATGGTCAACAAGGCATTCAGTAAATCGCTCACATTTCATACATTTAGTAACAAACTGTCTTGAAACTATCCAGCTGAGCAGTCTCATAACCTTCTTACAAAGCACTGATAGTGATGGAGTTGATCTCGAAATCGTTAGTAGGACGAGATGCTGGTCATTCGGCAATACATATTGTAAATCACATTTAATTTGTGCACGCACACTTTCTCTCCTTTTACGCCTGTTCGTTACTTTAACATGTGTCTTAACTGTTCTTTTCCAACACAGTTTACCGAGCAATATACCATTAGATTTGTACGAGTGAATAATTGGTAATAAATCATACTTCTGTACGAGTCTATATATATCAGGAACAAACCTAAGCGTATTGCCATTACTCGCAAAAAGCGTACAAGCCTATGGATGAAAATCTTCTTTGCTAAAAAGCCTGCACAGCTGACCAAAAAATTGCAAATTTTCATAGTCTATTAACCTGTTCCGCGGATTCGATATTTAAACACGCAAATGGAAAGTCTGTATTTGTAAATCTACTGACCCGAAGTATCTGTTTCACACAACGTCTGTGTGAAATTTCAAGTTGTTTCAAACCGACTTGAGAGTAATTTGACCATAATGACGAACCATAGAGGGCATTGGACAAGACAATGTTCTTATAAATTTTAAGAGTTGTTATTGGATTAAGATCGGTCGGACTAAATCCACTATTTATACTTGAATTGAGAGTTCCTCTTAACTTCGACGAGGCATCACACATGAGTGTTTCGGTGGACATGTAATGTCACATCATAATCCAAGATGTGTGTATGACTCAGCCTCCTGTATAGGTTCTGGTCCAAGTGACCAAATACGGTTCAATTCAGTACCTCGCTGTTCATTTAACACGATCACAGCACATTTAGATGAATTATAATCGATACGCCATTTACATGAGTAGTAATAACATATTTGCAACATCCCTTCTAGCGCTTTCCGAGAATATGCAACGAGTACCATATCGTCATCTACTGTTAGACTGTTTATGTTTAGTTCTTACATACAAATTCCGAGCCCCGATTGTTCTAATTCACATATTAGTTCATTTATATACGCTAGATAACAGTTCGGGGAGCTCTTTCCCCCTTTGCGCGTTCCTTGACGTACCGGAAAACAACCGGGATGTATGACCTCGATTCCTAACACAACTTGTCATGTTCGAATACAATTCAATAAAAGCCAGACGTGATGTTGAGTCTATACTAGCACTTAGCTTGCAAAATGATGCCAGACTCTGTCAAAGGCTTGCTTGCCATCAAGGAAACACACGTATAGTTTCGAGCCATATTCTCTTGCAAAGTAAACACTTTCCCTCAGCATAAACGATGTCATGAGACAACCTAACCCTTCTTGGAAACTGCATTGTTGCATGTTGAGGTCTGTCATCATAGCCGTTCTACATCGTTGTAACAACACTGCTTCAAACAGCTTCAACACAACAAAAGTCAACGTTATCGCTCTGTAACTGTTCGGATTGTCCTTACGTTTTGATCTGCCTTGATACAATGGTATTATTATTCCGCGCTTGAGAGCATCCGGTATGTAAGCTATGCGTAACATACGTGTAAACAGTTCTGACAACTTTGAACACAAAACACTTGCCACACACTTTAAATGTTCATATGATACACCATCACGCCCACACGCTTTTCCCTGTGAAAAGGCAGGGATGATGTTTTCTACATCATCAGGCAAAACAATCTCAGTTTTGTCTGGAACTAGATTTTCCTGTAACTGTCTGACTTCGTTACTCACGTGATCACACCATTGCTCATCATATTGGTCCGAATCCGAAGGCGAATATAACCGTTCAAAATAAAAGCTCCATTGTTCTGTAATAGCTGACTGGTCGCGGTAAGTATTGTCATAGAACTTTATACCGGATGAAGTTTGATTGCAGTTATACACTCGTCGGCGCTTATTAACATGCTTCCAGAAGTCGTTAGAATTTATTTCTGCAGACTCATCAATTTCCTTATTCAACTGATACATATGTTCGTTTGCATATTTTCTTTGAGCCCGTCTAAATTGTCTCTTTGCTGACTTATATGAGGTGTATGTAATGTCTGTACGACATCGCGGACGTCCAGACCGACACCAATCATCACGCTGGTTTCTCATCTCCTTGTGATATGCGCCCAATTCACTGTTCAAAAACGGTTTCAGATGATGTTTAAATGGTTTGTGACATATACATGTTATCGCTGCACCGGTAAGAATATCACAAATATTATCATATGTTGAGTCAACACTCTCCGTAGTTTCCAAAACGCATAAGGAGTACAGTTCAACAAAGGTATAAAAATACGAGCAGCGACTGGTCTATGTCTAGATACATTAAGGCAATCATCATCTAATATTTCACAATGAACAACAACATCAATACATAATCAATCGTTGAAGAATATACATTATCATATGAAACAAATGTGTCCATTGCACCACAGCACGTTGGCAAAGTATTAATGGGTATGGTTTGATTGTGGAGAAATTGAAAATACCACACCGACTACCAAGTTATGCAAACGTCATTAATTATAATCGCCAAACGACGTAAAACGCTGGTTTTGACGAATTTGGGATAGCCACTTGAAATGCTTATCGTATGCATTGTTTTGGATTATTGTTTCGTAATTCAACATTGATTTGAATGCCCTTTGATCATAAGCATTACGGAATAATATGTCTTCAACAAGCGGACAAGTATTTTAGTTTTCTAAATTGCATTGCATATTTCTGCTAGGAATTATGGGCTTTAAAATTGAAATATCTGTTTTTAAATCAATGCAATTACCAAGAAGGAAAATCATAATATCCACTTATTTTTGTGATTAATTTGAAATTAAACCTAAGGTTAATGATTAATCAAACGGTACATTGAATATTCCAACATTTAAGTTAATAATGCCAAGATTAATGTTGTCACTGGTCCTATTAAATCCCCGCGTTAACTCTTCCAATCATCTCAACGAAGGCTAGAGTTATCATTGAAACTGATTAATCCTTGCATATTTCCACTTTCGTGCACGCACATTCTCGAAATTTCGAGGGAAACGATTAGATTAGATCAACGCAAGTACAAATGTTCCAAACTGTCAGAAGTCACTACACATACGATCCCGAGCATTGTGTCACACGCATCTACAGCAGTTCGTGAAAATATACCAGAACATTCATATGGATTCATTGAACACCGTGACATTAATTATTACAAAGTATATTCTTTTGTTTCAAACACAATATTGTTTTGATCGAAAATATGTATTATATATGTGTCCATTATGAGGTATGACGATTTTTTATTGGTAATTCAAATTTGAATTTGTTATTTAAGAAATAACTGCGTGCATTCCATTTTCACCCACTTGACATTGAACATAATTCCACGCTGAAATTGAGTAGCTTGTTAGCTGGTACAATTACCTCCCTCGTTAATGAAAACGACCTTCGTAATTTTCTCAAGGAAATAACACATTTTAAAATTGAAACAATTTTAATAACACGAGAATAGTGTATCTATTTCATGAAATGAAAAATATAAATGAATTGATTATCAGAAGTTTTTATGAATCTTAATTTCGAGAGTATATTGGAGTGTCTAAAAATAGATGCGTCATAGCTGTAACACTGGATACTCGTGCAACTCGCGACCCGTTGAAGTTTTTACTATAACGTTTACGTTCATTCATTCATTAATATGTCACGTGATACGGGGCGTAAATAGTAACAGAATGCTAATTATAACACGATCCGCGGATTAATCCATATACACATAGAGCAAACCAGGGCTTGTATTATTATCGCAAAAAACATGGTATCAAATTGGCTGTTACTATTTACGCCCCGTATCACGTGACATATTTATGAATGTGCTTGTATTTTGTCGGTGAATAAAACACAGGCACTCGTTCGGATACGCACGAGTGATTTAATTTTCCGCATCCGAACTCCTGTCCATGTTTTATTCACCGAAAAAATACACGAACAGATTTTTATTTTAACCATCATTAAGTACATCATTATATATACGATACGTGTGTTCCCGAGGATTGAACCAAGACCTTTCCAAACAATCTTACCAGGTGATGTATAATAAATTGCTTCGCTATATTGTAGCAAATTGCAATGAACCAACAGGATTAGCTGGTGGCAGTCACCGGTGGGAAAAGTTGTTCTTCTGTTTCGTTTGCTTCAACCATATCTCATATGAACATTCCAAATGCTATGTTGAGATGTACTTAATTTATGGACCAAAATCATGACTTTTACTTTCTTAACTATTTGCAAAATTCATTTTCTTGCCCATAGTTCATTGTTGAGGATCTAATAGAGATTGCCAAGCGTAAAGATACTAAAACACTCATGTCATTTTCCTCTAACGACGTGTTAGTACTGGTGTGTGCATTACTTGCACACTGACGGCACGATTATTTGAACACCATCTATAATACTGTCGTGTTTCGCGTAGTACCAAATCAATAAATGTTTACTGAACGGAAGAAAATAAAAGAACTGTTGGCACAAATAATTTCCGGCCCATAATGCACCTTGAGAAACGGATATATACAAAACCTGACAGCATTATTATCTACTAATGGCTATTGTGGATAAGAAGCGTTCGAATCAATCGACAGACAGATTTGGTGAGCAGATACAATATTGATATCAATGATATCTCACGACATCTGGGTACATTGCAATATTCATTAAATCACTATTCTAATACAACCAGCGGTTTCAGCAATATACACACAGAGGAAACCGCCGTGTGCCTGACTTCCCGTTAAAGCACAGATACGGCAAATCACTTCAATAGCCTGTGGATTTAGTGTTGGACGGTTCACATGTACCTATATAGGTTCTATAATTTTTGCTGTATGCTACATGTTTTTTAATGTACAGAATATTATCAACTAGCGGATATTAATACGCATTTATAAGTCTTCAGTGCCTTGGAATGTTTATACAATAAAGCTGATTGTCAAATATCGTATAAATGAGTAGAACGTCGGATGAATGGGGCGTTCCAATACATATCCGAATATCAGAAGTACCCGTGATCGTAATGTCAGAGACCATTACGAAAGAAAAGCGTATATATTTCATTTTTACGAATTCACTTCAATATTTCCAGAATATAAATATGGTATATTTCGTAGTTCTATACTTCTATGTTTGGATTATGAAATGCAAAAATAGAACTAACTTGGCACATTTTACATGCCCACATATCATTGATGTTCTACTTCGTTTTCCCTTTGTTTTGTTGTCGTTAAATTTTCGTATGAACATTTAAACCTGCCGTTGGCATGTTTGCTACAATTATAATTGTGTTATGTAGTATGAAAGGTGTTCAACTTATATTTGAACATATTTGAACATCCACTATTCTCATAAATTTCACATCGAAATCGAATTGTGTCTATTTAATAGTTTTTATCAATGTATCAAGAGATATAAACAACCATTGTAGAATGTATATCTAATATCTTTAGAACAAAATCAACAACTTCAAACTTCAAATTTATTGGCAAATTGGCATTTACAAAATACCTTTGGCCATTAACATATATACAGTACAGATGGCCACATATATACATAAAACTTAACACATTGCATGCATATTAACAAAACATATACATGTACAATCAAATCAAACATACTCATTTAAATATGTACTATCAACTATTGTATCGAGTGTGTTGATTTTGCATCTTTAAGGCCAAAAACCTCAAATTGCTGATGCTTACAATTGGTTTTTCTAATCGATGTTTCAATATTCTTCGTTTGATATTTAGGTTTCATCAAATATAACCATTTATAATTAAATCGTTCAACAAAAACCAGTTCTCTATATATTTTTCACAAAAGTCGTCATAGGTTTAATGTACATTCGTAAATGGTTTGTTGAATCATTCATTTCCTTATTCGCGCATGAGACTATGCGAGACTGTGTTTTAAATACAGATTAAAAGTATTAAAATGCCTTAACTCAACCAGTTTTATATTGAAATTTTTGTTTTAATTTTAGGAACATCACTATTTAGTAAAATGGCAAGTTTTTCGGGCTTATGATTGCACATTTAAATCAGAAAGTCACATTCCCAGAAACTTAATTGATTTCACGTTGCTGAAAAACATTTAAAGAGGCCGCTTCCGTCATGTAAATCACGAATAATTTTAGCCTCGTACTGCACAATGTAATGCGAGAATATAAGTTATACTTAAATATGTAGGACAATGCAATATTTTCAGAAATCTTCTTATAATTTGGAAACAATCGATGTGCAAACTTGAAAGAAAATGATCACATCATTTTTACTTTTTAGACTCTCCTGGTATCAATTCAATAGGTGATCATGTTTGTACATAAAGGTATTCATACCACCAGCTAGTTATTGGTGAATGACAGGGTTTTGTTGTCCATTCATCCAATAGATTGCTGGTGGTCATTTTGCATATGAATACGGTGATCTCTCATATACATGTACAATAGTCTTTATTTGGTCAGATTGCGTTTGTAACAACATACACTATCAACTGTGCTTGTAACCACGCATTTTAACTAACATGCGTGTTGTAACGTGGTGTCATTGCGTTTTTATTTCAAATTTTAACAATAAATATAACCTTTATCTCATACCGAGCTAATGTTTCCTTGTTGTAAATGTATCCGACTTAAAATAAATATTGTACATGTATTGTATTGCATCGTATCGTATACAACCAAGTTTGATATTTCACACCTTTTTCATATGTTGATGAAGTTTCTAGTAAGATACTGTACCTTATAACGTCTGGTAAATTAAAATAATGCGTTATTTAACACCTTTATCAAATATACAATATTTCTGATGACATAAACCATTTTATGACATGGATGTAAAAACACTAATAAAAATTATATCAAAATGAAGTGACTAAAGTCACTTAAGTATTCCATCTATCTAAAGTCAATCCGATCATCTTTTCTAATAAACAACATTATACAATATCCCATCCGCCAAGTGTAATCCGATAGCTGACGGAACGAATCGATAATTTCCGTAAATTTCCGTAAAAATGCCGAACGCGGTAAAACATGAGAGTGACTTTATGTTACTCTTAATTCCCCCGCTTCAATATAATTTAATTTTTTATTGAAAAGTACCAATTAAACCATACTATATTTTTCTTTTTAATTATTCCTACGGAAATATGTTGGTTTCGAGCATATTCTTTAAAATACAAGTTAAACTGGACAGTTTCGATATATTATTTTACCAATTGCACTATATTTAATGTAAAAACGGGTGGTAATTTGTTAACGCTAATTCCCCTGCCTAAACATAAAAATAATCTAAATATTTTTGCATTAATAAAAGGATAATAAATTGCAGTTTTTAAATCCCCATACGGAAAATATATCGTTTAAACAATAAAAAAGTTATGACAAAATAACTACACTAGTCCCTCTATATTCTATAGTGTCGACCATGGCCATTTTGATCGATTTTGCGCTAATCGGATAAGCGATATTGTTGTACATGGAACGACACATTTTTTCCAATCACTGATCCGTAGTCGCATACAGCCTCCAAGACCTTTGTCTGCGCTCTTTGTTTTGCTTGAAATTGAGAGTATGCAGAGTATGCAAAAGACAACTATTAAATTTCCCTGTCGCACATACTATAGATTTTATATAGCTGTGCTATTTGTACGATTATATAGAGGATCTTACATGAGTGTCTCTCTATATTGAATTTATTAAACGAGTTGGATAAAATGATAAAATGCGAGGCTCTGCCGAGCATTTTATCACTTTTATTCAACGAGTTTAATAAATTTAATATGGAATGACACGAATGTAAGATCCTTTTTATCACATAAACTAAATACACAGTAAAAGTTTGTCAAGAATGCACACACTTCCCCTTTAGCAAATAAACTCCATAGGAGTAAAGCGGTTCATTGAAAGAGCTAAGAAAATAGTGCAACAATGTATACTCCAATATGTTAATTTTTCTGCCTTTGAAAATAATATTTTTAGGGTATCTAAAGTCCTGCAGATGTAAAACTACGCTTAACAAAGTAAATAATTAAATCTAGGACCGCAGCAACACAACGTATTCTGTTCTGTTCCGTGTTCCGTTCCGGGTTTTAGTAACAACCAAGGACAGGGGAAGTAACTAGGTTTTCCGTGTGAATTTATTCGCGATTCGTCTGAATAGCCGAAAATAACTGATTGTACAAGATGCAAGTACTTGGTAAGCAAGGAAAATCGTCTTTTATACTCAAAATTAACGGTTTTATAAAATGAAATCAACATCCGATGCTGTGTTTGTGTAGATGCCAGATATTTGGTATGTACATTTCGTCCCGATCTTATTCGTACCCACGTTTAACGGACCTACCGTCATGTTTACTTGCAGTCATATCTCTTAAGTTCTTGTACATCTGTTATTGTGTGATTATAACATGCCCTAGAGTGCTCATAATCGGATATAGAATTTATTCTATTCTATAAATGTATTCTTTTACTTTTTTGACAACGTGTATGAATACATAAATAAAGTGACTCGCCCTTGTATATACCTCATTTGCATGTTTATTACACGTGTGTATTATGACTTTTATGTAATGGGTTTATTAAACTCCCAGAGCCTATTTTATGTGATAAATATATTTTGATATCTTAGCGAACGTATCCATTATTTATAATATGCTTGAAATTTTTCGTTCCAGAGCCGGACAGTTCCGTTCCAGTGCCTGACACCTCCATTCGACTGCGAGGTATTTCTAATCCATGCACGATCTCCACTTAGATCATTCTTGGCGGATGATTGGAACACTATTGATAACTTGATTGATTGATTTCTGTTCCATCAAACATCAACTTATTTCAAAGTATTTTAGGCAGCTGGCAGCTAATACATACGATTATGTCAGAAAAACGATTGAATGTTAACAACACTATTTAGTCAGTAAACCCACACGTCATTCAATGATGGAAACAGTGCCATGTTATTGTAACTCTATGCCAACTCCTGTGAGCTTTCTCCTCCTACGTTGTTTATAAAAAGATTATAGATAGACCATTCAAAGAAAATCACAAAACGTAGTTGAAATGTCACAGCTGCGTTACGTATATGAAACCACAAAATTAGGTGTATTGTGAAAAACACCATACGCTACTTTAATTAATCACATTTTATTGTCCGTTATGTTCCGTTCGTTATTTGTCATTGGTATTTTCCAACAAGGAATCATGCATCCATGTAGTATATCATTCACACCGTCATCCTATACAAATAAATTATTTCCAATGACATTAGTGAACGTCAGAATGTTACATAAGCTACGAGTAAGTTATTATCGTTAAGTGGAAAATATTGACAGTAGAGAGATGCATTCTCTTTTATATCCTTCGGAACAGATTATATGTTTCTTTGTTGTTTATGCTACCGAGTTTGACAAGGACAAGTCAAGTTTATTAAACATGTTGTGACTCGATATATTTCCGAGTCAATCGTACGGCCTTGAATAACACATTATTAATATATGTAAAGACATTTATTACACATACACAATGTAATTCAAACATACTGGGTGTTTTAATTTGACTGTTTTGGCTCTAGCCATCTCCTCGTTTCTCGTTTCAACATAAACATTGTACAAACTTGTAGTAAATGGTACTTGATCTTAGTGTTACCTCTTTTTCCGGCTGTATTCGACCGATTGAGTTGGTTGGCTGTCTGAGTAGGATATCATGTTTTGTTGCTTTAAAATTTCATCTTCGTGTCAGTTGTTATGTTTGTTATTGTAACTAGTGCTTGCTGTCTGCGAATATTCTTTTTCTGTTTCCCATTTTGTGCCTTTGATCCTCTGCTGTTGTTTCTGTTCAGAGCTGCATTTCCAAGTCTGATTTGTCATTGGCTTTTGAAATAGACTGCTGTGTGGAATACATTTCCTTCAGTTTGTAAGAATCTACACACGATTCTGCAGGAATTGCTGCATCCACTTAAAACTAATACAGCATGTTTGATAATTAATAAAGCTACTTACGGTATTCAGGATATAAGACTATCATTAACCTTCCTTAGATTTCTGCTCACTTTAAATTACAACTTGGACCTTTTCATCGTCCACGCTTATTTCAGTGCCCAACAAATTTCCGTTCCATAGACCGACAATTCCGCTCCATATACCGACAAATCCGCTCCATATACCGACAATTCCGCTCCATATACCGACAATTCCGTTCCATATACCGACAATTCCGCTCCATATACCGACAATTCCGCTCCATGCCCGAGTTTAATTTATTTCACATTCGGTGGGTGAAAGAATAGTATTAATAACTTAGATTTCTGTTCCATCAAACACGTTATTTCAAATTACAAAGCAATTCAGACTGCTGACAGTTAATATTTTACATTCTGTCAAAATTACGATTGAATATCAACAGTAATATTTAGTCAGTAACTCTACACGCTATTCAGTGACAGCAGTGTCATTCTATCATCACTATATGCCAAATATCATTAGGTGTTTCTCCTACGTTGTTTATATAAATATAATACTAGTAAAGAGACCAATCTTAGGAAAACACTCAAACCACAGTTTAAATATCACAGCTGCGTTAAGGATATGAAACACGGTATTAGTCTGTAAGTGATACAACACCATGTAGTTCACAAACACACGTATCATATTAAAGTGTCAGCGATCTCGTATATGTCACTTTGGGTGTGCTAGTAGCATTATAACTGATTTGTAAACCACTTAAATTATATCACCAAACATGTAATACCATACGGAGCAGTTTGACGTTAAACTACGATTAAACTCGGAATTGTGCATGTTCTATGTAGTGAATAGCCAATGGAACAATTGGTTGCCTATTTCGTTTTGAAACCATGTGTTAGTATCTTATTAAATGTGGCGTTCTGTGACTACGTCCTGTGGCACTGAAATGTCTATCGCCTACATTTTACAGTCTGACATAATGAGACTGCTCCCTTGACACCATGACATATGTAGGCTTCCCAATTCGCTCATTATTTTTATATCATACCATTCGTATTTAAAATATCAATACTAGTTGAAGATAATACTTCTGGACATTTTATGCTCACTTTCCATAATGCACTTATATGTATCAATGTTTTCCCACAGAGGGATCGGGCGGCGGGGAAGCCCGGGGAATTAGACATAAAGACTTTCCCGATGTACGGGAATTTGATAAACCATGACGTCACATGAGCGGAAATTAGTCTTGGTCATTATTTTAAGGAGAACCACACCCCAGAATATTAGACGGGACAATCTGTACATGGGAGAAATATGACAACCAATTCCAAAAAATGTATAACTCCCCTATATAATCCCCCCCCCCCCCCCCTCTGGGAAAAAGATTGACAAGTGCATAACTGTCATACGTCTACAATGTCATCTATTACAGTAACTATCAAAACCGTTTCTCAAATCTTAGATTCTTATCTGATCACATCGATTCTACAAAGACGTAACATTGCTAAATGCGTTAATTATTTCGAAAAGCTCGGTAACTTTGTTCATACTCCACGAAAAAAATATTTTTCGAATCATTTATCTAATAATTTCTTTTGAAACATATACAAACAAGAAGAACTTAGTCGTAGTTATAACTGCAGCTACTTTTAGCATTATCGGGTGTCATATCTTATAATGAAATAACCAATTATGGGAACGTGTTGACTGTACCTATCAAAAATGACATATGTGTGTTTTTTATATTGGGTGTTGTTTTTGGGATTGTCTCAGTGATAAGTGTTCGTCCGTTTGTTTTAGTGTTACACGGGTGCATTCGACCTGATTGAGTTGGTTGGCTGTCTGAGTAGGATGTTGTGTTTTGTTGCTGTTAAATTTCATCTTCGTGTCAATTGTTATGTTTGTTATTTTGACTTGTGCATGTTGTCTGCGATAATTCCTTTTGTGTTTCCCTTCTTGTACCGTTCGTGATCTGCAGTTACAGTAGGGTGCTGCATTTCCCAATCTAATTTGTCATTGTCTGTCGAAAAAGACGACTTTTGAAAATATACTTAACAACTTTCCAAAGTCCTCATTTTCATTATTAAATAACTTTTTTTATTATGAAGAGTGACGCAACCAAATTTCTCAAGTGATATTTGTATGCAGCAGACAAACTAATCCATGTCACAAACTGGCCGTATGTCATGTGGTTTGGCCGTTGTTAGACGCACGTGCATTTTGTGTTTTTTTGCCTACGAGCAGTTACACATCCCCGGAATTTGTTCGCCACATAAGAAAAACATTTATAAATTAATTTTAATATCACAGTTATGCGACGATGTTAGAAAAAAGATGACGTGACGTCGAGGCGGTGCAGTGGGGGCAATGTATGTCGACAAGACAGAATAATTACCTAAAACACCACTGATTGATTTACAACATATGCATCTTCGAGTGTTTAGTTAAAGGTAATTTTATTGGTTGTTCGTCGTACAATGCAGTTTGTCAGAGCGTTTGTAAATCGAAGTGACGTTATGACGTTACATCGGGCTACTCCAGAGACGTGATACCACTTTGAGTTCAACGAGTCTATTCGTTCAGCAATGCTTCCGAGTCTCGTCTGTGACTGCTAGCAGAAAAATCACACGGTGGTCATCCAAGTTATTAAAATCTGTATGTGTGACTTTTACCTTCTTTAGTTGTTATGTTAAGATTGTCTTGATTCAATTAATATATATTGAAATCGACTTGTTGATGTACAACCCTGCAAAACGATAACACACGCATATTATAGCCAAATTTTATTGAGGTATATACAAGGTTGACAACGTTATCAACAAAAATATAAGTGAGGACTTAGAAAGTTGCTAAGTATACATGCCCTTCAGTTTGTAACAACCTACAGACAGATCGCCAATACAACTTGTCTGATATCTTACAAAGCTATTACCTGTATCCTTAAAAAGGCTACAATTAATTTAACACACTAGCAATACATCTCATTGGGATACAAGACGAGCCACATGTTAGTACAATCACATCGTGCTGTGCATGTGACAACAGTACGACACGGTGAAGGCACATAGTGAAATATTGTGCAATAATCATAATGAATGTGAATATAATAGTGTAATTATAGTATTATATTATAATACTAGTTCATCTGAGTGATATACTAGTAGCTAGTACAATTTATTTAATGCTAACTGATGAGATATAGAGTTATATCAGTGAAATAAAACCTAAAGCAGTCACTGCTTATCACATACAATGTCACCGATGTAAGCCCTCCCTCCCCCTCACAGGGACTACTTTAATTTTACCCAAAACTCAACACTAAATTGTCCGTAAATTTTTTATTTCTCAACGAAAACATGTCATGTGCGGGTTCATATTCTTAGTTAAACAAAACTATCCTACAAGTTGGTGTATGGTTTGATCAAAATTCTCAAAAATACGTTATCACAGGTTCACCATAACCCAAGATGGCAGATTTTGAATTGAAAAGTATGAATGGAATAACATATTCATACGCAGCCTAACCACAGTGGTAATTTGGCATAACTAGGTCCAGTTTTGACACCAGATAAGCATTAAATAAATATAATATGTGTTTGTTTTGATTGAATATGGTTAATATCTCATCTTGAAGTGATCAATTTTAATATTTTACCTCACGCTACGCGCTTTTGAAAATGTTTAATTTTATCACTACACGATGAGATATAAACCATATTCAATCAAAAGAAACAAATATCCTCTATTTATAGTAGCGGTAAATCCTCATAGAACCATCAAGTGCCCTGTGAATATTTAACCACATTAAAAGGAGTATGTAAACACGTGTGATATCTAATTATTTGACCAGGGAAAGTGGGCAGACACCTGAATTAACATTCCAGTCCTAAATATATTATACAGTATTAACGTCACGAAGCCGATAAATGCATTAATAACGTAAAAAGAAAAGAGACTTCGTCCCTAAGATGTGATACACATATTTGATGCCTGAGTAGTCAGTTTAAAACGATTAGGTAATGCACAATGGACTCATTCTCGTGTATCGGTTTGACCATTATGTGGCTTAATGTAGCGCACATAGATAATAAATCAAAGCGCCGAAAGCACTTTAGTTGTTCGAATGAATGCGGAGGAAGTATAATCAAAGATGGATTTTTCACAATCTTCAATTTCTTAAGATTGAATTGTATATTTATAAGTAGTGGAAGATTTAGCTTTCTGGCATGATCATATATATTGATCTAGAAGTTTAAACTAGAAATGATATACATGGTTTATAAAAAGTAACGGTGAAATATTTCTATTTATTGACAGGGTGGTAACCTTATGCAACGCAGACATTCAGTCAGAAGCATGGTCTCAATTATCGAGCGAAAAAGCTCTGTAGTATATATGCTGCCATGAACTATTTTGCATGACCGGTTTAAATCCGCGTAGGTAGTTACACAATATTACTGAACAGTTTACTATTGTAAAAATGGCGCTGCCTTGTGGCGGTGTAGGCAGAAAGGTAGTTTTATCAACTAAACTAGGACCGATTGTTGAAACGTGTTTATATAATTACTATAGTTGTTCCAACGAACAACTAAAAATCGGACAGGGAAGGCAGACCTCCAAAGAAACAGTGGAGCACGTGACACATTATAGTTCAGGATCCCAGCAGAGTCATTGTGATACAATGGCAATCGGTACAACAAATTCGTCAAGAACCAGGTCACCTGGTCAAAAATTATATGAACATAATATTTGCAATTGCGACATTGTCACTGATTTAGTTTTATAAATTATAGTTATTATGTTTGTGAGCGAGCAAGAAATGTTTTCTTGTGCGTTTCGTCTTTTAAATATTACGTTAAATAAATATTTTATTAGCTCACGAAACTGCAACATAATTATATTTGAAACACCATTGCGATATGGTAGCTTGCAAGTCCAATTTTCATCTATAAAAAAAGCTGACTGACCTAGTTTCAGTTGCAACAAAGGCTGAACAACTCGATTTTCTGAGATCACATTATAAAGGACATACTCCCTGAACATCGATTATCGTCTGTGTGATATTTCTCATCAAATTTATGGTCGCGTCAAATCCTCAAAAGACCGTCGTGAATATCTTAAAAAATCAACAACAATGAAAGTCGTATAAAAACACGCGTGGTATCCAATTATTAGACGCGAGAAATGATCACCCAACTGGTTAACATTCTATTTATGAATATGAAATATTAACTTAAAAGTCATGAAGCAATTTAAGTCATTAATGGGGTTAAGAGAACAAAGATAACCATAGTACCTAAGTTCTGATGCGCGGATTATGCGAAACTTGAATGCATAGTTTTGGAAACGTATAGCGCAATCTTCCTGATAAATGAAACAGTTCGATGAATGGATACCTGCAATGTGGATTACCGAAGTGACAGGACAGGTCTTCTCAAAGAGTATTCGGGTCGTCAGTTGCAAATGATAAGGTAATGGTAAGGTTCCTCGTGTGCGAGTTTGAACAGACGCTAAATAGATTACTTTCCACAAAGACCATTCTAACTTCATATGAACATGCGAATTGGAAACGTCAAATTTTCTGTGCAAAAGTACCATTGTTTCTTTTACTTTGTTTTCTCAGTCAATTGTTCATAGTTAAAGAATGTCAAATGCACATTGTCAAATAAGTTTACTAGTAAAATGATAATTATTCTGCCTCATATGGGGGGGGGGCATAATTACAGATAGTTAACCAACGACCAAGAAGAAAAACTGTATGGTACGACGGTAAAAACTGAAAGTACAAAGAACAAAAATACTAAATACACAGAAGACCTTATTTAAACCCTATATCAGAGTGTATTCAACAGAACAGCTTGTAAAACATTCAATACTATGTGAATGACTAGAGACAATAATACTGGCAATTAACAAAAAGTTCTTATACAAACATTAAATAAGGTTTTGGATTTTATCGGTCCCACTTGCAAAGGTGCGTTGAGTAATGAGTACGAATCCACTATTTTGGGTACGAACGAACGGGGGCGAACTGAGAAAATCGTTTAACAAGCCAAATAATGATACACAGTTACAAATAATAGTTGCAATAACAGCCGGGGAGTACCAAAAAAGATGTACATACACTGTAGTGCAACCGAGAAGAGCATCTAATGACGAAACCAAGACATAATTTTGCTTGGCGCCTAAAGAACGGCGAGACGTGATGTAAACATAAACACGAAAGCACTCGAAAAATATCGTTGACGTCTACATTACAAAAATATCGTTGTCGTCTCAGAGCCTAAGCATCACAATAATATTAAGTCAGACAAGGAAAGCAGCACTCAGCTTTACTAGCCGAGCACAGAAAACATAAAATTACACAAGACACAATGTCCACATGAACCAGCCAAGCACAGACAACATGGAAACATACAAGTCATAATGCCCAACTGTCGCCATCCGGCAGACTAATATATCCCCCGCGTGGTAAAAATCATTGCAGCTAATTTTTTGCTTTATGCACATCTACATGTTGAGGTTGTTCATCTGTTAAAGTTTGAACAAAATGCTGCAAAAACTGTAGGAGAGGTTGCGTCCACAAGAACTATTCACTATATACAATATATATTGTATAGTGCATAAACGTGCAAAGGGCCATAATTCTGTCAAAAATCGTCGCAGCGCAAATTCTATCCTTTATGCACATCTACATGTTGAACTTCTTCGTCTGTTAAAGTTTGAAGGAAACGCTGCAAAAACTGTAGGAGAAGTTGTGTCCACAAGAACTGTTCGCTATATGTATTGTATAGTGCATAAAAGTACAAAGGGCCATAATTCTGTCAAAAATCGTCGCAGCGCAAATTCTATCCTTTATGCACATCTACATGTTGAAGTTCTTCATCTGTTAAAGTTTTAAGGAAACGCTGCAAAAACTGTAGGAGAAGTTGTGTCCACAAGAACTGTTCACTATATATTGTATAGTGCATAAAAGTACAAAAGGCCATAATTCTGTCAAAAATCGTCGCAGCGCAAATTCTTCCCTTTATGCACATTAACAGTTGCGTTCAAAAGAATGCGTCTACGGACAGATAGACGGACAAACAAACTGAATCCAGTGTACCCTCCCTCCTTACAACTCGTTGTGCGGGGGTATAACTAGCGACTACAAAACACGACATCTCGTTCCTGAAGTCTGCCGCCTCAGTCAGTCATACTAAAACGGAACGAGAGCCAGGTGACGAGAAAATAACAACCGGACATTACACACCACAAGGACAATCTACAACAAATATATAGTGTCATGCAATTTTGAAAGATACGAAGCAGCCTTGTGCTGGACAACGAAATTGCAGAATGGCACATACAATATTTAACAAAAAGGCACAATGGCGAAATATTTTTGTATTTTTATATGTACATGTATAGGTATAGGTACTTGAATGTGTACGCAAGAAGGCTAGGGGTCTGGGGGCATCCCCCCCCCCCCCCTGAAAAATTTTGTTCGCTAGAACGTCTCTGGTGCGTTCTGTAGTGTTTTTTGCATTATTTTTACTGATAAAACCAGGTTTTGTTGTGTATAGAGCTTTTTAAAAGTGTTTCTAAGAAATGCTAAAATACTAAAGGATTACCCCCGTTAGGGCTTAGGCATCAGTTTTTATTTAATGAGAAGCATGTGTACGCAGCTGCGTATTCTGAGTACAGGTAGCTACGCGACTGTCGTGGGTTATTAACCTATATGAGTTCTATAATTTTTGCAGTAGGCAACATGTTTTTAATGTACAACATAGTATAAATCCAAACATTTCTATGTTTTGACATTGAATCCAAGTATGTTCGTCTTAAATTGATTATTCAATTAATTATCGCAGTTCAGTATCACCCATATTAATACGCATTTATACGTCTTCGGTACCATGATAATTTAATGCAATATAGCTGATCGTCAAACATCGTATTAATGAGTTGAACGCCGGATGAATGAGACATTCCCATGCCTATCCGAATATCAGAATATCTCAAAATTGTATTTGTCGTGACCAATATGGTCCAGATTTGAAATAATGAATGTTTCAAAGTTTTACACTGTAGTCGTCTATCAAGGATTCTTAAAATCAAACTAATTTGCCATGCTATTGTCACTATATGCCAACTACAGTAACTGTGAGCATTTTACTCCTATGTTGTTTTTAAAAAGATAATAAAAGAGACCAATCTAAGGAAAATACAAAACAGTAGTTTAAATGTCACAGCTGTGTTACGTATATTAAACCAGCAAATCTGGTGTATAGTGAAATATACCATATGGTACATAAAAACTATCACATTTTATTGCCCGATATACCGTTCGTGTTTTGTCATTGGTATTCTCCAACAAGGAAGAACGAGGGCCACTTAAAAAGTATTAATGAGTGGGCGATAAATCAACATCGCGGTATTTTCCATCATTTAATATAAAAGCATTTCTATTTTATTGATATTCAAACAGGACATGGTTTAAAGCACTGGACAAAGAATACCGCATTAATACGTAAGACAAGTGTGTTATATAGGCTCATAAGATTACTGAGCGTTGATGTCAAATGTCATTCAGACTTACTGAAATTAAATTGATATCATTTGAAATATGTATCATTTTACTCTTCAATGACAATCCATAATTTTGAAAACAGTAAATTATTATCAAACTATAGCAATATAAACAAGGCACATCCGGGACTCAAAATACCACACTTACACCCGAATTGATATTATATATATACTAGGTAAATAAACACAAATTCATTCTTAATATGTCTGTTTTTCTAGATTATGATATGTAGTTCCATTCGTCGGGCGATTTTAATAATTTTACATCAATTTTATTTTTTACAACAAAATATTATGATCGAGCCCAACTTTATAAAAAGTTGATGGGGTAATGTTATACCCCCTATTTATGATAAACAAAGGCAATTCACCCATGTTGTCCATTTCATGTAATTCGTCTTATATAAATTACTATCATGTGCTTTTATTTTTGTTTTCTGTATTATTGTATTAGGGATATGACGTCATAAATCTAAAATACGTATTTTTTGGTCATGTGATCATGTTCTTTGGGCTGTGGTAAAGAACAAATTATGAATCATTCAGGACATATTTATCATATGAAAGATAGTAACATATCTAAATGTGTAAACAATCTACATGTTTGACTTTCCCACTTAAGACGTATGGTAGTACCATGCAGCAACAACGTATAGGGTACAGTCCCAGCAAAATGCAGTTTTTGGAGTATTACGAACATGGCCGATTCCTTGTACAACTAAATCCATTTAGACTGTCCAAACAATAATGTTGACTATGCACTAGTTCAACAAGTATACGTCTACTAATATACCTTATTTTCTCGCAATTCCAGTGTGTCATTCCTCTATTGGTTCAATGTCATATGGGTGAATGGATATTTTACCGATTGAAATATTGTTTTATTGGTTAGCTAGGCAAAGGTTGTATCTTTCAGAAAATGTCCACTTTTATACACATTGATTAAATATTAAACGTATTATCGGCCACTGATTAATACTTTTGAAGTGGCCCTCGTATGTATCCAAGTACATGTAGTATATCATTCACAATGTCATCCTATACAAATGATTTATTGTCAATTACACTAGGGAACGTCAAAATGTTACGTAAGCTACAAGCAACTTTTAATCATTACAGACAGACACATATTGACTGTTGAGAGATGCATTGAATTCAGTTCCTCTTTTCTATCAGTCGAAACAGATTATATATGTGTTTCCGTGCTATTTATGCTACAAAAATGTAACGAGTTTGACAAGTAAAATTTAACTTTATTAAATATGGTGTTACTCGATATACAGAGTGATCATTAATACATGGTAACATAAATAACTTTTAACAATGAACGAACAGATAGACAGGTAGAACATGGCTCAAACACCTGTCGGGGGGTTAATGATTGTAAACGCGTACTTTTGCTTATTGGAACGCCAATAATAATTAAATTCAAACAGTTACTTTGTGCAACATTAAACAGCCCGTGTTGATAAACCCGACGTCACCGCGTCAATTTAGACAAACATTGACGTTTGTGTTTTTTAGGATAAAAGGTCATGGATTTAATGGAAATTACCACGTTTTATTTTATTTCCCGCTGCTTCACCATTTTCTCGTGCTATTCGTTAAATTGCCATTTTCACAGTCCAATGGACAATATTCATTGAACCGTAAGATAAAACTATCGGATTATGTTGCGCGTCGACTGACAACCAAATACGCTAAATTTCGTTCAAAAATATTAACAAACAAAAAAGTTATTAGGAATTGAAAACTGCACAGTTATAAGTGCCTCTTAGTGTATTGTTTCTGGTTTTGGTGTATTCATTCCTTCATCTAGGCATCCACAATAAAAGAAACCTGAAGGGTTTAAGTCTGGTGAGTGTAGAGGCTAAGTAAATGTGTGGTGTTCGGCGAAATGATACAGTGGCCAAATTTCTTGAAATCACTGAAAATGTAGGGCAGCATGAACGACGATATGGACGTCACCTTTATATCACATGCATTTATTATTCATATTTAAAATATCTTGGGCTCATTATCTTTATAACAAGGGTCAAACCACTTCTCTATCATAAAATCTGACATTCATTAAAGTTATTTAAGTAGGAGTAGGATGTCGTGTTTTGTTGCTGTTAAGTTCATCTTCGTGTCAATTGTTATGTTTGTTTGACTTGTGGTTACTGTCTGCGATTATTCCTTTTGTGTTTCCCTTCATGTGCTTTCCGTGCTCTGCTGCTCTGTTAAGTGCTGCAGTTCCCAGTCTAATGTGTCATTGTCTTTCGACACATACGGGCACTTCAGTTCGTACCAACTTACAAACACTTTCACAGGAATTGCGAATCCACTTAACACCAATACAACTTATCTGATACAAATCTATTACCGGTACTGGTATCCAGGATAAAAGCTACCATTATGGAATGTAACACACTTGCAAAATCTCTCATGGGAATTCAAGACGAAAACATTTTAGTAGAAACAAATCGTGTATGTGAAATGAACGATACGGTGAAGGCACATAATGTAATATTGTGCACTAATCATAATAACGGCGAACACAAAACTTGATAATAGTGATGCGATTGTTATAATTCTAGTTCGTCTGATGTGCCCCGTGAACATCTAACAACATTAAAAGACGTTTGTACGCGCTTGTGGTATCCAATCATTTGATAGGTGAAATGAGTCGCCAACTTAATTAACATTCCATTACTGAATATGATAAATAGTATTAACTTACGTCACTAAGCAAATTAATGCATTCACAACGCAAAGAAAAAAAGAGGCCCATTATCCCTCAGATGTGGTACACAGATTATGCGATTCTTGAATACATAATTTTGAAACGAATATTGCAATCTTCCCGACTGATGATAAATGGATATCTGTAATAGTAAATACCAAAATGACAGGCCGAGTCTTCTCCTCGGGTATTTGGAGTCGTTAGTTAAAAAAGATGCACAATGGACGGTTTCTCGTGTGTCAGTTTCACCATTATGTGCCTTTATGTAGCGCACGCAGATAATAACAATCGGACAGGGAAGGAAGGCAGCCCTCAACAGCAACAGGGTAGCACGAGAGGCATCTAAAAGAACACTCACACTTTACAAATACTAGTCAGAAGAACAAACATACAATTGAAATAAATGAAATCTTCACAGCTTCAAATAAATGACACCGTTCTCCGAGTGTAAAAATGAAGTTTTATTTCAAAAACATTTCCGTGTCGAATACAGAAGATCCGATCGCACTTGGTATCACAACGAAAGTACTTCATTTATTCCACACCACAGATCAAAAGGTCTTACACTTTAATACTGTCTTCATCTCCTTTTGAAATGTTTGGTTTAAGAAGGCGTATATAAAAGGATTTGCAACGTTGTACATAAAATACATATAAAACACAATCATATTTGGTGGGGATAACAGACGAACAGCCATAAGCCAAGCTGGTAAAAAAGCGATCATAAACACTAATGTAACAGTGAATAATATCCCTGCAGTTTTAATGTTAGCTAAACGAAGCCGCTCACGAATCGACTTCCGGGTATCATGTCTACATATATTGTTTGGTAAAATGCGGAATATTTCTATATCTGAGCATTGGTCACCGTTAGCACCAATCAGTTTTTTAGTTACATGTTTATCACCAGAAAATCGTTTCTTCTTGTGGAATCTACGTCTGTCATTTGTAATCATATCTACCGAATGTTCTGGAACGGCATTGCCATTTCTACCATCATCGGTTGAAGACGTAGTCTTACACTCGTCGTCCTGAATTGCTTCATTTGATATTTGAACAGATTTGAATCTATTGTTCTTCATGTCTGTGAGTTTATTTATGTTGATATGAGCGGACGTAGTGTCACTATTGTTAATCTCGATGTTGCTGTGATATTTAAGGACCACTGTATTCCCTGTTGCTGATTCATCATCTCCATTGTCACCAGGGTGATTTAGTGCATCCGGAATTTTCCGTCGTCTTGGACCACTGTGATAATATCTAGCATTTTTACTTCTGTAAGCAATCGATGCTTTAAGTCGCTTACTTCTTCTGACCAGTATTGATCGTAAAATCAAAGCATAAAGTGTGAACACAAGCAAAAACACGAGAAGAAATAATGATGCGTAAAACTTTTGATATGCCTTTCGAAATTGGCGGCTCAGTATCTTTTCGTTAGGGTAACAATATCCGGTAAAATAAAAACTAGGTTCGTCAGATGAGATGCTTTCATTAGTTAAAACTCCCTTGGCATTTTTGTGATGTAATTGCACGAACACGTGGCTGGTTCGGTATTCGCCTGCGGTATACGTATCACTTATATTTGGAGAGTAATTATGTTGAAATGTCGATGTCTGTAGACGGTTAATTTTCGTAGTATTGTAGAAAGATGATTCATTACTTACGCTGTCTATTTGATATAATACTACGTGTCGTTGATGATAAACCCCATACGCCAAACTAGTAATCAATCCAAGAATCAGGGAAATAATGAGCAAGGCGAATATTGTCTTCTTCGCAAAGTTGATATTCAGAAATTTTAGCCAAGGTCGACAAATACACACATATCTATCAAACGCTATTGCCGTCATAATGAATGCACTAAGTGGTACATTTGATGTCATGAAGAATTGATATATTTTACATAGAGCATCGTTGTCTATCTTCTTGTAACGGTATTCCACAACGATCGTAAAAGGGATCAAAAACAGACACGTGACAAAATCAATAAGGGCCAATGCTAATATAAACACTGTCGACGTTGTTTTATCCTTCTTTTTAGAGAACACATACAAGACGAAAGCGTTTCCTGTTGCTCCGACGATACTGAATACTGATAACATACATGTCACAACAACAATAGCTGGAAAGTCACTGGTGTTGGCATACAAAAGTTCTCCGTTCTTTGTCTGATTTGTCATGATAACCTCCTCAAACATTGCTGCAATAAAATAAAAAAATGATTAATGATGAACACATTAAGAATAGTATGCACGATATGACTAAATAACAATAGACCATCACTGTTACCTTAACCGTAAAATTACAAGACTATTCACATCTATGCTCTTTCAGGGTAATAAAAAAAAAACATGTCCCACAAACAATGCTTAAAAACTTTGCGAATTGTGGTAGTAAAGTTATTGTTTTTTGTATTGACAGAAAGAATATTGAGTTTTTGTTGAATATAAAGACGATCGTCATATAATGCCTTAGTAAGCCATGGTAATGCCATCAGTGATTTCATCATATTCTAAGAGTTTCAAGAGGGTTGAAAACGCTGAAATTATCAATTTGTACTATAAAGTAGGCAAGTAGCCTGCATAGAAGGAAACTTGCAATTCTAAATCAACAGTTTATCAGTATCATATAGAAAGCAAATATGAAGATATGTGTCAAAATTGGAGAAACAATGGAATGTGCGGAACATGAGAACTTGAAGGAATGGTAGACGTCGCAATGGACGTACGGATGAGAATGTTGAGCATATTCATCAAGTTGTCGAGGAAGCCCCAATAATATGTTAAATGTGTTATGAAGGATGTATCTAATACTACAGCAGGTATAATGTATTGAGTTGAAAAAATGACAGGTTGAAAGATGTTTTTACACACGGCGAATGTTGTATTGGACAATTTAAGACGGACACTAGATTTTGGTGATCGGTGATTGCTCTTACGACAACGCATACATGGCCTCCACACTCAGACTTTTTCTTATGGAGTTCCTTTAAGGAGAAAGTGTGGTATCCAAAAACCAACAACCCTTGATTTTTAAGAACCAATAAGCAGAAAAATGGGTTTGATCATGCTACGAACGTGTACAGTGACGTCATTCAGAGCTTTCGACGTCATCTTACGCTGGTATGGAAAAATGTGGTGGTCACTTTGCGAATCTCTTGTTAAGTTGTTTGTTAAAACTACGGTTAAAAGTTTTGTTTGACAAAATCTTTCATGTATGTGCTTTAATTGTGTAAAGGTAAACATTAAATATTTAAAACAGTATTTTTTTATTACGCATTGTTTGTGGAACATGTTTTTTGGATCACCCTGTATACGAGATATCTGCGTACTATAAAGTAGGCATTGACTAAGTATCTGCGTGTGTTTTCGTAAATGTATTCTCGTATCACAAGAAATTTTTTACTTGTTACAATAAGAACACTTATAGCACAACATATTTTATTATGAGTAACAGGTACATGATGTCAAACAATACTTTTGTTTCTTCCGTGTTCTCAATACAACAACAATACATGTAAACAACTTGCTAAAATACTAAGAAACGTAGAAATACCAATATCACTTGATATTCATGTCAATGGGTATCAAATACCGATGGTAGAGTGGTAGTGTGCGGTTAGATGACAACATAATTCACTCAGTCAAGTGCGATGTATTGTGTTGTATGTGTCGTGTTGTAAGTTCTCGTATATATTTTCACCGAATTGTTTTGACTTATATGATGGCACATTAGAGGTCACACATCTCAGCAATAATACAATGCAATGTCTCATGTACAACTGTGCATTTCGTTTTTTTAATATTACGTTAAACAAGTATTTTATTAGCTCACGAAACTGCACATACATGTGATTATTATTGAAACACCTAGTACGATATTGTAGCTTTTCGCTGCTTATCCGGTATTCAAATACATGGGAAGATCACGATTGGTTTGCTAACCATCATTTATAAAAATACTTAATTATCGACATTTAATAAGAAATAGCACGTGTTCAACATGTGCAATCATTCTAAATGCGCTGATGGAAACTTCTAAATAAAAACGATCTCTCATTTGTCAAATACAAGTGCTAAATGTAGCTTTAGAATAATGAAACGTATTCTGTAACAATAAAATGGTTTGTTTTCGGAACTTTTGATCTGTTCATGGGGGAACACAATGACATTTAATCTATCGCCGCCATGTATTTGGGAGTATCAGAAATTGCGTTTATTAGCTTTTATTTGTTTAGCAGGGTAACATAATACGTAACATGCACACTTTTACGAACTCTGCCGCTATACAGTACAATGCAATATCCTGTTCCCCGCACATATTTGTGTCAATTCGCCATTAGCACGATCGGCAAGCATGCATAAATATGATACTAAGGCATGCAATTGAAAATGTTAATTGTCAACTAACAGTGTAAAAGCCTTTATCCTATTTCAGCAATTTTTGCCTTTGCTTCGATAAATGGAAACGTTGTAGCAATTCAATTCAATATATTGGCATGTGCATACATATCATCTGAGAACATTCAAAACACGCAAATATTTCGGTACCATTTAGCAGTTACAACAACAAACCTGAGGCTTCTTCCTATCTTCCTATTGCATGTACACTATATATATATATGTAGTAGAATGTCCTTGTGGTGCGTGGTGTCCTGTTGATGTTTTCTCGTCACATGGCTCTCGTTCCATTTTAGTTTGACTGACTGAGGCGGCAGACTTTCAGGACGGGATGCAGTGTTTTCAGTGCTTCATGTGTTTTTAATGTTTTCTGTGCTCGGCTAGTTAAGTTGAGTGCTGCCTTCCCTGTCTGACTTAATATAATCTTTTTGTGCATCTACATTATGTATATTATGAAGGTATGTTGTTGTTATTTGTTTGAATCACGTAAAATATTATCAACTAAAAGCGGACGGTAGAATGAGAGATGTGTTAATCTTATTTGATCAATCAGATACGTGCATAGTAACTAATAGTTATAGATTTACAAATTCTAATGTCAGACTTTACTGCTAAGTTTAATGTTATGGGTAGATATAACAAACTATCAAATTAAATCTGTTCTATCGCCAGCGGGAATCTAACTCAAATTGCCAAGTAGCCTATCCAGTGCACTGACCGCTGACTATTGTTATACATACTGCCTTAGTTATAACATGGTCATTTGAATAATGTTAACTTGTCTAAATATATCTCGTGCAAGATTTATAGTATTATTTAAAACATTATTGCATTGTAACTTGTACATGTATATGTCGTTCTGAATTTATTAACTTTACATGCTTCACAAACAAGGTACACTGCATTTAGACCACATTCACGGGCTAAAGGGTAGGTCATAGTAAAATGTATAGTGTATTTTGTATACTGCAACTTTATTTCGAAATTGCATAATTCTATTGGGTTTTTATTTTGGGTTGTCTTTGAGATGTGTGGCGATATTTGTGAACCATTGTTATCCGGTTGTATTCGACGAACTGAGGGGCTGTCAGGAGTAGACTGTCGCGTCTTTATAGGAGTTAAGTTTCATATTGTTCTTGTCCATTTTTATATTTATCATTGTGACTTGTTGTCTGTGATTATCATTTCCCTTCTTGTGCATTTCGTGCTTTGTTGTTTCAACTGAGTGCTGCATTCCCAAGTCTGAGTTGCCATTGTCTTACGACATAGGCTGCTTTGTAGAATACATGTGCTTCAATTTGCATCAACCTACAGACAATTTTCAGGAATTACATCTACTTAACACTAATATAACATATCTGATATGTTACAAAGCTATTACCGGTATCCAGGACTAAGCTACAATGATCGAACGTACAACACTGACAATACCTCTCTTGGGAATACAAGTCGAGAAACATTTCAGTAGCAACAAATCGTGTTGTGTTTGTGAAAAATGTTTGATACGGTGGAGGCACATTATATAATCTAGTGTAATATTCATAGTGTAATCTAGTGTAATAATCATAGTGTAATCTAGTGTAATATTCATAGTGTAATCTAGTGTAATAATCATGAAAAATATAAATGTAATCAAGGTTATCAATCAGGGTAAATGTAAGCACACCATTGTGAGTATAGTAAGCCACTTATTGTACTTCTATACGTAGTCCCTAATATATTTCATATGGTTCGATATAACCTCATATCATATACCATCAGGAATGATGTCTCAAAAGTGATTAATAGAGGTTAAAAGAACCTGTTTCACAGTCGACAAAAAATAAATTACGGAGGTATTATGAACTGAAATATAACATACATTGTACCGCTGTCAAGATAACACGTAGGATTCGTATTCGATTTAAAGATATACAACATCCATTTGAACATTTTGTAATTATAATTCTTGTGTCACATTATTACACGAGACATTGCAACATACTACAATTTAGTGATGCCTTTCGCGTATACTGTATTTCCAGTTGCATTTTCCTTAGAATAATTTAGTAACAGATATTTACAGATACGTATACGTTCCCAATAGTTTATGTTTGTGTTTAAACGCATTAACTGACAGGTGACAGAGATAATAGAAAGTCAGACAGGTAGGCAGCAGTCAACTTAAACACTCGAGTACAGAAAACACCATTTTCATATATCACATTGTAAAAGACATACTCCATGGACATCGATTATCGTCTGCGTGATATTGCTTATCAAATTCATGGTCTCGTCAAATCCTCAATGGACCATCGTTAACATCTTAACAGCTTTGAAAGATTTATGCAACCACGCGTGGTATCCAATTATTAGACGCGAGAAATCATTACCCAACTGGATTAACATTCTAGTTATGAATGTAATAGAAAATATTAACTTTTAAATTAGCAATTCAAATCATTAACAGGTTTAAGAGAACAAAGAGATATGATGCGCAGATTATGCGATGCTTGAATACATAACTTTGGAAACGAATATTTCAATCTTCCTGACGAATGGATATTTGTTATGGTAATTACTGAAGTGATAGAATGGTTCTTCTCGATAGGTATTCGGGAGTTCTATGGAGCTAGGAGTTATTTATGCGTATTTGCTGATTGTCCTCCAACAATTTCGTTACCGCGATTCGGATCCTTACTGGTTCGTTCAGGGGTTCATGTACTGCTGCGTAGTTATGGGTGTAGTTTTCTGTTGCGGGTTTTTTAGTTCCTTGTGCCCAAGCGTCCCCTGAGGTCAATTTAATGTAGTTGTTCATTACGTTATATCTCGACTTGTTCAGTTACGTCATTTTACTTATCTTCTATACTATTTATTTAAATAAACTAGGTCATCCGGCTGAAGTGTCCTCTGTGGTCTTATGGCCGAGTTGTTGCCCAAGCGTCCATTGAGGTCAATTTAATGTAGTTGTTCATTACGTCATATCTCGACGTGTTCAATTACGTCATTTTACTTATCTTCTATAATATTTATTTAATTAAACTAGGTAATCCGGCTGAAGTGTCCTATGTGGTCTTATGGCCGAGTTGTTCAATTAGTATATATAGACTTGTTCTGGCTGGGGCTTTAAGCTGAGACATTTTACGTATTGTAACTTGGTCATCCGGCTAGGACTTTCAGGTTTGTTGTTGCTGAAACCGGGCCTTTCAACGTTTTAATACCGTTGCTTGACTTTGTGGCTAAGGACAGCTGGAACTATGTAGCTCAGCAGTTTTACTGTCGTAACTAGGTCATTCAGTGTAGGCATTCCGCTTTTTATTTGCTGAAACTTTTCTATTAAGCTTTTTAACAGTCGGGAAAAGGGCTGATTAATTTTTTTGTTTGGCAGTGTGATGGGCACTCCTTCATTTTAGGATTTCTGACAGCTTAAACTAGGCATTATAGTCGTTTTGCTGTGAAAACTGGGTCATTCAGCTAGTAATAATGTTTTATAATTTTCGACAGCTTGGACTTGGGCAGATCTTTGCTTGTTTAGTTGAGATCTAGGTTACTAGGTCAAATCTTAGAAAAAGGTTGTTAACACATTAGAGGCCACTTTTATAAAACATTGTGAGAAGGTTTGTCTCTATAAAACCTAGGCAAAGCACTGTACTACTATTATATATCCGTATTTCAGCTAGGCCATTCAGCTCTTTAATCGCTGAAACTAGGTCATTCAGCTTTTTTGAGCCGGGACGTTGGCAGTTTATTTTCTCGTACAGTTATGAGTTGGTCATTGTGTCGTGTAATTGTGGTATTTGATGTTTTTTTATATTTTCGGTGCTCGGCTTGTTAAATGGAGTAATGCCTACCCTCTCCTATTTTCTATTATCTTTAATCTAATGGTGTGCAGCACATTTGTTGTCAGGGAAAATACGGAATTAACAAAACAAAACTCGAAGCTATTAGTGTAAGGCGTTGAGGTTTCATACGACTTAGAGACATGGATACACACTATCAGCTATTGGACTAGAACAAAACCAATCCCAAATTGTCACCAAGAAGAGGAGATGATGTTGGTTGATCTCTTGGTGTGGATAAATAACAGGGTAATACTTGACATGGTGTGTAATTATGGGTGAAGAGCTTTATTACGCTCACTCCAGGTCCTGGAAAGAGTTGGCAGCTTAAGCGGACAGTAGGGCATGCCTTATGACCCTATTCTGGCGAAGTAGCAAGTTGCAGATTCAAACGCCAAATCCTATCCGGTGTTTTGACACGAATGCACGAATGCCAGTCGGAAAACATCGTACAATGTTACATGTGACAGGTAGGTCAATTCCCCGTAGAATAGTTGATGGAGAATCAACAAAAACAATGGAAGAATGAAGGAAATAGTTGACTCTGATAACAACATGTTTTTTATTGTAACGCAACTAGCTAGTAGACGGTGTCAACATGTTTAGCACTATTTAAAATTAAAATATGCAGGACCACAGACGAAGATCGCCTTTGGGAAATTACGTCGATGTTTCTTTCTTGCAATAATTTCTCCATACCCACCGATTAATCAACTACACTCAGTCGCAAAAGAAAGTATACATTGTGCATAAATAGAATTATATCGCCGGGGGTTTACAGAAACAAACATAATGTTAATATTTACTAAATAGTATGTTTATCTGACATTTTAAGATCAAGCGACAACATGTCAATACAAACAATACTGCACAAACAGAGTCAAAGCTTTGGGACTTGAAAAATCAAATTCACACAAATGGTCATATACTTAACAAATATGTGTTCATGGATACATTTACCCCTAGCTCGGTCAATACGAACTTAATCTTGCTGAAACTTCCAACATATGTAGCTTGGATATGTGGCATTACAATTCAATCGAATTTGTTACATCTGATTGCAATGGTAACAAACAGAATAAAAATGATGACATCAACATGAGCCAATGTCACATATTTGTCACGGTGTGTTCATCGGGCGTTTGTCAATTTTTTAATGCAGCTAGATGCCCGATTTGATGATAAGGTTAGTTTTCAAGTGTATGTACTTATCACGGAGACATAAATATGGACAAAAAGGTGTACAACAAAGCCCAATTCATGTTTAGAACTTATCACCTCATAAAAATAACTTTTTTTCACATGGTTACTTCCCCTTGACCAAGCAAAATGACTAGTTTTTTTTAAGAAATCACAACCATCATGCTGTTCAGTGAAATATTGCATTATTTTGAGTGCTTTTGTTTAACTTGACGATATACCTAGTCCAATTTACCATACATAAACATAATTTGCACTACTGCGTAAATGTCTTGTACATTTTACGTCGGAGGCGGACAAATAAAATATTGAACATTTCTGTTAATTCGATTTTTCAGGTACCGACGCTGTTGACTTCATTTGTGGTATATTTCATTTATGGCATGTTGTTGTTTGGTATTAAAATGTCAGATAAACATTCAGTTCTGTTAATACAAAATTTCGTTTAGTTATGTCAACCCCAAAGGATACAATTTCAAAGTATGTACAATGTATACTTTCTTTTGCGACTAAGTGTATGTCAGAATTAAAACAGCTAGGGAAGTTGTATCACGTGTGCAATAAAATAATGTATATAAAGTCATAGATGCTTAGAACCCAGAATAACTGATTGTAATCTAATATGATTTCGGATACAGCATTCAACTGAAATAGCCGAGTACAGAACACAGAAATAACACAGACCACAATCACACGACACGCAGTTCCGCTATTAAAAAGCTGAATGAATCAGTATCACCTGTAAAAAGGCGGTAACGTCTTGTTTTAGCAGACGAAAACTCATGAAGCCGCATAAATAACGTTTGATATAATGGTAATAAACAGAAACAAAATAAGTAAATAAGTAATTGGATAAGGGACGAATATGGGCGCGAGAAAAAGAAAAAACATAGCAACTAAAAACTACAACCAAGTCCTAATTCCATTACTCTACCAGGGTGTCCCAAAAAAACGGGGACCTACCTAAAATCCTTGTAACTTATTTAATTTTTAATGAATTTGACTGTTCTTTTGTGAGAGTGTGTAAAAGTGATCTCTACTTATTAATTTATTTTGCATTTAAACAGAATGTGACGTCATCATTTTAGCTATGGTGCCAATTCCTGTGGGGTTTTTGCTGACTTACTTGGAAAATGACATAATTTGATAAGACATTGTTGTTGAGCGGTCATTTTGACAAAACAAGGTTTTAAATCCACAGAATTGAAGAAAATCTTGTGAAAAGCAAGAACATTGCAATGAAATAATGACAGCGGGGAAAACGTGGTTAGTTTACTAAATAAAAGAGAAACAGGCAACCTTCAAAATATTCATGAACAAACACCAAAGAAGCAAAATATAAATATCAATTTATTGTAATTGAGAACAAATCAACATGAAAGCTAAGTAAGAAGCAAGAGTAATCAGGTGAACTTTTATCCAAATTGTCAGTTCAAAGATATATATCAGAGTCATTTAGTATGTCAGAAATTATAAGAAAGCAGAAACCATTTATTACAACAAATCAGCAGCAAAAAGAAGATACATTCGCAAGAAAGTACTGACATTTGACCTCATACTTAAGGACAAGTGGCCTATATATAGCTCGGATATGAGCCTTAAAGTGAATTTGTTTGCTGTACATGATGGACATTAGTGCATGCAGATCCAATATCCTTGACTATGGGACACCCGAATTGTCATTTGGGTCAGCATGTAAATCTATCTCTATGAACAAGTTATAATCCTTGTTCACTGTATGCTAATACACCAAAACACGTGATTGAAAACAAGGGAGGTAACTCAGGTTATATGACTAATTAATCACAATCATGATGCTGGTATTTTGAACTGTGTTTATTCCTTAATGTTTTGACATATTGGCAATGTGTTATTGATAAAAGAGACAAAGTTAGGAATGTTTAACCTAGGTCCCCGTTTTTTGGGACACACTGTACACTTGCATAAATGAATATTAACTACCCAGATAGGGTGCGAATTGCGCGAACGAATCTGAAAGGGGGCGAATTGTAAATGCGAAAAAAATAACCAGCTTCGAAAGAATGTGGCCTCTTTGTGACAATGAGAATTCTGAGAATGTATGGTGTTTGATATTTAATTTTGAAAACAGTACTGTATACCGTATTGTGCTTACACTTATACACAGCACAATTTTTAGTAGTTTATATATAAATATGAAACTAAGGACAGAGTTAGCATCCAACAAAAACAAATAAAAACAGAGCATACACCAGGGACAAGAAGATATCCTCCGGACGACTACACACCACAAGGAAAACCCGAAAACAGACACAGTTTACATGCAATTTTGAAAGCTACGAAGCAACCTTATAAATGCTGGCAAACGACATTGCAGAAGGACACATACAAATGTATATCAATGAACACAGTTACACAATTATGGACAGTTGTCAAAAAGTGTTAGTAATTTTCTATTTCAACAGTAAAGGGGACCATTCATACATAAAGAAAAGTTGATTAAAGAAATTTAACACCCCTGTACGCATTTACACTTTGCTTATAGCAGAGTAAGCAGACATTCGAATATAATACTTAATGATTCCCAATTATAGAGAAATGCGAAATATTACAAAACTTGCCGATTTTTGGAAAATATTTACAAGTTTGTGAGTAATTAGGATTAGTATTTTATTTAGTTAAGATATATTTACAAGCATACCATTGGTCAATTAAGAATTGCAATTTCAATTGTAATGAGCTACGCTGTCAATTGATACCGTTGAATGCAATGTGTCATTATGGTATTGCTAGTAAATGCATCAATCTCCCAAAATATAAAAATAGAAATCTTAGCTCAACAAAACTTATGTTGGTTCAAATAAAAGTGTGTGTTGGTGACTGTTTCAATGGTGGCTTATATTAGTAACAATTGATTACTTATATGCAAACTGATATTTTATATTGGAAAAGTAACGTAAATAATTATTATTATATTGGATGTATTTTTTTTTTAGGTGGAGTGATTGTTTATTATCCTCGTCAATAGGTGTGCCTGGGTCGAGAGCATCCCAGTACACACGTTACAAATTCTGAATTAGTATAGACCCTTTCCTTAAGCCATTATAGTACGTACAGAGTTACCTCCCTTATCGGATGTGACGCAGACCGGGGGTAAAAACAAATAAACGATAATGCGAAAAGCAGGAGCGAACAGCTAGATATGATTTCACCGATATTGATAACTTTGCGTTAAATACGTTAAAATCGGGTTTTATAGTTGTGTTTTTAAATAAAAATGTTTATATTGTACAACAAATTTATGTTACTTGTATCATGTATGGAGGAAAACGTGTGAAATTTCACGTCTCAGTCAAGGCCGAGTTACTCCAGTTTTTGGTCCATGTATCAATTCACGGACGTAAAATTGTCAAATATTTATATTGTGTCAACTTCAACGTCAACACTTTAATTCCCTATATATTAGAGGATATTTAATACATTTATGTACAAACAGTATTAAACAATCAATCAATGATTAAAATTAAAGCAATACAATATATACAGTGCCGTCAGAGAATGTCTATGTGTGATCACAGTAAATGTTCAGACATTGCACTATGTAAGTGTAAGTGCATATAAAAAATTGTCTCTCAGTTTCTGAATCCAGGATTGGCTCGAGTGGAGCACCCAAAAGTTTTAGCACAAGGGAGTAACTATCCATTTCACGAATTAGGTGGGTGTCGAACTGGTTAAGTATCTGTTCTAATGAGGTTAGCATTTGAGTTCGAATGGTTTCCGTTGTCGAGCATTCACAAAGTACGTGAATAAGTTCCTCCTGAAATAATGCCTCACATTTATCACACGCGCTGTTGCGACATCCTAGTATTCCACAATTGTGTTTCGGTTAAGGCCGAACATGGATTCTGCCATGTCCGAGCGGGTAAGAATGGGGAGTCCTTGTATGCGTTTGACGGTAGAATGTTGGAAACGGGAGACCGCTGTGAGGTCTGAGAGGGTGGTGTTGTTCCACAGTTCTGAACCGTATGTTACTATTGGTATGATGATTTTGGAATACAAATTCGCAGAAATGAGTTAACACCTTGGGCGTGGATGCATTGAGCAGACATGGCAAATAAAGCGTTATTTGCCTTTTGTAGGCGTTGTTTATTCCTAGCTGTATCTTTTAAGTTGTGCTCTCATCATGTATACGTAATTGGGTGTTAATGTTAATGTGTAGTTTAAGAAGACCGTCTGATCTATTTGAAAATTTGCTACGGTAATATATAGAATACACACACGAATTATTGCTGGGCCAAGTTACAATATTATTATCACAGATAATGTACAAGTTACAAATTGCTTACAATAGATTGTGATAAACACAAAACAAATAAAATGCTGCCCCTCGTATTTGTATAATTAAAAGAAAAATATGTCCCCATGCAGTAACACCTCTATTTAGTAGTACTTTTATTTAGTTATACTAATGAAATGCACGTTTCATTCTTAAATATCTTGTTCACAGGGACATAGCTTATACAATGTACTACTGCATCGAAAATTAACTTCTGTATAGTCCGTTAGCGAATAGGCTGGACCCCCATAAACCTTAAATATCTTAAAAAGTACAATGCCAATTAGGATAAAAATTGGTATATCTTCATAAATCAACCTTACCAACTCTCATAAATTAAAACAGAATTTTTGGTCGACAGAAAGGTGTATTTTGGCTTTACTTCCAATGTAAAATTTGAAGTCTAAAACAGGGTAAATACGTATGGGTGATTGAAGTGACTGGAACAGCAAAGGTAATCCAATTGGTCCAATATAACTGTACAGTAAGTAACACACCAGTGACGATTGCAAATACAAAATGAGGCCCATACATCAAAGTGAATGTGTTTGATGTTTAAGCTAACCTCAAGACTCAACATTTTGTTTATACAAATGTTCATTACACTCAGAAGGTGGGCCTCAACTATATACACATTGATGACCAGTCAAATTTAGGTCAAAGTTATCCATATATGTCCCGTTACAGTTATTACAAATACAATAGCATTAGTCTAACTACCTGATCGTAATGACTTATTTTACTCCCTGTCCATTTGTTGATTAAAATACAAAATTTAATACATTAGACACAATGGGGAAAAAATTAATGAGTTCATAAAAAATTCTGAAATTTAAACACAGAGTTGGTAAAGGTAATTCAATGAATCATACCAAATTGCAATCAAATTGCATAACTACTTTATAACTACTATCCAACAAATACACGCAAAAACAGACTATTATAAATTCTCCTTCCTCCCTAGAACGATAATACACTGGAACTCCCTACCCCCTGACATCATTGACCTTCCCACACCCGAGTTCAGCACGGATGTTAGCCGTATTGAACATGCCTCTCCCTAAATAATACCTGCCCTGTTTTAACCTATTTTTAACCTTTCTTCTTTCTCACATCTTTATACTTTTATTTCTTATCCTTATTAACATTCTTTGTCAGTTTGACGCGTGTCAAGCCTAAGTCCCCAGCAGGGGTTTGGCTATCAGGAAGATAGAAGATAAAAGATATTTAAGGTTTATGGGGGTCCAGCCAAGTCGCTAACGGACTATACATGTATACATTTTGTTGTTTTTAATATCAGGATATTAAAACAAATATCACCAAATTTAATGTTTAATGTTATTTTTTATATTATGTGTATCTATAATTTAATTCAAATGGTGTACATTTACATTCCGAATAATGGGATAAAAATTACAAAAGGGGCAGAAAATATTTTGAAGATAAGATAATAAAGATCAAACACATAATAATACCTAGGCCAGTATTGTGTTGCACAATTACATAATGGTAGACAATAAACAACATAGATCCCCAATGCTAGGAGAAAATGTAGTGTATATTGGTCCCAGATCAAGATAAGCCACCAAGATCACAGTGGGGTACTAATCAGTAATAATGTTGTCACCATCTGTCATCGAATGTACACTATCTTTGATCAGTGTTTTACTCCAAATGATTGACATTGATGAAACATGTTAAAATCGAGGTTACTGTAAAGTTGCATATTACTCAGATCTAAAAATACATCATAAAAAGTATATGTTTATTTAAAAATAAACGTATTGAAAGTGCCAGTATGAGGTGTATTGCTCAACTAAAATGGTTCCAATATATCAAAGACCTAAATATTTAGGTCTTTGAATATATCATTTATTGCAAAGTGTTAGATGTTGATACCAATTTAAAGAAATTATAACTTCTCTAATTATATGAATTCTCATAAACGAAGACTTGTACAATCTGGTGTTATTCGTCCCAGGTACAATGTAGAATAGACTGGCATTTTTTTTACTTTTCACTCAGTATCATGAAATAATGCACACAATTCATTCTGAATTTATTACAAGCGTAAAATGGACGGACTTACCCAATACTATCTTAAATTATAGTACTTTTTAAGCTTAATACAAGATTAATTAATGTACTTCAATATACACGTAATAAGTAAGTATAAATTCACATTGGTAATTCCAGTAGAACGGCGCCCTGCGGATTTTAGTACAATATATGAAGAGTGAATGGCTCCGCATATTAAGTTTTACTTTTTGTATTTCTGGTTGGATATTCACGATTCCGATTTCATATTAAAGCTGACGATATGTAGTTATAAGTTAACAATTATTGAAATCCATAATTTCTTCTTGCTAGTTCAAACACGAGTCAAACGTGAATGGAAATTCATTTTTTTGCGCGGAATATTTAGGTTCGGGAAAAATGGCTTTCCTTTTAACTTTTGAACATTTTTTAACAGCGATTACATTGATGGAAAGCTTAGCTTGTCTAGTTTGTGAACTTATACAATAATAAAATTGATCAATCAAAACGTTAATTGGTGAGTATTGAATTCGGTTCGTTACTGTTACTATTTCTCGTCCGTGAAATTCCCGGTCAGAAAACATGACATCTTTAATTTTATTATTGATCATATATTATTATAGGTTTTTAAAATTGATGGAGTATAACGGGATTTACAGCGGTTTAAAGTTGGCGCGTTTTTTATTAACTCTACGCTAACGGTAGTCGGCTCCGATATTCGCTTCGAGCCCCCTATCTACGTCATCAAAGAAAGACAATTCAATACCGCCTTAATTGAAAGGGTGGCCTTAATTGAAAGGGTGTATATATTATATATAAATGTGTATTAGTAAAAATGTGTATTTTTGATACACTTTTTCAATATTATCGTTGTCATTTAATTATGTTATAGTTCTGTTAAGTTTTTTTTCTATATTTTAGCATCTATAGTACATGCATCACGACCGTTACCATTGACCCTATTTTTAAATTAGTAATGATAATATTATTATAAAATATTACGTATTATATACACCTATATGTATAAAAATATTTACATTGTATTATTTATTGAATTACAATAAGTAAATTGTTACCTTATATATCCAAAATACAAAGAAGTATCATGTAAAATATACATGAACTATGCGAGCATTATCACTATAACGTTTCCCTGTCTTGATACAATGAGGCTAGCTATCAGAGAATACAGAGCCATCGACTTCACATGCACTAATAGTATCGTCCATATGAGAAACAACCAATAACCAGGCACTGAAACACTCGTAGTGTCTTTTACGAACAACAGCTGGCGAGAGTTAGACATTTATTTGGTATGCCTATTAGGCTTGAACGATATTAAAATGCTTGCCCTTGTACAACTTCATTATTGTCTTTCAAACACCACAGAAACAAAGCAGCTGCTGTCAGAATAATCGTTTTCAGCGTTGATTAATTTTGAGATTGACATACATGTGCTGAAACGCTTGTGAATACAGTATGTATGTGGTTAATAAACCAGCAATCCTGATTACGCTGATACAAAATATAACTGGAATTAGCAAGGTGCTGGCTTAATTTACATTGAATTAAATTAAGTTGAATTTGATTGAATGTCTTTATTTGTACGAAATGTATAGTAGATACATACACGATCGAGAAGAGTGTTCGTACATCCCGTAGTTTCTGTTTTATCACAGAGTTTGTTCTCAAACGAGCGGACATTAATTAACAATAAATACTCAACAAAAATATAATAGAAATTTGAACAAGGAAGGTATTTGAATCTTACCTAGCCGTGCACGGATACTACATGAATAGTTCAGTAATGAATCGGTGTAGTAAGATATGCGCGATGTTTTGGTTATATCGGCGCCCGAATAGAGTTATAACATTACTTTCTGATCCAATAAGAACGGATATGTAGAGTTTGGACATGCTGATATGAGTCAAACGAATATGCACATAATCTATCCTATTTTGTTTCTGCGTAGTTGATGAAGATTGAATTTGACAAACCTAAGGAGGTACGGGCGCATTTTAATAATTATCGCATTTTTCTCCGAAACAAATTGATGTGGTAGCAAATTAAATCTTCTAAAACGGTTTTCAACTGATAAAAATGATAAATGTCACAGATCTCGTGTTTGATAAACAGTTTTCGATGGCCTATCAGTGTCAAGTGTTTACTTTATCCCTTATTTGCATAAAGGGCACCAGCATGTCAATTATATTTTGTTTCATTACGTTAATTCTTAAGCATACGAATATAGTTCTACAATGATCTTACATAATGGAACAAACAACTTTCCCGTTTTCTGTATTCAGTAGCTTGTGTATGTTAAATAGAAGCCCATCCTCATGCACAGATATTGAGGAAAATATTATTTTCAGACGAATATCAACATATATCTAACAATAGGAAACAATAAGAAGGGGAGTGGAGTGGAGTGTCATACAGAACATTCATTTAGTAAATAATATGAGTAGGTTCACTAACCATGTACTATGGCCTAAGGAAATAGTTAAAGCTTAAGTATTTTCAATCTAAGATTTTGTCACGCTGATGATTAGACTTGACCTTCTAGTACCAAACAATGCACGTTTTGGTATTCCCGTCTCCTTGAATACGAGCTAGCAGATTCTAAAATCACCTTATTCACCGTATTTATCGAGTTTTAGTGCATATCAGATTACCGTTGCTGCTGAACTATTACGAGACAGAACTAGTACGACAATGCATTTGTATGGAAGGCCGGTGCGCCATGGTAAATGCGGAATGCCAATTGCTTAATGCCAATTGTGAAATGCCAAATGTCGTTCTTGAAGCACTTTTAGTTAAAATGAGATGCACAGCAGTGCTGTATAGGAATGGCTATACTATTAATATTATTATATTTATTTAATATAAGTATCTGGTTTACTTAATATATACATTGCGTTTGTTGAATTATTTACAAAGTTTACTTTTTGATGAATTATACTTCGTGTGTATACATGTTTATCTTAAAATAAATAAAGGAATCGAGACTTATGGCATAATATGCTAATTCCAAACCATGTAGGTTGTCATTTATTGTAAGGGTCAGTATAAAGGCGTGCTTGAAGTATCATTTCATGGGGATATATACGGATGGTACGTTCTCTGGTCGGGGGGGGGGGGGGGCTATGCGCTGCCGCCGTTTCTGTAGGGTTTTGACTTTCGGGACGGGATGCCGTGTTTTCAGTGCTTTGTGTGTTTTTATTGTTTTCTGTGCTCGGCTGGTTAAGTTGAGTGCTGCCTTCCCTGTCTGACTTAATATAATCCCTTTGACATGACTGTACATTACAGTATTTGTTAAGTGAGCTTCGACAATTTGGCATTTAGCAATTAACATTTAGCATTTGGCATTTGGCATTTAGCAATTGGCATTTCGCAATTCAAATTTCGCATTTAGCATGGCGCGCCTGCCTTCCATAATTTTTTAAACGCTTTAAACCGTCACTTGCAAGTACTACAGTGTATATTTAGTTACGAATTATATATTTTTACAGACTCATTATGATGATTTCTTGTTTGGTTGGGTGAAGTTAAACTTAGATAGAGTATCCGACATTGGGATTTAGTTATTGGCATTCCGCATTTAGCAATTGACATTTCGCATTTAGCATGGCGCACCGGCCTTCCATACATTTGTTTAAAAAACAAAAGTGTATTTACATTTATAGAAGGAAGTAAAGAAGATAATTATGCGCATAAACTGATAATTTCAGCAGAAATTATAGCACGAAGGTCGGTTGTCGGTATCGTATTCTTGATTGATGGGAAATGTCTAATACGTATGTTTTAGCCAATGTGCTTAAAGGGACTAACTCACATATTTGTCACAGCATGAAAAAACGGATTTAAGTGCAAATAATATTTTATTATATTTACTTTTATTTGGAATTTCACAAAAACGTCAAATTTAAGTCGATTTATTTTCCGTATATTAACTAAATTTAATTTGTAAATTTAATCGCAAATAATTACTATATTATCTTTCCGTTTATTTGGAATTTCACATAATGTCCATATTTAAGTCGAGTTATTTTCCGTATATTAAATACATTTTATTTATTTATTTATATAATCACAAATAATACTAGTACAGGTATCCAACTAGATTCGCGTTTAGTTTACATGTAGATCCCCAAATTTTATTTCACAAATTTTAAAATTAGAAGAATTTCCATAATTGTTTTATTACCTCCCTTGATTAAAATTATGAGTACAATTTGTATATATCTTTTCCTTGCCGTTAAATATACATTAAATACAAATTATACCGTTAAGTAGTTTCATAGTGAACTAGTGTATGTGTAACATCTTTAAATTCTCCTTCATAATTATTTGCTCATGAACATTGAAATAAAAAGCAGTACATATAGCTAAAATAAAAACATATTGTCATACTTTATAAATCGCACAAAGAATTATTTTTATTGCTTACTGCTCTACTACTTCTGAGCGGTTTGTTGTCTTAATTGTACAATATGTGCAGCATAAATTTCATTAACAACAAAAAAAGATATTTAATCACCTTTAAATGCAACTTAAATTTCAAATTTAAGTTAAACTTTAATCGCATTTAAGTTTGCGTTTATATTGCATACAGGTGCATTTAATCCCATTTATATTCTATATTTAATCACTTTTAAATGCAACTTAAATGTGACTTAAACTTGTAGGAATAATTCGACTTAAATGTAGTATTAAACTTAACTTCAATATGGAATTTAATAGCTACTTTTTTTCTGATTAAATGTATTTAAATTCCGAATATAATTAAATTTAAGTTAAGTTTAATAGTAAATTAAACGTAATTTTCATGCTGTGGGTGTATTGCAAAAATAAATTGTCAAATATTCGCGTAATTTTGGTATAGTTGCCTGTATATCCCATAAACAACCACACTGACATCTAAAATAACTTGAGAATCTTCGGCATTTTGTAGTCATTTCGTATTTTTACATCAAAAGTCTATAGGGTATTAATACCCTATAGAATTAACACTACTATTACTTAAATTACCTGAAATGTGTTCGCATTAGATGAAAATGAATTGAAAAACGAACCAAATAACACACTGATGTTTACGCTGTAGTTTGTTGATGTAACATGTGAATTACATAATTCACAAAGCATGTTGGAAGCAAGCTTAGCACTTCTTTTCAAGAAAAAAATATTCAGTGGGCGATATCGAGAGTGGTTAAATTGCTTAGTTACAACAAATATTTCATAAAGCAATCGTCAGTGGCTTTCTTTTACATCAATACTTGGTTAGGTTGAAAAATCACGATATACAAATTTTTTAGCCAAATCTGTGAGGCAGCACCTTTAACATAATATACATTTGGTGTTATTTTTATTTAAACAGCACCACTAGTTTTCTATAAAGAAAATTATCTAAAACGTTCAACAAAGATTTTGCTTACACAGGAAATATTTCTGCGTACGTTTTTCACTGGAAAAGCGTACGCTTTGCGTACGCCATTTGGCGTACGAACGGCGTAAATTAAGGTCCACGTACGCCTGGCGTAAGCCATTTGGCGTACGAAAAGCGTAAGCCATTTTGCGTACGAAAAGCGTCCAAGGTATACGCTTTTAGTATGCTAAATGTACATTAATGATGATAGGTAAAATATTCTTGGCTACATGACTGTGATCACTGTGTGTTTGAAGTGTGTGAGCCACTTCTCACTAGGTATATGAACTAGGAAAATACTTTCACACACATTTAACAATAGCAGAATAAGTTCTTAACAAATACAAAAGATAGAATTATGCAATAAGTCCAGTTAAATACAATGACGGAAAAAGTCTTAAGCGACAACAATATTAAACAAAAGGAAAGGGTGGGGAAGGTGAGCCGCAGCAAGCACTGTTCAGTAGAATAAAATAAATAATTAAAATATCTCAAATGGTTCTATTATACTCGGGTTATATACGTGAAGAAGGCTTGTATTGGTTAGCCATTGTAAAATGTATGTAATAACTTGGATAAGTAAACGAAGTTTCAAGTGCTAGTTGCAAAGATCTGAGCTGGGCTGACAATGCTTGCGACAGTGCGCCTTATATAGTCTGCGCAATGCTGGCGCTTATGCTGGGCTGGATGCCAGCTAATGGTGGTTATAGGACTAAGCATAGTATTTGGTAAAATAGCGCTAAACAAAAGCACAGTTAAACAATACAAGTAGATTAACACAAAGTTACTATAAAATACGCTTTATAGATCAATCAACTTATAGTTAGGTAGACTACGTGCATATAATACATTCAAATGTTGTGCCAGCAATGCCCCAGCATTTTGGCGGACCGGTTTACAAAATAGTGTGTGCTACCTCGACACACAGAATAAACAAAATGTAAGATTCAGAGGTGGCAACCTAGTTATCATCAATAATACATACATGCAAAGATAAACTCAACATGATAAACACATTTTGAACATTTCAATAATAAATTTAATATCAACCATATTACTACGCTATGGTTACAGTAGGTTCTTCCATAGTCGGATAACTCGATATCATTAAAACAAATGAAAAGCTTTGCCGAGCTATATTAACAGGTTAGATGGTGATATTTACTGAAGTTCAGTGAACTATACATACATAAATAACAGCTGTACATGACATGTTTAATGATAATTACGTCGATATAACCGCTATGTGATGCAAGTCACAACTGACAGGTGACACTTGCATGATTCCGGATACGTACGTGGCCCAATGCTGCCCAATACTTCTGATATATGATGGGAAATTGTACCTGAAGTAAAGTTTCTAGGTTAAAAGGGGCAATAACTTTATCAGAACTACTAATAGAGTTATCTCATCTTGTCTACAGAATGAAATCTTTAGTGACCCATCGCTGTGACCAAGTGTATTAAGTAACAAGTCAATATCTCTTGAAGATACTGAGAAATTATAATTTGACAGGGGAAAATAAACCTAATCTTGTTAAAATACAATGGGTCATCACCTTAAACAAGTACCTTAAGGTTTATCCTCAAATTTATTGAGATATGTAATATTTACAACAAGCATAACCAAAGTTCTTACAAGTAAATAACTCTGGATAAACGCATCGAATGGTTATCTTAATTTTGTAATGGATGCCCTGTTATGAGAAATAGGCAGCAACGAAAAACAAATGCCTTTGTAGAAGACGATGTCACGAAAATGGCTTTAAAAGTAAAGGTAACTGAAGGGTTTTTGACACAAACACACATGTATCCCACAAGGGGTCATAACTCGGGAAAGATATCTGACCTTAAATTCCTGACAGTATCACATGCACAACTCCATTGAAACTTGGGCCATTGTTTCCCAAAGTAGTACACGCACAGACGTAGTTGTGATATTAAAGCAGACAGACGTCCAGCATAAAATCAATATGTCTGCCCAAGTATGTAAGCCAAGCCAATCCATGCTTTGATTGGCCCATGAAGTCAGGATAGTACTAACGTTGTCAAAACAGCACGTTATTGTCCTGCTAAATTTTCAGCTTATTTTCTCCCTAAAGTTTGGTTGAACCAATGCAGCGTACATCAGCATTTTTACACAATATTTGAGTTGTGGTTAATAGAATTTTACATTTATGCCCATTACATACACATTTTATAACCTGAACAGAAACAATGTATGTATGGCACTTGACAAAGCCTTAATATCCAGAACAAAACATTCAATACTTTATGTATTCATTATACAACATTCAGTATAGCCATTTATCACACAGCGGTACATTTTTATACACTGCCCAAACAACATGAGCAATAAAAGTTTCCAACATCATATATTCAAGCATCGCATAATCTGTGTATCACATCTTTGGGACAATGCAATGGGCCGCTTTATTCTCAAAACGCTATCAATTACCATACATTTGATAAGCGATATTATTTAGACAATTATAGTCGACGTTGAGTATGTATTTTTCTCTTGATACGTCAGATGGAACGAAATCTACATTTTATCGTTGCAGTACGGGTTAGTGTGACATTTTGTCGCTTCAATTTTTTTTTAACTATTTTAGGTCCATGCAACATATAAACACTACATATATCATAATGAACACAATAACCATGCACAGGCTACGAGATATTTTATTTTGGACTGTGAAAGAAATTCTCTTATATCAGACACGTTGGACACCTCATTACTGACAGTATCAATCGCCAAGAGTGTATGACGTTATGTAGGACCATACACATTCTAGTACGAACGAAGTAAACTCATGTATCTGTATGATGAACATTATCACTTTATTGGATTATGGAGATTTTTAAGTGAAAATAAAAAATAAAATAACAGTTAAATTACCACTTTGTCATTTTCACTGTTTTAGAAGCTGGTTCCAGTATCATGCAGAAAAAGAAACGTAACGTCAGCGGCGCCGGGCTTTAAAACTGCATGTATCATCATGATGTCATCATTTTCACGTCGTGACGTTCCAATTTCGACGTGATTTCTCCAATTAAACCAATTACGGCACATTTTAAAGAGAAATTGAGTCACATGATAAACAGACAATTGGTTGAATGTTGGTGTAAGATCAATTTTATTTCATTCGTGATCACAGAAAATTAAATTTTCACTCGTGGAAAATATTGATTTTCTGTGAGCACTCAATCTTACACCACGATCAACAAATATCCTCGATATAAATGCATAATTATTGTGTTCAAATACACTACAAATACACTATGATTATTGGTGAAAAATACATTATGTGCCTTCACCGTATCTTACTTTGCTCACACATTCAACGCTATTCTCGTATATGTAATACCAGTGTTAATTGTAGCAGCCTTATATCCTGAACACCGGTAATAGCTTTGTAAGATATCAGACTAGCTGTAATGGTATTAAGTGGACGCAACACTTCCTGCTGATCTGTCTGTAGGTTATTACCATGTGAAGTTCATGCATTCCCAATAGACGTCTATTTCGAAAAGACAAATTCAGCGCTCATACGAACCTGCAGATGACAACAGGCATAAAAAGTGAAATACAAAAATGATAATCACAGACAACAAGCACTTGTTACAATAAAAGACATAACAAGTGACACAAAAATGAAAATTAACAGCAACAAAACGCAACTCCCTATTCTTAATTTTTGTATATCGTCGGTCTCATAGGCATACGGCGTATTTTTTTACTACATGTTTTCAAAATATCTTTTTTTTCTCGCAATGCCCATTTCAAACATTCCCGTGACTTTTGCCGATATAGTGCGGTATCTGCTAGAAGAAAGAGTTTCGATCAAGCGAGAAAACGTCGAAACATCATTTAATATTTTTGGTGAATAAATTTCTCAGTAGAAAAAGACGTATCTGCATCTTCCTAGCACAAAACTGCTGACAGTAACTTTTTTGCTACTTTTTCCAGTTTTTCAATTTTGTTTTTTGAAAATGCCAAAAAATTGGACAGAAGTAGGTAAGTGGTTAGACAAACTAGTATACATGTATACAGTCCCAAACACCATATTAGTGAAAATACAATATCGTTTATGACAAATATGTTGAAGATAAAACATTTCAAAGTAATTATTTTGATATTATGCTATTGTCGCAATTATTTAGGAAATAAAATGAATCTGTATCATCTATTGTGGTTTGTGATGTTTGAAATACAGTTTTAATTATAATTCATGACAGGACGTTTTATTAACGTGCTTCTAAACCTGATATTAGTGATTTCAATGCAATTACAATTTTTTTCTCGTGGCAAAATATACATTTTAATTTGTTTTGCAGACATGTCACTTTGCTTTTTGCGTCTCCCGAAATATAGTGATTTTGTAATTACAGCGTTTGCTCGTGAAGCTGACGATATGTTTAAAAAGTAGATAATTCATTTAAAAAAGGTTTACGATAAGTATGAACAATGTTGCAGAGCACCTCGGAATTTTTGTTTATTATTGACTATTATAACGATTCTTATAAAATGAAGGAATTTAGCAAGACATCATGTCGATGTTATTTCAAACAACTGTGAAGAGCCTGCGCGATCAGATCTAAATGTAAGATTTGAAAAGCGGCTTTGATACATATAGCAGTGAAACTGTGATTGTACAGAGCAAAGTGTTTTTCTGAATTTATATTAAAACTGGTATGACGTCTACAGATACATGCAAAGTCATGGAAAGTGTGTAGAATGTGTCCAGAAGTATTGTGTTTGTTTAGTGAAATGTTCCAAAGACAATTGATATGATATATGACATTATGCGCAAAGAGGGTGACCTAAATATGTCAGGTAGTCAAGGGAACAGAGATCCTGATTTCTTCCGACTGTCAAATATAGGTGGTAGACAGTACCAGTGCCACATGACTAGGTCATGGAACTGTGCATTTAATAACAGACAATGTTTGATTGTGTATATATGTCATGATTATAATTATTTTAACATGTATTACTAACTAGTTATGCAAGGCAGTAGTATTACATTAGACATATTTTTACTAACATCGTCATCATGTTCGATGAAATTTGCATTTCCTTGTCTAAATTTGTTAGCCAACAAATCCACAGAAACACTTATAATCTGTTCCGACTGAACAGACAATATTGTTTATTCTTTAATGATTATAACTTACTCGTAGCTTATGTAACATTTTGACATTTGTAATTGGAAATAATCTATTTGTATAGGATGACATTGTGAATGATAAACTACATGGTATACATGCTTCCGTGTAGGAAAAAAGTTAGGTTATCAATTTCGAGGGCTGCTCCCAGCAATACAGCCGTTCAGCCACCCTTTGACGTCCTTGAGGAGACTATTTTTGCGGCATGATCAGACACAGCCCTCATAGGTACCAATTTACACCTTCGTCGAGTGGAGCATGTGGATTATTCTTGCTCAGTCTAATTAAGCAGTGGTCCAGACGGGGGTTGAACCCGGGACCTCTCAATCCGAAAGCGCGCACCCTACCTCTAGGCCACCACTCCCCACGTTAGGAGAAAACCAATGACAAATAACGTACACAACATTCATCATGTAATGTGATAGTTTTTTTAAAGTACCATGTGGTTTTTCCCCAACATATCAGATTTCCTGCACATCTGAGACATTTAAACTGTTTGTGTGTTTTCGTTAGATTCGTTCCTTTATTAGTTTTATATAAACAACTTAGGAGGAAACATATCATAATCTATAGTATACATGTATATTGACGATAGCATGGCACTGTTTCCGTCATAGAATAGCGTGTGTGGTTACTTACTTAATATTGTTGTTATTATGATATAATGTAAAGTATTAGCTGCCAGCTGCCCGAAATGCTGTGAAATAAATTGATGTTTGATGGAACAGAAATCAAAGTTATCAATCGTATAGCGTGAACTATATGGACACAGTAAGTAAGTAAGTAACGACTTTATTTTTATCACATAACCCGCGGTCCAGCAGTGCCGTAAAGCCGTGCCGTAAATATCGTTCGGCACCCCCAGACCGTGCAATAAATATTTAAAGTAGTCTACCGCGACGCAAGCCAATCCATGCCTTGATCGGCACATGGCGTCAGGACAATAACAACGTCGCCATGACAGATTCTTAAGCACAGCCTAAATGTAAATATAAATAAGTTTATTTCAAAGACTTTATAGGCCAGAGGCCTAGCAGATACATGACTATGTGCATTACTATAAAACGGACAATTATATCAAACACGGCAACATCAAGTATAAAAGTTCATACACACATATAACGACAACAAACCAAAATTTTTTATTCGCTGAGGATGCTAGCTTTTTACTAAACGGATATCAAAAATCATTTGAAACTCTAACAAAAACCCTTGATATTTTTGGGAACACCTCGGGACTTAAACTTAACAAAAGCAAATGTTCAGTTATGCGCATCGGTAACATGAAAAACACAGACACAGCCTAAGATAACGAATTCAAATGGACTTCATCAAATACCACAACTTTAGGAATTATTTTTAGCAACCATTCACTACAATGTATGACTCAAATTTAGCAAAAAAGACAACAGAATGCAAAACGTTTTAAAACAATGTAAAAATGGAATTTAACACTTATAGGAAAAATAACGGTTTTAAAAACCTTTGCCCTTCCAAAATTAATTTATCCTTTAATTGTTCTTCTAAATCCACCGTCAGATTTTGTAAAATCAATTAAAGATACATTCTTTAAATAATTGTTGGAATTCCATACCTGACAAAATAGCACTTCAATTAATAATTCAAGTATACAAAGGCAAATGCAAAGTCTAAAGATGATTGACAGTGAATGTTTCTTAGACTCACTAAATATAAGTTAAAGAATAAGTGATTCAATTGCTGATTCGAGTTCTCAGTATAGGAATGCATTAGAAAAATATAGAGGACTATAATTATTTAAATTATTATTATTATACTATATTTATATAGCCCTTTTTCCATGCATATACATGTTCAAAAGTGCTGTACAATCAATAGACATGGTTAAAACAATATACATAAATCATACAACTATGGACAAATCACAATTCAAGACATTGTTGATGACTTATTTCAGGTGCGCAGTGCGCCGGGTCCATCGTATGGCCACTACCGGATATATTATGCATGAAAGTTAGTCCAATAAGTCAACATATCACTGAATACCAACAATCCGTCTTTTACAACAAGATTATGCACCACATATATAATGTAAGACACCGTTTACTTATGTACTAGTGTTTGAAGAACAGCGTCACATACCAGTGCAACGAGAACCGTTTCCAAAGATATAGATGTACTACCTTTTAGAAGACAACTAAGAAGTCAAACTAATTATTATCCAGTATAAGCTTTTGTAAAGCTTATCTGGGACAATGGGTAAATTTTTCCTCTTTAATCGGCTTTCTGGCGTACGTTTATACAATATATCAAATATTTATGATTAGAATAATAATTCAGTTGGCTGCTCAATTTTCCTGGTCAAATAATTAGATACCACACGTGTACACAAGTCTTTTAATGTGGTTAGATGTTCACGGGCACATGATGTCTCTATGAGGATTTGATCAGCTACATCACTGAGACGAACTGGTATTATAATAATCACATCACAGTTTTGTGTTCACATTTACTATGATTATTACACTACAGGGTGTCCCAAAAAAATGGGGACCAAGGTTAAACATTAGTAACTTTTTGTCTTTTATCAATAACACATTGCCAATATGACAAAACATTAAGGGATAAACACACTGTCAGTTCAGAATACCAGCATCATAAGTTTGATTATTTAGTTCAATGAGTTACCTCCCTTGTTTTCAATCACGTGTTTCGGTATATTAGCATACAGTGAACAAGTATTTCAACGTGTTCATCGAGATAGATTTACATGCTGTCCCCGAATGACAACTCAGGTGTCCCATAGTCAAGGAGTTATATATATGGATCTGCATACACTAATGTTCATCATGTACAGCAAACAAATTCACTTTAGGGCTCACATCGAGCTATATCTGGCCATTTGCATTAGGTCTAATGTCAGTACTTTCTTGCGAATGTATCCTCTTTTTGCTGTTGATTTGTTGTAATAAGTGGTTTCTGGCTTCTTATAATTGTTGACACTATATCACTCTGATATATATCTACGAACGTTAATTTGGATAAAAGTTCAACTCTTGTTTCCTACTAAGCTTTCTTGTTGATTGTTCTCAATCATGATAAATTAATATTTATAGTTTGCTTCGTTGGTGATTGTTAATGAATATTTTGAACGTTGCCTGCTTCCCTTCTATTTAGTAAACTAACCACAACGATACACAGCTTCGACAGCCTGTCAACAACGATACACAGCTTCGACAGCCTGTCAACAACAATGCACAGCTTCGACAGCATGTCGTCGTAGTTAGTTAAACATAACCGGTGTAAGAATTATCAAACAACAACAAACAAGGACGACCATACTTTACTAGGACAACCCGAAAAACACACCGAACAAATATAGCACATATGAACTATTAGTATATAGTTTTTCAGCAGAAATTATGTTATCATTTTGTCATGAATATGCATGTACTGCTTTCTAAGGACCACTTTATCGGATTGCCTAACTTCATCACACAGTTTCCACATTCTATAAAACAGGTTAAGTTATATTAGTCTCTGCCAATGATTTAAAACGACATGCGCATGTGTAGTTCAACATTTAAAATATGGTTTCTATGAAAACCTAAAAGTCGTGCATGAAATAACGAAGCTGTATTAATGCGATATTCCAATTTGTAATAATGAAAACCACTGACCACACGTTTCATTATGTTACTGATCGAAACATGTGATTTCTCGATATTTCATTTACTGTCTTAATACTGATACTAGATATTGTACCATTTTGGCTCACATAGGGTCGAATAATGTGGAATAAATGCCGGGTCTCGTAATAATGGTTCTATTTGTAAAGGAAATAAATCAAAACGGCAGCTGATTGTTACAATACAATCATGTTTCAAATATTATATTAAGGTAAGTAAAACGATAGTACCCATGTTTATAAGAGATATTCGTAGACAAGTAAACACGATTTAGATGACAATGCAATCATACAGGCAGACTAAAAAGGGCAACGCATATGACACAATTAAGCACATTTGTTATTTCTGTTATTCTATAAATTGTGCATTGTACCGGGATGGTGTGTGTTATAACTGATAAGATATTGTTTCTGCCTACAAAGTTTGTCTGTCTGTCAATGCACCTCTGTCTATATTCAGTCTCCATTAACAGTTATCGATTTATTCGTACGCTTCTCATCCAAAACCATTAGCACATAATAAAGCTGTCAGGTTTCATATAATTTATGCCCTTTTCTCGAGGTTCAAAAAGTGTGCATTATGGGCCGGAAGTTATACAGATGTATGTGCGGAGAGAGTGTTCTCTCAGTTTTCTTCCTTTCAGTACAAATGATTGAATTGATAATATGCGTTACACGACACCATTATACATCGAGTTCAACTGCCAGTGTGCAAGTAATCCACATACATGAACCAATATGTCGCTGGAGGAAAATGCGATCAGTTTTAGTATCATCACAGTGTGTAACGTTGTTTATTGTAACCATATACGACGGTCAATTGACCCAACCAGAGTTTCTTGAATTAACCAACAGCATGTACTGAATAATATAAATAATAAATAATATTGATAATAATGAAGTCTTTGTTTTACGAGTAAACTTATTTGACAAAGTACATGTGACACTTCAATAAGATCCTCAACTATGCATGACGTCCCACAATAGCATTTGAGATGTTTGTATGAAGAGAATCAGGCAATGTAATGGACGAACATAACTTGTCCCACCATTGACTGAGATCAGCTAATACATGTTGGTTCTTTGCAATTCTCTAGCTGATCTGGAAGCAACACATTGTCGGGATATGGACCATCGCAGATTAATTGGGTTAGACTGTTTGGAAGTGCATGGGTTCTATCATGGTATGTTTATTGTTACTGGATTTGAACTATTCCTTCAAACCATAAACTGATCATTATTACGGTAGTTCATGTTTTGGCAATTGAAATAGCTAGAACATGTTGTTCACTTGAGTATGCGACAGAAGGTCTACCGGCTAAACGGCGATAAGACTATTACTATGGCAACCGTAAAAAATGTTATTTGTGGAAAGAAATCGGTAATATAAAATTCGGAATATTCAATTTAACGTTTGATTTATTATTAACTTTAGTTTCATTTTAATTTCATCATAAAAATAGTTTGATATTGTGATTATCCTACTTGGTATTTGTATTAATTGAAAAAAACAGATATTTCCTAGAAAATACCCGTAGTGAATTTTTAAAAATAATGGAAATCACCGTAGTAATATCTCCAACAGGTATATTAGTCCGGAGGCTGGCAGAGAAATACAAGATGAATGTCGTTTGAACGTTTGAAATCATCTCACTGCAATGTATACCACTCCAAAACTATTAGGGGCGGGCCGATGAATCGAAATATCGATGCATTGCGATTCCGAGTTTCCCGATAGTATGGATCGATAGTAAAATTATCGATCCAATAACTATCGATAGTTACGATAGTTTCTTTTTTTGTAGATAAAGTTTATTATCTATTTAAAACAACTTCCGTTCTCGTTAAAAATAATTTTAAATAATCCCACGCATCAAGACTGCCACAATGGACCAATATCGCAATCGTTCAAATTATAACCAGTTAAATTTTATTAACCTCTTTTTGTCCAATTCATTTTAAATCATTTTCACAAATAGTAAATTAATACATGTATGTTGTACAACAAAGGGTTATCTTACACAGTGCAAGTTTGCATTTTAATGTTAATCTCTGGTTTTCAAATCTTGGCAATAACTATTGCAATAGTATCGCAATAGTTTCCAGCAATACAATAGTATCGCAATAGTACTTTCAGCAATATCAATAGTATTGCAATAGTCAAAAATGGACTCAATAGCCACCCCTAGAAATTATACTTTTGTAAGAGTAATGTAACAGCTTATTGGATTATTATTTCAATGGAAATTGATTAGGGTGTTCCGTGCTCTGCTGTTACTATTGAAGCTTGCCTTCTCTATCATATCTGTTGTTGTCTGTGTGTGATATGGCATACATTCTACCTACTGTGCTAGTTCACTAACACTCCATGATCGTACCTGTATTGCACATATTTACATTGACATAGCGTAGCTGTATTTCACATTTTATCGAGATTCTTTTAGTTGCTTATGAGGCAATCGCTGTAATTTCTCATTCTCTCACAATTTTTAGGTTCTATCTGGCATACTATGCATTCGGTACAGTGTAATGGGAGTAATATTTTTATGATACTGCATACTGTAATATAAGTAATAAAATGATTCTAAAGGGACAGGGAAAGCAGCAACATACTTAACTCAACCGTTTTACTGTTGGAATTAGGTCATTCAACTTCGGCATTCAGCTTTTTGATTGCTGAAACTAGTCCATTCGGCTTTTCGACAGCTTGGATTTGGGCGGATCATTTACTTGTTCAGTTGGGCATTATGCCTTGTATGTGTTTTGTTATGTTTTATGTGCTCGGAAGGTTAAGTTGAATGCTGAGTTCCCTGTCTGACTTATTATTATTGTTTTATAAACAGCCGAACACAGAAAACATACAAACAACAATTCATGATGCCAAACACACAACTGAACAAGAAAAGGAACTTAACAGCTGAAGGTCCAAGTGTTAGCTGCATAAACTTGAATGTTTACTCTTATCGGAACGATGACAGAAATTGGCGAAACAGGATTTGTGTGTCAATTTTCATTTTCAATTGTCTAAGTGCCATTTTTGTGCAAATAGCGAATTCATCAGGAAATCAGTGGGAAAAGAGATTCGATGGTGTAAATTGCGCATGTTTCGGATTATGCTACACTACTAAACAAGTAAACTATATAATAAACCCATTTTCTGCAACAATAATTTAAATAACTAGCATTTTGTTCACCTCAGAAACAGATCCACATTTTAGAGAACATTAAGCTATATTCAGTACTTGATTTGTGTTTGACAATAAATGTGAGATTGTTTATATCAGCGCAGTTAGAATGTGTCCACATTTTTAAACATGTGCTATTTTGCTCAGAGTCATATGAACTGGTTAAGTTGAGTGATGCCTTCCCTGTCTGACTTAATATAATCTTTTATCATATAAATGTCAACGATTTATAAACATTTCTGATGAGTGTTACATGTAGGGAAGCAAACGTTACTTGCCCCAAACGTATAAAACAATTAAAAGCATTATCTAATTTGAGATTCCTGTGAATAATGACAGTTACATTAGGAAGATGTCAGGATATTACATGAGGTACAGAGGAACGTCATTATTCATCATTGTTTGTTAAGACTTTAAGATCAATTGGCAATATCTGTGAACAGACATGTAGGAAACAAATCGTTTACATGTCAAGATGAATTTTAAGCTGTACGCGTATATACATTGTATATTCAGATATTCCTCAATTAAATAGGACAGTTAAACAAATTGTAGCTCATCCAATACGCCTGATGTTCAATCAGCTGTAATTGAGACAGTAAATGTGGATTCATGCTTACTTCAAATGCCATAATCGTACTCGGACGTCGATGGCTGAGTGGTTATAGGGCATTGTCTACAGATTGGTAGAGACTTACAAATCACGCATAATAGAATTGTAAGGTAGTATAATATTAGCTTTGTACAGGGAACTGTCTTGTCTGAATCATATGTGTATATTAAAGGATAGGTCATAAACCACTAAATGCATACGCGGACTCAAATAGTCCTTACAGAAACTTCTGTTTGCCTGGAAATGGTGATATGCCTTGACAAAATGGAACTACAATCATCTTATTGGGTTTAAAGGTATTGTATACATGTAGTAGAATGAGTGAATGTGTTTCATCTTGAATATTTTGAGATTTTGGCATATTTGACATAGCGATAGTAGAGTAGGATAAAACCCATTGGATCGGTCCGCGCGTCTTTAAAAATTTGTCTACCGCCTTTGACGAACAAAATATTTCTTATATTAAACATGCCCCCCTCTTTCTTTGGTCTTTTTTTGTAGCTGAAACATACGGCTTTTCTATGATATAGGTCTGTCATTTGGCCATATACTTTAACATGATATAATCTGGGGTGACAATTGTCACTTTACATTGAGCTAAAGAACAATTTTATTTAGTGGTATGTGACCTTATATTATCTGTTATGACTGTACATTGGGTAAGCGATACTAAATAAATCGGACATGAAGAGCAGCTTAAAACGGATACAACATACGCAGCACAAATGAAACAGACAACGGAATAGATAAAATAACAACATCACCACAATGACAGTCACAAGCTCGAGTCTTTGTAATGACAACACAATTATATATATCAGGCTTATTATTGCCACACACAGCTAGTAAAATTTGTTTAATTTGTTGGTGATAGACGCACAGGTAACTGTATCATTAATAAAGAGTAACCAAAAAAGATTATTGTTACAAAATTTATAATATCTTAAATAACATAAGTTTTATAAAAACATGTTTCATTTAAGAAATAAAAATCTGTTCGCGTATTTTGTCGGTGAATAAAACATGGGCAGGAGTTCGGATGCGGAAAAATTAAATCACGAGTGCGTAGCACGAGTGATTTAATTTTCCGCATCCGAACGAGTGCCCGTGTTTTATTCACCGACAAAATACAAGAACAGAGTTTTTATTTCGATTCTAAATACGATAATATTCCGCACTATTTAACTGCGCGCATTTCATTTTCACCCATTTGACATTGAACCTAATTCCACGCTGAAATTGAGTGGCTTATTAGCTGGTACAATTACCTCCCTCGTTAATGTAAACGACCTTCGTAATTTTCTGAAGGAAAAAACACATTTTAAACATTGAAACAATTTTAATAACACGAGCATAGTGTATCTATGTCATGAAATGAAAAATATAAATGAATTGATTATCAGAAATTTTTATGAATCTTAATTTCGAGAGTATATTGGAGTTTCTAAAAATAGATGCGTCATAGCTGAAACACTGGATTCTCGTGAAACTCGCGGTCCGTTAAATATTTACTATAAAGTTTACGTTCATTCATTCATAAATAGGTCATGTGATACGGGGCGTAAATTGTAACAGCCAATTTGTTACCATGTTTTATGGGGGTAATAAAACATGGTCAGGTCTTCTCTTTGTTTAATGGATTAATCCGCAGATCGTGTTAGAATTACTCTTTATCAATGATACAGTTACCTTTTGTCACTAGCAATTGTAATGCATTTATGTTTAGTAATGTACAACTTTCCCTTCATAACATATTCGTAACATAAACACTATTAATTGTATTGTCATGTCATTTGGAATTAAATGCACAAATGTTCAGCTAATAAAACGCTAACTTCATGATTGAATATCCCTTGCGCATGATTGAAGTAGTTCGAAAGTGAATAATAGTTTGAGATGTCCAGGGAAATGATATTTGGTGTTCTCTTCGCTTGTTTTTTGTCAGTCACATACGATGGGCAGATGTTCCGATATGTTTTCTGGAAATTAACACCCTTCCTTCCACACCTCGGGGGACGTATATCTTGTCAATATCCCGGAATACTGTAAACTCGCACTAGAAGTTTGTAGCAGAGTTTGCGATGTAAACTATGATTGCTCCGTCAACAATAACATTGCTCCGCTAACAGTATCGTTGCTCCGCCTAACCTAGTCATTTTATGATTGCTCCGCCTGATTTACATGTACTTTAATACATAATAATTGCTCCGCCATATGTGACCATTTCTCCGCCTGATGTCATATAAAAGGTCGGTTCACGACTAGCGTTGACGGCATTTTTAGATATCTCAGTTTCAAGTATGAAGTTACTAAAATTACATCGAATTGAATAAAAATGTAAAATAAAATGGATTTGTTCAGTGTAAAATAATACAGTCTAATGTGACTAATAAGGTGAAATTCATCAGAAAAATAATTGGATTATCGCAGCGATAAACTGCTGTGGTGAATAAAGGTGAATTTCGCAAATAAAAATAATTAAGATTGCTACATTACATCAAATTGTAATGTAGTAAATTATGATTGCCTCATAATATGGCGCCGGAACCCGGGAATTGAGTCAGGAACCTACTCATATTAGGTCATGTCGTCGGATTTAATTCATCCACAAGGAGTCAGAACTCAGTATCGGGGTATTTTGGACATTGAAATTAAAATTGTTGTTGCAATAATGGAATGTTGTGAAAATCGTGAATTCGACTTCGATATCGAGAATCAAATTGCGCGTTCAAGTAATTGTTTGGAAAAATTAAAATTATATAATTCCAAGTTAGAGATCCAATGCAGCAAGCTAGCAGTAGCAATCGAAGATAGTGATCCAATTGTATTGGAGAAAATTATGGATGAAGATTTAGAATTATGTGCTAAAGCAACCAATTGTTTATTGGACTTGAACTACTACAAGGAAAAAATGATAATGGAAATGAATCAAAAGGAGAAAGTTACCCTACATACAGATGAAATTTCAAGTCAATTGTGCAGTTACAACTGGTCATGCAAGGATGTTTAACCTACCAGATGAAACAGCAAAACAGCTTTTCGACATGAAGTCAAAGTTGGAAGAGAAATAAAGCTCAGTTAAATTACCAAAATGGGAATTAATCTCATTCAATGATGACAAAACAAGTCGGTTCGAGTTTTGGGATTCCTTCAAATGTGCTGTGCATGAAAATGGGAATCTAGCGAACGTTGAAAAGTTCAACTATCTCAGAAGTAAATTGTTTGGAGAAGCCAAAAGTGCAATATCTGGATTACCTCTGTCTAATGTGAATTACAATATTGCTATTCGAATATTAAAGAAGCGTTTTGGTAATGTCCAAGACGTAGTAAATCTTCATTACACTGAGCTGATTAATCTGTCACCTACTAATAATATAACCGTAGGATTAAGGAAATGTCTTGATAGTGCTGAGAAACATTTGCGTAGTCTGGAAGTGTTAGGACAAAATATCAACCAATATGTGTCTGTGTCCATTATAAGATCTAAATTACCTGAAGATGTTCTGTCCAAATAGAATTACAAAATGGATCGACAAGTAAATGGACAGTTATCAAATTACGTGAAATGTTACGCGATTATGTAGTTGCACGAGAACGAGCATAATATGAAGACAGAGAAACTACCTGGACGTACTTTAAATAAGGTCAGCAACAAAAGCAAATCAACCGTTCGAAATAAAAATCAAACGGAATATAGAAGTTCAGCTCATGCGTTGATAAGCAATAAGACAAATGTTTCACGGAACAGCTTAACAAAATATTATTCTATGATGAAGTGTCATTACTGTGGAAATAATCACTGGATTGATAAGTGTCCAACCTTTAAGACCGTCATTGACCGAAAAACCAAATTAAAAGGAAGCTGTTATAAGTGTCTTAGAGAAGGACACATATTAGAACAATGTGGAGTTTACAGAAATTGTGTGCATTGTGGCGACGACAATAACCACCACAGGAGCGTTTACAGAAATTGTGTGCATTGTGGCGACGACAATAACCACCACAGGAGCGTATGTCCAACACAACACAGGAGCTTATGTCCAACACAATTCAAAGCAACGGAGTTCGCAACAAATATTATTGATGAAAAGTTTGATTCGTCGAAACAACCGAATGAGAATGTACTCTCGTCAAGTGAACTAGTGTTAATGCAAAGCGCTGTGACTAATTAAGAAGAACAAACATACTGATTTCAAGTCACAAAACTGCTATAACCCGTTATTCAACCTATAGTATAATCAGAAAATAACCAAAACGTTGAATCAGTCAGAATAATAAACGTCAGGTTAGATGACGTTAATGAAGATAACGCTAAAAGTGGTTCGGTGAACGTTTTGGAATATAAATCAACTACTCACAATGATGAGCTTACGATACAAGAAAAGAAAGTGAAGCTGTTCAACACTTTACAAGATGTTATGTGTTGAACAAAATAGTATCATTCTTAGATCGACTTGGATTATCTTCCAAAGTGCATCTTCAAAGAAATGTGTTTGTACCAGCAATGTGGTGCAAATGTTATTATTGTGACGAACTATTCCGTGACAAGGATCAAAGAACTATGGATCAATTATGTTGTATTTATCAAACTGTATAACAATGTTAGAAATGTATCATACTTGTCTTCTTGATGGTGAGGAAGGAAGTTTATTAGAGTCATCGGACATCAAAACAAACTTCAGAAACATTAAACTACAATTAGAATAACTATAACTCATTATCAAGAGGCCTAACTGTATTCAAATGTAACAATGAGTATTGGCGATTTGAACCATTCTCGTATTTGATTAAATTGTAAACTACATGTATAAGCTGTTGTAGACTTTTCCAGTTATGCTAGTATTGATCATTGAATTTGTTATTGACTATAATAGTAAGAATTTTAACTTGAAGGTAGGGAGTGTCGCAGAGTTCGCGATGAAAACTATGATTGCTCCGCCAAAAATAACATACCTCCGCTAATAGTATCATAACTCCGCCTAGTCATTTTATTATTGCTCCGCCTGATTTACCTGTGCTTTAATACGTAATAATTGCTCCGCCATATGTAACCATTGCTCCGCCTGATGTTTTACGTCAAATAAAAGGTCGGTTCACGACAAACTTTTACGGCATTTTTAGATATCTCTGTGCATCTCTCTTGTATTCTCGTAGCATATCAGGAATGGTGTGTCTTCTCATTCTAAGCGATACGACTGTCAATTACGTTACGTTGTAATCAGATAATAAACACAAAGAAAACCATGCAGTAATTAATTGGTACAAATATGGTCACTGTCTTACAGAGTGTTGGTATATGAACTGTATCAAGTTCAGCATATTTGTTTGTTTATTGTATGTTTGAGATACATATCGCTGGCTTAGAATTAGAAGGTCGTAAGTACAAAATCTATATTTTGAGAACACAAGAAAACAATGTGTGAAAACTACTCTTTACTTAAGAAACAAGCTTATTCAACTTCAGTTTGGTCAACAAGACCACTTCCGATTTTCATGAAAATAGGCTCATAGACATTGTGCCTTGTATGTGTTTTGTGTTTTCTGTGATCGGTTCGTTCTGTTGGGCAGTGTGCCTTGTATGTTTTTAAAGTTTTCTATGGTCGGCTGGTTGAGTGCTGCCTTTCCTGTCGGACTTAAAAGGCTCATAAGAAGCGCCTTGTGGTGCAGATTTTAAATATGCATTAGTCTTATAAGGTCGTAACTGGTACTTACGACCTGCTATTTCTAATCCAGTGGTATGTGTTAAACGTATGTTATATATAGTCACAGCATTATATATCATTTGTACTAATGTCTTGTGCAAATCTAATAAATTGATACTAGTAATGTGTCGGTGACAGCTTGATATTATATTTATCAGTAATGCAATATATCATCATTTGACCTTTTACGTAAAGAAACAAGCATTTTGAATGACACATTTGTACACAATAATCTACCTTGAAAAATGTATTATATTCAATTAAAAGCGCACATTACCAATTTTCTCTAGGTGTGTTGACTAACACAAGAATACTTTACCACTATTTTACATTTGCGCAAAAAAATAATATTAAGTCAGACAGGGAGGCAGAGCTCAACTTAACCAGCCGAGCACAGAAAACATTAAAAACATACAAGGCACAATACCCAACTGAACCAGTCGAGTTATATACACGAATACATCAGCTGCTAATAGTATGCACCTATACTGGGATTTGAACCAATTCTGTGGTGCGCCTTCGCCTAGTAATGCGAAATGCAAACTCATGATACCACTCGGGTATAACACCACCAAACCTACTGGTGCAAGAAATATACTATCACAAAAACAGTATATTAAGTCAGACAGGGAAGGCAGCACTCAACTTAACCAGCCGAGCACAGAAAATATGAAAAAACACACAAAGCACAATGCCCAACTAAACAAGCGCAGATCCGCCCAAGTCCAAGCTGTCGAAAAGTATAATAAATTATAACTAGCTGAATGACCCAGTAGAAGAGATACAGCAACCAAAAGGCGGAACGCCTACGCTGAATGAAGCAATATACTATCACTTCAACTATTATACACCTATCATTCTGGCAGAAATTGCTATAAGTGATAGTTATGATACAAGATACAACAAGGTTTCAATAGTACAAGGCCACCTGTCCAAAATACAGACAACATGATTCAAAAGCATAAATATAGTGATCATTCTTTTAACAATAAATATTTACAAGGTGATTTATTAATTCATATTGTTATTAATCAGATTTGTGATACGTATTTGCTTGGTTTAATCTCACACGAATTTGAATCATTTATGAAAAAAGATTAACGGGAAACGATCTTTTTAACAATTCAATGCTGTAAAGTGCATAATAACTATATTCATATTCATGTGCTAATACAATTACCGGTCTGCTTAGTGTTAGAACATTTGCCTCGTATGCGGAACCCAGATATTGCATATAATTACTCGGCACATACATATACAATCATTTATAACTGATTGACAAGACTTGTACATCGTTAAACCCAGGTGTTATTTTCCATTTAAAACATGAAATAAAATCTTAATATAGTATTACATTATAGCAAAACGATTATAACAAATATAACAGAGGCGGTGGCACACATCTGGAACAAATACATAAAAACGAACAAACAAACAAACAAACAAGAAAAATAACATGTTACAAGAACATGTGACAAGGACAAACATAAAACACATACCAAAAGGGCAATGCTCTTATATAGATAGTTGATGTGTCTTGTGTCTAGATAACATTTCTGTCTGCATTAATGCTTAAGCCCGTATCAGAATTCAACATTAGCTTGTACAGAAATCGGACTAAATCAAATTACTATCTACATTGGCAAGACATTGTATTCAACCAGATTAACCAAGTGCTGTTTTGTACTCATTCTACTATAATATTGTATTTATTTAAACTAGGTCATCCGGCTGGAGTGTCCTCTGTGGTCTTATGGCGGAGTTGTTCACTTAGGTATATCTCGACTTATTTTGGCTGGGGCATTCAGCTGAGACATTTTACGTATTGAAACTAGGTCATCCGGCTAGGGTTTTTTGTTGCTGCAACCGGGCCTTTCAATGTTTTAATACTGTTACTTACATTTTAGGGCTAAAGGCAGCTTAAACTATGTAGTTCAGTAGTTTGACTGTTTTAACTAGGTCATCCAGCATAGGTATTCCGCCTTTTGGTTGCTGAAAGCTTTGTAACAGTCGGACAAGGGCTGATAAATTTTCTTGGTTGGAAGTGTGTTGGTCACTTCTTCGTTTTAGGATATCTGACAGCTAAAACTAGGCATTATAGTCGTTTTGCTGTGGAAACTGGGTCATTCAGTTAGTAATAATTTATTATACTTTTCGAGAGCTTGGACTTGGGCGGATCTTTGATTGTTTGATTGGGCATTGTGCCTTGTGTGTGTTTTATGTTTCCTGTGCTCGGTTGGTTCAGTTGGGCATTGTGCTTTGTGTGTTTTTAATGTTTTATGTGCTCGGCTGGTGGAGTTGAGTGTTGTCTTCCCTGTCGGACTTAATATAATTTTTTGGTGCAAATATCACTACATGTAGATGGCACCGATTGGTCATTTAAAAAGTTGTGGATTGTTATCATGATGATTGTACCACTAAAATAAGCTGCTTAAGTAGTGAGATATTATTGCCACATTTCTGTCGCGTTCGAAGATACACGGAATACACAAAGGAGACGTTACTTTGAATAACAAAATCAATTGTACAGCCGATAGCATGGTGTAATAACTAATCATTCGTAGAACAGCGTAAGTCAACGGGTGACCTTTGAGCTACTATCTTTTATAGCAATGAGTTGAAATTATTTCAGTGTTTTTGCGTAATGATGTATGTGATTGTTCATGGTTATAATCATGGTCACATCCTGTACATGGAATTATGAGTCACTTTCCGAAGAATTATGAGATGAGTTCCGACGAATTACTAAGCGTTATCAACCTGTCAGACCGGAAATGTATTAACTAGCAAATTGCCATATGAATCGGATGACATTGTTAAAGATATACTGCATGATATACAAGCCTTGGTGAGTGTACCGAGAACTCTGACAATATAATATGATACATTTGTCTGTGTACCACGTGGTGTTTTATCACATACACCATATTTCCGTGTTTCCTATCCTAAACGCAGCTGTAACATTTAAACTGCGAATTGTGTGTTTTCCTTCGATTGACAATGTAGGAAGAAAACCCCATAGTTTTTGGCATAAAGCGACGATATCATGGCACTGTTCTGTCATTGAATAGTTTGTGATGTTGTCTGAATATTGTCGTTAACATTCAATCGTAATTCTTACAGAATGTAATATATTAGCTGTCAGCTACCTTAATTGCTTTGGAATATTTAACTTGTTGATTGATGTTTGATGGAAGAGATACGTGTAGCTAACTATAATCACTGGCATCATTGTTAACGGTATTACACCTTGCAGATCTTCTGATATTCGAAAAGCAATCGGGGACAGCCATCCCTCAATAATCCGATATTGACAATTAGGTATATTGCATTAACATTTCAAGGTAGTATAGACTATTAAATACTTATTCATATAGGCTAGTTGATAATGAACTGCGAGAATTAATTGTACTACAAACATAATTAAATTCGGTGTCAAAACATAGAAATGTGGAGATTAATTTATTCCGTTCATTCAAATCAAATTGCCTACAGCAAAATGTATAAGAAACCATATCAGTGCATGTACATATTAAACTATAGCCTACTATGGGGAACGACCAACAACACATCCCCAAAAGTCGAAAGAAACCCTGCATTCAAGCATGATTGTTTCGTCAGTAGTTTTGTGGCTGTACATGTAGTTTTATTATTATTGATATACACATGTAGTTTCCACAACCTATCAGCTACATCATATAAAACATACAGACAATTAAAATCCATTAACATAATTTACAAGCGAACTGATATTGTATTTAAATTGCATTATACATTATATTTATTTTCGTAGATTGTGCACATAATATGTGTTAGAGTAATCAACATGCTGAGATTATACGGCGACGTCATTTCTCTGTTTACGACGTTAAGTCATTTGCCGCATTTGGACCCAAAGTCTCATGGCGCGTCAAATATACGTAGGATTTGACCCAAATCATTTCCAGTAAAATACGTTTCAGACACAAACATAGTGAGTAGGATTCATAAATATTAGTATGACCGAGATGTCTAGATTGTTACCTTTTGGCTCGCATAGGATCGAGTCATGTGGAATAAATACCGTGTCCCGTAAAAATGAATGTATTTGTAAAGGAAATTTATTTATGTTACTTCTATTGTTATTCCACAAATTCAATAATTCGTCAACAAACATATTTTACGTACTACTTTTTAATGTACTAAGTTTATCTTATTATATTTGATAGTTTTAAGATTGAAATCTAATGTAGCGTCATATTGTAGTAATATAGTACGTTCGAATGCGAGCCTAAGAGATTAGAAAGGTAAGCTGTTTGCTGTCTTGATGAAGACAATGTGACGTTATCCAAATCGTTTGAATACAATCCAACACTACTTCAGGGGGTTAAAATAATAATAACGCTTACAACTTCCTAAGTAATCTGAGGTAATCGAACGAGAAAACGGTAAGACAGTGAAGGAACTTATTGCATTTGTTTTGATCTAATTTAGTTGTTTCCTCGGAATTTTAAGAATGTGCGTGCATGAAAGCGGAAATATGCAAGGATTAATCAGTTTCACTGATATCCCTCGATGAGATGATTGGAAGAATTAATGTGGGGATTTAATAGGACTAGTGACAACATTAAGTTTGGCATTATTATCTAAATTGTTGGAATATTCAATTTGCCTTTTTATTGAAAATTAACTTTAGGTTTAATTTTAAATTCATCATTTAAATAATATAAACTAAGGCAAAGCCTACAAGGGGATTTAATCTTAGATATTGACTAAATTTAATGCTCAGAAATATTTACAGATACACTAAATTATTTTGAAAGTGAACTTATATGGAGATAAATAGTCCGATTTTGAAATAGAAAATAGCATAAAAGGAGAATACATAATTTCACCTTCTGATTTGTCCCTGGGACCCAAAATAAATTTGTATTGTAAAGTTTGCTTGGCAACGTTTATAAGGACTAGAAAAAAGGCTTACTTGCATTGGAAACTCCAGTCAACATTCATTTGACCAATTGGACGTGCAGTGTTGCAATGTCATCAGATTATTAACATACCATACAAAGTGATTGTTAGTTCCACATATTTTATGTATTTGAATAAGGTAAAAGTAGAAGAAAAATACACAATTAGGCCCTCCTGTATTTTAAATGAGGACTTGTGATCAAATGATGGTGCAGGTACCTATGGTTTTTCTATTTCACACTGGGAGCTGCAAATATTGGCTGGGTAGTTGCTCTACAAAGGTTAAATGTATAGCTATGATTGTTAAGGTTATTGTAAAAAGGCTTACAACAAATTAAGCCCTATTGTCGTGCAGATAAGGAAAATAATTGGCCCGACTGTTATGTGGATAAGAATAATAATCGGCATGGCCGTCGTGTAGATAAGAAAAATAATCGGGACAACCATCGTGTAGTTAAACGGTTTCGACACATTACAATACAGGACTGTTGAGTCAAACCCAACGTGCGCATCAGGAAAATAATTGGCACTATCCCGGTGCGGATAAGGACGATAATTGTAATGACTGTTGTACGGACAAGGAAAATAATTGACATGACTGGCATGCGCATAAAATGAATAATAGGCACGACCGTAATACGGATAAGAAAAACAATTGGTAAGACTGTCGTGTACATCAGGAACATAATTGGCTCGAGCGTCGTGCGGGTAAGGAAAATAATTGACACGACCATTATTATTCACTGTGCAATGCGTCCAAATTGTCATAACTGTCTAAAATACATACAATTGACGACAAACCTGTTTTATTCATGAAAGGCCTTTTATTTTGACCAGGAATAATTTTTAACCAACTTGGTCTCTCTTTCAGTCTTTGACTTTGTCCAGTCCATGATCCATCTCCGCTTGGAAAAATGGAAGATGTTGCAAAGCGCCACCGCATATAGGTCGATGCTGGTCTTACGTAATCATATTCACAAGACAGCAACAAACACTATACAATTGTGCTCGCATACAGTAGACTCATAATACAAGGAAACTGCATTGATCAGCAACATGATTTCGTGAAGTCCTATCTTTTCATTTTACGATGCAGAACATTCAAGTGCTGGCGATCAATCCTGAACCAATCCATTTCTTATAAGTCTGTGATATTTTCCATTTGGTTATTTAATGTCTGAAATAACATATGCATTTAACACGTAGGTGTAGCGCACGATCCCCTCATAACAGTGATCTGGCCTTAAACGTATTGTATAATTAATATGTTTACTTCCCCTTACAGTATCGAGTGTTCGTTTATTTTATTGAGTATTTTTAGATAATAAGCATACAAAAGAACATACTGGGGCTCAACGGTTTCGTGATTAAAAAAATCTTATTTTATTCCATTCACTTCTTTCGACTGCGCAATTTTTTTATACCGGAAATAACTTTTTCTAAAACCATTAGTACTAACTCGAAACCCTGAAGAATACGTGCAGGAACTCGTTACTGGCTATTAAATCCCCTATAATGATATTGTGATTATCCTTCTTGATAATTGCATCAATTTAAAAACTGATATTTCCTAGAAGAACATGTAGTGACATTTTAAGAACTACAGTAATCTAAATCACAGTCGTACTATCTCCAGCGGCAATGCTAGTAGTCTGGAGGCCGGCTGAGAAGATGAATGTCGTGTGAACGTCTGAAATCATCTCACTGCAACGTATACCTCTCCGAACTTATACCTTTGTAAGATTAATGTTCATTGTAACAATTTATTGGATTAGTATTTAAATGGAAATTGATTAGGTTATATCGTGCTCTGTTGTTTCTGTTGCTTTCTCTGTCAGATGACTTGTTGTCTGTGTGGGCTATGGTATACATTCTACCCAATGTGTTAGTTCACTAACATTCTATACTTGCTCCTGTATTGCACTTATTTACATTGACATAGCGTTCCTGTGATTCACATTGTATCTAGTTTTACTCTTAGAACTGGGTCATTCAGCTTTGGCATTCACCTTTTTGAGGGCTGAAACTAGTACAGCTTGGATTTTGGCGGATCATTTATTCGTTCATTTTGGGGATAGTGCCTTGTATGTATTTTTATGTATTCTGTGTTCGTCAGGTGAAGTTGAGTACTGCCTTCCCGTCTGACTTTATAGTATCTGTTTTCAAACAGCCGAACACAGAAAACATAATAACATTATAATCCTTGTGGTGATGGTGACTGGTGAAGCTAGTATGTTGGATACAAAACGACACAGAATGAAGTTGAAAATGGGCGTTATTGATTAAAGCCAAGAACTTTATACGCAGTATAAGTTCTAAAAGTCATATACTAATCAAAAAGCCAATACAGAATAAAGCCTAACTACAGTATATGACGTGATCGTTTAAAGTACAACATATATGGGCAAAAGTACATATACAGACCACAATTCAACGGCAACATATCAAACACACAATTGAACAAGAAAGGTAACTTAACAACTGAAAGGAGCCTCAATTAAAACGTTTCCTCTTATCGGAACAATGACATAAATTGGCGAAACAGGATATGTGTTTTACCAGGTTAAGTCGTAAGTCAATTTTTGTCATTTTCAAATGCATGTCTAAGTACCATAATTGTGCTAATTGGCCGATCGTGCAAATAGCGAATTGAACAGAAATCAGTGTAAAACAGGATATTGCATTCTATTGTAAAGGCTCGAGGGTGTAAATTGCGCATGTTTCGGATTATGCTACACTACTAAACAGGTTAACTATATAATAAACCCAGTTTCTAGTAACTCAGAGTACATAGCAGCAATAATTTAAATAACTACCATTTTTTTCACCTCAGAAACAGATCCACATTTTAGAGAACCTAAAGCTATATTCAGTACGTGATTTGTGCTGGACAATAAATGTGAGATTGCTTCTATTTAGATGTCTGTATCAGCGCTTGGAGAATGATTGCACATGTTTAAACATGTGCTATTTTGCTCAGAGTCATATGAACTCATATAAATGTCAACGATTTGAAAACATTCCATTACTGATGATTGTTTCATGTAGCGAAGCAGACGTTACTTGCCCAAAAGGTTTAATATCGGTCTCGTTGCGCTTGAAAACGAAACAGGTGTAAGGGTTGGTGGTCTGTCATTTTGCAAATTGATGCTGACATCACATGACAATTGCAATTGAGCTTATTGTCAAATGATGTCTGCATGGTCAAATGTGTGAAGCATTACATTACCGAATCATAATATATTAATATTGTCGTAAGGGAAACTGAACCTTTCGCCCCACCTAATTAACATTCACAGTTATCTAGTTCTTAAATAACTCGTATTTCGTACTTATTTATGTATTGTATTGAACATTGGTATCATAAATCACCAAATATTCGTTTCCAATTCATAAACAAAATATTTGCTATATGTAATCTAAAGAAAATTTGAGATTCCTGTGAATAATGACGTTTACATTAAGGTGATGTCATGATACTATATGAGGTGTAGAGGAACATCATTATTCATCATTTTTTGTTTGCAACTTTAGGATAAAAGTTTTGTTTTTTTTTGTAGAGGTTTTTTTTTTTCTATATTTTATTCACAACAGGTTACAATATACATAGTGTACATATATACAATAAATGATGTAACAATATTTTAATAATAAAGTTGTAAAGTTTACAAATTTTGCCAGTTTTTTATTTCTAAAGCTGTATGTTTAAATTAAGATATCATAAATGAAATTAGGGAATGTTGAGAGATTGACAAAATTTCTTCATGAAATCTGAGCTTTCTTTATTTTTATATTTGTAATATCGAGATAATGTGTCTAAATCAATACATAATATTTGGAGAATGTTAGTTTTGTTTTTCCTACGTTCACTTTTAAAATAATCTTTATAAATAGAGTATCCTATTAGACTTAATATTACATTTATTATTTCATATTGTTTATACATGATTTTATAACCTATTATTATATATTCTAAAGAGTTTATTTTGTTGTTTATGCCATTTTCTGAAAATATGTTGAGTATCTTTTCCCAGAATGAGTCCATGTAAGGACATGTTATAAAAAAGTGATTTAAGTTTTCTAAAGCCCCACAGTGTAAGCAGTTTGTGGAATTGAATATTTTCCATTTGTAGAGATTTTCATTTGTGGCAATTATATTGTGCAACAGTTTATATTTAAATTGTTTGACGCGATTGTCGACGAGTGCTTTATTTATGAAATAGTAGTAGCTAAGCCAATTGATGTTTTTATTGCTTCCCAATGTTTATGTAGATAAGGTGTTTCGAATTTTCTTTTGATGAATTCTAAGTAGTAGTCCTTGCTTTTAATGATTTTCGTATTTGTAAATCGTAATTGAGTTTTAATGATAGTTTTAACTGATTCTGTTGTTTGGATTTTTGTTTTCCATTCTGAGGATATTGCCTTTTTAATAGTTTCACTTTCTGAAATCCAGTTTGATTTATTTTTAAGCTTATCATATATTTTGCGTTCGCTTATTTTGCCGTTTATATCAATTAAGTCATTAATAAATAATATATCCGAATTTATCCACGAGTTAAATATGAGACATTTTCCTTTAAATTTGATATACCTATTGCCCCATATGATTTGGTTCCTGATTGTACTGAATGATTTTGGTGCTGTTATAGTTGAAAGGTTGTTGTATTTAATCCATGTATCTATGATATTTACATAGAAAGAGGGCAATGTTGTTTTAGTGTTAGGGAGCGATTTTAAGTTATCTGTGTTCATTTCAAATATTAATAGTCCTTTACCGAATTGGTTCAGTAATAAACAAGGAATAATCTTCCAGTTTGCGTTATAAGATGATCTCAAGTTTTGGATCCATTTTAGTATAAGGGAATTTACATAACTGTCTATATCAACCATGCTTAAGCCTCCGTCAAGTTTATTTCCTATTAGTGTTCTTCTTTTAATTTTTTCGCGTTTATTGCTCCAAAGAAAATATGAGAATAGTTTAGTGACCTGTTTTATAATTTGTTTGGGAGTGGACATTGCTTGCATTAAGTATGTCAGCTTTGGAAGTATTAAGCTTTTGATTATTGTTATTTTCCCATAATAGGTTAGTTTTCGTTTTTGCCATTTTTGTATCAGATGCTTACATATTTCAATTTTATTTTGCCAGTTTAGATCTTCACATTCATTGGAGCTATTACCAAAGTAAATTCCTAATGCTTTAACATATGCATTCGTAAACTCTATGTTATCGACATTGTGTGTATTGGTTTTAGAACTACCTATCCAGAGTCCTTGCGTTTTATTTCTATTTAGTTTTAGACTTGAGTATTTACCAAATTCTTCGATTATTTCTAGAGATATTTTTATTTCATTTTCATTTTGTATGAATATTGTTGTGTCGTCTGCTAACTGAGTAAGTTTGATATGTTTATTTTTGTTATTAACATCTGTTCCGACTTTTATTTCTATTCCTTTAAATGTTGTGCTGTTTCTTAGTTTAATTGCCATTATTTCAGCGACAATAATAAATAGAAGTGCTGATAATGGGCATCCTTGTCTGACGCCACGATGTATTTTAAAAAATTTGGAACTCCAACCATTATTTATTAAACATGAGGTAATATTGGTATACATAACGTTTACCCATTGTATAAAGGAATCTTTAAATCCGAATTTCAACAAAGATTTGTGTAGAAATGACCATTCGATTGTATCAAAAGCTTTTTTGAAATCTAAAAATAAGACAGCTCCAGGAGTGTTTGTTATGTTTTTGTAATCAATAACGTCTTGAATTTGTCTTATGTTGTATCCAATATATCTGTTTTTAATGAACCCTTGTTGGTCGTGGCTTATGATACTTGGTAGTACTTTCTGTAAGCGCATGGCTAAAACCTTTGCTAAAATTTTATAGTCAGTGTTGAGAAGAGATATAGGTCGCCAGTTTTCTAAATTATTAGGATCTCCTTTTTTAAATAGTAGTGAAAATACGTTTTTGCGTGAAAGAGAGTTCACCGTTGTCAAAACCTTCATTTAAAGAATCAACTACCAAATGCATTATTTGTTTCCAAAATGTTTTATAAAATTCTATTGGCAGTCCGTCCAGACCTGGACTTTTATTTGTTTTCATTATGTTGATAACATTTGTAGCTTCTTCATATGTGACGGGTCCTTCACATTCTTTAGCTTCATTATCGTTTAAAGTGTTATCAGTGTCCGTCGAGTTTAAGTATTCGTCACCGACTACATGTGAACTTTTGTAAAGATTTTCATAAAATTTAACAGTTTCTTCCAATATGGTTTCTTTATCAGTAATTATGTTTCCATTTGTTGATAATGAGTTAATAACTTTTCGTGTTTGTCTAGAGTTTTCAAGATTTAAAAAATAGTTTGTGTTTTTTTCGTCGTCTTCTAACAATAACACCCGTGAGCGTATTTGTGCCCCTTTAGCTTTGAAACTATAGATATTTTCAATTTCCGCTTCAATATTGGTGATTTGTGTTTTTATTTCCTCATTGTTTGTATTTAAGTCCTTTTTATATAGTTCATTTAGTTGCTTTTCTAGATAAGATATTGCATTTTCTTTCCTTTGACTTCTTTTTAGAATATTTAATTGTTATTTCTCTTGTGTTATTTTTACATATTTCCCATTTTGTTCTATGATTTGTAATGTTTAATGTCGTTAAGCTTTCAATCATAGCCACTATTTCATCGCAATATTCAGTATCGCATAAATATGCTTTGTTAAGTTTCCAAAAACCTGGTCCTCTTTCTATAGGTGGTTTTAGTTTAAGTGAATTTGCTAGATGGTCAGTATATTTAATCAGGGCAGGACGAATGTCTGTTGACAAAATGAGTGGACTAAGGTTTTCTTCAATGAGCCAAAAATCAATTCTGCTTTTTTCGGTTCCATTTTTTCTACGCCATGTAAATTGTGTTTTTGTTTTATTTAAAGTTCTCCATATATCAATTAAATTGTGTGACTTCATCAAATCATTTAAGTTTGGATGCTTATTGGTTTTATTTGATATTGTAATTCTGTCAATGTTATGTAATGTTTCGTTATAATCTCCTCCAACTATTTTTATTCCTTGTGAATGTTCCGCAATATGTTCAGATATGTTTTTGAAAAACACGTTTCTGATTTCTTTGTCATTAGGAGCATATATGTTTATTAATGTAATTATATTATTGTTATACTCAATGTTAAGTAGGACGAATCTTCCGTTATTATTTCCAGTGAAGGAATCTAACACATTACATGTTATTGACTTATTTATTAAGATGGAGCAGCCTTTACTATTATTCGATCCGAACGAATGGTACTGTTCCCATTTATCAAATTCATTATAAAGAACAGTTTCAAGGTCAACCGTAAAATGAGTTTCTTGTAAAAACGTTATATCTGCTTTTTGGTGTATTAACCATTGCAATAAGCGGGCACGTTTATGCTTTAGGATAAAAGTAAGATAAGATAAATTGGTAATATCTGAGAACATAAATGTGTTTGGAACTAATCTCGTTCATGCAGAGATGAATATTAAGCTGTACGCGTACATTGCATATTCATCTATTCCGCAACGAAATATGAAAGTTAAACAAACTATTATGTTCTAACAGAAGTAGTTAAGACAGTATTGTTTAGTCTTCAGATTGGAAGAGACGTTTCTATCACACATAAAATAATTGTAAGAGTATATTCAATGTTTTCATGTAATTGTCTCATCTGAATAATAATATGTGTGTATTGTATTATCTCTTATGACAGACCATGGTAACATTGAGTAAATTCGACTAAATATAGCGGACATGAGAAGCAGCATTAAAAAGATACGTACAACACACACACCGAATACATATAATTACAACACAATTAAGACAGGCAAAAGCTAGATCCACTGTAAGGACATCTCAATTACATCTATCAGGTTGTGTGGCGTATTACTGACACTCGCAACTAATAAACTAGTATTTCAGTAATATCATGATATTAAATTTATCAACAATGCACTTTCTCATCATTTGAACTTTACGTAAAGGAATGGGCATTTTGAATGCCACATTTGTACGCAAGAATCTATCTTGAAAAATCATCAAAACACGACTTCTGGACATTTTATGAAGCGAGCCTCTGACGAACGTAATAATATATCCTGAACGAATTTAATAATTTAAGTCCGTATCAACTGACAACGAGTGATAAATTATTTTATCATAAGACTCTAAGAACAAGAAAATACACATATTTCTGTTGAAAAATGGACTCGATTATATAAACGACGCCAAAAATCAACGTCATTTACGGCCAATAATGACGACACCTATGGGAGAAAGAATGTATGACTGTATTCGTTGTAAAAACCCGAATACAAGGCACGTCATGTCATAAACAAGACTACATCAGTTTCCAACAGTGTGCACCGGTTGTGGGATCGGAACCTATCCTGTGCGGTGCGTTCGCCTAGTAATGTGAAATCATTAGACCATTCGGTTGATCTCACCACCTAAACTTCTAGTACCAGCAATATACTATCACTTTAACACATATACATCTCACCAAAACTACTGGTGCCAGCAATATACAGGGTGTCCCAAAACAACGGGGACCTAAGTTAAACATTCGTAAGTTCGTCTCTTTTAGCAATAACACATTGCCAATATGGCAAAACATTAAGGGATGAACACAGTTCAAAATACCAGCATCATACTTGTGATTATTTAGTGCAATACCTTGAGTTACCTCCCTTGTTTTCAATCGCGTGTTTCGGTATATTAGCATACAGTGGACAAGGATTTCAACGTGTACGTAGAGATATATTTACATGCTGACCCCAAATGACAACTCAGGTGTCCCATAGTCAAAGAAAATGGATCTGCATACATCATGCACAGCAAAGAAATATACGAGCTATTTCTAGACCACTTGCCCTTAAATATGATGTCAAATGTCAGTACTTTCTTGCGAATGTATCCTCTTTTTGCGGCTGATTTATTGTAATGTTGGTTTCTGCTTTCTTATAATTGCTGACACACGAAATGATATATATCTATGAACCGTTAATTTGGATAAAAGTTCACGTGATTACTGTTGCTTCTTACTAAGCTTTCTTGTAGATTGTTCTCAATAATTATACAATAATATTTATATTTTGCTTCTTTAGTGATTGTTAATGAATATTTTGAAAGTTGCCTGCTTCTCTTTTATTTAGTAAACTAACCACTTTTTCCCCGCTTTCATTATTTCATTGCAATGTTCTTCTCTTTTCACAAGATTTTCTTCAATTATATGCCTTTAAAATCTTGTTTTCTCAGAATGTCCGCTCAGACAACAATATCTTATCAAATGATGACATTTTCAACGCAGGTCAGCAAAAAACAACCAGGAATTATAACCATAGATAAAATGATGACGTCACTTCCTGTTTTAAAGCAAAACATATTAACAAGTACCTATTTTAGAAGTAGAGATCATTTTTACACACTCTCACAAAAGAACAGTCAAATTCATTAAAAATTAAATAAGTTATAAGGGTTTTAGGTAGGTCCCCGCTTTTTTTGGGACACACTGTATAATCACTTCAACTCGTATACATCTATTATTCTGGCAGATATTGATATAAAATATAGCTATGAAAAAAAGATAATCGGCAAAGTGACATTTGACAATTTAGTGCTGTATAATTATATTCATATCATGCGATAATAAAACTACCGGGATGCTTAGTGTTAGAGCATTTGCCTCGTATACGGAACCAAGGGATTATATATAATCACTTGGTTCTATCACACATAATTATATACATAATAGTAAGTACATGACGAAACGTGTACATCGTATAACCAATGTGCCATTGTCTATTAAAAACATGGTAATAACACATATGACAGGGTCAGCGGCACTCAACTAAATCAAATACTTAGAAAAGAACAAACAAAAACAAAAAATAACATTTTCCATGCGCATGTTTCAAGGACAAACATACATAAAACGCATACCAGAGTGCAATGCTCTTATATAGTTAGTTGATGTGTCTTGCATCGGAATTGAATTACGGTCTGTGTGCGTCTATTAGATTCAATATAAGCTTGTACAGAAATTACTATTTATGTTGGCATGACATTGTATTCAACCCAGATTTACCAAGTGCTGTTTTGTGCAAATATCACCACTGTAATTGTTGAAATTTCAGAGGTTTGGGATTTTGTATTATCATCCTGGTACAATTTAAATATAGTTTTATAAGAGCTGCTTAAATCAGTGAGAAATTATTGTCAAATAATTCACTTCGCTTTTTTAAGAAACGCAGAATATTGTTGCCCCTTGGTTCCTCTTGGCTGGGTATATAGTTGGAACCTCAGGTCCTCCAGGAATAACACTGGTTTCCAAAAGTATATTGTTTTATTTTACAAATAAATGGTTTAGACTTAAGCGCGGCTCTCCCTCTTACAAATTGCAAAATTGTTCAGCAAATAAATTAAACCAAAGTTCGACGTGGACCCTGACGCTAGCTCGGTACCACTCGAGTTCTCGTAACCAAAGAGTGCCCGCATAGGCACGGTGCGGTGAACTTAAATAGCCCCAAGCCGTGCCCGATCAGCTGGCTAGCCCCTGGATATCCTTCCAGCGACCTCTAGAAATCGTGGAGTAAGCGATGTTCAGTGTGCAAGTTTGCACGCTGCTTCCTCCTTGACCAACGATTGGTTCTCATGACGTTTGTTTTCTGATGGACGGTGTATTTAGTTCATATAGGTAGGCGTAATTACAATAGTTAACAAGTCAGCTTGACCACTATAGATCTCAATTATTTGGCGTATACGACTGAGCATTTTCTGGTGAACAAGTACTGTACAAGTCAAATAGTTCCTGCGAGCAAATGATGTACCGACTTCAATTTACAGAGAATTGACAGGATCCTCGACCTTCTATCTGCATAATTCAACAGCTGATGTGTATAAAATTAAGCATGAAAATCTCAAAATTGTGAAAGAGATAAGCGCGATAGGCAGGTAGGTTTCAAATTGGGAAAACTATATGCACGATAATTTGACATACGAAATTTATCAACAAATTGTTAAATAATTTCATGTATAACAAACCAATTTTCAAGACACATAATTGCATATTATGACTCCCTTGTTCCATATAATATTTATATTCTTATGAATAAAACCTCGTATTAGTCCATTAAAGGTATTATCATAAGACATGTTTTCAGTGTTCAACAATATCAAAGATCATAAACCAATTCCGATAATTCCATGGCAATAGACATTTAGAATTTTAAGTCTATGAATAGACATTAACACTGAATGGTAATTCTCCTTATATGACTCTGGAGACCTAAAGAAACTGTATATGTTGTTAATTTTATCAAGGGAAACAACCAGCACTTATTTTACCCGCTGATCCTAAAAAAATCCGAAAAATAATTTCTAAAAATAATAAAGTGCCGGGTACGAACTGTGTTGAGTACGAAAAAAATATTCAGGAGTCGTACGAAAGTGTTGAGTATGAAACGTTAGCGAAGAATTTATCCAATGATAAAACGATCCAAACTCGTGTTTTATACTCTTTTAAATCGAGTTGCGTGTATAGACGGGTTTTAAGGATAATGTTTTAGTTCTTTCAAAGAATTTCGACTTGCCCGGGCCGACATACGTCAGCCATCTTTTCGCGTAAGATAACCTATTTTCGTTCGAGAAATATTTGAAATCTTGTAACGACCGGTTTGATTAGTCTGGTTCACGACATTCTTACAAAATGCATCTTTTTTTGGATTTTTTTTTTGAAATCGTAAACCATCGATAACAGGTCACGTGCCCCTCCATGGACTTTTTACTTAAGGCAATCCAATATACCTGCTCGCTCAAGGCTCGCAGGTAATGACCGGACAATTCATCCTTGGTCAAGCTATACACTACCAGAGTTATTTACTGTAGATCACAATCCTGTTAAACTAGATGAACTGAGTATTAGTTGCTTATTATATGCAGATGATTTGATACTTATGTCTACCAGTCCTTCTGGACTGCAACTTTGTTTAGATACGTTGTCAGATTATTGTACCAATAATTGTTTATCTGTTAACCTAAAGAAAACTCAAGTACTTGTATTTGGGAAAGGTAAAATGATCCCCATAACCATATATTACAGATCTCGCCTAGTTCTACAAGTTACATCATACAAATATCTTGGTATTTTGTTTAGCTCAAATGGTTCATTTACCTTATGCCAAGAATATTTGTACAAAAGGGCCATCAAAGCCTACTTTAAAATGTCTAAATATTTTATCAATATAAGATCCAGCATAAAAACATTTTTGAAATTATTTGATCATACTGTAAAACCAATTATTTTATATGCATTTGAGATATGGGGTACTGTTAACCACTGTTCATGTATTGTTAAAAATTCTATTCTGGATACGAACTATAGTCAAATCCCTATAGTGCCACAATACACAAAGGAGACAATGCAATGACAAACAAAACAAATTGTAAAACCCAACGCATGGTTTTATAATTAATCATTTGCCGAACATTCAGCGTTTGACATTTGCGCTATAATATTTTCTAGCAATTAGTTGAACTAATCTCAGTGTTTTTCTTCATGATGTGCAAGATTGTTTATGGTTTTAGCGATCAAATATATTGTCACTTGCTGTACATGGAGTTGTCGGTCGCTTTCCGAACAAAATTAGAAATATTCCGAAGAATTACTAATCGTTATCAATCCGTCAGACAATAAATTTATTAACTAATTTATGCCATAGCAATCGGATGACATTGGTAAAGATGTACTACATGTTCTTCAAGCCTTGGTGAGTGTACCGAGAACTCTGACAATATAATATGATACATTTGTATGTGTACCACGTGGTGTTTTATCACATACACCATATGTCCGTGTTTCCTATCCTTTACGCAGCTGTAACAGCTAAACTGCTGATTGTGTGTTTTCATTTGATATGTCTCTGTATTATATTTACACTGCCCACCAAAAATAAGTATACAGATGTTATTTGCCCACTTACTTGCCTGTAATAATACTATTTGCAGAACAGTGAAGCAACAATATATTTGAAGAAAGGGATTTTTTTGTTTATTAAATTGAAACGCCATACATTAATTGGTACTCTAGATGTAAAATCTAAAGTTTCTTTGTACCTCTTGAATGGTAACTTTGTCATAAAAAGATGGAAAATTCAGCCTTTTTGATCACATGGTTATTTTAGTTTCAGAAATCTTCATCTTTATTTCTATCTCTATTTTGACTCATTACATCATGTAAGTAACTGTAGTTTTAGAAACCAGTATAATTGTGACCGTCTGATAAACAGATATTGAATAATTTTGCCAAGTATAATTTTGCAACAATTATTTACTGTATACTTATTTTTGGTGGGCACTGTATATTGACAACAAAGGAAGAAAACCCCATAGTCTTTGGCAATAGGTGACGATAGCAATACACTGTTTCTGTCACTGAATAGCGTGTAGGATTACTGACTTAATATTGTTGTAAACATTCAATCGTAATTCTTACAGGATGTAATATGTTAGTTGTCAGATGCCTTAATTGCTTTGGAATATTAAACTTGTTGTTCGATGGAAGAGAAATCAAAGTTACTAATATTAGAGAGGTCGCGAAATGAACGTGTACGGATACCTGTACGTGTACCTAATTATAGTCCCTGGCATTATGGTCAATGGTATTAAAACCTTTCAGATATTCGGAAATTCGAAAAAGCAGAGGGGACAGTCATCCGACTGCCTACTCGATAATCCAATATTTGACAATCAGGTATATTGCATTAAAATGTCAAGGTAAGTGAAGACAATTAAATACGTATTTATATCCGCTAGTTGATAATGAACTGCGAGAATTAATTGTACTACAAACATAACTAAATTCGGTGTCAAAACATAGAAATGTGGAGATTAATTTATTCCGTTCATTCAAATCAAATTGCCTACATCAACATGTATAAGAAACCATATCAGTACATGTACATATCAAACAATAGATTACTAGTACTATAGGGAACGACCAACAACACATCCACAAAAGTCAAAAGAAACCCTGCATTCAAGCATAATTGTTTAGTCAGTAGTTTTGTGGCTGTACATGTAGTTTTATAATTATTGATATACACATGTTCATGTAGTTTCCACAACCTACCAGCTACGTCCTATAAAACATACAGACAATTAAAATCCATAAACATAATTTACAAGCAAACTGATATTGTATTTAAAGTGCATTATACATTATATTTATTTTCCTAGATTGTGAAAATAATATGTGTTAGAATAACCAACATGCTGAGATTATACGGCGACGTCATTTCTCTGTTTACGACGTTACGTCATTTGCCGCATTTGGACCCAAAGTCTCATGGCTCGTCAATTATACGTAGGATTTGACCCAAATCATTTCCAGTAAAATACGTTTCAGACACAAACATTGTGAGTAGGTTCATAAATATTAATATGACCGAGATGCCTAGATTGTACCCTTTTGGCTCGCATAGGATCGAGTCATGTGAAATAAATGCCGTGTCCCGTAAAAATGAATTTATTTGTAAAGGAAATTTATTTATGTTACTTCTATTGTTATTCCACAAAATCAATAATTCGTCAACAAACATATTTTACGTACTACATTTTAATGTACTAAGTTTATCTTAATTATATTTGATAGTTTTAAGATTAAAATCTAATGTAGCGTCATTTTATAGTAATATAATACGTTCGAATGCGAGCCTAAGAGATTAGAAAGGTAAGCTGTTTGCTGTCTTGATGAAGACAAAGTGACGTTATCCAAATCGTTAGAATACAATCCAACACTATTTCAGAGGGTTAAAATAATAATAACGCTTACAGCCTTCTAAGTAACCTTAAGTAATCGAGCGAGAATACGGTAAGACAGTGAGGGAACTTTTTGCATTTGTTTTGATCTAATTTAGTTGTTTCCTCGGAATTTCAAGAATGTGCGTGCATGAAAGCGGAAATATGCAAGGATTAATCAGTTTCAATGATATCCTTCGATGAGATGATTGGAATAATTAATGTGGGGATTTAATAGGACCAGTGACAACATTAATTTTGGCATTATTATCTAAATTGTTGGAATATTCAATTATTTTCCTTATCTGCACGAAAATAATTGGCCCGACTGTTATGTGGATAAGAATAATAATCGGCATGGCCGTCGTGCAGATCAGGAAAATAATCGGGACAACCATCGTGTAGTCAAACGGTTTCGACACATTACAATACAGGACTGTAGAGTCAAACCCAACGTGCGCATAAGGAAAATAATTGGCACTATCTCGGTGCGGATAAGGACGATAATTGTAATGACTGTTGTACGGACAAGGAAAATAATTGACATGACTGGCATGCGCATAAAATGAATAATAGGCACGACCGTAATACGGAGGTGAATAATTGGCACGACCGTAATACGGATAAGAAAAACAATTGGTAAGACTGTCGTGTACATCAGGAACATAATTGGCTCGAGCGTCGTGCGGATAAGGAAAATAATTGACACGACCGTCGTGCGCATAAGGAAAATAATTCGCACGACCATTATTATTCACTGTGCAATGCGTCCAAATTGTCATAACTGTCTAAAATACATACAATTAACGACAAACCTGTTTTATTCATGAAAGGCCTTTTATTTTGACCAGGAATAATTTTTAACCAACTTGGTCTCTCTTTCAGTCTTTGACTTTGTCCAGTCCATGATCCATCTCCGCTTGGAAAAATGGAAGATGTTGCAAAGCGCCAGCGCATATAGGTCGATGCTGGTCTTACGTAATCATATTCACAAGACAGCAACAAACATTATACAATTGTGCTCGCATTCAGTAGACTCGTGACACAAGGAAAGTGCATTGATCAGCAACATGATTTCGTGAAGTCCTATCTTTTAATTTTACGATGCAGAACATTCAAGTGCTGGCGATCAATCCTGAACCAATCCATTACTTATAAGTCTGTGATATTTTCAATTTGGTTATTTAATGTCTGAAATAACATATGCATTTAACACGTAGGTGTAGCGCACGATCCCCTCATAACAGTGATCTGGCCTTAAACGTATTGTATAATTAATATGTTTACTTCCCCTTACAGTATCGAGTGTTCGTTTATTTTATTGAAAATTTTTAGATAATAAGCATACAAAAGAACATATTGGGGCTTAACGGTTTCGTGATTAAAAAAATCTTATTTTTTTCCATTCACTTCTTTCGACTGCGCAATTATTTTTATACCGGAAATAACTTTTTCTAAAACCATTAGTACCAACTCGAAACCCTGAAGAATACGTGCAGGAACTCGTTACTGGCTATTAAATCCCCTTTAATGATATTGTGATTATCCTTCTTGATAATTGCATCAATTTAAAAACTGATATTTCCTAGAAGAACATGTAGTGACATTTTAAGAACTACTGTAATCTAAATCACAGTCGTACTATCTCCAGCGGGAATGCTAGTGGTCTGGAGGCCGGCAGAGAAGATGAATGTCGTTTGAACGTCTGAAATTATCTCACTGCAACGTATACCTCTCCGAACTTATACCTTTGTAAGATTAATGTACATTGTAACAATTTATTGGATTAGTATTTAAATGGAAATTTATTAGGTTATATCGTGCTCTGTTGTTTCTGTTGCTTTCTCTGCCAGATGACTTGTTGTCTGTGTGGGCTATGGTATACATTCTACCCAATGTGTTAGTTCACTAACATTCTATACTTGCTCCTGTATTGCACTTATTTACATTGACATAGCGTTCCTGTGATTCACATTTTATCGAGTTTTACGGTTAGAACTGGGTCATTCAGCTTTGGCATTCACCTTTTTGAGGGCTGAAACTAGTACAGCTTAGATTGTGGTGGATCATTTATTCGTTCAATTTTGGCATAGTGCCTTGTATGTATTTTTATGTATGCTATGTTCGACAGGTGAAGTTGAGTACTGCCTTCCCGTCTGACTTTATATTATCTGTTTTCAAACAGCCGAACCCAGAAAACATAATAACATTATAATCCTTGTGGTGATGGTGACTGGTGAAGCTAGTATGTTGGATACAAAACGACACAGATTGAAGTTGAAAATGGGCGTTATTGATTAAAGCCAAGAACTTTATACGCAGTATAAGTTCTAAAAGTCATATACTAATCAAAAAGCCAATACTGAATATAGCCTAACTACAGTATATGACGTGATCGTTGAAAATACAACATATATGGGCAAAAGTACATATACAGACCACAATTCAACGGCAAAATATCAAACACACAATTGAACAAGAAAGGTAACTTAACAACTGAAAGGAGCCTCAATTAAAACGTTTCCTCTTATCGGAACAATGACATAAATTGGCGAAACAGGATATGTGTTTTACCAGGTTAAGTCGTAAGTCAATTTTTGTCATTTTCAAATGCATGTCTAAGTACAATAGTTGTGCAAATTGGCCGATCGTGCAAATAGCGAATTGAACAGAATTCAGTGTAAAACAGGATATTATATTCTATTGTAAAGGCTCGAGGACGTAAATTGCGCATGTTTCGGATTATGTTACCCTACTAAACAAGTAAACTATATAATAAACCCAGTTTCTAGTAACCGAGAGTACATAGCAGCAATAATTTAAATAACTAGCATGTTGTTCTCCTCAGAAACAGTTCCACATTTTAGAGAACCTAAAGCTATATTCAGTACGTGATTTGTGCTGGACAAAAAAGGTGAGATTGCTTCTATTTAGATGTTTGTATCGGCGCTTAGAGAATGATTGCACATGTTTAAACATGTGCTATTTTGCTCAGAGTCATATGAACTCATATAAATGTCAACGATTTGAAAACATTCCTGACTGATGATTATTCATGTAGCGAAGCAGACGTTATTTGCCCCAAAGGTATAATCTCGGTCTCGTTGCGCTTGAAAACGAAACAGGTGTAAGGGTTGGTAGTCTGTCATTTTGCAAATTGATGCTGACATCACATGACAATTGCAATTGAACTTATTGTCAAATGATGTCAGCATGGTCAAATGTGTGAAGCATTATATTACCGAATCATAATATATTAATATTGTCGTAAGGGAAACTGAACCTTTCGCCCAACCTAATTAACATTCACAGTTATCTAGTTCTTTAATAACTCGTATTTCGTACTTATTTATGTATTGTATTGAACATTGGTATCATAAATCACCAAAGATTCGTTTCCAATTCATAAACAAAATATTTGCTATATGTAATCTGAAGAAAATTAGTAGAGACGAAAGCTTATATTTATGTGTTTGGTGTTTTGAAAATTCATAGGGAGACTGTACCAATTAAAAGCATGATCTAATGATCTAAATTTGAGGTTCCTGTGAATAATGACGTTTACATTAAGGTGATGTCATGATACTATATGAAGTGTAGAGGAACATCATTATTCATCATTTTTTGTGTGCGACTTTAGGATAAAAGTAAGATAAGATAAATTGGTAATATCTGAGAACATAAATGTGTTTGGAACTAATCTCGTGCATGCCGAGATGAATATTAAGCTGTATGCGTACATTGTATACATCTATTCCGCAATGAAATATGAAAGTTAAACAAACTATTATGTTCTAACAGAAGTAGTTGAGACAGTAGTGTTTAGTCTTCAGAATGGAAGAGACGTTTCTATCACACATAAAATAATTGTAAGAGTGTATTCAATGTTTTCATGTAATTGTCTCATCTGAATAATAATATGTGTGTATTGTATTATCTCTTATGACAGACCATTGTAATATTGAGTAAACTCGACTAAATATAGCGGACATGAGAAGCAGCATTAAAAAGATACGTACAACACACACACCGAATACATAAAATAACAACACAATTAAGACAGGCAAAAGCTAGATCCACTGTAAGGACATCACAATTACATCTATCAGGTTGTGTGGCGTATTACTGACACTCGCAACTAATAAACTAGTATTTCAGCATGATATTAAAGTTATCAGCAATGCACTATATCATCATTTGACCGTTACGTAAAGGAATGGACATTTTAAATGCCACATTTGTACGCAAGAATCTATCTTGAAAAAATATCAAAACACGACTTCTGGACATTTTATGAAGCGAGCCTCTGACGAACGTAATAATATATCCTGAACGAATTAAATAAAAGTCTGTATCAACTGACGACGAGTGATAGATTATTTTATCATAAGACACTAAGAACAAGAAAATACACATATTTCTGTTGAAAAATGGACTCGATTATATAAACGACGACAAAATCAACGTCATTTCCGGCCAATAATGACGATATATATGGGAGAAAGGGTGTATGACTGTATTCGTTGTAAAAACCCGAATACAAGGCAAGTCATGTTATAAACAAGACTACATCAGCTGCCAACAGTGTGCACCTGTTGTGGGATCGGAACCTATCCTGTGCGGTGGGTTCGCCTAGTAACGCGAAATGTGAAATCATTAGACCATTCGGTTTATCTCACCACCTAAACTTCTAGTACCAGCAATATAATATCACTTTATGTTTTCTTGTCATTTCATTCAGACAAACATAAATTATTTATCATCTCATTAACCGTTTAATAAACAACAAACAACAGTAGAGGTGTTGTCCCAACAAGCGTGTATTGTATTCATATATATACCAATATTTAATAATTGAAACCATAATCGCACACATACATACACGATGGCTGTAAAAAATTGGCCTTAAAGAAGAAGGCACTCATCATAGTCACTAACACGAACATAGAAGAACACATGGATAAAAAACACTATCCATGTTAATTGTCTATAGCCATCGTCTCGACACACACAACTCATTTCACAGTTTCAATGACGAACAAAAAATCGTCAAACTGCAAATAGAAAAGAACATTGTTAACATTTGGTATATATGTATGTTATATATGTTGTGTATGGGCCGGTGGCCTAATCATATTTCTAAATAAACTGTAAACATCACAAATATACCCAGGGTTGGTGGGTCGGGAACATGTACGACCGTCAAGTGGTCTGTCCTACACGCTTGCTGAACGTCGAATGACAATATACCCGCTAAACTTGTTCTCCAATCGTGCGTATAATACGCACTGATGATTTCCAATAATTTCTATAATTTAACACATATACATCTAACCAAAACTACTGGTGCCAGCAATATACAGGATGTACCAAAACAACGGGGACATCTCGTTAAACATTCGTAACTTCGTCTCTTTTATCCATAACACATTGCCAATATGGCAAAACATTAAGGGATAAACACAGTTCAACATACCAGCTTCATAATTGTGATTATTTAGTTCAACACCCTGAGTTACCTCCCTTGTTTTCAATCGCGTGTTTCGGTATGTTAGCATACAGTGGACAAGGATTTCAATGTGTACGTAGAGATATATTTACATGCTGGCCCCAAATGACAACTCAGGTGTTCCATAGTCAAGAACAATGGATCTGCATACATCATGTACAGCAAAGAAATTCACTCTAGGGCTCATATCCGAGCTATTTCTAGACCACTTGCCCTTAAATATGATGTCAAATGTCAGTACTTTCTTGCGAATGTATCCTCTTTTTGCGGCTGATTTGTTGTAATGATGGTTTTTGCTATCTTATAATTGCTGACACACGAAATGATATATATCTATGAACTGTTAATTTGGATAAAAGTTCACGTGATTACTGTTGCTTCTTACTAAGCTTTCCTGTAGATTGTTCTCAATAATGATACAATAATATTGATATTTTGCTTCTTTAGTGATTGTTAATGAATATTTTGAAAGTTGCCTGCTTCTCTTTTATTTAGTAAACTAACCACTTTTTCCCCGCTTTCATTATTTCATTGCAATGTTCTTCGCTTTTCACAAGATGTTCTTCAATTATATGCCTTTAAAACCTTGTTTTCTCAGAATGTCCGCTCAGATAACAATGTCTTATCAAATGATGACATTTTCAACGCAGGTCAGCAAAAAAACAGGAATTCTCACCGTAGATAAAATGATGACGTCACTTCCTGTTTTAAAGCAAAACATATTAACAAGTACCTATTTGAGAAGAAGATATCATTTTTACACACTCTCACAAAAGAACAGTCAAATTCATTAAAAATTAAAGGGTTTTAGGTAGGTCCCCACTTTTTTGGGACACACTGTACTATCACTTCATCTCGTATACATCTATTATTCTGGCAGATATTGATATGAAATATAGCTATAAAAAAAGATAATCGGCAAAGTGACATTATTTGACAATTTAGTGCTGTATAATTATATTCATATCATGCGACAACAAAACTACCGGGCTGCTTAGTGTTAGAGCATTTGCGGAACTAAGGGATTATATATAATCACTTGGTTCTATCACACATGTATACATAATAATAAGTACATGTCGAAACGTGTACATCGTATGACCCATGTGCCATTTTCTATTAAAAACATGATAATAACACATATGACAGGGGCAGCGGCACTCAACTAAATCAAATACATAGAAAAGAACAAACAAAAACAAAAAATAACATTTTACAAGCGCATGTGACAAGGACAAACATAAAACGCATACCAGAGGGCAATGCTCTTATGTAGTTAGTTGATGTGTCTTGCATCGGAATTGAATTACGGTCTGTGTGCGTCTATTAGATTCAATATAAGCTTGTACAGAAATCGCAATAAATCAAATTACTATTTATGTTGGCATTACATTGTATTCAACCCAGATTTACCAAGTGCTGTTTTGTGCAAATATCACCACATGTAAATGGCACCGACTGTAATTGTTGAAATTTCAGAGGTTTGGGATTTTGTATTATGATCCTGGTACAATTGAAATATAGTTTTATATGAGCTGCTTAAATCAGTGAGAAATTATTGTCAAATAGTTCCCTTCGCTTTTCTAAGAAACGCAGAATATTGTTGCCCCTTGGTCCTGTACAGGGGTTCCTCTTGGCGGGGAGTATAGTTGTTACCTCAGGTCCTCCAGGAATAACACTGATTTCCAAAAGTATATTGTTTTATTTTACAAATAAATGGTTTAGACTTAAGCGCGGCTCTCCCTCTTACAAATTGCAAAATTGTTCACCAAATAAATTAAACCAAAGTTCGACGTGGACCCTGACGCTAGCTTGGTACCACTCGAGTTATCGTAACAAAAGAGTGCCCGCATAGGCACGGTGCGTTGAACTTAAATAGCCCCCAAGCCGTGCCCGATCAGCTGGCTAGCCCCTGGATATCCTTCCAGCCCCCTTTAGAAATCGTGGAGTAAGCGATGTTCGGTGTGCAAGTTTGCACGCTGCTTCCTCCATGACCAACGATTGGTTCTCATGACGTTTGTTTTCTGATGGACGGTGTATTTAGTTCATATAGGTAGGCGTAATTACAATAGTTAATGACCGGACAATTCATCCTTGGTCAAGAAATACACTACCAGAGTTATTTACTGTAGATCACAATCCTGTTAAACTAGATGAACTGAGTATTAGTTGCTTATTATATGCAGATGAGTTGATACTTATGTCTACTAGTCCTTCTGGACTGCAACTTTGTTTAGATACATTTTCAGATTATTGTACCAAGAATTGTTTATCTGTTAACCTAAAGAAAATTCAAGTACATGTACTTGTATTTGGGAGAGGTAAAATGATCCCCATAACAATGTATTACAGATCTCACCTAGTTCTACAAGTTACATCATACAAATATCTTGGTATTTTGTTTAGCTCAAATGGTTCATTTACCTTATGCCAAGAAGATTTGTACAAAAGGGCCATCAAAGCCTACTTTAAAATGTCTAAATATTGTATCAATATAAGATCCAGCATAAAAACATTTTTGAAATTATTTGATCATACTGTAAAACCAATTCTTATATATGCATGTGAGATATGGGGTACTGTTAACCACCGTTCATGTATTGTTAACAAAGATGGCTATGTTCTTCAACAATCTTTTAAAAACTATTATTGTGATAAATTACATATGAAAGCACTTAAATATAGTATTGGTGTACATAAAAAATCGGAAAATGATGCTGTTCTTAGCGAAACTGGCAGATATCCCTTGCATGCGGATATAATTACTCAGTCCGCAAAATGTTTTGTAAGACTTATCAAAGCAAAGCCATCAACATTAATTTATTCTGCATTTCATGAAAGTTTGGCATTACATACCAATAAGAAAAACAGTTGGGTATCCAGCCGTTTATTTACTTCTGATAAGTTAAATATAACACAGGAACAGCATTAACACAAAATCTGTCAAATATTATTAAGACCAAAGTAATAAGCGAATTTAAAAGAAAATGGGCAGAAAATCTAGATACTTGTCAAAGAGAACAAAGCGGGAAATTACGAACATATGCCAAGTTCAAAAAAGCTTTTATGTATGAACCATATTTAAGTGTAATCAAAGATCCCACTATAAGATCAGATGTAACTAAATTCCGCATAAGTTCTCACAAATTAGAAATTAAAACGGGAAGATATAAAACGCCAAAAGTTAATGTTAAGGATCGATTATGTAAATGCTCCACTTTAAATGAGACTGAAAATGAGGAACACTTTCTTTTAAAATGTTCTCTTTATAAATCAGAAAGACTGTTATACCTGTCAAACATAACACATATTGTTAATGCATTTAAGAACCTTACAGATTCAGAGAAGTTCCAATATGTAATGTCTAGCGAAAATGTCGAAACAATAAACATGACAGGAATATTTATACACCAATGTATGCTTAGAAGATCAATATACTTGAAAAATAATGTCTTATAATATGTATACATGTTACATACTACAGTGCTGTTATTTGATCTTGTTTGAATTATTTTTTTAATATTATACTTATGATTATGTGCTAGATATTCCAATAACTTTGTTCTCTAGTCAATGAAAGCACTATTGTTTTATTATTTCATTTTGTTTTGTATTTTCTGATCAGTATTATTTACATGTTTGTTTATATGTTTTCTCTTTTACTTTGAATAGTTTTTTTTAAACTTTGGATTGTCTTTTATGTAAATATCAAAATTGTATACGCGAGAGGGTCCAGAATTTGGACAATAAACTCTATTCTATTATATTCTGTATACGAACTATAGTCAAATCCCTATAGTGCCACAATACACAAAGGAGACAATGCAATGAAAAACAAAACAAATTGTAAAACTCACCGCATGGTTTTATAATTAATCATTTGCTGAACATTCAGCGTTTGACATTTGCGCTATAATATTTTCTAGCTATCAGTTGAACTATTCTCAGTGTTTTTCTTCATGATGTGCAAAAGTGTTTATGGTTTTAGCGATCAAATATATGGTCACATCCTGTACATGGAAGTGTCGGTCGCTTTCCGAACAAAATTAGAAATATTCCGAAGAATTACTAATCGTTATCAATCCGTCAGACAATAAATGTATTAACTAATTCATTGCCATATGAATCGGATGACATTGTTAAAGATGTACTGCATGATGTTCAAGCCTTGGTGAGTGCACCGAGAACTCTGACAATATAATATGATACATTAAATTTTGTTTGTGTACCACGTGGTGTTTTATCACATACACCATATTTCCGTGTTTCCTATCCTTTACGCAGCTGTAACATCTAAACTGCTGATTGTGTGTTTTCATGTGATATGTCTCTGTATTATATTTATATTGACAACGTAGGAAGAAAACCCCATAGTCTTTGGCAATAGGTGACGATAGCATGACACTGTTTCTGTCACTGAATAGCGTGTAGGATTACTGACTTAATATTGTTGTAAACATTCAATCGTAATTCTTACAGAATGTAATATGTTAGCTGTCATCTGCCTAAATTGCTTTGGAATATTGAACTTGTTGTTCGGTGGAAGAGAAATCAAAGTTACTAATATTAGAGAGGTCGCGAAATGAACGTGTACGGATACCTGTACGTGTACCTAATTATAGTCACTGACATTATGGTCAATGGTATTACACCTTTCAGATATTCTGAAATTCGAAAAAGCAGAGGGGACAGTCATTCGACTGCCTACTCGATAATCCAATATTTGACAATCAGGTAATATTGCATTACAATGTCAAGGTAAGTGAAGACAATTAAATACGTATTCATATCCGCTAGTTGATAATGAACTGCGATAATTAATTGTGTTACCAACATAAACAGATTCGGTGTAAAAAGATAGAAATGTGCACATTCGTTCCACACGTTGAAAGCAAGTTAGCCTACAGCAAAATATTACAGAACCCATATAGATGCATGCACATATTAAACAATCGTCTAATATGGTAAACCGACCAACAACAGATCCACAATATGATAATAAAAAGCTATTCCATTTAAATTGTATTATACTTATAGAATTTCCTAGAGTGTGCAAATATACGTAGGATTTGACCCAAATCATTCCCAGAAATAGACGCTTCAGACACAAACTTTGTGGTTATGTTTCATAAATATGAATGACCGAGATGTCTAGATTGTACCTATTTGGTTCGCATAGGGTCGAGTAATGTTGAATAAATGCCGTGTCCAGTAAACATTAGTTTATTTGTAAAGCAAATAAATTCAAAAATACAGATGGCTGTTGCAATACAAACATGTTTCAAATATTACAATACGGTATGTAAAATTAGTATCCTTGTTTGTAAGAGATTTAACGTAGATAAGTTAACGCGATTGAGATGGCAATGCAATGATCGAAGCAATCTAAATAATCTAAATCGCACATGACACGGTTAAGCTTGTTTGTTATTTCTGTTATTCTATGAATAGTGCAATGAACCAAGATGGTGTGAAATATAACTGTTAAGATGTTTTATCTGCTTACAAAATAAGTCTGTCTGTCAATTTATCCCTGTCTATATTCTGTCTCCGTTATCAAAAATCGATTTAATCGAACCCTCCTAATCCAAACCCATTAGCGCATAATAATGCTGTCGGGTTTTATATAATTTATGCCCTTTTCTCGAGGTTCAAAAATGTGCATTACGGGTCGGAAATTATACAAAATTGATGTATGTGAGGACTGTGTGGTTTCTCAGTTTGCTTCCGTTCAGCGAAAATGATTGATTTGGTAAATGTGAAACACGACAACTTATTATACATCGAGGTCAAATAATCATGCTGTCAGTGTGCATGTAATGCATACACCAGTACCAATACATCGCTGGAGGAAAACGACATCAGTATTTTAGTATCTTTGCTGTGTATAAAGTTGTTTAACATGAGTTATTGCAACCATAAATGGCGAACATTTGTCGCAATCAGAGTTCCTTGAGTTTCATCTTTAATAGTCGGCTCTAGCACAAACAAAATACAACTTTAGCAAAGAGTTCCTTCTTGAACTAATTATCTATCTGTATAGGTCGGCTCTAGCACAAACAGCATACAACTTTACCAAACAGTTCCTTGAACTAATTATCTATCTATACAGGTCGGCTCTAGCACAAACAGCAGACAACGTTACCTTAATTATGGGTCATTGAACTAATCATCAACATGTACTGGTCGACTCTATAACAAACAACATACAAATTTACCATAGAGGTCCTTGAACTAATCATCAATCTGAACATGACCGCTCTATGTTACTTCTGTTGTTATTCCACAAAATCAATAATTCGCATGCACAAATATTTGTACGTGAGTTTTATTTATTATTATTAAAAGTGTTGAGCTTAAATCTTCTGTAGCATCATTTTGTAGTTATATAATATGTTCTAATTATCACATCTCGACTTGCACATGATTTAATCTAGTAGTTTTCTCGGAATTTTCAGAATGTGCGTGCACGAAAGTGGAATTTTGCTAAGATAAATCGCATTAAATGGTACCTCTAGCCTTCGGTTAGGTGATTGGAAGAATTAATGCAGGGGTTTAATAGGACCAGTAGCAACATTAATCTTGGCATTATTAACTACTGTAACAATGTTAGAATATTTAATTTCCCGTTTGATTTATAATTAACTTTAGGTTTAATTTTGAATTCATCATAAAACTATTTTGATATTGTGTAATGCCGTGTTTAGGCGTTGCTTACAGTATGTGGGAATTAAGCTCATTTTTCCTATGTGTTGATGATGAGTTCCGATTCTGAACTCTAATCTCAGAACTCTGCGTTATCTCTTGAGGTTGTTGTAGTACGTGGAATCCAACAGTGTTATGTCGGTTGTTTTGGGAATTAGCTCGTATGTAACAGCGTTGTGTGTGAGCTGTCAGTTTGGCTCAGCTAACGTCGTAAGTCCAATGCGTTTTTCCAGTATAATTTCAAATCTGATAACAAAGTCTCAACTAAATAAGTGATGACAAATCCACCGTCAGTTTTACTATTTTTATTTTGTAGTTTCTCCAAATAGTTTAACAATAACAAATATGTTTTAACACACAGAGTTAGTAAGTACATTGTATCTTAATGAAGCGTAGTGGAACTCCACTTGTCCTAACTTTCTAAAACCTACATCATCACTCTCTTAGTCCTACATCATTACTCTTTTTTGTATATATCCAGTCTAAATCAAATCTTACTTAATATACATTATTTTCAAATCATAGAAAATAAATGTTAAAAGCTTTTGACCAATCAAATTACACGTTACAAAATACTTAAAACGTTCTTAGCCAATCAAATGTCATGTTATATAATTTGTAAGCCAATTAAAACGTGGCTACAACATTATTGCATAATTACTTCAAAAACAAAGGGTTTACCAATATTGAAATTATGACAACATGAGGTTGACTTTAATGTATCGGATAACAATCAGTTAAGATGCTATCTCACGCATCCTGCTTTAACGTAGACATTTTAATGAGAATTATATACGAATAATATCTAGTAGCCCATGGCTAGTAAAAGAGTTTAAAGACTCACATTCAGAACGCGTTACTAAAATGGTTAGATAACATTGACAATTTAAAACAAATGATGTGGCCAAATATTACCGCATAAAAGTTTCCCCTCCCGTATTTAACTTCATTCCTATGAAGTGGTCATCCAATTTTATCAACAGTACTTAAATATATAAAAAAATATGCAGTTACAAATAAAGTCATGTACACGGTCACATTATCTATTAGCCATTGAATATATTGTGCCTATTCCACAAATGTTAGAGTTAATAAACATAGTGTTCAGCAAGGCTGAAACCGGAAAGTGTTGAAGTTTTCCAAATTTCAACAGTTCATTGGAACCATGTCCTAACATTCGGACGTTTTCAGTTAGTAATGCTACCAACATATTCAAAGTGGCAATGTAAAATCTTTTCAAGAATCATGTAAATAAGACAGACAATTATTTAGTTTACTTGTCTCCTGTTGTTTTTATAAACTGATTAATATCGGACAACACTCCATTCTTTATACATGCAGTTCACATCCCTAGGGTTTTGAGATCAGCAATATTATGTAATTCTATATAATTACATTTCCCAATGTTCTGGTAAATGCACAATTAATTAATTTATGCCTATGCTACCCGCTCACAATAGCTGAGTGCATTATATACCGTAGATATATCCCGTGAATTAAAGACAGCTATAAAGTTCTTAAACTGCAGCCCGCTTAAGGTTGATTCCAAAATACCGTATGGAAACACAGAACGATGGAAAGCAAAAACATCACCAGTCGACTCCAGTCAACTAAAATATAAGAATTTGACTGTTATCTACCATAGAAGCAACATCCGCGCAGACTACTGCATCCTACATATACCAGTACTATGTGTTAAAAAATACCTTACTCACACTAATAGATAGACTAGATAACACACTCACACCTTTTTCACAAAAAAATATACACCTGTAATGGTATTGGGATAACCAATGACCAATATTAAGTGCTACTGTAGCACAATAAATAGATTGACTGAAATAGAGCTTAGTGAGCCTGCATTTCCTTAATTTATCATATGATAATAATTCCGCGGTCCAAAGTGTTATTTATACATGAAGTCCTCGATATTTGAAAGGACGTAACATGCATACAAACTTAGAAGTATTTGTGAGCTCTTAACAACCAAGAACATTGCTGCTTTAACCCATTTTTACCAGTAACAAAATAATTATTACCGCCTAAAACAGTTAATAAATTATTTTTAATATTGCTTACTCATACCCCCTTAGAAATAATGTAACTCATTGTATATTGTACATGTATACTTAATTAAATGTCTCTCATACATTTTAATGCCATGTGTTGCCGATTATGCCTAAACTTTTAAATTAAAGTTGACATATTTCTCTATTTCCGCATAAATATTAGCTAAACTGCAAAATGTCTAAGATGACCATATACTAAGAAATCCGAAAGCTCATTTGATCTTGTAAAAATAAAATTAATGACATCATTATTACGTACTACAGGTTTGGAAAATTTTACGCATGGAAACAATTACGTAATTTAATACAAAAACATAATTAAGTTAGACTAAAAACATTGTCAATGATAATAAATACAGTTTTCAACTGTGACGTGAATATCATAAAAGTACCAAAATTTACATAAAATAAGTACAAGTTCATCGACACAGAAGGTGCACTGATAATTACACATCCAAAGTTTAATGTCTACTGTTTTTGTAGAGCGCAGATTTCCACCTTCCGTGTGGCGAACGTAGAATGGGTCCATGGATATACGTAACCTGTAATCAATATGGTTTGATGTTGGAAATCCCCCGAATATCGCCGATTGATCATTCTAGTAGAATAGTAGAAATCGTTTAGAGAATAGGTATTCTTACACAGATATGATTTACTACGATTATTTAATTTCACAAATGCACTGATTCACTCTGCTGTATTAATCACTGGTTGCTGGTTTTTATGCGCTGTTTCAAAAAACTCACTTGTAGAAATTCGCTTGGTTGTATTTATTCGCTGGTTGTAATTCACTTGGTAGTAGTAACTCGCTTGTTGAAAATCGTTTGGTTGTGATTATTCGCTGGTAGAAATTCACTTGGTAGTAGTAAATCGCTTGTTGAAATTCACGCGCTTGTTGCAATTCACTCGCTTGGCTGTGATGTTGTGAGGTACCGCAAATTTTAGCCTCTCTTCTCCGCCAGTGTAATGCCGTTGAAATATGTCGTTGATATACAGTTTGGGAATTTAGCTCAAGTTCAATGCTGTGTGTTGTTGTTGAACACCTCTGTCGTATGTGTGTCGGGAATTAGCTCTATGGTAGCTATCCGTTGGTCCGTGCGTGAGCTGTCAGTTTGGCTCAGCTAACGTCGTAAGTCCAATGCGTTTTTCCAGTATAATTTCAAATCTGATAACAAAGTCTCAACTAAATAAGTGATGACAAATCCACCGTCAGTTTTACTATTTTTATTTTGTAGTTTCTCCAAATAGTTTAACAATAACAAATATGTTTTAACACACAGAGTTAGTAAGTACATTGTATCTTAATGAAGCGTAGTGGAACTCCACTTGTCCTAACTTTCTAAAACCTACATCATCACTCTCTTAGTCCTACATCATTACTCTTTTTTGTATATATCCAGTCTAAATCAAATCTTACTTAATATACATTATTTTCAAATCATAGAAAATAAATGTTAAAAGCTTTTGACCAATCAAATTACACGTTACAAAATACTTAAAACGTTCTTAGCCAATCAAATGTCATGTTATATAATTTGTAAGCCAATTAAAACGTGGCTACAACATTATTGCATAATTACTTCAAAAACAAAGGGTTTACCAATATTGAAATTATGACAACATGAGGTTGACTTTAATGTATCGGATAACAATCAGTTAAGATGCTATCTCACGCATCCTGCTTTAACGTAGACATTTTAATGAGAATTATATACGAATAATATCTAGTAGCCCATGGCTAGTAAAAGAGTTTAAAGACTCACATTCAGAACGCGTTACTAAAATGGTTAGATAACATTGACAATTTAAAACAAATGATGTGGCCAAATATTACCGCATAAAAATTGTGATTATCCTTCTTGTTAATTCCGTTAATTTTAAAAACTGATATTTCACTTTTAATGCCCGTACTTCCATGTCATGGGAATAATGTTCTGTTATGATACTGCATACCGCAATAAGAACTGAAAAGATACTAACAATCGGACGGGAAAGGCGACACTCAACTTAAACAGTCGAGCACAGAAAACATAATAGCAACACTGACCACAATTACACGACACAATGCCAACAGATAATATGAAGCAGGACAGGGAAGGCAACACTCAAACTAAGCAGACAAGCACGGAAAACATAAACTCATACAAGGCACATTGCCCAACACATACGCGAGCGAGAAAATGAGATTCCCAAGTCAGTCCCAGCTGTCAAAAAAGCTGAATGCACTAGTTTCATTAATCAAACAACTGAATGCTCAAGCTAACTGACCTACTTTCAACAATAAAACGGCTGAAACAGTTTTAGCTGTCTGAAGTCCTAAATAGTTCATGTGTAGCAGCAATAAAAGCTGAATGCCATGGTTTCAGTTTCAGCAATAACAAACACACATCTGAACGCGACCAGGAAGTTAACCACTGAAAGTTCAAGTTTCTGCTGTCTAAACTTAAACGTTTCCTCTAATCGAAGCAATGAGAGAAATTGGCGAAACAGGACATTTACCAGGTTTAGTCGTAAAAAGATTATATTAAGTCAGACAGGGAAGGCAGCACTCAACTTAACCAGCCGAGCACAGAAAACATTCAAAACACACAAAGCACAATGCCCAAATGAACCAACCGAGCACAGGAAACATAAAACACATAAAGACACAATGCCCAACTAAACAAGCGCAGATCCGCCCAAGTCCAAGCTGTCGAAAAGAATAATAAATTATAACTAGCTGAATGATCCAGTTTCCACAGCAAAAGGACTACCTTGCCTAATTTTAGCTGTCAGAAATCTTAAAACGAAGAAGTGCCCAACACACTACGGACCAAGAAAATTAAACATCCCTTATCCCACTTTTTAAAAGCTGAATAGAAAAGATTAAGCAAACAAAAGGCGGAATGCCTACGCTGAATGACCTAGTTACAACAGTAAAACTGCTGAACTACATAGTTTAAGCAGCCTTTAGTCTCAAAAGGTTAGTAACAGTATTAAAACATTGAAAGGCCCGATTTCAGCAACAAAAAATCTGAAAGCCATAGTCGGATGGCCTAGTTTCAACAAGTAAAATGACGCAATAGCACAAATCGATATATGACGTAATGAACAAGTCATTAAGTATTGCAAGCTATACAGAAGTCCCCTACCGGTTTAAAGCTATTTTCAATGTGTCTGTTGCCATAGCAACTACAATTCCCATAAGAACCAAAACTGACGGATTGATGGCAAACCAATAGTCAATTTACATTACATTTTCAATTGCATGTCTAAGTACCATCTTTGTGCAATTTTGCCGAACGTGCAAATGCCACATTGATCAGAAATCAGTGTGAAAACATGATATTTCATTCTATTGTATAGGCTCGAGGGCGTAGATCGCGCATAGTTCAGGTTATGTTACGCAACTAATCAAATAAACTATAACAGTTTCTGGCGATCTCGCATAGCAGCGATATATTAAATAGCACTCTCCTGGAATAATCCACATTTTAGAGAACGAAACATTCGTTGTTACGAAAAATATCTCTTTTCCCTTAAGCTAAACACTTATCAGGTTTAGAAACGCACCAGTATAAAAAATAACTGAATTTTGTCAAAATTCATTTTAGGCTGAAATTAATAGTTGACAGTTTCTCTCCAGATCATAATCTTTAACTAAGGCAAAGAAAATGGAAATCGTATTATTCGGAATATGCCACCAGCCCTCTGGTTTTGCATGTTTTGCGCGCGCAGCTCGATAGCGTCAACATAACGGATCGATATTGACTTTCAATTTGTAACATAACTCATACGCTACCATGAGTTATGTAAGCTTGACTTGACAATTTTGTAGTTGGTCAATGTTAAGTATGATGATTTAGACAAGTTAGTGTGGCCTAGGGTCTTCTTGTTCATAATATATTGAAACCTAATCATTACTTGCACTGAAAATGTCTGGACCATTTCCTGGTGTATTTTGCCTATATAAATGAGACTTTGTATTACTATGAGTTAGTTGGAATTGGAGCGCCGAGTCATGAGTGGAGCTCGGAGTCAGACCGGAGCGTATGTATTGAATAAAACGTTGAAACTGCTATACTGTTAAGTGATTACTTTAGCCATATTACGCTACAAGGCTAACTTTTGGTGATCGTGACCAGCACACGCGAGTACGAACCTTATACGATCAGGAGAGAGGTGAGTGAATGTTTGTAAATTTCTATTTTGCTTGTGTCGAGAAGATAATAAAATTTAAATTATGGCAAATGGTTTAAAAGCTGTAAGTACCCAGGGTGTCGCAAGGGTGATCTTAGAATATGATGGAAATTCAAATCAATATAAATCATGGATTAAAATGGAAAGAAAATGTTATACTTAGTTACTTAAGCGGACTATTTTAGGCTAATTAATAAATATAAATGATAAAATTACATGTAAATATAAAAATGAAAAATGTCAAAACGTTCAAATACGTAACTGAAATTGATAGTTACTAATTAAAATTTTATCATGTCAAGTTGTCAAGTGCATATACATCACGTGGTAAATTGTAAATATTAATGCAGTGTTGTTATATAAAAAATTGAAATTTAAATAATGTATCAAATGTATAGACTGTAAATAGTGAGTATAACATGTCGTAATAGTCAATAATGTTGATATGATTATTCGTTAGGAGAATCGGGTGTGTATTATGGTTTTACGGTTGTTGACCGATGTCTACAAATAGATATTATGCGAACATAATTATTTGTAAGAATTTTTGAGTATATTGTCGAGATATTAAGTATTATATAGAAGTCGAGAGCAAATAAGTTGCATATGAATATGTTTTATTCATTATAACGACTATTATAATATTGGAGTTTAGATACAAGGGTCGGGATGTGTTATTGTTGTGTTGAGATAAATGTTATGAGAACATAATTAGTAGTAGAGACATATTATATAAGAAGTCGAAGGCCAGTATTTATTAGAAATCAGAAGGCATATGAATGTATTTTGAAACGACTGTCTATAATATCAGAGTAAGTTGAGGAAGATCGGTTAGTTGAGGAAGATCGGTTACTTTGGAGTCTTTGTTCTATTGTTATTTTTAACGATAAGATTATAGTAGGGATAATCGCTTTATGTTGTAAATATTGTTTAAGATATTTTTATGAAAAGTATAATAAAAACGAAATTATGCGTAGAAACATTTGACTATATACATATGTTATGAATACAGTAATTGAATATGATGAAATCGGTAAAAGTCATTAGCATGTTAGGCAATCAGCAACATAGGAATATTTGTTATTCAATAAAACGACTGTAATATCCGATTATATCAATATTGTTATAGATACGGAGAGTCGATTATGTTGTAATGGTTATCAACCGATGTTATTAGATTTAAAATTAAAGTTACACTTCACTTATATTACGCCATGTACACAAAATAATAAATAATGCAATTCATTAAGTTGGACATTAACTGTAGGGCATTCAATGATTATATAACGTTAGGATATTAGTTTGAGAACTCAAGTTCAAGCACAATAGTAGTAAGTTAATTAATTAATTGTAAGCGTATCAAAGCATAAGAAGGAATTGAAACTTTCCAATGAATAAACTAATAAATAAATCAAAATAGTTACTTTGATAGAAGTCCATGATAAGTCTTCAACATGTATTTCCATTATGAGTAGTTATAGTGATCATCATTGCCACACTGGGTACCTTAGAAATTTTATTTTGTTAAAAAAAAAATGTGTATTAAATTAAAAACACTAGACCAAGCAATGAAAAACTAGCATTCATGTCACTAATTACCTGTTTAGACCAACGGTGAAAACACTTCGGTTCGGGGAATAAGACGGATGGGAGATGAAATCAAAAATACCTTTTGAGAATTGTCTGCAGGGGCAATACAATTACAAAACCATGTCATATATGGTGTAATACTCCAAACGATGCGAGACTATCAACAATCCCAAGTCCAGTATTCAAGTATATGCCTACCAGAAGATGTGTGCTTCAAGAGGAAACAATACTTCAAGGCCGATTGCACAGGGCATCATTCCGGGTGGAAGTCTAAAACTTCACGGATGGCTCGGTGTATTACGACAGATCCAGATAGATCCAGGAATTATCAGAATATCGAATAACAGTATATCAACTATGTCAACGAGTATATGGGGATTACTTCATCGGTCAAGTAATAATTTGATGATCCATGAAATTAACATGGGTATTATAGAAATAGTTTCAACCATGGCAACTATTGCACGTCGACGCTGGATGGCTATTCATTGAGTTTCAGCGTAGAGAAGTAGAAATGATGTGTCAACAGCTATGCGATGATTGCGGCAATAGTACAACGGGTAGTAAATAAGATGCTGATGGACGCCAAAGTTCAACTGGAATCCGAAGAAGTCATTGTCGATGCCGTATATTAAGTATCTTTGCATGTTTTGGGTTGGTTGTGTTATTGGTTGTGGTAAATTAGCAAAATAACAAATAATAATAGCTTCACACAGTATTTTTAAGGATGTTCATTCAAAGTAGAAATAGTAATGTTCAATTTTGTTGTATTATTATAGTGTATCTAACGATAATTATATGTCAAATGGGTACGTCATGATTTTGTCGTAAGATTTAAATTTTGAATTTGAGGATTTTGCCATAAAATTCTAGTATATGTACTACGAAAAATAGAAATTACTTTCATTATCAATATTAGTGAAGATGTAACTGTATTATGATATGTAAAACGATGTTTTTTCGTGTTGTTGTAACTAGGTGTTGGTTTAAAACAAATAACAACTTTTATTATTGGGTGTTGGGCAATGTTGAATTAGTTGTATATGTTTATGTTGCAGTTGTTTATGTTTTATGAAGTTGAGTTAAGATTAAGTTCATGGAAGTTTTATAATATGAATAGAGATGTTATGCATGTCGGAGGTTTAATATAGTAAGATGACATTAGAAACCTATCAATTATGAAGTAATTTGCAACTTATAAGATGTTATGCATGTCGGAGGTTTAATATAGTAAGATGACATTAGAAACCTATTAATTATGAAGTAATTTGCAACTTATAAGTACAAATACGTACATATTATATATTATTTCTTATGAGTAAGTTATCACTGCATATATTGAAATAGAAGATAGAACTATATATAGATATTAATCATGTCAATACCATACATTCCAGGAACTTATGACACTGTGGCTGATAAACACGGACTCACATTGTAACTGAACTGGAAGACGTCATAAAACAACAAACAGTCGTTAAAAACTTCCAGTGTTCAGAGACGTTCCGTATAAATTTTGTATGAGTAAAAGCCGCAATTTTAAGAAAATTCAAGTGTTTTATTGTGTTAATGTCATGTGTGATTATGTTATTTAGGAAAACGATACTATAGACACTATCTAGCAAGATTCTGATGTATCTGAATTGTTATATCAAAAAATTTTATTGTTAATCTTGATCATCCAGAGATATGTATGTGTTTTATGTTTATATGTGATCAAGGTTGTCGAAGGTGATAATTACATGGATAAGTACTCCATTTCAATTGTCATCTTCGCTATAAGGTGTACAGAATAATTAGAGTTTCATGAGTACTAAATTATAAGTACATATTTGGGGAAAGTGAAATTGAGTGTTAAGTTGATAGGTTATTTTCATTTATTCCAAATTAATGGACGGAACAAATTTTATACAAGTATGGTAGTTCAGAATTTTTTTAATGATTTTTTTTGGGGTAAGAATAAAAGGTGTAACATAACTCATACGCTACCATGAGTTATGTAAGCTTGACTTGACAATTTTGTAGTTGGTCAATGTTAAGTATGATGATTTAGACAAGTTAGTGTGGCCTAGGGTCTTCTTGTTCATAATATATTGAAACCTAATCATTACTTGCACTGAAAATGTCTGGACCATTTCCTGGTGTATTTTGCCTATATAAATGAGACTTTGTATTACTATGAGTTAGTTGGAATTGGAGCGCCGAGTCATGAGTGGAGCTCGGAGTCAGACCGGAGCGTATGTATTGAATAAAACGTTGAAACTGCTATACTGTTAAGTGATTACTTTAGCCATATTACGCTACAAATTGCACACTGAAGGTTTACACATTGAAAACATAACATAAAAATATTTTCTAATGGTCTTTTTCTGCTGTGATTAGCTCGCAATATTTGTTCTGATGCTTTTTAGTATGGAACAAGCTAAACTGAGCCATGGTGTCGTAGTATGACGGTCCAGCTACCACCGCACATCGAGTGTGTGCTAAGAACATCGATACTTGGCGAAGGACCGACCATAATCACACCAGCCGAATGTTAGGACCACGAGTCAGGAGGCTGGGTCACTCGAAATGGTTCTGCATGACTGCACACAATGTCAGACGTAATCCAGGTGTCAGTGGATTAGTCCAAATGACATTATTACATTATTCCTTCCATCATTGTCAAAAAAAGGAAAATCTTTCAAGTGCAATTTGGAAGGATTTTTGTCAGTTTCGAGCTTACTTCGCGAGTGTTTTGTCTTCAACCGTCATCATGGCATTGGTTTGAGGTATCGTAGACGCATCTCGGGAAATATACTAACACATTGACGACAATCACCAAAATTGCTATGATACATTTTACTTAAAACTACGGATGGCAACGGATACCAAAATTGGTATCTGGATAGTCGGGTCGCTATCCGAACGATTACCCGGATATCCGTATCCTTATTTGTAATAATATGCTCTCTATAATTATAATGAAATTAGGAATGATTTTATAAAACCTTATTTTGTCAGACACCCAAGAGTATTTAAATTCATACAAATGATAACATCGAAAAACAAACGTCTACTAATAAATATTGGTAAATTTATTTCACAAGCATTTATCATTAGAAATTCTGTTATTAATAATACTGTGTAACTCATTCACATAGCCTCCCATACAACACCAAAGGTGGAGCGATTGTTAATACTAGCATTTTATCTTTTGTTTCAAAATAAAACTGTTGTGTACTTATTATTATGTTACCGTGTCATGCATCATACAGTTGCATCATATGACTATTGTGTAAAAATGCAATACACAAAATGACACCGATACCAAATTGATTCTATTGTTAAAGGTGTTAAAATATGTTGTCACTCGTTAAGGTATTGCGATACGATTTTTTACAAACGATATAACGGATATTCGAATACCAATTTGCTATCCGGATACTTGGAACAGAAAACGATTAACCGGTTATTCGGATAATCGTTGCCAACCTTACTTGAAACCATCTCAAGTTCACACACGGAGCACGTCTAGAATCTGAACCCGGTCATACGGTTTGAGCCAGGCAGCCCCAGCCACATATTATTATGATTTAAGTTAAGTGCTGCGCGAAGAGTGAGTAATTAAACATCACACAGAACATGATTTCTATCCTATAATGTGATGTATGTTATCCTTGAGGAAGAGCGGTCACGTGCATGCATCAATGCAGCAGGTTCATATACTCAATAGTAAAATTGCGACTTTCATTTTCATGGGTCGCTCTAGTAACCATATCATGGTTTATTATAAACTCGCGATAATTACATGAACTTGACATAACTCGTTGCGTATAGACTAAAGTTGATTCATCCTCAGTTGAATAACCATAGATGTACGTTTGCATCAATAAAATTTAATTCCATAAGTGGAGTGTATTTGGTACTTCATTTGTACGTGACATTTGTGTTTCTATTGCACATTTTGAAGCATGTGCTATTTTGCTCATCATCATCTCATTTCATATAACATGTCGATGAGAATGTATTCTTAATAATAATAATTGTTAGCGAAGCAAACGTTACTTGCAAAGTGATTGAAATCACTTCCACAATAAATTATAATAGAAAGGATGAAAACAATGCATAATAATGCATTATAATAATCACTCTTTTGTCTCTAGCTATTGTAATGCATTTATATTCAGCAGTGACTTTCCCTTCGAAACATAATCGTAACATAAACACTATTAATAGTAATGACATGTCATTTGGAATTAAATGCACAAATGCAAAACTAATAAAACGCTAACTTCCTGAGCGCATGATTGAAGTATTTCAAGCATGCAAGTTCGAAAGTGAATAATAATTTGAGATGTCGAGGGAAATTATATTAGTTTTTTTGTCAGTCACGTACGGTGGGCAGATGGTTCGATATGTTTTCCGGAAATCAACACCTCTTCCTTCAAGTCGGGGGCGTATTGCATAATTATGCGTAAGTCATCGCTGCTAAGGCAACGCCTGTAGCGAACTACGGCGCAGTTTAAATTGTATCATTTATAGTCGGGAGTCCATACGGAGAAAATGTGACGGGCCATGGCATCGGACAGTAGAATGTGGCATCCATGCTATATGTTATCTTTGATATGTGTGTAATCTGAAACTGCCGGATGCCATCCGACATTTTGCCTCGTTGTCTCAGAATTAGGTCAAAGGTCAAATAAGTGCATTTTTTATATAACTCTCTTAAAATATCCTATTATCTTTGTCAGTTTTCGGTCAAAATTTATACAAATGGTATCAAAACGAAGCTAATGTACTGGTCAAAATAACTTTTTACAAATTTACGCATTTGTATACTCATGAATATTAATGAGATCACCAAAAATTAGCATATTCTTTTATAAAAATTCGAAGCGATGAACAATATATTTGTCATAATGTCGTCATTTTTGGTATTTGAAAGCCTAAATGATTCTTATTTAAAGGTGAGATACTAAGCTATTGATATGTTAACTGGTCACATACCTTCTCATTGATTTAAGGGCACACGTTTGCTTAAAGTGGGTGGGGGTAAATTGTTATATAATAATAAAAGTAATATAAAAGAGTAATATATGTTTGCATTGATTTAAATGTGATACAAGTAACAACTTTTACATTGTTTTTGGAATGTTCCAATTCATTTAAAATATGTCAAAGTTCATTTAAGGAGGAATGAGCTGGGCCTACAGGTGAGCTGTAAATTTTAATTTCGAGTTTAAGGTGATAAATAAGAACAAACATAAAATTAATATTTTTTTTTTTTTTTTTTTTAAATTCTATATGCCGAGCATAGCCTTTATTTGCCAGTCAGCTTTCCGCTGAAATATGGCAGGCATATATATGTGTGCCACCACCCGGTTTTGAACCCGGGTCGCCAGATTAGACGGCAAGCGCGCTAACCATTGAGCTACGGAGCCCACACAAATAATGTAGGTTCAAATCATGACATATGTATATATAAAGATGTTGATAATCATAATGATATGGCAAATTGATCTTATACGTTGACTAATTCCTTTTTATAAGCATAAAATGGGTGGGGAACGGTTCATTTTAAAACATGAATACTGTTATATATATTTCAATACAGCACAACATTGATATGTTCCTTCATGTCGTGTTTAAAATTAAAAGGAATATAAAGTTAATGCATGTTTTTCGTGTTATAACATCTTGAGCACAGAGAAACGATGGGTACCCATGCCCTTCCGTGGGACCTTTAATCATTAAACGCAAGATGCATACACCCCTTTAAGTTCAAAAGACAATAACGTTCTTAGCAGTTAACGCTACAAATCAATCATAAAATAATAGTGTATTTACAAATAAGTTACAATTTCGCTGTTTAGTCTGACATTGGTAATGAACATTTGCACTGGGTGTATTTTCACGTGAATTTACAAACATGCAAGCAGTCGGTAGAATTAGTAGGCGTCTGTAGACGATTGCTAATACCTCAGCAATGTCTTGATTTCTGTATCCGTTATGGATACACCGGCTCGTATTCGTATACAAGTACCTGAATGGTAGTTTGCTCTTGCAATGTACATTTCGAGCGCATCACTTAACATAACTTGGGAGCTATGGCCTCGATGTAGGGCACGCGCTTCGGGATCGAGAGGTCTCGGGTCTTGACCACTGCTTTATTTCTCTGAGCAAGAATAACCCACATGCTCAACTCGACCACGGTATGAATTGGTACCTGTGATGGTGGTGTCTGTACATGTTAGATAGTCCTGGGCACCGCAGATCGATGTTGGCTGCACACACGCCAGGAGAGAAATCGTCTCCAAAGGGAGACTCGAACGCATGTTTCCTTAGGTAGACCAATGACCAGGGAAAGTTAAAATGTCGAGAGGTGGTTGAGCGGCTGAACTGATGAAAGCAGCCCTCGAAAATTGGTTACTTAACTTCTTTTTTAACTTCTTGGCGGAAGCATTTTCAAGCCCCACAATGATACGGTGGACGTTTTGGGACATGTTGTAACAAAATTAATATGCTTTAATTTTGTTTTTTATTAATTGATTGTTAAATAGATGTGTGTTATTTCATAACACACAAGTTGTCGCCTGTCATGTTGATTAATTTGTTTACTTAAGAAACCCACCTTATGAAACAATTGTTGACAGCTGCATGATGTGCATGACAATAAAACTGTCAACAGAAATGATGAGAACACGTGCTTAATACACAAAACTATGCATGCTAAGAAGTTTTATTGTCACGATATGTAATTATGTTATTATATTTAGTAACATTTTGACAATATACTGACATGTTTTATGTATGCTCATTAATGCATATGCTAATTACCAATGACGAGGGCCATTTGGAAGAGTATATAAGAGGGTCCAGTAGCAACAGATTTGAGAACGGTCGCAGGACTAGGAGCTAGCGGTCCTGATATGTTGTAAAAATGTAGCTTGTAAATACATGTATACTATGTTGAGTGTTATATAGGAGAACGGTCGATGGACCAAGAACTAACGGTCCTGATATGTTATAGCTTGTACATATACTATGTTGGGTATTATATACGAAATAAACTTTGGAAGTGAATTCTGACTGTTCTCATTGTTTCAACCCTGACATGTTTTATGTATGCTCATTAATGCATATGCTAATTACCAATGACGAGGGCCATTTGGAAGAGTATATAAGAGGGTCCAGTAGCAACAGATTTGAGAACGGTCGCAGGACTAGGAGCTAGCGGTCCTGATATGTTGTAAAAATGTAGCTTGTAAATACATGTATACTATGTTGAGTGTTATATAGGAGAACGGTCGATGGACCAAGAACTAACGGTCCTGATATGTTATAGCTTGTACATATACTATGTTGGGTATTATATACGAAATAAACTTTGGAAGTGAATTCTGACTGTTCTCATTGTTTCAACCCACGACTACAACTTCGTTACACGTTGTTGAATTGGTGTCGTGACCAGGATTAACTTCACATAATAGCCGCTAAACCCTCTAAGACTTGTTTAATTGAACTTGAACGGTCCGTGTTTGGAATTAACTGAATTTCTTCTGTTTTCATAAGTTCCGTCTGTGTCCCAATTTCTGTAGTATGAATTCTGGATGGTAAGCAGTTAGGGTAAGTTTGGTTCATTCTAGTTATCTTCTTTGGTGGTAGTAATTTAGTTTTAGTTAATTGATTAACAGACATCTCTATGTTGTCGGATAGGCCATCCTCAGATATGCCCTCCTCGATGCCATCGTCTGATATTTTTGCTTCAAAATTATGATCTAGTGATGGATTTTGTGTTTGTTGTTCAATCATTTCGTTGTCTGAGCTATTTTCATTCTCGTGGCCGTCTGAATGTGATATTTGAGTTTGAATGCTGTTCCCAGCATAACTACTTTCGCTATCAGCATCGGACTGATCTTGTTGTGATTTAAGCCGTTTTGCTAATTCTAATAAGGGAATGTTTTCACTATCTGAAGAACGGTCGCGTTCTTTCCTATAATATTTTTGTATTCTGTTTTTAACTTCCGTCTTATTTTGATAGTCTGTCTCTGAATCGCTAGTTGAAGATTCGCTTATAGGGAACGCTAATTGCGCTTTTCTTCTCTGCAAGTTTCCGTCTTTAGGTATTTCCCATTCTAATTTAGCTAAACGTAGTTGCTCTGCGTGTGTTGTTATTGTTTTCTGAGTTAATTGGTCTTTGATAACGAACATAACTGGTGATTTTTGTTCTATTATTCTAAAATAAGGACGCCATTTTTTGTCTAATTTCCCATGTCTTCTGTTATTGACATAGTATACAGGGTCGCCTATTTGAAATTTAATTAGTTCTGTATTTTTATTGGCGTAGTTGGCCTGTCTGCGCTTAGAGTTTTTCATGTTCTTATAAAATGACAAAAAGCATCTATGTTGATTTTCTAAGGCTATTTTGTGAAAATCTGTCCCGTAATAACGTCTTTGTGGCTTAAGAATTAAATCTAACGGCATTACAACGTCCCTTTGATATAATAGGAAAAATGGTGAATATTTAGAACTTTCATTCACGTGAAAATTAAAAGCTGCACGGCTTTGATTCAGGAATTGGTCCCATAGTTCTGGTTTGTCCGCTACTTTCTTGGATAATATGTCATTTATCGAGCGGTGTGCCCTTTCTATTTTTCCATTTGTCTGTGGTCTATAAGTACAAGTCTTTTTGTGAATAATATTTAAAGTTCTTAGAGTTTCTTCCATAGCTTTGTTGCAGGATTCGGTGCCATTATCAGTCAGGATTGATAAGGGAGTTCCATACCGAGAGATTATCTCGAAATGAGAGTATTTTATGTGACAATTTATATGACAATATTATATAGGAACTTTCGGCGCTGACAGTAGCATTGTCTGATATATTTCAATTTAAACTCATGGACTAGTTATGATATACGTAAACCTAAGTTGTTATTCAAACAACTACTGTCTTTGCCAGTGAGTAAATTTGTTAAATTGCGAGGTTCCCAATACAATGTATGTTAATTCGATTACTTTGATAAATTATGTCTAAATGAAAACTGATTATACATATATTAATGGTAAAGCAAGTTTTAGGTCAGTAAAATGATTTTATCAATCAAACTAAATGCAGCTACAGAGACTGGTCAACCGACAGGTAAAACTAAACAGTGGGAGTAATTAATAACTACATTGTAGGCCAAGATATTAGGATGAATATCGGAGTATTTAGTTTCCTGTGTATGGTTCATTAAAGTTTGTAGTTGTATGTTAGAAATGATTTGGAGTAGAAACCAATCAAACATAATATAGCCAATCAATAATTTTACAAATTTTGCTTACAGGGGTTAAGTAAATCTAAAATTGTGTGGGTAAAGGTACAGGACGACCTAAAAGGGGAACTTGAAAAGGTTGATAAAAGATAAAATTCTGGCAATTTAGCAGAAATTAATTAACCTTGAAAGTATTGGACCGAACATTACAACTATAACGGATTGTAAATTGTGTGTCCTTACAGTGTATTGTGAGAATACGACTGTCAGTCAATCATAAATGTAGTAATGACATGTACTTTGGACTGAACTGTGTCCATGTGAGTAGAGAATGATTGATGTGCCCTAGTTAAGATATTTTTCACGGACTCAAATTAATAGTCCAAGGCGTCAAAGAGATATTGAGATACATTGAAATAATATATTTGAGCATCAGTCCAAAATATTATAAACAAGAACAAAAGTGTTGAAATTCAGTAAACAACTTTGTAAAGCAGTCTGAGAATATGGAGTATAGAAAATTGGTACAAACTGAAAATATGGGAACCACAGGCTACTGTAAGTATCTATGTAATTTACATAGCAGGCATTAAGTTAACTAATTTACAAGAATTAAATTGCTATGTATAGTTTAAATAGATAAACTATATACTTTAAAGGGTTATTATGTTGAGACCTGTAAAGGGTGTGACATTAAATAAAATATATGGAATTAAAGTAAAGGACTTAAGCGACATTATCAAATGGAGGAAAATGTCCAAGACATGATAATAATGATCAAGAAACAAAGAATGTATATTTTTGGCGCTTAAGTAGATTTTTGCGCTTTTGTCTTGGTAAGCATTCTATATAGTTTTTTTTATTTTGACAAAGTTCAAATTCTTAAGAGAATAACCTTTTGTTAAAATTGTTACTCAAGTGGCTTCATGCTAGGGAAAAATTTAAAAATCAAAGAATACGAAAATGAGATGTAACAAAATTAATATGCTTTAATTTTGTTTTTTATTAATTGATTGTTAAATAGATGTGTGTTATTTCATAACACACAAGTTGTCGCCTGTCATGTTGATTAATTTGTTTACTTAAGAAACCCACCTTATGAAACAATTGTTGACAGCTGCATGATGTGCATGACAATAAAACTGTCAACAGAAATGATGAGAACACGTGCTTAATACACAAAACTATGCATGCTAAGAAGTTTTATTGTCACGATATGTAATTATGTTATTATATTTAGTAACATTTTGACAATATACTGACATGTTTTATGTATGCTCATTAATGCATATGCTAATTACCAATGACGAGGGCCATTTGGAAGAGTATATAAGAGGGTCCAGTAGCAACAGATTTGAGAACGGTCGCAGGACTAGGAGCTAGCGGTCCTGATATGTTGTAAAAATGTAGCTTGTAAATACATGTATACTATGTTGAGTGTTATATAGGAGAACGGTCGATGGACCAAGAACTAACGGTCCTGATATGTTATAGCTTGTACATATACTATGTTGGGTATTATATACGAAATAAACTTTGGAAGTGAATTCTGACTGTTCTCATTGTTTCAACCCACGACTACAACTTCGTTACAATGTTCTGAAAATTATATGTACAATACTAGTACTCGTATTCAATTTGGTTTTCTTCGAGGCCACAGCAATCATCAAGACTTGAATATTTAGATGTCCCAGATGGTGATTCTATATAAAGAGTGTACATCTGTAGCATGACACCCGGTAAAAATTGTTGTTAATACCCTTCATACTCTTCTCTAGCAAGTATGCAATCTAGGTTTGACTACAAATCAACACCACAGAGACACAAGGCATGCGTCAGACCATTTCTTGAAGACTCTAAGACATTAATAAGGCTGACAACATTATACACTTAGGTTCACTTCTCAGCACGAAAGACATACACATATAGTGAACCTACTTTGATCAGTATTATATAGATCACGTCAAATTTAAAAAATCTAAACAGTACAATCGAAAAACTAAGATGCGAATCTATAAATATCCACAGAAGCGAATACATGGAAGTCTCCAAAGCTTACATGAAGACAAGTATGAACTGTCAAGTTTCCACAATGGCTGCCTACGACAAATCTGAAGAATAGTGTGGCCCGCATTTTTTAACATATTAGATCTTGACAAATTCTACCTGTATCATTCGACAATTATCAGACGTAGAATACCGGTGGCTGGGATAATTCGCCAGAATGCATGTCGGGACCATGCCAAGGTACCACGATGAAAATTCATCAGCGATGAGGAATTACACATTTGTTTTCCCTATGTCTCTCGATACTCCCGATCCTCTCAGAACCTGATTCCGACACCTCCCGAAGCTCTTAATATCCATCGGGAGTAAAGCCTCCGGGCTGTGGGACAGACGCATAACGTCAGGACAAGTTTGGGAGTCGTCTGTTGTCTCCCGATTCCCAACCCCGATTCTTCCCTTCAGAAATGCATCCCGAGACCGCGAAGGTGTCCCCCAAATATCACCGAACGTTCTCCAAACATTTAAAAATATCCCCTAAGGTTTGAGAAACTTGTATCAAGTAGCCACTGGGATGCCTAGTGGATTTGTTTTCGCAGAAGTATCCCCTATTACTGGTATTCTCGAGGCTCTGGTGCGGTTCGGGGATGCCTTCCCAGGATATTCCCGACATGAAAGCGCGAATACATCGGGTAAAAATATGCATGCATTGAATTTTCATGAGACACATGGGATCCTTGACGACTTCCAAGCTCTTAAACCTATCGGGAGTACATCCCCGAGGAAGAAAACTGTCGCATAACGTCGGGAACACATTTTTGCAATGCGTCCCGATATCCCTTGATTTATCACGATTCCTCATGATGTCTCAGAAGATCTCCCCAATACTTCCCCTAGACCACGAGGAACCTGTTTCCGATGCCTTCCGAATCTCCACCGGGAGTTAATCCCTAGACAAAGATATGATCAGTGGGACATAGGCTTCAAGCGTCTGAATTGATACCTCGTGCATTAAGAGACCAACAAGACTGAAACCGCCTGGTGAAGAACAGTAGAGTCTGAACCTGAGGAAAAGCGGAATCAATGAAGAGATCTTAATGTTGAGTAAGTAAGGTATCCTTCGCTTGTAGCACACAAAACATGAAAATGACCCTCGTAATTTTTTATGACAGTTGGCATATTTCGCGTCTTTTCGTTGTCTGTGTACATTCTGGTATTTCTCTTACAACCAGCTCGTTCTCTCAGAAACAACGTCTTTGGTCTTGTTCGCAAACTAAAGGAAAAGAACCTAGCAATATCGACTTTGGGTTTACTCATTAGCAAGATGCAATCGTTTGATTGTGCCAGGGGTATATCAGGATCATCAGGTATCATTCGACAGATCGGTTTTTCTAACACGTTTGCTTCTTGTCTTTGTTGTAGGCTGGTTCCCAATCTTGACAATCTACGCATGTAATGTAAGATTGGGGAACGGGAACCAGTCTAGTCTTTATTGATGGTCTTATGATTGGTATAGTCACAATAGAACCTTTCGAAAAGGTAATTACTCATTTGTTTATTCAATACCGTCCTAATCATCATTACTTACTACACACTGCTACTGATTAAAATAGCAACAAACTGTATTAACTAAGGCTTTATAAACATTATGAAAGTATAGTCACGTTAGGATATGGTGACAGTGACGTAGTAGTTTATGTGTTCACAAAAGAATACAACCATTGTCTGAACAGGTAGTGGGAATATAGCATGTTAGTTCAGCATAGAAATTATAGCTGTCTGTTTTTAAGTATTTATATTTGGTTTTACACCGTAATTTAGTGGACTCGACCGCTGTGTCACTCTATTCTTACCTTGACTAGACTATATGGACAAGTCGGAGTACGAAGGAAATGAACGGCAATTGGCTAAGAACAGCGTTTTCTTGTTCTCCAATACGAATATATACAGGTAACTAAATGAAAAAAGTATACCCGGTAGTTTGTAAACGAATGCCAACTTAGTAATTTAGTAATTTAATATAGATCGTTATTTCAACGCTATTTGTCATATATGTTCAATAGATTATCAATATTCATCAATATGCAAATGAGTTAGTTAGCATAACGTTTAAGTACATCAAAATCTAAATCCACAAAAAAATCATATTTTGATATAAGGAATATGTTTAATGGGTGTTTAATGTTGATTTCGGCCATATTGCGATTTTTACGTTCTGATTTATTTACTCCACCCACCTTTGGCCGTTGTTCTCGGTACAATTAAATTATATTTATCTATAAAATAATCATATAACGAAAGCGATATGTCTTCTCATGATTTTGGTACAATTTAGTTCTTTAAATAGTAGAAATAACGAAGATATGGCATACATTTGTCAACTATACACATAGAATTTTAACGAAAATCTACGATTTTTTGACATCCTCATTAATATTCATGAGTATGCAAATGACATAATTTGCATAAATTAATTGTAAATCAATGACCAATTCATTAGCTTTATTTTGATACCATTTTGACCATTCTACATGTAGAATTGACCAAGATATGGCGCAATTTCAAGATGACGTTTGATATATGCACTTAATTGAACTTTGACCTCTTTAATGACCTTCACAGAGGGTTTTGCGCGTGGCATCCGCCAAAACCATAGACAACTGGTATTGGGCAATTCAAATATGGTATTGAAACATTTCTACTAAAAAATGCCATGGACTATGAAAAATAAGCGACTTTTGTCCTGATGGACTCCCAACTATTACCTAAGATTTCTCATGACTTGACATTATATTATTCGTGATGTTTTCCTACAAATTTCAAAACAATATCTAGTAAAATAACAAACATATTTAACTGAACACGTCGCACCAGAGTTTGACGCTCACAGTCAGAGACGTCGACGTCAAATCGTACGGAGCACCTCACGGCTATGACATACTGCACCAAGCAATTATATGCATCTACAAAAAAATATTCCATTTTTATTCATGTCAAATGTTCAGCTGTTCTGCGAAGTATCAATAACACAGCTGGTGGAAGAAATGGATGGTCGATAGCCTAAATATAGTGATCATTTTTTAACAAGAACTGTTTACAAGGTGATTTATTAATTCATATTTATCAGAATTATGATAACACATTGTATTAGTATTTTCTTGGTTTAATGTATGCTTATATCCATGCACCAACACAACTACCGGTCTGCTATGTGTTAGAGCATTTGTCTTGTATGCGGTGAATCAAAGTAGATATATAGTAGTATATAATTACTATTTAAAACATGAAATATGAAATAAAGTATTACATTATCGCAATAAGATTATAACAAATATGACGGGGATGGCACTCATCTTGAACAAATACATAGAAAAGAACAAACCAAAACGAAAAATAACATGTTACAATCATATGTGACAATGACAAACATAAAACACATACTAAAGGGAAACATTCGTATATAGTTTGTTGATGTGTCTTGAATCTAGATTACATTACGGTCTGTGTGAATGCTAAAGCCCGTATAGGTCACAAACCACTAAATAAAATTGTTCTTTAGCTCAATGTAAAGTGACAATTGTCAGCCCCAGATTATATCATATTAAAGTCTATGGCCAGTTGACAGACCTATATCATTGAACAGCAGTATGTTTCAGCTACAAAATAAGACCCAAAAAACAGGGGGGTCATGTTTAATATAAGAAAGATTTTATTCGTCAAAGGCGGTCGACAAATTTTTACTGACGCGCGGACTGATCCAATGTGGGTTTTAGCCTAGTCTACTTTCGCTTTGTCAAATATGCCCAAATCTCAAAATATTCAAGATGAAACACATTTACTCATTCAACTACCTGTATACATGACCTTTAAACTCAATGAGATGATTCTAGTTCCATTTTGTCAAGGCATATCACCATTTCCAGTCAAACAGAAGTTTCTGTAAGGACTATTTGAGTCCGCGTATGCATTTAGTCGTTTATGACCTATAGGATCTGAATTCTGTATCAGTTTGTACAGAAAACATACTAAATCATATTACTATCTATATTGGCAAGACACTGTATTGAACCCAAATGTGAAGTTTTGTGCAAATATCACTACTAAATGACAACGAATGGAATTGTAGAAATTTCAGAAGTGAGGGAATTTTGTATTATGATGCTGGTTCCATTAGTTTTATGAGATGCTTAAAGAAGTTAGAAATTGATGTCACATTTTCTTCGCTTTTCCCAGAAATGCAGAATATACGAATGAGACATTGCATTGAATAACACAACTCATTGTACAGCACACAACATGGTGTAATACCTAATCATTCGTAGAACATTGTAACTCATCGTTTGACATTTACTCTATTATATTTTCTAACAATAATTTGAACTAAATTCAGCGTTTTTCCTGCATGATATATTAGATTGTTCATGGTTTTAGCTTTTAAATATAATCATGGTCACTTCCTGCACATGGGATAGTCACTCGCTTTCCGAAGAAATATTAGAAATATTCCGAAGAATTACTTTAGCGCTTAAGTCAGACAGGGAAGGCAGCACTCAGCTTAACCAGCCGAGCACAGAAAACATAAACAAGAGGATCATAGATCCTGGGGCGCTCACCTGCTAAACATGGCCAAATTTTGAACTTGACCTTAAGGTCATCAAGATAAACATATTGACTTAACTTGATACAGGTAAAAGCAAAACTGAGGCCTCCAAAGTGTTAAAAAGGTTTTGCTATTATTTGACATATTGACCTAGTTTTTTACCAACATGACACTACTTCAAACGTGACCTTAAGGTCATCAAGATAGACATTTTGACCAAAGTTGATCAAGATTAAAGCAAACATATCGATATTGACCTCAATCAAGTCAAAAATAATTACCTTATGGAAGCAAACAACGAACTAAACCACGGAGCATCAGAAACATGTCTGACCTGCTCTGGGGACAGTGGTGATTCTAAACATTCTGCATGAGAATTCTGGATTGAAAATTAGGTAAACATGGTATGCAAATGGGGTGACGAGTCAAACTCTTTTTAATTAATATTTCTGTCAACAGCAAGAATTTAACTTTAATATTGATACTAATATATTTCTAACAATTGAACAAACCTGCAAACAAGAAACTATCATTGTTTAAAATCTAGCGCTAAAATGATATTTTATCTAACTTCGAAATTAGCAAAATAATTATTGTACAAACAAATATGGTTGACAAATCGCAGATTTAGAAGAAGAAGAAGGTCTTAAGTACAAAATTAAAAACTTTTTTTGAGAAAACAAGAAATAACTGTGAGAAAACCACTCTTTACTTATGGAAAAACAAACTTTTTCAACTAAAGTTTGGTCAACGTGACCTGGTCTAATTTTCAAAAGTAAAGGCTCACAGGAAGCTCTTTCTAATATGTATGGGTCTTATAAAGCCGAAAGTAGCACCTCTCATTCGAAGCCAGCGAAATGTGACATTTACCAGAATGCTATTAACATTATGCTTAATATTACGATACAATAATCATCAAACATGAGATTGTTAAGGTTAAAAGTAAAATAATATAATGGCATGACATTGTGAAAATACCTGGTATAGACAGTAGGACTTTCCAAACGCTAAAACTATACATGTACATTGTAGGTCATGTAACTAAAATACCGCTACAATGTTGGAGGCTAAATCAGACTTGTAGATGCATGTTCTAATCACATGAGGCCTTCCTTGAACTTTAAATGAATCACAAGTACATATCTGCATGTAGGTGTTTTTTTATTATCCATTCTTGTAGTTGTCCCTGTGGGGTGTAATCAGTGTTTTACTTGTTTTTTAGTGTTTTTGTTTGTTTCCTTTCGTGTCATGCAGTTCCTTTTGACACTGTTGTTCTTGTATGTATCATACGAACTGGAACAATAGTCTACTATTCTCATATATTGCACAATTAGAAACACACAATCTTATGAATTGTCAAAAAACGTAAAAAATAAACGTTGTTATGATGACAAAATATTACAGCAAATGACATTCGTCTTTATTTATCCAACTACAAGAGCAGTAGCGAAGTCTTCATACAACAGAAAACCTGAAAACGTTGAATATATGTCACCAAGTATACCTTTGTTTGGTGCAGTGTTTTCTACGGATACCTTATCGCCTGGCTTTAATACTACTACAATAGTCTGTGACACCTGCATCAATTTTATCAGATTGAATTTAGCTTGGATGTTCTCGTTCACCATGAAATGACCCCATGTCCTTAACGAGTGATGTCCTAGTAATGTAACACTAAATACGTACGTCCCTGCCACGGGGGCCACGAATGTACCTTGATGTTCATTGTAAGCGTTCCCTAGGTTGGTAACCACGTGGTCAAAATAAAAATTCTGAAATCGTCTCATGTTTGAAAGGTCTGGCGTAAGTGATGCAAAAAAGGCAACTTGGTGTTCAACATTGTGGTTGATGCGACTTGCACCTGTGAACAAAAAATGATATGATTAGTTTCATTGTTTTACATTTGGTTACATGACTCTATGCATTGCCAAATGGTTACATTGAAATGTATAAGTCATTTATAAGTTCAATACTCCTAAAGTGACATATCAGGGACATAGCCTATGGTGAGAGCAATACTCCTAAAGTGATATATCAGGGACACAGCCTATGGTTAGAGCAATACTCCTAAAGTGATATATCAGGGACACAGCCTATGGTTAGAGCAATACTCCTAAAGTGACATATCAGGGACACAGCCTATGGTTAGAGCAATACTCCTAAAGTGACATACCAGGGACATAGCCTAAGGTTAGAGCAATACTCCTAAAGTGACATATCAGGGACATAGCCTATGGTTAGAGCAATACTCCTAAAGTGATATATCAGGGACATAGCGTATGGTTAGAGCAATACTCCTAAAGTGACATATCAGGGACATAGCCTATGATTAGAGCAATACTCCTAAAGTGACATATCAGGGACACAGCCTATGGTTAGAGCAATACTCCTAAAGTGATATATCAGGGACATAGCGTATGGTTAGAGCAATACTCCTAAAGTGACATACCAGGGACATAGCGTATGGTTAGAGCAATACTCCTAAAGTGACATATCAGGGACATAGCGTATGGTTAGAGCAATACTCCAAAATGTGACATATCAGAGACACAGCATATGGTATTGGCCTCGTAGGTTCTCATTCCGGTGAGAAAAGCTTCAATTTGCGAAAATTGCACAAAAATGAACAAATTCTGCATGACACTACACATACTTTGATAGATTTATTCTTTTTAAACATAATGCATCATCTTTTATCGTAGTTGCAATACTATTCACGAGTGATTGACATAAAGTAGTTAATACAGTCAGAATTCTTCATTCCGGTGACATTCTGCCAAGGGAAGTAATTCTTACAAGATTTTGTGTATATTTCTTTACCTCCGGTGTGAAAATGTCAATCAAACAACCGGGTACCTTGCAGGCGAATTGACACAATTGTTAAAGCCAAATTGGAGAACTCAAGTAACTATAATAGAAAATGTAATATTTTACACACATGAGCACATGTGTACGATCAAAGATCATATTCGTTGGTACGATTTTACCTTTTAACATTTTTAGATGCATTTAAGCATTTTGTTAATATTTACCGAGGTGTACGATTATGACGTCATTGGAACTCGCGAGAAATTAGATGTCACCGCAATCCCGACTATTAAGGAATTAGAACCTTCGAGGTACATGACAGCATTTCAGCTAGCGGCTCTAATCCGCAACGTGTATGATACGTTTTAGCATTATGTTACTTGCTCCTTGTGCCCGTATGTCCATGCTACCTAACAGACCGACAAAAATGGACAACACAAGAGGACCACTTGTACAAGAGAACCACTTGTGTAAAACGATAGGGAAAATAACATAAAACAAGCACTTACTTTGACTCTTTTCAATATTTGTAACTCGATCTTGAGTGACTTTAAGTTCCGATAGTGTGTTGTGGCGTTCCGTCGCTACTTTTTCGTCGATATGCTCAGTGAGTTTGATATCCAGTTGTTTCATTCTTTCGTAGGATTCTTGCATGGTACGATTAGTTCTAGATAAAATGTTGTTGACGTCATGTTTCAGTTCACTAAAACTCTCACTATAGTCTTTTATTAACGATCTGATAAAATGCTTCTCGTCTGACATTGTTTTTTTAATAACATGGCTTGTCTTCATCATTTCAGAATACGCATCTTTTTCTTTTCCTATTTCTTGCTTCTCCTTGTTGTCACCAATATCCAAAACTTGTTCATTTGTACCAATCACTTTTTCCAGTCTGTCCAGTCTATTATTGATGTTTTCTAGAGATTTATCGAAAGCGTCCATTTTATCAGAAAGTGTGGACAACAATAGCTCTGCAACGGATAAAGCCCGTATGTCACAAGTAAACATAACAAGAAAAAACACGACAAATACGATTTTAGCCATGACTGTATCCAGATGTCGACTACTTGATTTGAGAATAATTCACACAGCACAGCAACGTGATGCTTTCTATATTTTAATTCAGCTACAAGTGCAGTTATGATACAGTTTGGCTGGGCTTATCAATACAGTTTTTTAGACGCATGCGCAGTACTTACGAATGATGTTGATTGTTAACAAGAGGCACAAAGGGCACTAGGTCGCTCACCTATCATAATAGTGCATGCAGTCCGCTACGCTGAGTAATCATTTACAATTGTTTACTTAGATTCAAGAATATTCAGTCTCCATTCCATGTACAAGATTTTCATATCGTCTTAACCAGGGACCCTGTTGTAAATTTACATCAAATGACCCATACAAAAACTGTACCTATATTCCATCTATACAAACATAATGACCAACTTTCATGAAGATCCTGTTAAAAAAAAGCGACTGTAGCATAGTTTGCATACACAAGTATTTTAGTGACCTAGTGTTTGACCCCGGATATCAAACTTGACCTAGATTTTGTTGAGATCGTCATTGTGATCAAGTTTAATAATGATTAGGCCAAAAAGATGACCTCCATTGTCGACACAAGGTTGTTCTATGTGTTGACGTAGTGACCTAGTTTGTAACCACAGATAACCCAATATCGAACTTGACCTAGATTTGGTTGTGATGACCGTCTATTTTTACCAAGTTTCATTATAATAAGGCTAAAATTGTGACCTCTAGTAATTTCACAGAGTTTTTGTATGATTTGACCTAGTGGCCTAGTTCTTGATCCCAGATGATCTAATGTCGAAATTGACTTAAGCGTGTTGAGATGATCATTGCTACCAAGTTTCATAAAGATATTTGTGAAAACTGTGACCTCTTGTGTCTACGCAAGCAAATTGTAGAAAGGCGTCGGCAGACGGACGGACAGACGAAATTAAGAGTGACTACAAAATCTCACTCTGTCACTTTGAGACAGGTGAGCTAAAATACATGGATATGTAACGATTCAGAACAACTGCAGAACTGTGTTAATATATATTATGTGTTGCCTGTTGAAAGGCTGTACACCGAGCTATCACTGTATTTTTCAAGGCTATGTTGCAAAACTTTGCAAAAACAGACGCGTCTAGAAACTCTATCTGCCTGACACGTAAGCCAAGCAAATATGCTCAGTAAAACTAGGTAACTGGGCTGCTTGTCTGTAAATTGTTTACGTTGGAAAAGCTAAAACACATGACCAATGGAGGAATCATTACTAATAGGTATTAAATTAAATTATATGGTTGTCTTACAAAAAAAATGTTCCAAACTATTCAAATGTTTTGTTTTTTGTGCAGTAAGTTTACAGAAAATATGTTTGTAGCTCATGTCCGCCAACTCGTGCAGATATGTGTGTACATCATACATCTTCCAAACATAATACAATGATTTGCATCAAACTTAAATGCATTTGAATACTGGAAAACCATTAATGTTCGCGTGTTTTAATTTAGCGGATTATGGTAAAATGGAAATTTTGTGGTTTCTTAAATGTCTTTAAAAACTTGACAGAAAAAAATATCTTGTTTCAAATGTTCGACGTCAGTTAAATGTTGTACCCCCACCCCCTCTAAAATCGCAGGAGCATAGGTAATTGGTTTTTATTCTCGGCCAAAAGATATGAATATGTATTTTTCTTGCTCACTTCGCTCGCAAAATATCTTCTATATTCGAAAGCATGCTCCATCTTTGTTCTAGCTCGCTCAATTGACCTTTCTGCCGATTTTGATTGACAGGTGGCGTTAGCCAATCAGATTGCAGCATTTTGGCAACGATTTATCGCCGCCATCTTGTTAGGCAACCTGGACATTAGACAAGCTAAAATCAATGTAAATTGCGCAATATTCAATTAAGCCTTATTTCATTAATATTGAACACATTTTTAAAATTCTGGTATGTTTAAAAACTAAAGAACTTCAACTTTAATTTGGTAGCAATGTCATGAAAGTGAATTAATTCATTAAATCCATAAGGCCTCGGAAGTAGTAGCTATATATGTATATTTTGTCTCAAATAAAGTCTGATTTAAAAGTTATATCATTGATATTTACATTAATCTAATTTGAAATAATTACATGTTGTGAAACTAGAAAGCTTCGTCTTTAATTTGATATGAATGTTGTTAAAAAATATATACCATAGTCTCGTGAAATTATTTTATTATTTGATATCATGCATGTTAATAGAATAAGGACACATAACCCCCAAATAACGAGAATGTGTGTATTTCCCATCAAAGATGACTGTGAAGTATTTTAATAATATTGAATATTATGTTGTTTTGGTATATGTAATAGTTAAAGCACTTTTCAGTCGATACCCTTGTGGTGCTAAATGCATTTAATCTCCAAAGCTTATAAAAAAATTTTTTTAAACATATGTAGGCTACTGTATGGTCCGGACAGCTATTGTAAATCATGATAGATATATACATGTACAAGTTTATTTCAAAGTATCTATAGGTCAGAGACCTGTCGGATATATACAAATTACTACAAAACATTTATAGCAATCTGTTCCATGTGTCACATAAGTATATAACACATTGGAATTTTAACTAACTTATAATCTAGGGCTTATATATTTCTTGTATAATGGTGCATATGAAATCTGTGTAGCACTTATTGCACTTGACCCGACAGTTTTAACGTTATGTTAGAAAACGATATTTTTTTACTTAATAACGCGTGATTGTACATTTTTTGTTGATATGCTGACTGTTAATGACAAATCATGTATTACGTAGCGATGTGGGATTTGAAAGATTCACATTCATCTCTGTTAACGTAGCGCTTATTTTTTGCGGAAGTTGCAATCAAATACAGCCTCAGTCGTAAGTAATCAACAAAATGTATGTCCCCGCCATAAGCGGTAGATCACACGGAAGACATCAATAAAACCCGACGCAGAAAATCTTGCAGAGGTCTTGTAACTTTACTTAAATAATTTTTCCGCACATTTGATTTCGATTATTTATTAAACACACTATCATATGAACGTATACGGAAGATGAAATGCTATAGTGTATGGAAGATTCCATTATACCGTGTATATGTAAATATATGTATTAACCCTTAATGATTTCTTTGTTACAATAAAGGGTGTATCTTTCAAGCCAGGTCATTCCCGATTGGCGCAAAAACTATACATAAATAGCTATTTAGATAAAAAGAAACATTCTGATTGAGCGGCAAAATTACGCTTGTGAGTGTCTGCTTATTCGGACACTGCTTGGCTCTGATTTAGTAACTGTTTACGTAACATTCTTCGATTTGCAAGTTTTAAGTAAGCACATAATTATGTTTCATAAAATTTTCAAAACATTGACTAAAAGCGAAATATTTAACGGAATTGTATCAAGAGCATCACACGACATCTCTGTATTAGACGCCATTTTAATGCAAGCTTGTCTTGCGTAGCAACAACGAATACCCGTAACTATAGGGGGCGTGGCGACGAAGCGTCTGCAGAAAGGTCAATTTTCCTACAATGGGGAGGGCATGTCAATACCTACATCTCCTAACACCATATCCTGAGACCGCTCCTGAACAACCTGGGCACATTTCTTATAACCGATAAACTAGTACATCAACTGCACTATAACAATGTACGTGTAGAAATTGGGCGACCATGATGACACATTTCTTGTGTCTTTATTGGTGGTCTTTAAGTACCCAGATAAGACGAAACATGAATGGGGATACTTTAAGAGTAGCAGTTTGTAAGATACTCTGTATTTGTTACTTTCTAACCTATTTATTGAAAGTGTTGTATAACTATGCTTCATACTTTTAACAATGCGTTATAATAAACTTACATTGTGTCATTATGTTTATGGCTTTAATAGAAGCACTTAAACTACCTTTATTGGTTGGTTATTTATATTTTCTTACAATTAAGCCTCACGAACTCTTCATACTCATATTATAAGATCACTTGATGGTCATAAAATACGTCTCAGTCACAGACTTCCTGGATTCACAATGGAAAAAGTCTGACATTTAAACTAACCAATGACAGTGCCACACAATACGTGCAACATCTGTTGTTATTGGTAACGCTAGAATCAAGCAACTAATATTAAATGTTTCCTCGAATTTGCTGTCTACTATTAGAACATGCGGTAATAGGATTTTAATTAAGCTTTCTAGTTCAAAAGACATTGGTATGAAGCTATGAGAGGAGCCAGACGCTTTGTATGGAATTGATTTTAAACACGTGCCGATAAATTTTTCAAAGTTCATTATAGATGTAATATGGTTAGCCGCACATTGGTTACAGTCGTGTACCTATTCAGTTTCATTTTTTTTTTAAACATTTTAATGTTTGTATTTGTGACGTTTTGACACCCGTAGCGTTCTGGTTCAGTTTTGAGTTAGGCATTGTGCCGTGTAATTATGGTATGTGGTGTTTTTATGTTTTCTGTACACGGCTGTTTAAGTTGAGTGCTGTTTTCCCTCTCCGAATTTCTATTATCTTTTTAGTACATTAGTACTCGTATTACTAATGAATGGACTCTTGTTTGTACATTCCGTGCCCTCCTGTTTCCGTTGAATATTGCCTTCCATGTCTGATGTTTTATTATCTTTTCATTCGACAACTATTTGAAAGTACTTTATTTACATTTGTCAAATACAGTGACGTAACGCACAAAACTGGAACCATTCCGTCAAGATCATTTGTCTTCGTTAATTAAGCCCGTACTTAATAATGTCAAACGTTTTTATGTGCGTAATATACATATCGATAGAAAGCATATACAATGACGAATCGATTGATATAAGTTTCATGGATATGTCAAATAATTTTAAAATGAAAAATAGGCAACAAAGACAAAATTTGACTCAAAAATGACGTGTCACAACGTTGCGTTTTCGCATGAGAAATAAATGCATGGTATTTTGGCGATAGTTTTACACACTTTATCGTAAAGAGAACATCTGATAAAAAGAATATCAGAATACGTTTGTACTGATGTTTACATATGTATTTTTTATTTTGAAATTGGAGACATACTCGGCGAATGACGTTACTTTTTATTTGTCCACAGATTTTCCCGAAACGTGTCACAAAATTATTCATAACGTTGAAAAATTAAAACGGTCAACTACGGCGATTATTTTACATCATTTATTGCAAAGGAATTCACACCAGAAAATGTCTTAGAATACGTGTTCATTGTTGTTAACATAAATAGTTTTGATTTTTAAATTGGATACAATTTCAAAAAATGCCGTTAGATTTTCTGTGTCTGCCGATTTTGTCCCACGCGCTTAAAAATAACAAAAAGTAACGTTAAAAACAAATTATGAAATTTCGACGACAATTTTAAAACTTTATCGCTAAAAGAACCGCTAAAGAAAATAATTGAGAATATACCTTTTTAAGTTATTTACATAAATAATTTCTATTTTGAAATCTGGGACATACTCGAAAATTGCCGTTAATTTGCCTGTGTCCAGTGAATTGTCCCACGCGCGTAAAATAACGTTAAAAATAAAACAGATAAAAAAGATTTATCTCTAAAATAACCACATAAGAAAAAAATATACCTTTTTAATTTTATTTACATACTAGTAAACAAGTTTGATTTCGAAATCGGGGACATACTGGACATACAAAAAATGCCGTTAGATTGTCTGTGTCCCATGCGCGTAAAATAACGTTAAAATTATAAATGAAATTTCGGCGATCGTTTTATACTACTTATCACTAAGGCAATATACATGTATACATAAATGTCGATTTTATGTCTAAAAATGCTTGGTTAACCCAAAAAACGCACTCCGCGTAAAGTCAACAAAAAAAACCACTTGACGCAACATTAATTTTAGTGGTTCCAGTTTCGTGCGTTACGTCAGTGTGTTTCAAAATATATGTTACAGTTTCGTGTATTAATAACATTCTGTATCAATTTTTGTATCAAATAGTTTACATCAAATACTTCATGTAGTATGCAAGTCAATACAAGCGGCAGACATACCCATCCATGAAAAGTTGACACCAATGCTGAAGGGTAGATTACTTCTGGTTATATAAAGTATCTGCAACATGTTATTTGAATCAGCCAACAGACATGGGGTCAATTACTTGTGAATGAAATGCATGCCATAACATTACAATTACATTGCCCACATAGTGCATTAAATTACAATTACAAAAACATTGTACATTGATTTTGCATCAGTAATGTATTAAATTACAATTTTGATATTTGATCAACTTAAAAAATTACCAAAAAATGTTGATATTGTAGAGGCTTACTCTGCAGTTACTATAACAAAGTTATAATGAAACATTTTGAATACGTGTATCAGATTTCAACTGGTGAAAGGACGATCTATGCCAGGGTGGATTTGACTGGATTGAAATCTATACCTGGGTTCCTTTGAAAACAAACGACGATTGTTTTTGCGGACAATATTTAAAATGCCCAGTGACTATATACGGCCGACTGAAGTATTTTAAAGACGACTATTTTCTCTGCTTGTACTTGTATATCCTTTCATATGTGATGCCAATTGTATATCCTTTCATAGTTGATGCCAATTGTATCTCCCTTCATAGTTGATGCCAATTGTATCTCCCTTCATAGTTGATGCCAATCCCATCTCCCTTCATAGTTGATGCCAATTGTACCTCCCTTCATAGTTGATGCCAATTGCATCTCCCTTCATAATTGATGCCAATTGTATCTCCCTTCATAGTTGATGCCAATTGTATCTCCCTTCATAATTGATGCCAATTGTATCTCCCTTCATAGATGATACCAATTGTATCTCCCTTCATAGTTGATGCCAATTGCATCTCCCTTCATAATTGATGCCAATTGTATCTCCCTTCATAGTTGATGCCAATTGTATTTCCCTTCATAGTTGATGCCAATTCCATCTCCCTTCATAGTTGATGCCAATTGTATCTCCCTTCATAGTTGATGCCAATTGTATCTAGATAACATGCTTAGTGTAACCACTTACTTTTCTAAACGATAGCATTGACGTAGCGTCAAAAGTTACGACCCATAGGCGTAACACAATACGCGTAACGTCAAAATATTGCCAAATTCTATAGTTTGTACACGGTAAAAGGGGTCACCTAAATGCTATAATTTTACATCAGGCATATTTCTATTTCACTATATTTTTCTGAACGCCTATGATCAGTAGAGTATTTTTTCAAAATCTGCACTTTGACCGTTGGGGCGTTAAGATTTTTTGGGGTAAAACGTTAACAATAATAACGAAAGTGTGAATTTCTGGAATTGATTAATTACAATCACATTTATTAAGTTATTTTGTAATTAAACACTTTAATGCGTTGATATTAGCTTAAAGATTAAGTCTGCAAAATTTAGTCCGTGTTATTATGCGTAATGGGATAGTTTGGGGGTAAACCATTAAAAAATACATGAAGAATTTTGAGAATACTGCAACAACTAGAACAAGCTCTGCACCAAGAATGGCAAAATTTATCTCAAAATCGCATTAGACGCCTTACTGGTAGTATGAGGAGAAGGGTTGAGGCTATCATCCGGGCATGTTGCGCTTACACGTTATTAAAAATGTGGCTACATAATGTCATTTAAGGTTAAGTAATCGTCAATATTTACCAAAAATATCCACCAGTAAATGTTTTGTAAACGCTGCACCACCATACATATAAACACCTACATTTTTGGTAAAAAACAACACATTTGCTTATGCTTCAATAGTTTGGATAAGAATAAACTAAACTCGTACCTTTACTGGTTTATGATTACTAAATAGCTATCGCTACTAATCAAATTACTATTTCTTAGCTCAATTAAGTCGTCATCTCATGACAGTGCTTTCAATCACAACCAATTTTAAATTTCCGGGGTGTGCTTAACTTATTTCTTTGTGTATATATATATGACTTGAAATGTATGTACCTAGTCGATATGATTATTTAATAAGACCATGATTCATGCACATGAGGTTAGTGATAACCCAATTTGAAAGCAAATGGTCACAGCTGGCGGTTAGGCATGATCACTTCTCAAAAAGAACTGGAATGTCTCTACATGGTGTCAATAGGACATGGAATGGGTGATCCCAATAGTTGTCTGTACTTATTAAGACCAGTAATGTATGTAACTAGTGGTTGAGAGTGCTTAATTTGACCAAGAATGTCTTTACAATGTGATTTTAAGTATCTATCTGGAACAGGAATGTCTGTTAATAGTGGATATGGGTACCCAATACGACCAGGAATGTATGTATACTATAATTGTATATGCATGGTAGTCAGTACCCACAAGGACCAATAATGGCTGTGTAGTGGCTTTGAGGACTCGATCATACAATTTATGCATGTTCATAGTGGTTGGGAGTACCCACTAGGACTACGACTGTATGCATCTAGTGGTTATGAGTTCCTAATAAGGCCAGAACTGCTTGTACATGGTAATAGCGGTGACCAAATAGAACAACATATGGACACACCTAGTGGTTGTAAGTACCCAATCCGACCGCAAACATCTGTACATTGTGGTTTTGAGTATTCAAACGGACCAGGAATACATGTGCTTGGTATTTGGGGTACCCACTATGACTAGGAATGTATGTATGAGTATCCAAAAAGAACATGACAGTCTGTAAACGGGGTAGTGATTACTCAATAGGACAACAGATTGTCGCACCTAGTAGTCGTTAGTTCCCAATCCGACAACTCATTTTGTACATGAAGGCTTTGAGTAGCACATGTTATGAGTTATGAGTGCTCAAAAAGGCCAAGCATGTCTCTACATGGCGTGCCTGAGTTGTCAATTGATGATCGGCAGTATCCATCAAGAATGTCTGAACCTAGTGGTCATGAGTCCTATACGATCAGCAATGTATGTTCATGGTGGAAATGAGTACCCAATTGCACCTTTAATGGATGTACATGGTGGTTTTGAGTACAAAATAGGACCAAAAATGTCTGTACAAGGAGGTTTAAGTCCCGACTAGGACTGGGCATGTAAGTACTTCAATAAGCAGTTACGAGTACCCAATTAGAACATGGTAATTGTGCCTACCCATTGAGACGAGGAATGAATGCACCTACAAGTGGTTATGAGTACCCAGTCGGACCCTTCCCGAAGAAAAACACACTTTTACCAAAAACTCACTTAAAACCAACTTATTAGTGGGTTTTTCCTGCGTTTTTTGACAAAAGTATGCTAAAAGCGAGTTTTTCTTGGGTTTTTTGACAATAAGTGTGTTTTTTGTTGGCTAAAGTGGGTCTTTTTATCAAATAAGTTGGTTTAAGTGCGTCTTTTAGTACAGGAAGTGTGTTTTTGTTGGTCTTTTCATAAATGAAGTTGGTTAAAGTGGGTCTTTAACGAAAATAAGTTGGCTAAAGTGCGTCTTTTGAATAATGGTATTCTCAGAAGTGGGTTAAAGTGGGTTTTAAGTTGGTCTTTTACATTTTTGATAATTTTTCGTTAGTTGAGCTTCGCATTAAAAAGACTCACTTAAAACCCACTTCTGAAGGAAGTTGGTCTTTTGTTTTGAAATGTTGACATTCACTGAACACAAGATCTTAGATCTACTCATATGTCTCATAGTTCGAATGTAACGCATGATCTATCACGTATATTCTCATTTGGTATTTCAATTGGTGTTTATGCATGGTAATATGTTTTTTAATTTTCACAAAGGACATGTTATTTAAAGTCCTTCATGTAAATTAAATATCCTGTGCTAAAAACAACGGACCTTATTTTTTTAATGCCGCCGCGCGCAGTTGAAATATGGCTGGCATATGTGTGCCTCCGCCCGGATTTGAACCCGGTCGCCAACTTCACTGTCTAGTGTATTTGACAGCATCATGTAAATATACAACAACCCATAATAACATTAAAATTAATATAAATTATATTGGTAATGACGAATGCAACATATCGAACTATACGTATATGATTACCGAGGGGTGAAAAGCTTATCAATAAGCTTCAGTTTAGCTTATTCATATAAATGCAAAGTCCTGCAAACGCATTTATAATGTTTCACTCAGTTTAAACTGATTGGGCTGAATCCGAATGTATTACATAGGCTTTCTTATCTGCCTATGTTACAGTCGCAACTGTATTTCACGCGGTACTACATGTATAAATAAAACACTGATATATTACACAGTAAGCGGTCCAGGTAAAATAGATATGGGTGGTGGATTATATTTTTGACAACGTGGCATGTGTAATATATACATTATGACATAATTGATCACGTGTTGCACAAAATCCAGACAATTTCCCAGCGTGTGGTCTGTTTAATTTGCCTATGGCTATAAAACACGGCATCTTTGAACAGTGATTTACACATTCCGAACTGTATGTCACGTGGGGCTATAGACAAAACATTAAGATAATTACACAATAATCGGTCCAGGCTTAATCAACTGCCCAATTAAAATATAGATAAGGGTGGTAGCTAGATTAAAAAATTGACCACGTGACATGTTTGGATCCATATGATATAGCTTGTTGGTCACTTGCGACAATACAGAAAACAGCGAGTGGTCCTGTACACAATGCTTTGACTTAAATTGATCGAGTAAATTGATTGTAATCAATGAAAGCTACGTTGAAAATAATCTGGAAATATTTTTTTTATTGTACACGATATGACTTCCCGTCAATTTTTGTCATGCACTTAGGCTACATAGTTGACGTAATTTTAGTTCGGTAGCATTATTTTTAAGCGCTAAATATGAGCTGACACATATACATGTATATACAAAAATGTACATGTAATAAATGTCTATGTAAATATATCTTCGATTTAAGATTTAAAGACACGCTTTTTTATGATTGAGTTTGATATCTACACAATATAGTTTTGTTACTTAGTAGCTATAAAGATCTTACAGTATTATTTGGTAGCTAAGTGTTCACAAATTGACATTTAAAGTCACGAAGTAGGCCTATTTATTCTGGTTTATTCTCGCACGTTATTTTTTTCGACTTTGCGGTTTATATTATGATTTATGCAGTGTGCTACATTTTCAATATGTGTTGGCGTCTCCTTATTCATTATGAATGATATAGAATGTATTTGATAAAAACTTACTTGGCCAGAGAATTAAAAGAAGTATTGTAATAGCCTACACTGACTAACCTACACTAAATACCGAAACTAGAATTTGTATACAATATATAAATCACTCACATTAATTAACCTAGGGGAACACAGAATAACTATTAATTTTTCATAAGCATTCGCGAATACCGATCGGAGATTTTATCTATGATGCTGGAACCGAAGTAGCGATACACGGTCCGGAATTACGGGTTTTAGCATCTCGCCCATGGATTTGTTATCGTTTCCGGCGGAAAATTTGAATCGAACAAATCGAAATTCAATGTTTTATCAGGTAATAATCAATTTGTTGTGGTATTTATGTATTGTTTTATCACAAATTAAGAACTACACATATTTTGGCACCCTCCAACTATAAACAGGCCTGTGATTCTTTCTCCTTCAGACTGATTCCGTTTTCAAAGTTTTTGTCTCAAATCTTCGAAACAAAATGGTTCAGATTCAGACTTTCAGTGTGACCAGACAGCCAAACTGTTTCTAAGTGTGCTGCATTTTTATTTCTGACAGTCCAGCAAGTGTACTTTAACACATCGAGATGGTTTCACTACAATGTGGCCTACTCCGAAGTAATTATTTTTTCAAGTGGGTGGGGTAATGTTTTCCAGACTTTATCAAAGTTTATGCTCTGAGCAATCACAGGCTTGTATGTCACGGTCTGAACCTGTTCACAGTATGGGTGAGGGAGTGTGTAGGCAGCCGGCTAGCTCAGTCGGTAGAGCATTCGCCCTGTAAGCGAAGGGTCCCGGGTTCGAGCCCCGGTCTGGTTGCACATTTTTCTCACCCTGTGACATTTGGCGCCCAACGTGGGACCGTGGCATCGCAGTCAGGTTGCTTCACAGCTCCTGTGCTTGAAATTATTTCTACTCTCTGAAATTCGGGACGCATTTCCATTTCAGAGGGGGAATATGTCACGGTCTGAACCTGTTCACAGTATGGGTGAGGGAGTGTGTAGGCAGCCGGCTAGCTCAGTCGGTAGAGCATTCGCCCTGTAAGCGAAGGGTCCCGGGTTCGAGCCCCGGTCTGGTTGCACATTTTTCTCACCCTGTGACATTTGGCGCCCAACGGGGGACCGTGGCATGGCAGTCATGTTGCTTCACAGCTCCTGTGCTTGAAATTATTTCTACTCTCTCAAATTCGGGACGCATTTCCATTTCAGAGGGGGAATATGTCACAATCTGAACCTGTTCACAGTATGGGTGAGGGAGTGTGTAGGCAGCCGGCTAGCTCAGTCGGTAGAGCATTCGCCCTGTAAGCGAAGGGTCCCGGGTTCGAGCCCCGGTCTGGTTGCACATTTTTCTCACCCTGTAAAATACTGACTTCTGTGATTTTGTTGTCCATACATTGGGTTTGAACATTCACTAATAGTGATAATAATTTAAATTTTATTTTTTAGACCACATACACTTCTGGGTCTGGCTCCCCCCCCCCCACACAAACATTATTAAACGTATCTGGGACAAAAAATATTCGCAAATGCCTCTCTAGCTTAAATAACACAAAGATAAAAATGTTTGTCTGAAATTTCTCGCAAACCTTCCTTGAGTATAATCGCGTCATGTTTAACTGACTGTGCAACTGTCCCGCCTATATTTGGTGTCCTTCGGTCAAGCACACATTACTATACACGACGATGATAGTGACAGAAACCGATATTCACCCCTGCCTCCACATTTTGCAAGAAAGTTGGTAATTTTAAAATCAAAATGCGCCATGCACATAATCTTTCGACAATGGTTTCCCGTCCGATCCACAGGCCCTCTATGCGATTTTATTGCCGGAAAAAGTATTACTCTTATTTAACCTCAAGGTAAATTTGTCCGGCTGGAATTCTCCGAGGGTAGGGAATACAATCGTGCCCATAAATCCATCATTTATTCACCGATCTTTACTATCAATCTTGGTGTCAATCGTTAGAGGAATGATTTCTCTTTAAGGAAAAATCGCTGTCATAACATATGTTTACACACAGCAAGTAATATCCGACCGCAAAGGGTCATAAAACTTAAAACATAACATAAAAGGCCATTCCGAAAACATCTGATTGCAGAAATTTTCAGATTGTTCAACTATTGACGATATCGTAATGATTGAACAAATTCCTTCGGTAGTTCTTTCCAGTACATCAAATAGAATAACGTTGTACCCTTATAGTCTCGATAAATAGTGTAAACCTAATAAAACGAACCTTTTTCTTCACATTCTTTGCTGTAGTTTCGCTTTCAACGGCCATGAGTGCAATGCGCACGCTCACAAAGTTTTGTAAGACGTCCTTTCATTAGCCAGCGACGAGCACCGACGGAGGTGTGTCTGTCGCTGACTAATGAGACGATCTCTTAGATAATTCTGTGCGCATGCACGTTGGCCGGTCATGGATGTTGTCAGACGTACGATTGAAAACGTATCGTGAAGAAAAAAAGTTTGATTTGTTACGTTTAATCAATTTATCGAGACTTTAAGGGTACCGCGTTATTCTATTTGATGTACTAGAATGAACTACTGAAGGAATTTGTTCCATCATTACGATTTGACTGTGTTTTAATCGTTGATAGTTGATCAATCTGAGAATCATGCAATCAGATGATTCTTAGAGCCGTATTGTCACAATTTGTGACAGTTTGTGGTCAGATATGACCTTCTAATGTGTTCACATATGTTTTGACAGCGATTTTTCCTTAAAGAGAAATCATTCCTCTAACGATTGACACCAAGATTGATAAGATCGGTGAATAAATGATGGATTTATGGGCACGAATGTATTCCCTACCCTCGGAGAATTCCGGCCGGACAAATTTACCTTGAGGTTAAATAAAAGTAATATTTTTTCCGGCAATAAAATCGCATAGAGGGCCTGTGGTACGATCAATACGAAAGAATGGCGTTGAACGTTGGAACGAGATATTTAAATAAACCTTTTGGAATACCTCGTTTGGGTCCAATGTTCAACGCGCGATGTAATTCTTATGTACTGGGGTGGGAACCACCGTTCAATTTGTTGAAAGATTATGTGCGCGGCGGAAAATTAGTTGACAATTGTAAACTTTCTCGCATATTTTGAAGACTAGAGTGCCAATGGAGTATTGTCAGTATAGTCATCGTAAAGATTAATTTGTTATTGACGAAAGATACCAGAAATATACGGGAAAGTTGCAAAACTAGTTTTACACGATTAGTTTTTCTAGGTCAGTGTGCGAGAAATTTCAGCGAAACATTTTTATCTTTGTGTTTTTTAAGCAGTAGAGGAATTACGTAGATTTTTGTATTGAATATCAAATATATCCAACTCCTCTCAGCACTGCTCCAGACCATTGCTTTCTTTAAGTTTCTTATAAATTCATTTTTATATAGTTCACTGCATCGGTAACGCTCAATAGCGCTTTGCTGTGCAACAGTCCGATATCTGCAAACGCTAGCCAGTAGCATATATATGTATTTTCCATTTTGTTCGCTGTTATGAAGCTAGCTGTTTCCAAGCAGTGCTATTGAGCGGTTTGGTTAGGCAGTTGGAGCTCCTGAAAATCTGTTGAACCAACAGACCTGACTGGCAACAGGTCGGACTCAATATTTCGAAAATTTAATGACGATTGTTTAGAATTAATTAGGAATATGACAAGCTGTACCATCTTTTTCAGTTAAGAAGTCATGCAAGGATGCATTGGAGATATATGCGGAGAATGTTGATAGAGTGACCCTTACTACAGGAGGGTGCTTGTGGCTCAGTATAGGTGGGTTCTGACTTCATTCAGCATACATGTAATTTGTAAAATCATTGTATATACAGGGTGTTAAAAAAGTTCTCAAAATTTAAATTCATACTAAGTTTTATCTCAACCATGTACAGAGTGTACAATTTTAATTTCTTACACTCATAGCTTCATTTAATGCTCGAAAGATTAGAGCAATGTAAAACCTTCTGGAATTTAACCTGAAAATTTTACATTTACAAATGTGCATGTCGTCAGGAGGAAAATGCCTGTATTATGCCTTAAAAATAGCCCAAAAAATCACTGACACATTTTATTTTTTCATGTTAAACATATTAATTATTCTTAATATCTTTAGTAAATACAGAAGTCTGCAAAATAAATTTACCCGTTCGCTCTTTCTGTTATATACTGCCATCCCCTGAGGTAACTTCCAGGTCAATCAGAACACCTTCACATCATGTCATAGAACTATCGGATTATTTTGTAAGGAGTTACGGCCCTTTTGTAACTTAGACATTTTGGTTACTTAAAAGTATTTGTGTTTACAGTACTATCAACATCACACTTCAGAGCATATGTCCATTACAGTGACAGCTTTTGTTATGACATATGCTTGTACATGTCTAATCATTTCCTCTTATTCTTGCAGCACATCATTCAAGCTTTAATAGATAACAGCATCAGGTGAGACTAAAAAAGCCATGTATCATGACATTATTGGGGATGCTGTTTACGTCAGGCAACTTGTGGTCTGCTCCATGAAATGTGAATCCTATAGACAGGACCAACTATAGATACAAAAGTTGAACGAAGAATCCCTGCTGCAGAAAGAACAGCTATCATTGGTAATTTGCAGTTTATTTATAATGTGATTTTAACTGAACTTGCACACAAGTTGTATTCAAGTTTCTTGAACTGGGTGTATCCCATGATGGCTTACATAGAAACGACCCTTTAAGGGGCCAGGAATTGGCTAATTTGGTCTGGTGTGTGTGTCAATTATTATGATGAAGGTTTTTATCACAAATCCATTTTAACCCAATTATAAGGGTGTTATTTCTGTTTGTTTTTTGCTCTTATAATTATATCCACGTTATTTTATGTGACAGCAAATTATGGAACAATGTTTTTCGTGTGTGATAACAAATGTGTGTGACATCTCAAGATTTTAGACGCCAAAACGTAACGTCGCTGGCTTAAATATGTTATTTCTGATGTTGTTTTGGCCTGGTTACTTAACTATAGTTACGTGTCACAGTGATAAAGATTGCATTTCTATCTGAGCAGCATATCGCACAATCTTGTTGTCTACTTGGCATAATGATATTCACTAATAAAATTATTGTGGGAGCGAGGTAAAATGCTTTGATTTTCTGAGCAGCATGTCGCACAAAGTCATTCTCTGCTTGATGATATTGAGAAAGTTATTGTGGAGCGAAGCGAGCTAGAAAAAATGCATGGTTTTTCTTAGCAATATAGGCCTACCACACAAACTCGATCTCTACTTGATAACGTTCAATCATGATTAAGTTACCGTTACATGATTAAATCCGGTTTTGTACTGGTTATTTCAAAACTAAAATATGTGTATTATATTATTGCAGATGTTATTTCTGACAAGTTTGACATTGCCCGATGTCAAGTCAAGGAGAAGATGCGGGGATAGCTAAGACGACTTAGGATCATGTTTCAGTAAAGACCTGCTTTCGTCCTTCTTTTTTCTGGACCAGAATGTTATAGAAGGAACCACATGTTACCAACAGGAGAGTCACAAGTGCAGTGGTTATAATAAGTGTCGCCCCTGTGGTACATCAATTAAAACACGTGTAGTAGAATATTATCTCTTACTTAAGGCTTTTTATCTATTCTAATACAACCAGCGGATTCAGCTATATACACATAGAGGAAATCACGGTGCGCATGAACTGCCAATAAAACACAGGTACGGCTGAATAACTTCAAACTGCAAATATGCCTTCCGAGGAAGGAAATAGTGCAGCGGATAATGCATTGATCTGTTGTCAAATGCGGAATATTGGCTTTATTAGAATCGAAATAATGAATATGTACAGGTCTGTGTTTTATCTATAATAAAGCACAGACACTTGTTTGAATGCATACATTAAATCACTAGTGCTACGCACTCATGATTTAATTACTACTCATCCGAACTTGTGACTGTACTTTATTCTACGATAAAACACAGGTACATTTTCATTATTTCTTAATCAAATTAGGGGCCAAAAATGTCTACTTACTTTTATTTTATTAGCTCACCTGTCACAAAGTGACAGAGTGAGCTTTTGTGATCACTCTTCGTCCGCCGCCGTCCGTCGTCCGTCCACAATTACTTGTGTAGACACTAGAGGTCACAGTTTTAGCCTAATCATTATAAAACTTGGTCACAATGATCATCTCAACAAAATCTAGGTCAAGTTCGATATTGGGTCATCCGGGGTCAAAAAATAGGTCACAAGGTCAAATCATAGAAAAACCTTGTGTAGTCACTAGAGGTCACTATTTTGGCCTAATCTTTATGAAACTTGGTCACAATGATCATCTCGACAAAATCTAGGTCAAGTTCGATATTGGTTCATCCAGGGTCAATAACTGGGTCACAAGGTCAAATCACTTCAATATGTCATTGGGTCTAAATGTGATGTAAATTATAAAGCATAAGTCAATATGAAAACCTTGTACATGGAATAGAAGCTACCATTAGTGGTGCATGAACTACTAGGACAGGTGAGCGACCTATGGCCCTTTGGGCCCTTTTGTCTATACATTTTATGTTTTTCCTGATTATATTATATCAGCTCTATATATGTTTGATTATAAAGTTGTTTGCAATTTATTTTTATCATGCACATACTTCATAACTAACTGTCATGAAGGGAACTCTCATTATGCTCCCCATCTTCGATGAGTGGGTTTATATTGCTTGGCACATGTCGGTCGGTCTGTCGGTAGACAAAATGGCTTCCATTCAATTACTCGAGAACGCTTTGCCCTAGGATCTTCAAACTTTATATGATGGTTGGTCATCAACAGTAGATGACCCCTATTGATTTTGACCTTAACCATTTCTGACTATTCAAATAGTTTCTGTTCAATAACTCAAGGACACTTTGCCCTAGGATATTCAAACTTTATATAGAGGTTGATCATCAACATTTTGAGGCCAGTAGGTCAAAGGTCAAGGTCACAGTGACCTTTGCCATTTCTGACTATTAGGCTGCCATGGGGGCATACATGTTTTACAAACATCTCTTGTTGATTTTAATGTCCGTCTAACAATGTTATCTATTGCAACCTCTCCAGAGCGGTTTTCCATTCAGCAACAACCTGCTTAAAACGACATGCCCGGTAATCATTTTGTTAAATAGTAACATTTTACTATATATTATACCTCACCAGACACAACCTCTGTACAACAACCAAACTTTGTGTTTACCAACGGGAGTTGCTCTGGACAGTTTGTTCTGTAGTTTAGTCAAAATGTAGCAAGCTTTGATGTTTAGAACAATGAATTTAATTTGCTTATTTATGTCAAAAAAGTTATTATATTTATCTATTTATGCTATATCTTTTTATTAATGCAATGTCTTTCTGTATGTATCTACATTATTGTTCACCAGTTCTTTCATGTTGTTTATATGTAAAACATTGTTTTGTGTTTTGATTGTATTGTTGTATATCAGTAAGAACATCTTTATTTTTTCAAGTAAATATTTTATTAATTGATATTTATTGTTGTATTCTTTATTAAACTTAAAAAGGTATGTCATTTCATTTTAATTGATCAAAGTGAGTTTACACAACTAAAACAGCATTTAAACCTGGACTCCTCACATTGCTTTGAAAAGGTATTCCATTTAATTAGTTAACAACGAGTTGTAAGGGGGGTGTACTGGATTCAATTTCTCTGTCTGTCTGTCTGTCTGTCTGTCCGTAGACACAATCTTGTGGACGCAACTCCTCCATTCAGTTTTGGCAGGATTTCGCTCAAACTTTCACAGATAAACAACCTCAACATATAGATGTGCATGAAGAAAGGAATTTGCGCTGCCATGAATTTTGGCATAATTATGGCCCTTTGCCGGTGGGGGTATATTAGTCTGCGGAATGGCAACTGCTCTAGTTTAAATTGAATAAAAGTGAGTTAAAAGCGTGTTTAAACCGAGCTAAAGCTGGCTAAATGCGGGTGGAAAGTTGGTTTCTTAGTGAGCTAAACGTGAGTTTAAAGCGAGTTAAATGCGGGTTAAAACCGTGTTTAATGCGAGTTTAAAGCGTGTTTTTTCACAGCTAAAACTCGCTTTAAACTCACTTTTAGCTCACTAAGAAACCAACTTCCCATCTAGTAGAAGTGTGTTAAAGCGAGTTTTTTGACGCATAAAAAACTCACTTAAAACCAACTTATTGAGAAAAAAACACACTTACTTGAAATAAGTGAGCTAAAAGTGAGTTTTAAAACCCACATTTATATAAGCGAGTTTTTCAGCACAGAAAAAACACACTTAAAACCAACTTATTGAAAAAACACACTATAAACCCACTTTCTAGAAATAAGTGAGCTAAAAGCGGGTTTTAAAACCCACATAAGCGAGTTTTTCAGCACAGAAAAAACACACTTAAAACCAACTTATTGAAAAAACACACTATAAACCCACTTTCTAAAAATAAGTGGGTTTTAAAACCCACATAAAACCAACTTAAGTGAGTTAAAGCGAGTTAAAACTGTGTTTAAAGCGTGTTTTGCCCGGGTTTTGCTCAGAAAAAACCCAGTCGGTAAGCTAAAAGACGCACTTTTAGCACGGTGCCAATACCGCAGGGTTTAACACGGTTTTAACCCGCGTTTAACCCGGGTTTTGCTCACTTTTTGGAGAAGGGGACCAGCAGTATCTGTATAAGTATGGTCCTTTTGAAAATCAAATAGAACTAGGAATCGTATTGGCTATGCGTATCAAATTAGACCAGGACTGTCTGTGCATGGTGGTAGTTAGTACCCGATAGGACCGCTGATGTCTGTATAGGGTAGTTTTTTTTTAGTATTGTATAGAACCAATATTGCATGTAAAGGGTGGTCGTTGGTACCAATAAGGACTTGGTATGGATGTACCTAGTGGTTTAATAATAATGTACCCAACAGGACCAGAAGTGCCTATATATGGTTAGAATGTAATTTTGAATATCCATTAGAACTAGGCATGTTCGTACCTGATGGTCGTTACTTTATAAGTAACAACTAGGACATCAATTCCCAAAAATCACACCTTTCATTTATTTTTTTTGTAATTTCCCCCCAAAATATCTTATCTGGCAATATATATTTGAAATCTTAAAATGCCTGTTACTACAAATTTATCACATTAATATTATTTAGTTACAAAAAAATATAGAAATGGTATTATTGTAATCTACCGATTCCTAATATTCGCACATTTTCGGTTTGTATTTTTTATGCTTTACCCCAAAAATATCAAACTTTGCATAATAACATGGCTTTATATTTTTGCAGTATGAAACTACAATATAATACCTTCCTGAAAGAGTACGTTTTTATGAAAAAAATAATAAATGACAATGTAGTCCACAGATTCCAAAAATTCGCACTTTTCATTTAAAATTGTTTAGCGTTTTACCCAAAAAAGCCATTTTGCACAATAGCAGCACTCTGATGTTTTCAGTTTAGATAGGAAAAGTTAATATCTGCATGTTACAGGGATTTATTTTAAAATAAGATAAATAATAAGATTGTAGTTAACCGATTCCAAAAATTCGTACTTTTCGTTTATATTTTTTGACATTTTACCCCAAAACATCTAAACGACCCGATGGCCAAAGTGCAGACTTCAGGAAAATGTTTCAGAGACCATATGCTTTCAGAAAAAAATAGTGACCAAAATTCCCTAGCGGGGTGGGAGGGGGTCTATTGGTGGCTCATGGACTATTACGGTTTCGTTAGTATTTTTATAACGTGCCCAGCACTACTGTAATTGTATTTTATACTACTTATGTGATACGGGGTCGACATATTCCCCATGTGAATATTTTGCAAATCGAATAACTTCAAGATAGACTGATGGAATTTTCGTAAAACATAATGTTCCATTTGCAAAATTGTAAACGAATAAGATCGCATCAAAATTGATGTACCGGTGCTGATAAGCCCAACTTCTCTTTAATGTTTGAACTGCATTCTAGCCACTGTGATAACAGAATGCGGTCGTTTATTGCCATGTTGGGTCTTACACAATATGGTTTTTGAAAAGCGGAAAATAATTCCATTTTATTCTTGCCACTTTAGTCCCTGCGAAAAAGGGCTTATCAGTTACCTGGAAGAAAACTTCATTACGTCAATACATACCAAATGCATCACATGATTATTTTCGAAATCTAGCAGCATATAAGATGATATTTTGATATTTGTACAACGTTTTCTTCATCGGTTTTGTTCAGTTTATGCAAGACAGACATGGATATTAATTTCTTGACACTTAGCAAAGTTCGAGTATATAGTAGATATACTTTACGACGTCTTGTTCCCTTACCACCTAAGTGTCGCAAAGGAACGAACACTGTTCTAAACATAATTAAAAACGCTATAAATACAGTATAATGAGGACATTGGGTATAATAAATAACACCACGTCAATTTCCTACGTATTTTGTCTTGAAATAAAATTGGGTTGTCATACTTCGCGGATGACGTATGGGAGAAATGTTCAATAAGGTTCGTTAATGTACATACTGTGTATAATAAAAGTCATATTTGTTGGTGGTGGTTGGGTGTTTGTATAATCACAGGAACTTGCATTTATGATTTTAAAAACAATGAAAAAAAAATTGAAAAATGTTTTTTTCTCTGGGCCTACTGTACAGCCTGTATTAAAATATATTTTAATAGTACAGTAGGCCTAGTGAAAAAAAAAATATTTAAAATTGTTTTTTTTTTATTTGTTTTTTTCAAATTATAAATGCAAGTTCCTGTGGTAAATACACATAATGCCTTTGAAATATAAGCAAATAGATAGTAGAAGATATTTGTTGATTTCTAGGTTGAACATCTTGTTAGAAAGTACATGACTTATCCTAACAACCAGAAAACACAGACACTTGGGGTCTGGACCACGCCCCCTCCCGCTACGCGCCTGGAAATATTTTTTTTATATTTCTTATATATCCAGATTCATTCAGTAATCACACAAACATTTGTTGGACGTATTTGATATTAATACAAAAATCTACGTAATTCCTCTACTGCTTAAATAACACAAAGATAAAAATGTTTCGCTGAACTTTCTCGCACACCGACCTAGAAAAATTGATCGTGTAAAACTTGTTTTGCAACTTACCCGTATATTTCTGATGTCTTTCGGTCAATAATAAATTAATCTTTACGATGACTATACTGACAATACTCGGTCAGCGCTCTTGTCGAGAAAATATGCGAGAAAGTTTGCAATTGTCAACTCATTTTCCGCCGCGCACATAATCTTTCGACAATTTGAACTGTGGTTCCCAGCCTGATACATAAGAACTGTGTCGCGCGTTGAACGTTGGACCCAAACGAGGTATTCCGAATGGTTTATTTACATATCTGGTTCCAACGTTCAACGCGCGGCGCCGTACTTTCGTATTGATCAGGCGGGAAACCAGCGTCGAAAGATTATGTGCGAGTCGTGTTTTGAGTTGAAAATTGCCAACTTTCTCGCAAATTGTGGAGGCAGGGGCGGAGATCGGTTCCTGTCTCTATCATCATCGTGAAGAGTAATGTGTACTTGACCAAAGGACACCAACTATTGGCAGGAAAGTTGCACAGTGAGTTAAACACGACCCGATATTCGAGGAAGGTGTGCGAGAAATTTCAATCAAACATTTTTATCTTTGTGTAAGCATTTACGAATATTTTTTATTTGTCCGGATACGTTTAATAATGTTGGTGTGATTAATGTATGGGTCTGGGTATACAATGTTGATGATAAAAATATACCCAGGTGCGTAGCTGGGGGGCGGGGTCCAGACCCCACGTGTCTGTGCCAGAAAACAGCTAGAATGATTCCCATCACAGCTTGTTCATCATATCCCTCACGACATTACTTATTTAGCAAATATAGAAATTCTACAATAATCTAAGAATTTTCTGTAAAACATTAGACCCCCATGTGTCTGAGTATTACGTTTCAACATAATGTACCACAGAGAGTTCTGTTATGTATCGACTTACATTTTATAACATTACTGATGTGTTCATCAATTCCTGCATTTTCACCGGGGGGAAAACAATCATTTATATAATAATTGCTTTATGTTCGGATATTCATCTCCAAAAAGTATATAATTGTGTATCAGTCTTGTTTTTACACAAGTCGCTCGTATACCTAACATTATGACATTCTATTAAACTCATATTTGTGTAAGGATCAATTTTCCTATCAGTGCTGTTTCATTTAAACGTGCTATATATCTGCTGATGAGGTGGAATGGTGACCGAGTGGGAAGTGAATGAGATCGACAACCAATCCGGAGGTCCCTGGTTCGCATCTCCACCGGAGCGCTGACAATTTCAGAAACGTTTTTCAGAGTTTCCTACCTAACTAGAGATAAACTGGCTGAAACACCAGGGGTAGTCTCATAAGTATCGGTGCTATACACCAGGCACCGTTAAATAACAAAGGAGTCGGTAAGAGCGCCCGGATTCCTTGCATCACACAAACGTCTACTCTATTCCCTCGAATCTGGAGGTCATTGGCCAATTACGCATGGACAAAACCGAATGGCCGCGCATTACGAATGTCTTCGATCTCAGTCGAACGCAAAAAATACAGCTTGTACTGTATTATAGACGACGTTCTTTGTGGAAGTATGAGAACACGTACGGCAATTACGTACAGAACGGAATTACATTGTAATTAGATATGTTGGGAACATTATACCGGTATTTAGAATATTTTTACAGCAAGCGTGGATACTATCATCTCTATTGGAAAGGGGAAACATGTCCCCGATCGATTAACAGTGTCGTTCTATGAAGATTTTAATTAGTATGATATACGAAACAAAATGATCTTAATAAAGATACAGTATACTAATAAATTATAGTAATAATGTAAGAAAAGAAAGAAATGTTTCCCATTCTAGCAGTAGTTTCAGCTATATACACACAGGAAACCAAGCTTTTAACTGCAAATAACCTTCCGAGGAAGAAAATAGTGCTGTGGTACCATGTCAAATGGGGACTATTGGCTATGTTAGAATCGAAATAATGAATATGTACCTGTGTAATAAAACCCAGTCACTTGTTCGGGTGCGTTCATTAAATCACATTTCTTAAATAAAAAAGCCTACACTGAGGGCTTACATTAATTTTATAAATACACCGTTACATTTGTCTCCATTTGGTTTACATTCATGACTATATATGTGATTATCGCAGCGATATAACAATACAAACATTATTTCCCATTTATATAGCATACGTGCGTCTCATTTCTTTTGTTTCATTATTTGGGCTTTCAACATTGTCCTTGGTAATCAGGGGAAGGAACTCTGTTTGGCTATTTTTTAGTCAGTAAGAGTATTTTCCTATTGAAATCAATGAGGAATCTCTGTAGTACTGGTGAATCAAGAGTACAAACATTAAGATGATAAGGGGACACTCAACAGTAGATTAGAATCTCAGTGAACTGTCCGCTGTCTACAAATACAATTCGCTGTCATAAAAATTACCAGTACTAGTAGTCGGATTAACTTGGCATTATATAAAAATATTTTCCAGTTTGAAAACAGCCCAGTCCTTATGGGGCTGTTGGTCATCATCGGTCGGAAAATGACGCTGAAAACAGGCCAATTTTGGAACTGTTCAGACTGCCACAGAAAATTACTTACCAATGCTTGGGCTATACACTGCATAGTTTCTTGAAGCTATTTCACAATTTCCAAAAGCCTCCACCAGGGTCATTTGGATGCTTGTCAAAATTTTGTAAAAACATCAAATTATTAAACTCAAGAGTCAAAACGATTCTTCGTATTTTTATAGTCCGTAAAGCTCTTAAACATCGTGTATCTACTTAACATGATGCTCAATTTCTACCCAGCCAAAAACGTGCAGAGCCAGCTTTCTAAACTACTGCCTACTACCTAGAGACGTACTTTCAACTAGGTCAACAAAACTTTATATAATAAATATATGTTGTAGGTTTATAAGTCCCATTGGATTCAAGTTTATTAATAGTGTTGTAATCAGTGTATGATATGATATCACCCTGATTATGATAGACTTTATCAACAAGAGTTGTTATATTACTAATTAATAGGTCAGTCGTTTATATTCAGTTCACTGTTCATATGTAGCGAAGTTACTGTATAATCATTAGGTGTATAGCACGGAGAATTCGACATGATCCTGACCTTTATGCTTGCATAAATAACAAGGTTCGTGCATTGAATATACACTGCTCAAAATATTTAAAGGAACACTTGCAATTGTGCTACTTTTGTTAATATCTAAAGTCAGGGAAACAGCCTAGTCTAGGAATTCAATGTTTATGACATGTTTGTATGATTTTAAGACACATGTTGGTTACTGGGTTGACCATTGGGCTTCATCCCTCTGATTTGCTCTGTTACCCTATATTTTGTCTATTTTCTTTATTTCTTGTGCTACGAGGGGTGTTAAAAAATGAAATGTCCTCTATAACTTTTTATTGACAGGACCATTTACAATAAAACTCACAGAAAACTTTCAATGAACCTTCCTTCGCACACTTTTAAATTCAAGATAAAAGTTATGTTTTGACGTCTGCAAAAGGTACAACACTCATTACTGTTATTTGACTGACCGCATGGGTTTCCTGGAAACATACATATGGTCTACTGAATGAGATTTAAGTATAGAACCTTAAAATAAGTCGCATAAGACTAGATCTACAGAATATACTTGGTGATAAAGCATTAGCATGCCCTTTTCGTTAAAAAAAACTAGTTTGCAGTAAAAGCCCTCTGTGAAGAGGAATTGTCACGAGAAAGGAACATTTGGTATTCCATTAACAATTCGACATTTTAAGAATTCCTGCACAAAATATCTATAGAACCTTCTTGTAACATGTTTGCCCATTGATTCAGGTTTTGGAATTACAGGACTTGTTTGTGAAGAAATTCAAATTGTCATGTTCATCACTGACTATGTGTTATATAAATATGGATTTCTTAGAATTTCTGGGAACACACATATTATATATTTCTCCAGTTTTGGTTAATGATAGTGCGCACGCCTTCCATGCTTTGTTATACAGCGTTAAACCTCTCCTGAAAGTTCTGGGTCTATAACTTCAATGTGTTCTTGGCATTTAAAATAAGATGACGTTTTGGTCACCACATAATGAGCATGGTATCCAGTGGGTACAAATGTTGATAACTGCAAGAATGTTCTTCAAAATTAGGTGAACTTAAGATAAACTCGAGCATGTACGAGCATCTAACAGTCCAACAGTCAATAATGCAGCTTTGAGACGATTGACCTTCTTTTTATCAATGTTTTGTTTGATTGTTGTTGTTTTCAGTTGACCACTATTGTTGTTATCTTTCATATGCTATTGACATAGTTTGAAACGTGTAATAAAAGTGTTACAACGCTAAAAGGCACCATATGTTGTCCCGGAATCTCAAAAAGTTCATCATGTATAAATTTATGACTTAAATTAAGTTTAGACCTTTCTTTGATATAAGGCATAATTTCAGTCAGTATGATTATACGTTTTTCGAACGTTTTTTTTAGCTTAGTACTAATTAGTAAGTGTTTATTAAACATACAATATGACCACATTAATAAATGGAATTCAACCAATTTTTAACAAACTGAAGAAAATAGTTTGATTAGTACATTTGCCAAGTTTAAAGCACAACATCCCCAGAAATACAAAGATATGCATGAAATTGCATTTCTTTTCGAACACCCCTCGTACAATCTGATAGCGCAAAAACTTAAACTGTTAATGTTTCGTTTTCGTCTTGTGTTAAGTGTGGCTATGCTTAGTACAGTTGTCAGGAAGCATTTTAGAGCAAGAATCGCATCAGGGGCGGAGCAATTGGTAAAATATGGGGTGTTACTACCAAAAATTGTTCAAAGGCCGGAGACGTTTTACTTTGTAATGTAAGGAACAGCTGTAAGGTTACCGGAATATCAATAATGAAACTATATTACGATAGAAAATGCTTCACAGCCCCTTATCTAATGCCGATATTCGAGACATCACGTTGTGGACGCCTATCTCAACGATAAAAATCCACATTGACTTCATTAAAAGAGCAAAGAATGTGTGGGTTGTTAGTAATCTAGTTTGAAAATGGCTTTATTAAGGTGGCCTAACCATCAGATGATCACTGCACGTCCCACGTTGACCACAAGGCAACGCAAAGCCCGTCTTAAAATTGTCCATGACAATGCAAATTGGGAAAAGGCCCTCAGTCGAAACTTTGTGTTCCGAAAAAACAGGTTCCGTTATTATGCATATGAAAGACATGTACGTGTGGAAACCCCAGGTGAACGTCAAGCTGACTATATTGTTGTTGCGTGGTTTAAAATTGGCTTAGTAACGTTTTTGAGAAGTGTGTGCTTTGGTGGGCATTCGGAACTCTATCGGTTGGGGAGAATGTGTTTAAGGAATTTACGGTACTGGTAAAACACCCAATGCCTTTTTATGACCCTTTTTGTCTATATTCATGCTCGTGGGATCATTACTATGTAGATTAAAACTAGCACACACCCTTCTAGAGTGGTATTAGACTTGTTTGTCCTTGGCAGTATCGTTATTATGGACGGACCCGCATGATGTCAGGATTCAGTGGAACGTGTTTGGAACTTTGTCTACAGGTACATTACACACCAACGAAAGTCAAGGAAAACATAGAATGGGCTGACCCTGGTAGTCGTGTAGGAGTAAAGAGTTATTCCCCAAAACCACTTAAGGACATTGATTGAGAACGTACCAAATCGGTGTAGACATTGCAGTAACAATATAGAGGGACTGAACTTTTAGTGTTAATGGAATAACCAACGGAAACCAAAAACAGTGTTATTCACACAAAAATGGGTTTTATCAATATGCTTTACTTTTTTCAATAAGTGTACGTCCGTTGCAGAATGTCGATGTTTGTTCGTGAGAAAACATTCACATACTCATTCTATATATTTATTTTGCTGGTATTTATTCATTCATGGCAAAGATAACTCCAAAATTCATGTAGTTCCTTTAATTTTTTTTAGCAGTGTATTATCGGTCCTTTAGCGTCTACGTGATATTCTTGGCTTATGAAAACATGTAACCGGTGGTATAAATATAGACATACATATATGTAATATCAGCTGTTAAATTACATGTATGTTAATAGAAGTGAGACGATCAGGTCAAATTCTAGGACCGGGTCAAATTTTCTGTACTATACAAAGACGACTTTATTATTATTATGTGAGTATATAGCAAATGTAAGGTACGTGCGTCATTATGTGACTGCGAGTATATTGGATAATAACGAAGTGATATTTCTTAAAACTCGGATAGATCTTTCAAGTTATATACCATCATGGCGGCTACTGCGAAAATAATTTCTAGTTTGATATTATTTGCGATAGCGGCTCTATGTGGAATATTAGCATGTGTAAGCGTTAAATGGTTGGTTCTTAGATTCGGACAATCGTCAAAATTTAAACGAATACTTGGACTATTAAACTGTTTCTCCGGTGGTGTGTTCTTCGCCACATCTGTTTTAAACTTGTTACCGGAAGCCAGGGAAAGTATGGAACTTGGTTTGGAAAAGTATGACTTTCATTCTGAATACCCCTTCACCGAACTCGCTTTAAGCGTTGGCTTCTTTCTGATACTTGCATTGGAACATATTGCGTACACTTATTGTGGCGCTAAACCATACGACTATACTCCAGTAGCTGGAAATACTGTGCCGCCGATAGATGGGAGTGTCAGATCAAACAGGCTCACTGTAGAACCTATTCTAGAACATAAAGATTCAGTTTTAGTGAAAGACTTTGAAGATTCTTCTGGGCTCGATGATGTGACTTATCAAAACTACGGAATGGTTGATGAATCCTTGGACAAAACATCGCTGCATCCGTATGCGACAATCAAGCGAAATGAGACACCGAAAACTATAGGTGTGGTTTTCGCTGAAAGTGACCAGATCTTGTTCAGGAACAGTTGTGATATTGTTAGTAAGCCTGAGCCATCTGCGAAAGATGTATTGCATAGAGTTAAGGATGAGTCAACACAAAACCTGAAACAGTCAAAGTTAAGAGGTTTAGTTCTTCTCGCAGCATTGTCTTTACACATGATATTCGATGGTTTAGCTTTAGGTTTACTTAAATCGGACGATAAGGTATGGTCTCTGTTTGTAGCTTTGGCGCTACACAAAGCTCTGGTATTCATAACAATTGGTATGCAAACGTATGAGACACTTGCTACGATAAAGAATTCAATTATAGTAATATTAGTCCTCGCTCTCATCAGTCCGTTGGGCATTTTTATCGGTGAAAGTATAAATTCCGGCGACGATTCACTAACGAGGGACATGCTGTCCGCCATCTTACAAGGTATAGCCACCGGAACATTCCTTTATGTAACATTTTTCGAGATATTACAACCTGAACTCGGTACAAATGATCATGACGTTCTGAAAGTTCTTGTGGCTGCTCTAGGATTTATTCTTGTAGCTGCACTGCGTGTTATGGACCATCACGATGACCATGATCATGATTAGCCTGTATGTGAACAATTCACCCGGCGCCAGATGTTTACACCTGTAAATCGAGACTTGAAATTGGTTTTAAACCTAATCACTGTATGACTTATTGGGAAACTATGAAATTCAATGTGTATCTGTGATTTCAGGTCACTGTATGACTTATCTAATGTGCATCTGTGATTTGCGATTACTATGTGACTTATTCGAAGACTATACAATTCGACGTGCATGCCTTATTGCGGTAATAGGAAGTTGACTTATGAATACAATAACCACCCTATTCTTCATTGAAGTGTGGATTATAATGGACAAGTCCTAGACAATAAATTATTGTTTGTTTTTAGTGTATCTCTATGTCTAACCGAACTAGATCTTAGATCAGCACGCTGGAAAATAATTCGAATTGTGTGCCATTTATGTATCAAAAACGTGACTATCAATACATGTACTGAGCGTCAAGCGCCTACGTTCGTGTACATGTTTAATATACCAGCTAATCGCTAGCAATAAACGATTGAAAACTGTTTTGGGTCGCTGGAACATGGTTTTGGATACACTCTGTTTTTGGGAGAGGTCGCCTTGCTATAGTGACAATGTTTTTTTTGTATTTTTGTTGGTGGCCTTGTAACATTGAACAATGTCTGAGACTCTCTGTATTTATAGGCCATTGTCCTAGTGATATTGAACATTTTTGGAGCATTGGACTTAACTGTTGTATTGAACAATGTCTACTGAATTTACTGTTTTGGACAGTGGCCTTTTAATATTGAACAATGTTTTCTTTAATGGGAAGTTGGCCTTATATACTATTAAACATAATGTATTAGGGAGGTAGCCTTGTTATAGTGAACACTGTTTTTTGTACATTTTGGGACGGAAGACGTAACTTATATTAAATAATGTTTTAATGGTATTTTTGAGATTGTTGCTTTATAAAATTGAACTATGTTTTTATGTGTTTTGGGGATGACAGACTTATTATATCAAATAATGTTTTTGTGTGTTTTGGGTACGGTGACCTTTTGGTATTGAAAACCGTCTGTTTTCTGGGTTTTTTTGTTCGATGACCTTGTAAAACACTGTTTCTTTGTAGTTGTGGTCATTGGATTGGACGTAATATATACTAATTCAAAGTATTTGTTCAGACATGGATGTTCGAGGCACGCATGTTGTCTCACGCGGTGACCACACGAGAGGTGAATTTGCCAAGGACAGGCGTAGGTCTGGTGATAGGCGTGAAACCCGAAGCTTTAGACCAGTACCAAGGACCTCACAGAGGGACGATGCAGGTTTTGTTGACAATCGTAGGCCACATGTGTTGCAAGAAAGGCGAGATAATCAACAATGGAACACACACAGAGTAAATCGTGACTATCCAGGGGAACGAGGACACTATGACAGTTATGCAGATTGTGCTCGTGGCTACCGGAGATAGGTCATCAGCGGGTTTTGGAACGTTGAAGGGTGGAAAAGTGATAAACATTGTGATAATTTTATTTTTAGAAAATCTTGTGTACAAGAAAATAACTTTGATATTCTAGGACTTGCTGAAACCCATCTTATGAAGAATGAAGAACTTGTCCTTGATCATTATACATTTATTGGACATAATCGAACCAAGTTACATATTAATGCTAGAAAAGGCTCTGGTGGTGTTGCCTTTTTATTAAAGAATGAGTTTGTAAAAGATTTTAATGTATCTGTAATTGATAATGAATATGAAGGTATTTTGTGGATAAAATTGGTATGTAAAAATAATTGTTATGAAAGTATAATTGCATGCGTTTGCTATTTGCCTCCTGAAAACTCCACGAGACAAATAGATGGGCAAACATTTTATGAAAACCTTTTGTGTCAAATTGTTAAATATCAAGAAGAAAGCACTTGTATGTTTTTGTGCGGGGATTTTAATAGTAGATGTTCAAATGATCCAGATTACATACCTGGTGTAGACAATGTTCCTGATCGAAGTGTTGTTGATTTTTCAACAAATGGTTTCGGTTCATACTTTACTGATTTTTTAATTAATGTGAATTTTGCCATTTTGAACGGACGTAATACAATTAGCAATAACTTTACATTTATTGGTCCGCAAGGTGCGTCGGTTGTAGACTTTTGTTTGGTACCGTATGAGTCTTTGCACAAGTTCGTAGATTTTGAAGTTTTAACAATGTCAAGTATTTTACAAAGTTATGCTATGTTTAATAATTTTCAGAATAAGGATATATCAGACCATTCTATTTTAAAATGGAACTATGTTTTGTCAAAATATAGCAGGTGTAAAGAAAATATACCTAATAGAAAAGTACTAAAATCCAGTAAAGAAGTGTATGATTGTAAAAGCATTGATGATAATTTTATGTCATCTTCAGATGTTTATTCTAGAATTGTTTACACAATTGAGCAACTAGAAAGCTCTGTAGCATCTCAAAATAGTATAAATCAAGCTTATAAGGATTTTGTATGCATCATTCATAATGAAATGAACTGTAAATTGAAACATAAGACAGTAAATTTATCCACATCTTGTGACACAAAGAAAAGGCTAAGAACAAAGAAGCCTTGGTGGTCAGATATCTTAACTATTTTATGGTCAGATATGTGTAAAGCTGAAAAACAATGGCTTAAGTGCAAATCAAGGGAAAGGTCCAATCTTAGACATGTATATGTACAGAAAAGAAAGCATTTTGATAGTAGTGTCCAACGTGCTAAGAGACGTCATGTTAATCAGGCCCAGACTGAACTGGAATCTGTTATAGTTACTAATTCAGGTGCATTTTGGAATACAATTGGGAATATTGGGCTAGGCAATGAACGCGTAAAGAAAATCCCCTTTGAGATTAATTTGCCTGACGGTTCCTTATGTAATGACCCAGGCATAGTACTTGAAAAATGGCGCACTGATTTTCATGGCCTTCTTAACCCGGATGACACTACGCCTGAAGGAAATAACATACATATAGAAGTAGAAGATAACACTATGGATGAGTCTATTTTTAACCAAATGATACATATTGATGAAATAATTAAATGTATTTTAGAAGCAAAATCGGGAAAATCGTCTGGTATTGATGAAATTCCCAATGAATTACTGAAAAATGAGGCAGCAATTGCAATGTTACACAGTCTGTATAATAGATGTTTTATTACTGGTAGTGTTCCAGACGATTGGTCGAAGGGTATTATTTGTCCGATACCAAAGTCATCTACATCTGATGCTAGAGACCCTTTGTCATACCGTGGTATTACCCTAGCACCCACAATGTATAAAATTTATTGCAATATTTTAAACAAGCGCATTACGAAATGGTGCTGTGATGAACATGTTATTAAAGATGAACAAAACGGGTTTGTTAAGGGAAAGAGTACTATCGACCATGTCCAGGCACTGACTAATGTTATTGAAACTAGAAAATTGAAGAAATTGTCTACATTTGCCGCATATATTGACTATCGCAAGGCGTACGACACAATCGATAGAACTCTTTTGTTTGATAAACTAAGACACGAGGGATTGCAGGGCCGTCTTCTTCAAGCAGTGCAGTCGCTCTACAGTAATGTTAAGTGTTGTGTGAGATTAAACGGTTTTAAAACCGATTGGTTTGACGTTAAGTGTGGCTTGAAACAAGGTTGTCCGCTCTCCCCCGTGCTCTTTAATTTATATATAAATGATCTTGTGTCATATCTAAGTAACCTTGATATAGGCATCGATATAGAGGATAGGAAAGTGTGTATTTTGTTGTTCGCTGATGATGTAGTTCTCCTAGCAGATACAGCTCAGGACTTACAGACTCTATTAGATTCATTGAGTGGTTGGTGTTCACAGAATAGAATGCAAATTAATAATGATAAATCTAAGATAATGCATTTTAGGCCTAACAGTTTTGTAAAGTCAGATTTTGTATTTCATAATGCAAACGATCCTTTAGAGATTGTATCACATTACAAGTATTTAGGTGTTGTTTTAAATGAATTTTTAGACTATTTTGAAATAGCAAAAAGTGTTGCAAGATCAGCTTCGAGAGCATTAGGACTGATTATATCCAAAAGCAAAGCTTTTGGTGGTTTCCATTATTCAACTTTCACAAAATTGTATGATACTTGTGTATGGCCCATAATAAATTACAGTGCACCTATATGGGGTGATAAATCATATTCATGTATTAATGCGGTTCAGAACCGGGCAATGCGTTTTCATCTTGGAGTTGGGAAATACACGTCAAATGCTGCAGTATCGGGGGAGATGGGTTGGAAACCACCTATTGTTAAACAATGGGGGTCTGTGTTTAGACAGCATTTTAGAAATGTTCATATGAATAATAATAGGGTTAATAAGAAAATGTTCGAATGGACTAAATCGAGTAACGTTAAAAATGGTTTCAAACGAATAAAAACCTGTCTCCATGACATTGGTATGTCACATGTAATTGAGTTAGATGTCAAAAATTCAAAAAGTATTGTGAAAGAAATTGAATGTAAAATATCTGATAATCAAATTGTTATTTGGAAAAACTCGATTAATAGAGAGTCTGGAAACAGAGGTCATGGAGGAAACAAATTAAGAACATATAAGCTTTTAAAACAAGATTTTAAAACAGAATACTATGTTGAGAACAATATTCCTTTTAAGTACAGGAGTGCCTTTGCAAAGTTCAGGTGCGGAGTTGCACCCATACGTCTGGAAACTGGTAGATTTGAAAATATTGATGTTTGTAATAGAACATGTTTCCACTGTACAAGCACAGTAGAAAATGAGATGCATGTAATCCTTCATTGTCCAGTTTACGTCGATATTAGATTTCAACTTTTGGATACTCTAAATACATATAATGATTGTCAAAATATGTCGGATTCAGAGAAATTTATCTTCATTTTTACCAATGAGAATTTGATGTATTTGTCAGCCAAAACCTGCTATAACATACTTCAAGAACGGAGGAAACTCCTGTATAAGTGATAGATTTTATTATACATTTGCAACTGTAAATATGTATAGCTGTTTATGGAAACAACTTTTTAACATATGGAAAATTTCTTTTAATGTTGTATAATTTTGCCAACATATTAACTGATGTATGCTGTTGTATGTATATATAAGTCTTAGGAGACATATGATGTCATATTTTAGTGCTTTAGATTTAAGACATACATCTAGACTTATTGGATTTTATCATAGAAGGTTTTTAATATTCTAGATGTGTTGTAAATTTATTACTAACAGTCTCTTATAAATCAAACATGATTGGTCACATTCTTGTATTATTGCATTTATATAATTTCTTTGTATAATTGTATTTTATATATGTAATGTGAATGAGACTTGAATAAATAATTGAATTGAATTGAATTGCGTCCGTTCAGTGGATTGTACAGTGTACACCTATTGCAACCACACCTGGTCATTGAGTCGCAGGTTGGCTGTAACACAAGCTATTTATATAGCGCCCCTTTTCATGCGAAACACACGTTCAAATGCGCTTTATATTGAGAGTTACAGCCACACAAGCGCAGGTGCTATACAAGTTATACATGTACAAAGTTTACATTATACTGGTACCTCGGTCCGATTGCTTTCTGACGTTTAATATTCGAACGGGAACCAGTCTAAGTTTACATACATGTTCGTCCATAGCATTTGATATGGCTATATCGTCCACATGTGGAGAAGCGATCAGTAATTTGTGGAAGAGGTACTGATTGATCCTTACTTGCTGGTAAAATTCACTAAACGAAACGATTACAAATGTAGTTGAAAACCCCGGCAACCCCAAATGAAAAAATGTTAACGTAATTTACAAAATAGATGTGCAATGCATGTAGTAGGTATGTTATGTGTACATACTGATGTTTAAAACCGACTGTAGTTGCAATGAAAAAAATGCTGATGTAATTTATTTTAAACAATATTCAATCAATGAAGTTTTGTTATGTTTACATATGATATTGTAATTGTTTCGACATAGCGAGGATATATCTGAACATATTGTTATCATAATACTAATATTATAAAGGGTGTAAGGAAATTTCGTTCCGGTTTTTGAAAAGCTTTTGTACACAATACAAATGGATAGATTTGGACAGCATTTGTTATCCAGTCCCCTTGTACAATGACATCATGATGCAGAGCAGCTTTAGCTGAATTGAATGTCCGTATTTTTTCAAACACCATGAATAAATGTGTTTATCTTGTTTCGAAGATGACGAAAACCGCGACCGTGGCCGAGTGGTTAGGGCGTCCGCATTGGAAGCGGGAGATCGAAGATTAGAATCCCGGCGGAAGCTTGGTTAGAACAGTTACGTGTGCGGTCGGTTGGTGAGCAGCCAGCTAGCCAGGCGCCCGGCTATACGAGAAGGTATTCGGGAGGTACCGTACGCAGTAGTTATAGGTGTCTGATAAGTCAAATTGGCTGGCCCTTTCAATAGGGATGACACTATAATAAACAAAAACTTTACTTTTACCTTATAATGAACTAAACTAGTGTTTAGCATTATTTAAGAATGAAACATCAGCAACATTATAAGGCTGTAAGGGTTTTCGTTTTGTGAATCAAATCTTTTTGTTTTCCAACATACGTGTTTTTTCTAAATGACGCGTTTTTGTCCATTATTCTGACTTGTCTTTACTTTCAAGTTATTTAGTTACTCTTTACTTGATAAATGAGACATGTCTTCGCCCATGCCTTTTGGTGTTTGTAGGAGTTGTTCCTGTAATTTTCCGCCGTTACTTTTCACAAAAGTTTAATATTGTACCTTCGTTCCGAATTTTATCATATTTCGTTTGGTAAAACTAAAAGTACGCCATACTTTCTGACCGGAACGAACTTTTTTTACACCCTATATGTATACATCTCTCATTATCGTTGTATGATATAAATTTAATGATATGGAGATAGTGACGAGGAGACAGTATCAACTATTGACCGACTACACGTAAGTCAACTGATATGCTGATTATAAGTTGCAATATTAGCGCGGCGACGTTTTCGTGAAATGCGGAGGAAGGCGTGACGTGTATTACTACGTGAAGATGAATCCATTAAATTTTGTATGTGCTATATAATAATATCACATGTATGTATATGCACGTCCAAACTCGAACTTAATGATTTTATCGCATCTTTACTCATCTAGATTTATTTTACCTATTACTATACATGTGGAAAGCGTGCTTTGATTGTCGCGTGACCTTACACGCCAAGGATCTCAATCTGAGCCAAATTTCATCTAAAATATAGGCATTATTCTCAAAGGTAATTTCCATGAGATACTTGACTCAAAATTGGCATTTCTAAACATAAACATTATTCTGAGTTTATTGCAATACAAGAGTGACATAACTTACAAGTCAGAGCATACATAGTACAAGACAGAATTAAGCCAATTCAGTTTACAGATATCGAGTATATTTCAACCTGCATGATATACAAGTCAGGACATACTAGTGGATTCTAACCTTTCAAGTTCTTCAACTTTGAACAGATTGATCTCAAATTTAGACACTGATTGAAGTAAAATATCAATTTGTGCTGGGATGTCTACTTCAGGAGATCAGAGCCTAGCATAACGGATCACTAATCTTTGAACCGCCCTATAAATCAGCATGAGTGGGTTCAATCACACGCACCAAACGTCGACAAACACGAAACTGGTTCAGCTGCCTAGTTTGGTGTATACGAGTATATATAACGAATATGTTCCATAAAATGTGGACTTTACATCCAAACAGATAATGAAAGATCGGGAAAATGGAGCACTCAACAGAATAGAACACACCAAGCACGAAAGACACAATGGGTCACGCAACAAAGAAAATACACCGACCGCAGGCACTCGCCATAATGCACAACACATAACTGAACAAGAAAAATGAAACGAAACAGTAACAAGGTCCTAATGTCAGGTGTCAAGAAGTTTAAGGATCACTAGAAAAGGTTTCTGAAGCACATGCATTTATATTCTTTAAAACGTTGTACATAAACTAAATGACAAAATATAACATATTTCCCAGTGTAGGAGCTCCGTGGTCGCTCAGAATTTAATGCACAACCGGCTTGTCTTCTCCCATATCCTTTTGGCCATTTAAGCATCATGAATCAGGCTTGGATATAGTCAATAATATAAGTTGTAGAACTAAATTAGAAATGTTGATCAATCGACCTTATATAAACTAGTACAAACTACCAAACTTATGGCGAATTTATCGGCGACGAACCGGTTGTGGTTTATTGATGGTTCGATGAACCAGACACTTTTTTCAACAAACCAGGACAGAATTGGTTTTGGTTAATCTAGCGGTTTTTAACCGGTTCGTCAAACCGACCAAACCACCCCTGGTGACTATCCGAAATTGTTCCTAATCAACAAAATGGCGGAAAGCATCATGAACTGAGCTGGATGTTTTTCATTTAAAGTAAATACATGTAATCAAGAAATAAAAAAAACCATGTAAAAATGAAGATTAACGTCACAATTAAATTGCCAGGGCCCTCTTTCTACTTTGTGGGACCTGTACCGGATCGTTGGAAGGGGGATTTCGTTCACACCTAGCGGTTGTGATAGTAGTGATACTGTTTAGTTTTTTATCGTTAGGCTGTTTTCAGTTGGCATTAATATATGCATCTAGAAATGATGCTGGTGGTTGGGATATAGATCTACATGATGTAATTGTTGTTTTCTTCAGAAAGAGGGAACATATATATTTTGTATGGGGAATGGGGGCCGGAAATTCGGTCCTGTAAAAATGAAAACGTGATATAATTTTTAACGTGTCCGCCATTTTGTAACTGTAGAGCAAACCACGTGTTTACAGCTAAACTTTAAATTAAAACAAACTAGTTTGAAACCACTTCGAAACCACCAAACTAAAACCAAAACCGGTTTGTTGCCGATAAATTCGCCCTTAGTATGCATGCACATATACAAAAGCATTTTCCCGTCCTTGAAGTGTGAATATGGTCGCCTACGAACAAATACCGACAGTAGGCCTATAGCAGACATGGTACATGTATAATATCAGGACACATGAAGCCAGATAAATGACTCATATACTAGACGACTCATCATCAACCAATAATTAGTTTTATTGACTCTACATGTTTATACAACATCTTGTTATTTATCTTTATGTTTTCTATACTAATCATCTGCTAATGAGGTGACGTGGAAAAGTTGTTCTTGTTGACTGTAACAAACCATAGCATCTGCACAATTGTACAGTAAACGTGCGACCTGAAGGGTGTAGTGTTAAATACTTGTTGTTCCATTTTCCACTACTGTAAACCATGTGTATGTGGTCACACTTACCAGTATATTGGGTTTACGTCGTTGTTTTACAATAATTGATCATTTGTATATTTTTTGTACACCATTCACCTACTTATACCCGGATCAAAAATCAATACGTCAGTCGCCGTCCGAGGATCGACAGGCGTATTTTTTTGTTTATAGGGCTGGGGGCCGGATAGTCATCGGCTGGTCATCGGGACATTGTCGCAAAAAATCAGTACGCGACTCAGCCACGACCATCCGAGAGACCGTCGATGTCCGCACGGCAAACATCAGCCGGTTATTTTCCGCTGATCAAACGGCTTCGGTCGTCGACTTGCCACACCCGATGCCTACACATCTGATACACGGACATCGTCCGGCGTCCGGGAGAGTTGTAACCAACGTATAACCCGTGTTTCTGAAATTGTATATCAACCAGTACGGATTTTCTAAATCACTAGTAACTACAAGAAACTACAACATTCTTATTTGGAGGACATGACGTCGTGACCTCCCACCGAAGAACTTGGGTGCGGTCAGCCGGATATTTGACGCCGCATCTTCTGGGTGAGCGCTTTACCAGATCAGCTAATCGGACTCTCAGCAAATAAAATAGTTTTGTTTTTAACTATCGTCCGCCGATGATAACACTAAGCCTTTGTTTACAGATAGAAATCAAAATTAAATGCATTTCGATGTCCATTTTTGTTACTGTCTCTGATATAGTTTCATAATATTATTCATTTTACCATAAACATTAAGATATATTAAATCAGACAGGGAAAGCAGCACTTAACTTAACCAGCCGAGCACAGAAAACATAAACAAACATACAAGGCACAATGCCTTACACACAACTGAACGAGTAAATGATCCGCGAAACCATGAATGAACTAGTTTCAGCACTCAAAAAGGCTGAAAACCCAAGATGAATGACCTAGTTTCAACAGTAAAACGACTGAAATACCTAGTTTTAGCTGTCAAAAGTCCAAAAAGGTAGAAAAATAACAGTACATGTATTAACAAGTCACTAAGAATTTACTGCAAGCAATACGGAAGTCCCCCACCGGTATGAGGTCATGACCATTTTAGATTATTTTCAATGTTTTTGTTGCCACGGCAACCACATTTTTTGTCAGAATAAAAACTTATTTATACGAGCATAATTCCATTATAGCCCCATATCCACATACCAAATTTCATATACCTAGTTTCAAAACTGTTTATGTCAGGATCCAGATTTATGCCGACGGACGGTCGGTCAGTCGGACGGACGGACGGACGGACGAAGGGCAAACGTAAGCCCTTATTTAATTATAAGTTTTAATAAGTAGGCCTATTTAGCCACACATGCTATGGGTATTGTAGTGATATTCTCGTCAATTGGTCAACACAAGTTGCAAGCTTATTTATGACCGGTCTACAAAGGTAAAACAATGGTAAATCATATTATATGGATGTCAAATTATTACATTATTAATGGCTACTCTTCCTACTTAGTGAACTAGACACAATTTATAACAAGGCTGACACATTTCTACACAAATCAAAAAAGTATCGGTCGTGATTAAAAAATATACATTAGGCTACCCGATACAATATAATTATACAAAATGATACCGGTGAGTACGGTACCGGAGGATACGGATACTGTCATTTAGTAGTCGCCTTTCGATTGTCTCCCTTTTCACTTCCTGTTTTGTTTTGTCACATGTTTTCGTGGGTATCAAAAAGATGGAACAGAAATGGAAGAAGAGACGTTCTTATTGCATTCTTGGTTTATTCTACTTTATTGGTGGTTTAGAATATGGTAAATTCATGTTTTGTATACCATAATGCTTGTGTAAATGTATTTTATTACTGATTACTAGGTTACTTAGTGAAAGTATACTCCATCTCCCAAATTATCAGGTAGAATATAGTCAATTATTAAGTTGAATTATACTTCAATTACTTGCACATAAAATCATACCTCGAGTGGTTAAGACATTATAATAACATGCCAGTCTTTGCATCACCCTACAGTCCATAAACTGATAATCTGTAAAGAGACTGGTGGTATATCATACATTCACGATCTGCAAAATATGGAGCAATAAATATAATCATATAGTTACCTTATTGGTTGGTCTGTACTACTACTGTAGACATCTACTTGGGACATTCGGCGCTCTCTGTCATGCTGGTTCACAAACACAGTGCGTCAATCTCCCGCTTCACTAGTTCTGGATACCATAACTAAATGGCACAGTGGTCGAGTGGTAACGCGCTTGACTACTGATTGAGAGGTCCCTGATTCAAACCTTCGGCCGGGGCACTTGGTCATTAGTGAAATGCTTTTCAGTGTTTCCCACCCAACTAGAGATGAACTTGTTGGAAAGCCAGAGGTAGTCTCGCGTGTATCTGTGCTGTACACCGTGCATGTTAAAGAACCCAGGAGTCTTTTTGGAACAAGCTAGGGTAATGCACCCGGATTCCTTGTTTAACACCTCTTTCTCTTCATTGCATATGATACTCGAAAAGAGGCGTTAGGCAGTATCAATAGATAGCTATTTACAATGACGAGTGTTCCCCGAGTTTGGGAAGGTACTACATTGTAGCACGCATGTTAATTAAATGTATATGACACTCTATATTAACGTAAATATGCTGCCGCTTACACATATCGATAGGCCGATAAACAATGTTACCGCGTTAAGCGTAAAACGCACTAGTCAAATTCTACCCTGCTTTATGTAAGACCTCATAATTTTCGTATCTGTTATCCGATTTTAAATATTTAAAGCTTGTAATGAAGCAGAGATATATGTCTGTCTTTTAATACAACATTTATCACGATACCCTAATTATTAAATCCACGGCGACGAGTAAGAATCCGTTCCGCGTAAAAGTAAGTTTAAAATACCTCTTTTTTTACCAAATAAAAATACAACCAACGGTCAAAAATCATCAAATATGAATTTAATTTTCGATCGATTTTGTTCATTAAAACTTGTTTTAAAAGCTAATACTTTAAGGTTTTATAAAATGTAAAACTTATTTATAAAGCATTTGTGAGTTGTCGACCGCCAACGATTTGATTAAACTTCGTGCATTTATGTACTAATTATTGCAAATAAATTTTCAAAATGGCGGAATCACGTCAAAACGCGTGTGAAACGGGCACCTGCACACCTTCCATGCGCTAATTGAAAACATATTTTTGATTGAAACTTGATTAAAGTGTGAGATTAAATACGTTTTGAGGTACTGGTTGTACTTTTTTCTGGTTTCTATTGGTTCTGTCTTTACAGAATGGAGTCAAAAATAGTGATTTTTGTCACGATGCGGGACTATTTTTTTTGGTAGCTGTATTGAACTTGCGGACTTATTGCCGAATGTTAATTATAAAATGGCGATTATTTACAATATAACCTGCTATTAAATGCATTTTGAGAGGTATTGGTTGCATTAAATTACGAACCATGATGCTAGCCTTTGAAAAAATCGCCACAAAAGATGATCAATGGTCGGCGTAGTTTACATCAAACATTATTATGAATATGTCCGTTCTGTTTTATTTCGTTGGCGGTCGACAACTCGCAAATGCTTTAAAAATAAGTTTTTACATTATATAAAACCTTATAGTATAAGCTTTTAAAACAAGCTTTATTGAACAAAATCGATCGAAGATTAGATTAATGTTTGATGATTTTCGACCGTTGATTGAATTTTTATTTGGTAAAAAACGGGATATTTTAAACTTACTTTTACGCGGAACGGATTCTTACTCGTCGCCGTGGATTTAATAACTAGGGTATCGTGATGAATGTTGTATTAATAGACAGGCATATATCTCTGCTTCATTACAAACTTTAAATATTTAAAATCGGATAATAGATACATGTACGAAAATTATGAGGTCTTACATAAAGCAGGGTAGAATTTGACTAGTGCGTTTTACGCTTAACGCGGTAACATTGTTAATCGGCCTATCGATATGTGTAAGCGGCAGCATATTTACACCTTTTACATACGTTAATATAGAGTGTCATATACATTTAATTAACATGCGTGATTGTAATAAAGAAATGAAAATAAATTGCAATCACATAATGCTTGTGATTATTTTATTTTCAGCCGTCATATTGCCAACATTATGGTTGTACATTAAAACTGAGTTTGGTGCTAAGGAGTATATGCTGGGCATGTTGTTGTCTGGATACAGTTTTGCTGCTATAGTAGCCGGGCCATTGTTAGGCAGGTAAGCAAATAGATGCTTGTATAGTTTAAAGTTTTGTATGTTACAGTGCTAACTTGTATGTTACAACAAAAGTATTCACAACAAAATAATTGCAGCAAACAATGACAGCTAAAGTTCACAAACCAATCGTGGGATGTTTAATTAAATTAAATTTGATTCACAGGTTCTTTGCAGGAACTGTTGTATGGTATATAGAGCTATTTTGCATACATGTGTATTTTTAGTGAATAGTCCGTGAACATATCTAATATATTGCCAATCGTTCGCTGGAATATATTTGCGGTAGGTGCATTTGGTCGGAAGGTTTCACACTACAATTTCTACAAGAGTCAATTTTTTAACCAACTAATGTCATAAAAATCACTATTACTGATTAGGCTCAATTAAAGATATTGTTTGTTTCTGGTATCATGTCTAAAAAGTAGGGTTAGTCAACTTAGTGATTGGTAGAAATTGTTTAGTTTTTATTTAATGTAACAGTGGCCTGTTATGCTTATCTTTTAAACCTGTCTAATTGTAGTGTACTGCTTTACAACTTTACATGGTGTGAAGTCACCCATGGAATTATAAATCATGTTATATTCATCGACCAATCAGATGAGCTTGTCCTGGAGAATTTGGTATTTTTATGCCCCCTATCGATAGATGGGGAGGCATATAGTGATTCACCTGTCCGTCCTGGTTAACCCAAATTGACTGTTTTTTCTAGCATTTATATGGCTTGCTACAAAGCTTTCATACTTGCATGGATGTTGTATATGAACACTCTTTACACGCTTGTATCACCTGACCCCATTTTGACCTTCACCTTGACCTAATTTTGGACTTAGACTTATTGAAGGGTCAAATTCCTGGTTAACCCAAATTGACCGTTTCTTCTAGAATTATTATGGCTTGCTACAAAGCTTCAATACTTGCATGGATGTTGTATATGAACACTCTCCACATACCTGTATCATTTGACGCCATTTCGACCTTCACCTTGACCTAATTTGGACTTAGACTTATTGAAGGGCCAAATTCTTGGTTAACCCGAATTGACAGTTTCTTCTAGCATAAATATGGCTTGCTACAAAGCTTTCTTACTTGCATGGATGTTGTATATGAACACTCTCCACATGCCTGTATCACCTGACCCCATTTCAACCTTCACCTTGACCTAATTTTGGACTTAGACTTATTGAAGGGCCAAATTCTTGGTTAACCCAATTGACTGTTTCTTCTAGCATTAATATGGCTTGCTACAAAGCTTTCATACTTGCATGGTTGTTGTATTTGAACATTCTCCATTCACCTATATCACCTAACCTCATTTTGACCTTCACATTGACCTGATTTTAGACTTAGACTTATTAAGCATCTAATTATTGGTTAACCCAAATTGACTATTTCGTTTTACATCATGCCCATCATGGCGTTGCCTTAAAACTTGGCATACTTGTTTACCATCATAAGCCCCTTACATTTTCAAAGCCATGTAACACTATCCAACATAATTACAGAATTATGGCCCCTGATTGACTTAGCTTTTTATGGGTAAGGCTTCCATGGGGGCATAAGCGATAATTGAACGCAGCCTTGTTTGATAGAAAGTTGACCACGATCACTGACACATAGTGTCATCACAGCAATAAGATCAACGCTGGATACATAACAACACATAACACACAAGGCTAATCATTACATTATAATGAAGAAAAAGCAATTAGTTTTACTTGCAAAAAGTGTAAAAAAAGATAGCAAAAGTATCATATTTTGTCAATTGTGCTATCAAACATACAAAATCTCAGCAATTATATGTTAATTAAGGGTAGGTTGGGCTACCTGAAACAAACAACGTTTTAGTCCTTATTTATCCTCCATGCTTTTGAATAACACATGACCAATAATTTATTCTTGCTTGACCGTACATACATTTAGCTTTATAAAATTTATTAATTTATCTTTTTACAGATGGTCTGACAAGAGTAGAAAGCCGAAGCTGATAATGGCACTAGGTACAGTGTTTCAGGTGGCTGGTAACATCATGTATTTCATGGGTATATCTGTATGGTTCTTGTTGGCAAGTCGACTTGTAGCAGGTCAGTTAACAACTGTCAGTTAGAATATTTATCCCACTGACCAAATGTGTACTAATTTGTGAAAATTCTGCATATAACATTTTGATTCTTTAATCAAATACAAAATGAGTTTACCGATAAGTTTCATTCATTCAAAACCTATCAGTTTCATTCACTCAACACATAAGGACCTAGAATGTGTGCACCTTATGTGTGCAGCCTTTTGGAACAAATGTCAAGAATGATCTCCCTTGATAACATGTCTGTTAAATCTCTATTACCATAACTCTCTTAATCTCCATTACATTCTCTTTATTGGATAATAATTGGGGATGGACATGGAATGGGGCATGAATTGACACATATAGTACAGCCTCTCCAGAGCCTCCCTTTGTAGAGCAACAACCTCTCCAGAGCCTCGCTATGTAGAGCAACAACCTCTCCAGAGCCTCCCTTTGTAGAGCAACAACCTCTCCAGAGCCTCGCTATGTAGAGCAACAACCTCTCTATAACAAACTGATATTTACCTTAAATTTAACCTCTGTAGAGCAACAACCTCTATGCAGTGGTTAATATCATGGTTAATATTTGCAGCTCCCAAAGGGGGGGTTGTTCTATGGAGGTTGTTCTGTATATCTTTCTTCGTGTAGTAAAAGGCTAAATGATGTTTGGTCTTATTGTTCTCTGCAGGTATTGGTGGTGGTGCTGAAGCAGTAATTATGGCAGAAGTGACCAGAACTAGCGAAGAGAAAGGTCGTACTGGTCTCATCTCTACATTGGTGGCCGTACGTCAGCTAGGATTAATTGTCGGTAAATATAATATACATTTATACTACATGGAAGTACTCCTAATACACCGCTTCTTAGGCATGTAGAAGAATTGTACAGTTTTCATATTGCTCTGACAGACCTCAAAGGCACGATGTAACGCTCGGATGAAACTCAGAACATTACATCGGTTTTCTGTTTCGTCAGAGCCGCATATATAATGAAAACAGTATAATTCTCAAGTGGAATTCAACAGAAGCAATGAATAGGGTTTATTACGGTGTAATATGTAGAACTTATAAATCATGTACCAGTGAATGAAATTCTGACTACAACGACAGAAAAGCATCACTAGTGAGACCAACATGAGACCTTTTGATGAAAGTCAGGCTTAATTTAATGTACGCTACATGTAATTGGTTTCAGAGGTTACTGTTTCATTGAAAAAGAATAAAAGCAAAATGATTTTTTAATGAAATTTGTTCATCTAAAAAAGAAATTCATTATCAATGATTACCTGTGGTTGGTTTTAGGTAGATTGTAAATCAAGTTTTACTACCTATATATGAGCCAGTCTCCAGGAAAACCTGCTATTTTGACAAAACAATTGATTTTATGATTTTTAGCTCACCTGTTACAAAGTGACAGAGTGAGCTTTTGTGATCACACTTCGTCCGTCGTCCGTCCATCTGTCCGTCCGTCCGTCAACAATTGGGATGTGTCCTCTCTAGAGGTCACAATTTTGGCCTAATCTTTATGAAACTTGGTCACAATGATCATCTCAACAAAATCTAGGTCAAGTTCGATATTGGGTCATCTGAGGTCAAAAACTAGCTCACTAGGTCAAATTATAGAAAAAACCTTGTTTTAAACCTTTCAACATGTAGTCTTCATGGTCACTAAACTCTCTGCTGTAACTCTCTACTCTCTATACATACAATAAACTTTCATCAACCAATGAAAATGTGTATCAGGGTTCACAGCAGTTTTGTAAAGGTCAAATATCAAAATATTCTAGTATTTTAAGCAGGGTGTGAATTGTAACGGTTAAGTGGAAATCAAAGCGCTGTAGGGAGCGTAGACATTTTCCTGAGGGTCGTGGGTTCAAACCCCACTGGAACCATAATTTTTATTTTTATTTTTTTAAGTGTTTAGGTATTGTTTTGTCTTTATAGCATGTATTTGTACATTTTCCTGATGGTCGTGAGTTCAACCCCCACTGGAACCATAATTTTTATTTTTTTATTTTTATTTTTTTTGAGTGTTTCGGTATTGTTTTGTCTTTATAGCATGTATTTGTGCATTTTCCTGATGGTCGTGGGTTCAACCCCCACTGGAACCATAATTTTTATTTTTTTATTTTTATTTTTTTAAGTGTTTACGTATTGTTTTGTCTTTATAGCATGTATTTGTACAGTTATATGGAGGAAAAATATTCCAAAATATTTTGTTTACAATAAAGGTCAAATCATAGAAAAACCTTGTGAAGTCAGTCACCAGAGGTTACAATTTCAACTTAATCTTTATGAAACTTTGTCACAATGATCCTGTCAACAAAATCTAGGCCAAGTTCATCTGGCATCAAAAACAAGGTCACAATGTCAATCGACATTTTCCTGAGGGTCGTGGGTTCAAACCCCACTGGAACCATAATTATTTTTTTAAGTGTTTAGGTATTGTTCTGTCTTTATAGCATGTATTTGTACAGTTATATGGAGGAAATATTTTGTTTAAATTATAGGTCAGATCATAGAAAAACCCTGTGTAGTCACCAGAGGTTACAATTTCGACTTAATCTTTATGAAATTTGGTCCTAATAATCATCTCAACACAATCTAGGTTAAGTTTGATATTAATTAAGTCATCTGGGGTCAAACGCTAGGTCACATGGTCAAATCATACAAAAACTTGCAATAGAGGCTGAATTTCCTTAAATTTTATTCAGAAAATGTGTAGGATCACCATAGGGGTGTGCATGCACTAGTACGACAGGTGAGTGACCTAGGGCCCTTTGGGCCCTCTTGTTTATTATCTAATAAAGTAATCTTAATGAAGCAAAATGCAAAAGAAATTTTGTTGTTATCTTGATTTGTAAGGAAGTTAACAGCTGTTTTGTAGAGGCCCTATTCAGAGCCTTTTTGCGTGACGTCGCGAACGTCATTCAAACGTTATTCGACGTCGCTGTAACACGTACTTAAAAATACAGCATTTGATCAATTCTTGACATAAACTTTTCAAAATGGTATCACATTTTAAAATTAAGTTTTAAGTTTTAAAAGATATATCCAAATTGTAAATGATTACATTTAGAGAACGGCTACTAATGTTTTAAGCAACTAACTCCTCGTTTTTTCTCAATCAGAGTACTTTTCTTAAATTGGTCACCATAGCAACGCAGTAAGCGATTTCGACATAATTCATAAGAAATTTTAAAGCTAAGATATAGGTATATATGGATAAATGACTTAAAATTGAATCTATAGATATGTCATTTTTTCTTATTTTAAAGCTTTTTAAAACCTTGTTACATGTAGTAATTACATAATGTCAATATAGCAGGTTTTCCTGGAGACTGGCTCATATTATTTTATATCAATATATTAATCATTCCTGATGGTAGAGACCTCATTCCAGATGATATAGCACAGAGAATTTGACATGATTCTGACCTTTATACATGAATATATTACAAGGTTCTTGCATTGAATATATAAATTTCTGCAATCAAATTGTGCAATATCTGTCCTCGAGATTAGTGTTGGTATTACACCTCAAGACTCATTGTGATACTTCTAGCTTATAAAAGCATATACCCAGGATTATAAATATTGACAAGTCTATCAGCTGTTTCATTATGCAAATGGAAGGTGGAGAGACACTATATAAGAGGAGTGTATCCAATGCTAAGTATGACTGTACTAGTTAATTTGGCTGGTTCGACTCTACTCTTGATGTTAACGGACAAATCTCATAATAATATACAGTACAACCTTCATAGAGCAACACAAGCTGCAAATATTTGCCGTTGTTGCTCTACAGAGGTTAAATTTGAAGTAAATATTAGCTTAGGCAAATTTGAAGTTGTTTTAATAGAGAGGTTGTTGCTATACAGAGGGCCACTCTAGAGGAATTGTACTCTACAATATGGTACTGTATGTTTGAATCTTTCAGGTCCTGGTCTAAATCTGTTTCTACGAGAGATGAATTTCTATGTTGATGGTTTTTACGTAAATAAGTACAATGTACCAGGAGTGAGTAATTATTTCTACTTAATATGTAGTTTTATTACACTCCAAGAATACCTCATTGGAGAATATCTATTTTATTGTTTATTAAAATATTTTCCATCCATATATTCTTACTATTTAAATCACAACTATGTAGCCTCCAAAAACATGGCCTTTCCCACTTTTGTTAGGAGACCCCCGCTTTTGTTAGGAGACCCCCGCTTTTGACATAAAATATAAAGCCAGAGTGGTTAGATCATTAAGTTAGTATCTCTGCACTAAACATACTGTTTTATGGGTCAAAATATGTCATTATGGAATGAAGGGTTTATATAGTTCTAAGCTTTTTAAGGGATGTGTAAATCACTCTGGAGTAAACTCGCCTAATACCGACAACCCCCTTTTACTGACACCCTTGCCTTATTCCCATTTAATTACCTTAAATAACGCACCTGTCATAGTAAATGATGTACATAGTAATGACGTCATAAATGATGTCAATAACAACTACAATGTATGTCGTCGCTGTTCTTCGAAAACCTCGTATACATGTTTTGGCTCAAAAACGATTATACGCACATCGGAAAGCCCATTCAGTAACAAATCTTCTGCGAAAATGCCGGATAAGATAGTCTAAAAATAGCCTCTCAAACAAGAAAGTTAGTACTTGTGCGAAAATACCTGATTTTTTTCATGGGGCCACAATTTTGTCTGTGAAAATCTCGAATAAATTGTTTTGTTGTTTTTTGGTTGCGCTTACGTCAAATATGCAAAACAATTAACCTGTAATGGTATATTACAACGGATAAGTAGAAACACTTTAATATTTTAACTTTGAACAATATAAATATCTATAAATGGCTAATTTAAATTATACGAGGATTTAGAAAACGCAATTACGTAATGCGAAAAAACTGAATAATGCTGCGAAAAAGTTGAATAACGGCAAATGGAACAAATTTGACAAAAAATAAGAACGAAAAGCTCGTATAATAGAGTTAAAAGTTAAAGTATGGATTTTCCTTTGCTCAGCCGACACGTACATTTACGTGCATTCAAAGTGGAGTTACAAACGCTATGTTCGTGTCAAAGAATTAAATAAATATTCACTTTTAGTAAAAAGTTATTCAGCTTTTTTCGTCTCCTGAAAAGAAGCCAAAATTGATATATGAGGATTTCGAAGAACAGCGACGATGTGTAAAATTATGTATTTCTAAGATTTCTCTTCTGACCATTTTGTATTGTATTGTTTCAGGCTTTCATGGCATGTATCTGGAGTGTGCAATTTTTTATCTTAGTCTTTCTGTACAAAGATTTACATAAACTTATAGCTGCAGAAAAACATACAATTGCAAAAGTTCATAGTTCAAGGTCGGTTGATGTATGTCATCAGAATGAACTTGACCGCATTGATTACGATGAAGACATTTACAAAGAAATCAGAACCGGACCTTCGGATACTAAGTCTATAAATAGCCGTGCCAGCTCCAGGTCCGGTACAAATGATCCGGATGATCTCATTGAAACAGCTGAAGACTTTATGAGCAAAGATTTGAAAACTACCAAAGCACTATCAGCTAGTAACAGTTACCATGACAACCAAATAAAAGCAAGTTTAAATGGTCATAATAGTAGTAAAACTGATATAGGTAATGCTGCTGTAGGCGACTCAGAGTACGGAACATTTGGAGACAGTATGGGACTACCTGTTGATGAGAGGCGTAGTCGTGAAGGTAGTCAGGATTATATCACAAGCACAGAAGAGGGTTTGGTAGATTATCTTCACGGAAAATCAAAACTTAGATTTATATACCATGGTACGTATTTATTGATTTCCTCACACTCACTTTATTCCGGTTTAATGCCGTTTCTCAAAAAAATTTCTAATGAAATGATTCACCTAAACTAACCAGATTTCCTGGACTGTATCCTAACCTGTACTAAATTGCCCTTTCACAAAGAACTGGCAAACTGTGTAACAAATGATTGCTTTTAGTTGAGGTTCTCTCCCGCACAGGTTTAACTGTATTAGGCCAAAAATAAAATATTGTTTGTTTCCCCTTCCCGACCCTGGCCAATTAGGATTGGGTAGGTAGGTAGAAAAAAATTATTTTTTTACTGTCAATAATTATTGTTCTTGTACTTGCACTTTTTATATGAAATAAAAAAAACAATTCAGAGGGTCAAAAAAAATAATTTTTGGTTGGGGGCGCTTTGCTCGGGTAGGGAAAACAAATTATTTTTATTTTTGGCCTTACTTTGTATAATTTCAGAGTACATTAGAGAGGAAATAGTCACAGTTATTGCTGTACAGTTCAACAGTTTCTTTAACCAACTGGCTCTGGAGGTAAAATGTTTGTGTATCTGTTACATTGTGAAAACTCTAGCCTAGCTCAACATGACAGGGACATGTTGTTTTTATCCACTTTTTTCAGTGAATTGCATTAAAAATAATTATTTGACATTTTTTACCAATTTTATTTTGACGGAATTATTTATGTGTATATCTAATCATTGGTATACAAATTGTAAAAAAGAAATGTACATGTTACACTTTCTCCATAAGCCATAGTGCTACATGTTAAACTGTCGTAATTTTGGTCAGTCTACCATTTTCTTTCTGTACTGTGCATACCAGTCATTGTTTTGTCTCTTTGTTCCCGTGTATCTCTGCTTTTATTCTTAAATTGTATTCACATGTGACTCTGATTTGGAGGTTTTTAAATGCAAGTTGTTAAAAGAAGTATTTTCCGGGAAACGAAGTATTCAGCTTTTATCCCCGATGAAACCCCATAATTGAAATGGCGTTGTCCGTCAGTCCATTCATCCGTCCGCAGGCATTTCTCTGTTACTCATGAAACTTGAAATAAATGTGAACTACTTGACTTGGATGATGCAATCAATTTGCTGATCAATAAATTACTCGATTACAAAAACTTAAAAAATTCATAAAAAATCAACCACTGGCCAGATTTCAAAATAATTTTACAGAAATAGTTGTTGGGTGACCCTCTACAAAACTGACCTTTTTATCATGAATCGTCAAAAACACAGCTGCCAGTGGGTGGGGCTTCTTATCCTCTATATGTTAAAAGTGAAGTATTTTGATCTGTAGACTGGATTTCATTACAAATTGGTTACAATATTCCTTGAGTACTCCATTCTATAAATAGCTAAATAATCCTAATTCATGCAGAACCATGGAAACCCAAATCAAGGTCCTGTTTGATTAAGGTTCTTCTAGTTCAATGTGCACAGGCGAGCATTACAGGGCCATCTTGGCCCACTTGTTTATTGATCAATTTTCCTTAGAGTTACTGCCCTTTGTTTATTGAATAATTTCGTCCACTAACTAGCGGGCAGAATTTTATAAACTTAAATAAATATGAACAACCATACTGTGATAATGCCTATTAAGTTATTTTTATTGGTCAATTTTCTGTTGAGTTATTGCCCTTGATTTATTGAACAATTTTTATTCAATGGAAGCCTACATTCCTAACTGCACAATGAAACACTGATAATCTGTAGGCGGAGGATATCAATTCAACGAATTTGCTTGTTTCTTCCTAGAATTCTTGGCTGACATTGTAAAGTTTTAAAACAGACTACCAAAACCACTTTAATGTGTTAACAATCAAAACACACCAAGTTCATTGTTCTGTGTGACCTTTGAAGAAAGCTATAGAATAACATGTAAACTTATAGAGAAATTATAACATGTACTTTTCATCAAAACATTTTTTAATTAACATGTTTCTTTATGTACTCAGTTTATTTACACATCTGATTACAGACGATGGTGACACCTTTATCATTAAGTCTGCTACACTGGGGAGAACTAGAGAACAGTTTAATGTATTGTCTAGCAGGCGTCGAGGTATGTAACACTACTAAACGTGTCAGTCTGATGTGGACGGACAATTTCTCATCTGTATTCAGTCTTATTGTCTAGAACATTTTGGAATTCTGTATACTTATCTGTTTTGGCTCACAGGTGCCATTTGTGCTAAGGTATAATTTTCCATGAATAAATTTTGTTATATTAGTTGACTCTGTTTATATTTTTGGTACCAAATCACACACCTCACACCTGAGATTCTGTCAACATACTTAATTAGTATATTTTTGTGTTGGTGAATGATGTAGCTGAATCATTGGCAGCCATTTTTAATTATGATGTCATTAAACATACTTTTAAATTATTTCGCTAACTTAAAAAAAAAAATAAGGGCATATGGTCAACTTTTGCTGAACCAGAATAAAATACTCTGATTTTATTCCATAGGGAATTGTTACTAAAAACCACTCATGGTTTATCTCTTTAAATTACTCCTGAAAATACAAAAAGTTAAACCACGAGTGGGTTTTATTAACAATTCCCTATGGAATAAAATCAGAGTGGTAATAATTACTCCTGAAAATACAAAGAGTTAAACCATGAGTGGGTTTTATTAACAATTCCCTATGGAATAAAATCAGAGTGGTAATAATTACTCCTGAAAATACAAAGAGTTAAACCATGAGTGGTTTTTATTAACACTTCCCTATGAAATAAAATCAAAGTGGTAATAATTACTCCTGAAAATACAAAAAGTTAAACCATGAGCAGAATAAAATAATTAATAAAAATTATGTTTCTTCTCTTAACTGTTGCACAACTAAAAGGAGAGGGACTAACTGTCTTATTTTTCTGCATTGATAAATAATGTGACAATAGGTATGAAATAGTGGAACATAATGTTATTTCAGGTAATAGCTGTGTTTGGTTTTGTCACATGGTTGAGTAAGAGAATACAGGATCGTACCATGTTAGTGATTGGATCAGTAACACTGGCTGTAGCCACCTCATGGCTTATATACGTCATTCCTAGGGCAGAAAATTGTGAGTCTTTTGATTAAGTTAAACATGTCATACCATAAATTACAAAATGTTACTATGACGTTACTATAGCAACAGAATTAATCGTCCAAGTGGAATAATATTAGTATTTATTAATGTATTGCATAGGTGAAACATATAGCTGCAACCATAGGAAATTTTATCTCGTTTCTGAAGAGGTTGATTTGTATAGTAATTGATAAAGAAACATACTGTATATTATTTATTGCAGATACTCCAAGTGAGAACATATGGAAGTTTATTATTGGTGTTATACTAGATATGTTTGCTCTACCATTCCTTGTGTCAGCTAGTATATCATTATATTCTAAAATTACCAGGAAAGAAACTCAGGGTATGTTAGCATTACAATATTAGTGAGACTTTATATGTGAACTTACCCATGCCTGAGGGGGAGAGTAAAGTCACACCGGACTGTAAAGTCACACTGTCTGTATTTCAGTCATATAGACATTATCTTGGTTCACACTCATTTATTTATTTAAAGGTTGATTGTGAAACAAGTTCTGCAACTTATTTTAATCAATCTTGACACTTCATTTCTGATGGTACAAAATGTATCTATCCCAACAAAGATTATGTTGGCTCTAGGCCAACTAGTCCTGGAACTTGCCACATATACTGATCTAGAGTGTTTAGCAGGAGTTCCCACAAGCTTCTGAATTTCAAGGGTCATTTTGATATTTTTGACTGAGTTTTACCATTTTGTTGACAAAATATCCATGACCTAAAGAAAAATTGACCCTTCATCTCAACATACTGATGGTCAAAATGTAGCTTTTTTGGAAATTTCGAGGGTCAAAACCCCTACCCCTAGGTCAAATGGAACCCATGCTTAGTATGAAAGGTATATAACAGCCCGGAATTGAACATGTAACATACCATCCTCTAACCACTAGATCCCTGTAACCATCTGTAATAGTTAACTTAAGGCGGATCGCTGCTATCGTTTTTGGGTAATTTCGAGATCTGGTTTAAAAGGCTAACAACATGTCTTAAAATTAAAAACACGCTTTTAAAGTCACAATTTCAGCTATAACTGTCAAACATTAAAGACAATTCAATAATAAGTGAGAATCATTGAACAAATCCATAATATTATTCGTATTCACGGGTGTAAATTTTTATGACTGGATCAAATAAAAAGTCAACTTCATAATTATGTTGTAATTATTGAGGCGTCCTTATTGATCCATTTTGTGATAATTTTGCAGTGTATTTATACGTGCACTTTTTGTTAAATTATTACAACCAATGTGAAAAATTATTCATTCATCACATATAGAAGGTGATCTCAGTAAAGATTTGAGTGTAAAGTCAGTGATTTTAAATAAGCCTTGTTTTATTCCAGGTTTGAGTATGGGTTTAAGACGAAGTGTGGTTGGCATAGCAACCATCCTTGCACCATTGTGGGCGGGGTCAACCATAACAATGCCATATATCATGTTGGGTGCAATGCTTGGGCTTTTGGCAATATCTCTGGTTTGTATTGTATTTGTTGTCTATGGAACTCTTAAATATTGTGTCTTTTCTTTAGAGTTTTTAACCATTTTTCGATCATATACGGCATACAGTTGTTTCAAGACATTTCACTTTTCTGTAATCTTAGCTGAGACATGTCTATGAAACTGGCCCCAGTACTAAATTGCTTAATGTAATGTACATGTTACAGACCTGCCCAGTTAACCGTCACAGAAAATGAATGGCAGATCACATTACCTTAGTTACGTATCTAAACAACGTCAGAAATATCAAACTTAAGGTTGAGTGGGTACTTATACGCATTTACTGATTTGTTATCACACAAGATAGAAACGATAACGTATTTATGTGATAATATCATGTATACACAGCCTTTCAAAAGATACTATGCAATTATTCAACTGCAAGAAATTATTAAATTAACATATAAACTGGGTGTTACTCAATTGAAGTAAATCGTATTATTTGAGGAATGTGAAGGAACGTTTGGAGGGCCATGTACATATGCTAACATATTCTTGTTCTGTAGATGATGTTGATGGCTTCCTATTCTAAACTGTTACCAAGGAGTGAACTTCCTGTAAACAGAGCCGGTCTTGTTACTGAACCAGAGAGTGACTTAGATATAGAATCCAAACCCTTGTTGTCATGACCACGTTTGATTGTTGTATGATCACTTATATATTTCACCAAGTACCACTTACCACTGGGACCAGAAGATCCTTACATGAGGCTGTAGTATGAAAATACAGTGTAAATCAATTATACAAAAAAATGTAGTTATAAATTCATTATGTTCTGATGTAGTAAATGTGGGGTAGACATACTGATTTGGTGCTGTATATCTGTCTACGGTATCTGCATGTCTGGATGGATGGATGTCACATAGTATGTGAGCTGTAGTTCTCCTTTACCAGTGGTCGGATTATGACTAGAGTTATGACCCTTAGTGGGAGATGTTGGTATTCGTGTATAAAGCCCTTCTAGTTTTCAACATGTTGATGCTATATAACTTTGCACTTCTCAAGAATACATGAGATGATAATTTAGTTTTTTATGTGTTACTGACCAATGTACATATTTACACTGTGTATTTGACATTATTTATTTGTTTCCATCTTATTTGTGTACACATGAGGAATGCTGGATAAATATCAAGAAAATGCTTATAACTTTGTTATGGTCCTTTCTAGTTTGCTCAAACTTGTGCCGGAAATAGAAAAATATATCAGCAAAGTATTGTTAAGCATTCAGGATCGCAGTGACAATATGCTAAAAATCTATGGTTGCAATGGTAATCCTTAATTTGTTTAGGTGGGGCAATTTGCAGGTTTTTAACTGTTTCCACACAAATTCAAGACCTCCGTTTTCAAATTAGCAATAAACGCTAAATTATAAATATGTTAAGTACAACTAAGAGGCTATTGTAAATATGCTGATTAGAAATATTGCTAAATTCTTAATCACTATGCCTGTGCATAGATGACACTGCCTTAGTATTTGTCTACGGTTGTTTATTAAAGTTATTCAAGTTATTTCCATTATTTATCTGTTATTATATATAATCATATAATTAGTCCACTGGTTTACTAGTACTTGATTGAAAACTGGTGTCAATTATATATTTAAGTTTGTTTATGTATTTGCTCAAGTTAAACAAGGTCTGACTGTGAATAGATATACAATTATAGAGATTTATTATATACTGACTAAATCGCTCAGAAGAAGGGAAGTTATATAATATATAGTTTTTGAAAACATGTCTGTGATGTAATATAAATACATTTGGAAAGTTGTGACTGATTTTACTATTGAATACTGACTAAATTTGATTAACTCTGACTTACCTATAAGTTATGGTGAACTTTCTTTTAGTTCTAATATTAAACAAATTTTGGGATCACGTATAATTATATGCCTGTCTGTGATTTTAAATTATATTATATTTATGTACTATGGGTGTTAATTTTCTTGGAGTGTATATTTGTTTTCCCTATACATGTAGTTAATATTATCTGAATAGAGAATCTTACATTTGTGCTCATTACGTACGTATTATTAAACGAGTATATAAAATATAATATGACACAAGGCTTTGCAGATTGCCATATTGTTTTTGTTGACAAGCTTATAATTAATAAGACTTGTATGTAATGAGCACTCATGCAGGAGTATATTTATCACATAATCTTAAAGAATGCTCATTATTGTTTAAACTGATGATGTACGCTGCATATGATTCAGCCGAAATTTAGCGAGACAATGAGTACAGGTCAATATTTCCGGCACGGCTTTACAGCACTGCTTGACCGCAGGTTATGTGATAATGCATTTTTTAGCTCACTTGTTCATAGACAGGAGTGCTATTATGTTAGCCGGATATCTGTCATCTGTTATTTTCACAGTAAATGGTTCCTGTCTGTTGCATAGCAAATAGGTCATAAGAGCTTATTACAGATTTTAAAGGTGAGAACTGTGAAAATCTTCTTCACAAATTATACTCCTGGAGAACTCAAGGTACTCCTTGAGTACAATTGAACTCATCTAGCAGGGGGTACTGTGTTATCTTTTGATATATACAGGTAAAACCCCTTTGTCAGATGTGTCAATATTCTCCCTGTCCTAACATCACATTTTATGGTTCATGGTTGGTTATGATTCTCAGGTGAGCGATTTACAGGGGCGATCTTAGCTCCTTTGTTTGTGTTTATGCATTTGTGCCTCTTTTGGTGGGGTATCTTTGTGTCAAGACCAAGTTTTAGCTGATAACCTGTTGTTTGAGGAAAGTATTTTATTTGTTATTGCCTATTTATTATGGTGCCATTAAAACTTTTATTATTCATGATGAAAATAGTTATGTTGATAATGGTTGTTTTTTGGTGTTGTTCAAAACAAATTGTTTGACGTGTTGTTCAGAATTTATTTTTACTTGTTGCCATTTATTTTATACTTTGCTTATACATAAGATAAACTAATGTCTATAATGCATTATGTTTTTATTGAAATTGTTTTTTTAAGTTATAATCATGTTACAGTTACTGTAATAGTAAATTGTTATATTTTATTGCATACACAATATAGCACATGTTATACCGCTGATTACTAGTATACTAGCACTTAATATTTCTATTGTGTTTTTATGCCCTGGCATTTACAGATGCAGGAGACATGTAGTGATTGTCATGTCTGTCTGTCTGTTTGTCAGTCTATTTCTTTCAAGTGGTTGATATCCAAATATTTTTTAAGTCCATCAAGGCATTGCTTTTAAACTTGGCATACTTGTTTACCATCATAAACACTTTAAATTGTCTAAGCCATGCCACAACATTTTAACCAAATTATAGCCCCTGACTGACTTAGCTAGTTATTATGGACAAGGCTTCCACTGCGGCATAAGCGTTTATCAGGAGCTGTTCTATGGCGTTTATTGAACGCTGTCTTGTTCTTTTATGTAAGATACTGGTATATTGGTCAGTGATTTGCGTTATGCTAGGAGCAGTATATGGCTGAAATTATTAGGCTTACTGGAAATTTAAACATGCCGTTAATGTACTGGTATTCGTTTTTAATGGTCGTTTGCCCAAGCCATTTAATTTTATATTATATATTTGTGACTAGCAGTAATTTCCTTGCTAGTTACACAGCAGAAAAATCCCCTTGTGGGGATGGATACCATCAGGAATGAGGTGTCGAGAATGGTTGATATAAATTTTAAAAACTTGTTCCACATTCCGCCTACAATATATTAGTTGATATATAGAGGATATTTGTTTGTTTTGATTGAATATGGTTTATATCTTATCGTGTAGTGATAAAATTCAATATTTTCAAGAGCGCGTAGCGCGAGTGAAAATATTAAAATTTTATCACTACAAGATGAGATATTAACCATATTCAATCAAAACAAACAAATATTCTATTTATTTAATGCTTTTATGGTGTCAAAACTGGTACTATTTATGCCAAATTACCACTGTGGTTAGGCTACGTATGAATATGTTATTCCATTCATATTTTTCACTTCAAAATCCGCCATCTTGGATTATGGTGAATAGGTAAAAACGACTTTTTTGAGAATTTTGCATTAAATCATACTCCAATTTGTAGGAAATGGTCTAACTAAAAATAAAAACCCCCACATGACATGTTTCCGTTCAGTAATAAAAAAGTTACAGACATTTTAGTGTTGAGATTTTGGTAAATTAAAGTAGTCACTGTGAGGGGGCGGAGCTTATATCAGTCACATTGTAGGTGATAACCAGTGACTGATATAGGTTTTATTTCACTGATAGAACTCCATATCTCATCAGTTAGCATTAAATAAAAGTTGATATTTGTTAAGTCTCTGAGAACATAGTATTGTGTTCTGAGGTGTAGTTGTTTATTATAACAAACTGAACCAAACTCATATAGTGTAACACACACACAATGTATGTTATTTAGCATTATTATATAATGTACTTTCATGATAATTTATATAGCAAGTGCTATTTTGTATGACTTGTAGGAACTACTGTGCTGGAAAATAAAAATGTAAAACTAGTTATTAGTTGTGTTTTATACTGACTCGGGGGTCCTACTATTCCGGATTAATCTGGATTTGCTGCGCTAAACGGAACTTTTCTGAATAAAATAAAAGTTATTTCATGAATAAAATACCAAATATTGACTGAGTTATTGTCATTTGATATTTCTTGCACTGAACTATAACAAAAGAACAATGTTTGAAACAGAGTTTTGGTTTATTACTCGTAATAACAGGACTCCACTTGTTGCGGTCATTACTGTCCATACACTTCTATGCAACATTGGTGATAATAAAAGGAACCGAGATTAGGATGGCGTTTGATATGAATCCTATACAAATAAATAAATATACCAGATTTATATAGCGCCTTTTTCATGCGAACACACGTTCAAAGTCACTTTACATTATTGTGTTGCAGCCTCAAGGGCGCAGGTGCATCCTCTACCAGTGCATATACAGCACGATCTGACCAGAGGAACAGACAGAAAGCTCTTGAAGGGATAGAGAGACATTAGATACAGGCATGTCTGACGCTGCTGAAGTGTGCCTAGCTCTTATTTCGAATAGACAGCCTGGTTCTTTAATGTGCCCGGTGTATAGCACTGATACACAGCTTCCTGACACGTTTACCCAGATATTATAAATATTTCAGAAATGTCAAGTTCCAATGCCAGGGATCCTATGTGACTATGACTAAAAGTTTTCTACTAAATGTTTGTGATGATATGTCGAGGCTACAGTAAAATATCAACATCATGGTGACCTCGTAATGAAAAACACAGTTGTTTCTTCTACAAGTTGATATTAACACATTTATTTAGAAGGCGTTGACTGGTTGTTCTCAAACTTGAATACATTGGAAACGATGGCTAAAAATGAACGACCCTTATAAATGTGGATTCAGTCGGCCACGTGGCAGATGTTGGTTATGGTATACACCAAGCATCTGAGTGGAAAATCTAAATAGTTTGATTTGCATTCAAAAATTGTGCTGCAATTATTTCTTGCACATTTGAAGATTATATCCCAGGAGTGTTTTCGCTCTTCACACATAATGCTCGAAAACTAATTGTATGTCAAAAATTGATATTGATTTTCATGTTCTACTCAAAGAAAGACTAACATTCAAAAATTGGAGGACTCTATCAAGGAGAAGAAAATCTGATAACCATGGAGGTGTAGCGATAATTGCTAAACAATCCGAAAACTACATTATTGAAAGAAAAATAGAATATGAGCTAGATAATATTGAAGTAATTGTTGCAGAAATCAAACTGTTTAAGGGTGAAAATGTCATTCTTGTTACTGGATATGTGCCTCCTGCAGATCATGAAGCAATGAAATGTTTTGTTAAACAAATTCATAAAATTAGTGATTTACATAGAAATGTACTTGTTACTGGAGACTTCAATGCCAAAAGTAAACTTTGGGGAAATACAGTTGAAAATTATGCTGGTGATATTTTAGAAGAAAGCTTACGAAACAATAGATACTGTGTATTGAATGATGGACTCCCCACAAGAAGAAATTCAGACAGTGTAATAGACCTTGTGCTTGTCACGTCACCCATTGTGAAAGATATATCTTGTTGCCAGACACTTTCTCATGAAAATGTTCGCTCAGATCATATACCAATTCTTATTGATTTTAGTGATGACATTCTGAAACAAGACCAAAAAGAAGTTAAAAGAAAGAATTTCAAGGAAGTAGACTGGAATGAGTGGGATAGAGTGACAAAAGACAAATTCAGTTCTTGGAATGGGAGAATTCATAATGAAGATATTGACTTTGTATATGATTCTTTCTTGAAAACGCTGAAGTTGTGTGTGGATGAGTGTGTTCCTGAACTGTGCATTTCAAATAACAACAGAATAAAACACCCACCATGGTGGAATGAAAACACTAAATCTGTCAAACATGATTTAAATGTTGTCAAAAAACACTTTCAAAGAAGAAGAACACCAGAATTGTTAGAAATTGTGAAGCAAAAGGAAGAGATCTATGAAAGTGTCTGTGAGGAAGCAAAGAGTAGCTGGGTTAATGAAACATGTGAAATCATAAATAGAACCAAAAATCCAAAGGAAAAATGGTTAAATTACCATAAAATAACATCATACAAAGTCAAGAATGGATGTGAGGTGCTACCCCTGTTGGACAAAGATGGCAACCCACACTTTGAAAGAAAAAATAAATGCGGTATCCTCTGTGAAACATTTTTTGGTGGAGAACACATCAAAAATGAAATATTTGATGATAATTTCAAAATTGAAATGGAAAGAAGGCACACCACTCTGATAACTACAACTGAAAACACCAGGGACAACTCTTTTTTGAACGATCCCATATCAAAGGCGGAAGTAGAGGCAGCCCTACAAAAACTAGAAATCGGAAAAGCTCCTGGTCCTGATGAGGTATATGCAGACCTTCTGAAAAACTATAATGATGAACTGTTAGGTGCGGTTACAACAGTCTTTCAAAAATCCTTCCAAAGTGGACGATTACCTAAATTGTGGAAAAGTGCAAATATTAAATTCCTTCAGAAACCAGGAAAAGATTCATACCATAAGGCAAGCTCCTACCGACCAATCAGCTTGACAAGCATCTTAGGTAAATGCATGGAACGCATAATAAACAAGCGCCTCTACTCGTTTTCCGAACACAACAACTTACTAGACCAAGAACAGGAAGGTTTCAGAGAAAGAAGAGGGACTACACAAGCCTTACTTAGACTGGTCCAAGACATAACAACAGGTTTTCACCATGAAGAATGTACTGCTGCTATATATATAGACATGGAAAAAGCATTTGATTCTGTTTGGAGAGAGGACCTTCTTGTAAAGTTACATGACATAGGTATAACTGGTGGAATTTGGCTATGGTTAAACAACTTTATGACAGAAAGAGAGGCAGTTGGTTGCATAAAGGAATTCAAGGGAGTAAGTATCCAGACACATATGGGGCTTCCACAGGGATCAGTGCTGTCACCCCTACTGTTTAACCTTTTCTTGCACGACATTTTCAGCAATGTACAGAATGAGAAAGTTAAATTTGCAGATGATGGCACAATTTGGAAGACAGGAGATACTCTTCATGCCATAGAAAGGTCATTGCAAAAAGATCTAGATTCGGTTAACAGTTGGACTTACAAGTGGAGAATGAAGATTAACACCGCCAAGACAGAATACTGCATATTTAACAGAAAAAAGGATAATGTTCCAAACATTTCACTAAACATTAAAGGAAACTCACTACAGAGAGCAACACAAGCCAAAGTTTTGGGCGTCATACTAGATGAGAAACTGACATTCAAGGAGCATATCAAATATGTTGAATCAAAGGCATTTAGAGCGTTGGGTTCCTTAGTCACCTTGGCAAAGACTGAAAAAATTCTTCCTTCCAATATGGTCAAGCTATACAAAAACATAGTTTTACCTCACCTCGAATACGCAGCACCTGTTTGGCAACATAGTAAAAATGTAAATATGTTAGACTCTGTACAAAGAAGAGGACTGGGACTCTGTCTTGGCGGACTGCACACAAATAGTTGCGAAGCCCTTGAAGTTCAAGCAAATGTTCTACCATTGGAATTGAGAAGGGAGGAAATCAGCATAAGGGAGTGCACCAAAATTATGGCAAAAGATGATCAATGTTTGATCAAAGCGAGCTTAAACAACTGCAGAAATGACCCGGAGTTCTCCCAACATTCAGACACGCCATTCCATAGAATGATACAACAGGTGGCTGACATGGAAGCAATCACAGAAATTGACACAAAATGTATTGAGCCAGAAGAGTCTTATGTTGAATGCTTGCAGCCATGCAGAAGAAAGCCAACATACTGGAACAACCTGGGATCTTCTAAATCTAGAACCAAAGACCAGGCACAAGCTGCAGTGACACATATCGAGGAAATACTGCAAAGTGAAGATCCAAACACCATCATAGCTTTCACTGATGGATCGTGCAAAGGCAACCCTGGTGCTTGTGGAGCTGGAGCTTGTGTCTTTCTCCCTAACCAAGAAAGAGTGGACCTGAAACAACCTGTCTCAAAACTGGCGTCAATCCTGGTTGGTGAGTTGGTAGCCATAAAAATCACAATAGAATTCATCATCCAAGAAATGCAAAAGAGACCAATACTTAAATTGAAAATTCTTTCTGACAGCCAATCAGCCATAGGAGTACTTACACTTGGATGGAACTGCACATTACATACCCAACTCGTTTCAGACATCAAACAACTTTGGCATACAGCACAAGCAAAAGGGGTTAATTTGACTACAGAATGGACACCAGGTCATGCCAATATACTAGGTAATGAGATAGCGGATAAGCTGGCGAAAGAAGCGGCCCAAATGGCATATGAAATGGATGGCACAGAGTCAACACTCCCAATTTCCCAGGCAGATGTCAAGACAGCAGCACTGAACGCTATGAAGGTGAAATGGCAAAGAAGGTGGGACATTTCAGAAAAGGGTAGGGCACTATACACATACAAGAAGATGGTTGACGTCAAAGAAGTGGACTTCAATGGTTCTACTGTCCAAAGGATATTGCTGCAACTGCAATCTGGACACTGCAAGCTGAAAGAACACCTATACAGGGTTGGTATAGAAGACAGTCCAGCGTGTGATTGCAGTGAACCCGAAACAGTAGACCATTATATGATGAGTTGTCCTCGCTATAGTACTCATAGAGAAGAGATGTACCTACAGCTATGCAATGAAATAGGAGTGAGACACACACAGATCTCCCCAGCCTTCTTCTTCTCCTGTGACAAGGAAGCACCATGGATTGAATACAAGTCAACCATAAATAATCATTTGGGTGCTTTTATTGTTAAAACTAAAAGATTCTAGAAACAAAGTTTAATATTTACTTATTTTTTATTTTCATTATTTATTTGTTATTAATATTTATATTTTCAAATACCGAACTTCACTTTAAAATGTATTGAAACACTACCTGTGTGCCATTATGAGAAACCGTTACCTGCGTAGACCGTACTAGCGACGGATATTCGGGCTCTATAGCCGTCAACAACAACAACAACAATAAATGACAGTTTAAGATTTAACCAAACTATTCATTTTGGTTTTCTACTAAGATTGCTTTTGAATGCCAGTCTTGTATTTTACAGATCATGTTCTGCGATTTCGTTTTTTTTTCACCAAAAGTGATGCTAATGTACCTACGGCTTTTAAAAGCTCCAGAATAAGACCACTGATAAAGAAGCCAGGCCTTGATCAAAATGTAATGAAAAACTACAGACCGGTGTCAAACTTACCTTTTATTTCCAAAGTTCTTGAGAAGGTAGTCGATGCTCAACTAGATGATCACTTAACACTGCATAATCTGCACGAAGAACGCCAGTCAGCATATAGAAAATTCCACTCCACTGAAACTGCTTTACTTCGTGTGCAAAATGATATCCTTTGTTCTCTAGACCAGAATAAAGCTACTGTCCTCGTCATGCTTGATTTATCAGCAGCATTCGACACCATTGATCACACCACCCTCCTACGCCGACTTGAAAAACATTTCGGTATAGTAGGCAAGCCATTGGAGAGAATGAAGTCCTATTTGTGTGACCGTTACCAGACTGTTTGTATTGATGAAGAACTTTCGAAACCAGCTCTGATGAATTATAGCGTACCTCAGGGTTCTGTGCTTGGTCCCAAAAACTACATCATGTATACAAAACCAGTGGATCCAATCTGCAGAAAGCATCAACTGCAACAACATTTCTACGCTGATGACTCCCAGCTGTATATGGCTTTCAAACCGAAAGATTGCGTTTCACGCGATGAAACACTGCTACGAATTGAAGCATGTCTGAAGGATATCTTGCACTGGATGAAAAACAATGTGTTGAAACTAAATGCAGACAAAACAGAGGTAATCCTGTTTGTACCGAAACGGAATACCAGTGATGCTGAGAATCTCACAGTGAAAGTTGGGGATGCTGTGATCAGACCATCACCGGTGGTGAGAAACATTGGTGCCATGTTGGATTCACACCTGAACATGGACAAACATGTAAACTCTGTCTCACGGTCTTGTTTCATGCAGATCCGACAAATAGGTCAAATTAGACAATATTTGACTGTTGATGCAACAAAATCCCTTATCAATTCCTTGGTAACACCAAGACTGGATTATTGCAACTCATTGCTGTGTGGCTCCCCAAAAACCATTCTGAACAAACTCCAAAACATTCAAAATACAGCTGCCCGCCTCATCACAAGGATACCGCGATACAATCACATCACTCCTGTGCTAAAGGATCTTCACTGGTTACCTGTACAATACAGAGTGGAATACAAGGTGTTGACTCATGTTTACAAAGCACTACATGGAAAGTCCCCAGGCTACATCAGAAGTATGTTGGAAATATATACTCCACAAAGACAGCTTAGGTCACAAAATGACTATTCTTCTAGTTGTGCCGAGGATGAGGACTGTATCGTACGGCGATCGATGTTTCATGGCTGCAGCACCGAAGCTCTGGAATGCACTGCCAACAGCACTCAGAGATAGTAAAACATTACCGTCATTCAAGAAAGCGTTAAAAACGCACTGTTTTACAAAAGCTTATTCTGGCTGATAATTAGTTTGACTTCTAAGGGGTCTTCTTAAAGGTAGTACATCTATACCTTTGGAGACGGTTTCTCGTGAAGCTGTTCTTGAAACACTAGTACATTAGGAAACAGTGTCTTATGTTTTATATGTCGTGCATAATCTCGTCGTAAAAGAGAGATTGTTGGTTTTCAGTGAGATGTTTTGACTCATTGGACTAACTTTAATGCATAACATATAATACCGGCTGGTGGAGTAATGCGCGTGTGGACTGGCCATATAGCTTACCAAGCCAATCGGATTTAAAGCATTCAATGCTTATATTTGTTTTAATTACACGTTGTCTGCTGCAAATTCATATTTTATCCTTAAACTATAAACTGTAAAATATACATCTGTTGTTATGTTTGCATGTATATATCAATTTCAAATTGTTTTAACAGTGTCTTAAATGTGATTGTACAGCACTTTTGATCGTGTAATTACATGATAAAAGTGCTATATAAATATGGTATAATAATAATAATGATAAAGAGTAACAATAAAGAAAAATATTTGTTTGTAAAATTTATATTGTACTATGTAGACAATAAAAAAATACGATTTATTTTCTTTTTACTCTTTTTCAATGGTACAGTTACCTGTGGTGCCAAACATAAACAACTACCGGTAGGTCCTGGGTCGCCCACCCGTTCCATATCAGTGGAATATTGGGAGTTTTATGACGACTGGAGCTAAACATTTGCCTTCATACCAAAATAGTCAACTTCTTGCTCATGTAACTCTGGCCTAGATCCTATTGTGTGATACAGTGAGCCTAGGTGAATTCAGAGCAGTATTGAAGTTAATGCAATATCATCTGTTGTTATAATTATGATACATAAATATACACCAGTACGGGTTCTCTCGGGGGATTTAAATAATTAAGTGGAATGGAAGTCCAGTAAAAGTTGACCACTATACATCCATTGTATACAGTGTCATTGACAGCATATAACTAAAGGCTGTTTACGTACATATCTAGAATGGCAATATTCGCCATTTGATTCCACACCGGTGAATTAAATCATGTAATAGTTAACTTAGCTATGAAAGACTTGAAAGGAACTATAAACTGCGCTGTGTGACAGTGAATCCATAGTAACACCATACCATTGTTTTGGATAGGAATGTATCCACGTATGAACTAATTTTAAAACTACTTCGCTATCGACTTTACTGTTTGGATTTTTACGAGGTAAATAAAATGTATTTTTGTTAATCAGAATTAGTTTTAAAATACATAAAATTTACTACAGATATTGCCTGTATAGATGTACCTACCTTCTTTGTAGTCAGTGGTATTAATTAACTAATAACTCCAATTCCGACTTTCCGTGAACCAAACCGTTTTAACTGTGTGATTTATGAAAATACAAGTACTGTCAAAACAAATCGCCTTCGTGAAATGACAAAAACATGAGTCGTATAATTCTGGAGTAATCCAGTAATCTGGATTTGCTGCACTAGAAAGAACTAAGTTTTCTTCTGACAATAAAAGTTATTTGATAAAAAAAGACCTAGGTACTGGAGTCTTGACTGAGTTATGGTCATTTGAAATTCCATATGCTGAATTATAAAAATTGAACACTGTTTGAAAACGAGTTAGGATGTAGGGATGTTATCTTAAATGGCACGGGAAACTGACTTGCATCTTAGGTCAGGATTGGACATAATGCTTCAACAGGAGTCCTGTAAATAACTATTCATTTTTTGAATACATTAATAAAGGTCTTGTTCTTATAGTTTTGTCTAATGCGAAATGGAGGATCGGGTCAAATTGGAAGTCAGTGGAGGGATGTTCTCAATCACACAGGATCAGCTAGACAAAGGCCCTTCATCTAAACTTGTATCATTGTGTAGAAACTCGTCCTCGGTGATAATTCTAGATCGACCGTCGGAGAGTTTCTCGGCAGTTCTGGCCCTCTATCAGACAGGAGAGCTGCATATACCTGCTTCATTGTGTCCTATATCGTTGTTGAATGAACTAGACTACTGGAACCTCTCACCTATGTTGATATCCAAATGCTGTAAGGAAAGGTAAGGCCGTATCGTTAGATATTCAATATTTTTTATCGTATCCAGGACGTCCGGAAAAACATCGGGCGTTATTATATACTCAGTACATTTAAAAAGCACACTCTGTGTCATTATCAATGTTTGTAAAGTTTTATTTCATTGTATTCTGACAAAAGTTTAAGAAAGTTCATATGAATTCCAAAAGGATACAAGATACCTGTTGCGCAAATGTAAAATACTTGTAGTAGTGCGACGTTGTTAAATCCATTTGAAGTATTTTTGTGCGAGTCAACTAACTGAATTAAAACATGAAATTATATCAATTCCGTGACCCAAATCAGTAGTGTGCGTTTTAAAATGTGAGGAGTATATAAAACATGTGAAATACGCCATTAGAAAACAGACGGCGGCAAGATTGGCATGTGATAGCCTCCGACAAGAACACCCAGATGTGTCTGACGCCATCAATGCAGTTTAACTTGCAATCGTTTTGAGGGATACATTTCATATTGACAATGCAAGGCGTAAAATGTCGACCTAGACGCCAAGGTTGACATGTTAATTTTATTATACTCAACCGTCTTTAGTAAAGTCAACCGTTTAAAGATTTCATGGTTATACTTTTACTTCCGTCTTTGCTTTCAAAAGCGGACAGTATATACATGCATGTATTCCGAATGACATATATTGTGAAGTGTAGTACAAACGCTACTCGGCAAAAACAACATGGCACGATTTTCTCGCAGTAATTGATTTACGGGTATTCCTCTCAAGTACATAATTAATATAGTATATTTTTGAATTAATATAACGTTGTTGGTTTATTACAGATTAGAACGTTTTTTGGACGAACAAGAGCTTGTGCGAGATTTCAAAAACTTCCAGGAGGAAAAGCGACCTATTTTCCAGATATTGTTTTGTGATAAAGCAAGCTCATTCCGAGCGAAGATGTGGACAATAGTAGATTATACAGAGCCCACAGTTTTAGGAGCCGTATGTATTTTAGGGCTTTTCATTCTTTTGGTAGTACCGCTTTGTGGTTTTATGAGTTATGATTTTCTGAACTGAAGTTTAAAAAGTTTGTTTTTTCTTTAAATAAAGAGTAGTTTTCAGACAGTTTTTTCTTGTTTTCTCAAAATATTGATTTTTTTACTTTCGACCTTCTAATTCTAAGCCAGCGATCTGTATTTACGGCTCCAGTCTGATAAAGTTTGAGAGTTTTATTGGCATTTCCAGAAGGTCATATACCCATGAGGCCATATTTTACATACATGACATATACATTTCTGTTGAGTGCTGCCTTCCCTGTCCCACTTGTTAATTATCTTCTTTATAAAGGATATGTATACAGTACCGAACGTCGAAAAACATTATATACATTAAATAAGGCATATTAATATATTTACGTATTTAATTTTAGATCTATTTCTCTATATCACTGTTGATGATTTTGGCGTCCATACTGGCTCTAGCTTACAGCACTGATCCGAGCTTCCGTCGTGACATGACCAAGTGTGAGAAGATTGACTATGTGTTGGCCACGGAGACAAATATAACTGAGAAATGGAAAGAAAAACTGCACGTATTTTGTACGGGACACCCGGATGATACAATGACACTGTTAGAGAAGATAGGGACAGATGGCGTCCTAAAATTAAGTATTACATATCCCGAAGCTGATCTTAATGACATTATTGACATTGCAAACAAGGGCGGGAATACTGCTGATGCGGACAATATCTCATCGAGTTCACCTTATGACGAAAGCAGTTCCGATAGCTACGAGAGGAAATCACGTCCTAGCAGCATATGGAACACACCTCCCGTCGGGAGCAGCTACACATGGGACACACCTCCCGTCGGGGATAGCCACACATGGGGCACACCTCCCGTCGTGGATAGCTACACAAGGGGCACACCTCCTGTCGTGGACAGCTACTCACGGAACACACCTCCACTCGAGAACAGCTACACAGGGAACACACCTCCCGTTGAGGACAGCTTCTCGTGGAGTACATCTTTCATCGAGGACAGCTACTCACGGAACGCACCTCCTGTTGAGGACAGCTACCCCTGGAGTACATCTTTCGCCAAGGACATCTTATTAAGTTCACAGGCGATGGAGATCAACACAACCAGGAGTTCGTCTTACGTCAAGAACAGCACCGCATGGAGTACACAGGTGACCGAGAACCTCACCACACAGATTACACCTTCCGTCAACAACACGTGGAATACCTCGCTTGTGGATAACGTCACCATAGAGATCCTTATCACAGAACTTGAGCTAATGTACAATCAGACGTCGCTGACTAATATGAGCAACGACTTTCATGCAAAGCGCACTACCACCCCTACACCTGTGTTATTATCCATTAACCTTCTAAATCTCGAAATTCCGCATATAAAACTAAAGGTTTATTCCTTAGTTATATGTGGTATTGTAACGACCGTATTTTTCACCCTGGACTTTGTATTGCGTATATTGTCTTGCCCATGCATTGTCCGATACTTCACATCCATGATAAACATTGTAGACGCATTTGCTTTGGCAAGTACATATCTACACATGTTGTTGATATTCCTTTACCAAAATGAGCAGTATACAAATACTTGGCTAAATATCCTTGAGTACAGCCAAATGACGAGGGCATTCCGACTGTTCCGTACAATCGCAAATGTCCGGGCAGGAAAGGTTTTATCCTACACCATACTGAAGAATGGGAAGGACCTACTGATTATTGCCCTGTTTCTAGTAGCTGGTATGTGTATCTACGCAAGCTGCTTTTACTTATCAGAAGACCATAAAGATGTTCCGACGATTCCGGATGCTTGGTACTGGGCGATTATTACAATGACAACGGTTGGATACGGTGACATGGCACCGAAGACCTTCCTTGGACGCATGTTTGCCTCGTTGTGTGCCACGACCGGGGTTTTATTGCTTGCACTGACTGTGCCGATCTTTGCCCACAGCTTTATGACACTCTATAACCACGTAGAGACACAAGATATAGAAACTAAGATAAAACATTGGATGGAGAACTCACTGGAGGCAACCAGCTACCGGAAGTCTGTATCGACCAATAGAAAATGTTCAACTCCAAAACATGAAAAGTGTTAGACTGGATTTAGAACTGACGTGTTTCGTAACAGACCTTTGTCTAAATCTTTTGTGACACAATGATTGGATGAGTTTCGATATCTGCTATACAGGACAGCAATAAAAACAGTTAACGACCACCTTAATACATGTAATAATTTTAATGATGTCTGCCTTAGAAACGTATGGTATTCCGGCGATAATTTTATACTCTTTATCGTAAAGAGAACAACTAAAGAAAAGAATACCAGAGTATGTTTGTATCAATGTTTACATACGTAGGCCCTATTTTGTTTTTTGAAATTGGTGACATACTCGGCGAATGCCGTCACTTTTCATTTGTCCACCGATTTTCCCGAAACGTGTTACAAAATTATTTATTACGTTGAAAAATTAAAACAGTCAACTACGGCGATTATTGTCCCACGCGCGTAAAAATAACAAAAAGTGACGTTAAAAATAAATTATGAAATTTCGACGACAATTTTAAAACATTTATCGCTAAAAGAACCGCTAAAGAAAATAATTGACGGCATACCTTTTTAATTTATTTACATAAATAATTTCTATTTTGAAATCGGGGACATACTCGAAAATTGCCGTTAGTTTGCCTGTGTCCAGTGATTTGTCCCACGCCCGTAAAAATAACGTTAAAAATAAATCATGAAATTTCGACCACAATTTTTAAACATTTATCTTTAAAATAACCGCATAAGAAAATAATGTCAATATGTACCTTTTTATTTCTATTTACATAAACAATTTTGATTTTGAAATCGGGTACATACTCGAAAAATGCCGTTAGTTTTTCTGCGTCCAGTGATTTGTCACATGCGCGTAAAATAACGTTAAAAAGTTTACATGAAATTTCGGCGATCGTTTTATACCACTTATGGCAAAGGCAACCGCGAAAGAAAAATCATGCCAGAAATACTTTTCCATGTATGTTTATAAATGAGATTTTAACTTTTAGATAGGAGACTTACTCGACTTATATCGTTATTTTTTGCTTTTTCAGTATAAACTTACACTATCGATTGTCCAAACCAAATCTTTACAGTAGCAACGTGTTCGTTTAACTCAACAGTAAAAATTGATTGCATACATAAATGTCAATTTTATGTCTAAAAAATGCTTGTTTAACCCAAAAAATGCACTCCACGTGAAGTCAACAAACAACGTCATTTGACGCAACGTTTAGAAATAACGTCAAAAGTTGGGGTCATGACGGTAACAAAAAGACTTTCGTTTTAACGACTTCAAAATTAACAATGTCATCCTTCGGTCCAGTGTTTGTGACAGGGAGGATTTCAATGCCCGAGTTTTTTCCATCAAATTTCTGATTTCTAGTTGGGGATACTCTCTCTGTCTCATTTTTAGAATTATTTTTCTGTCAATATCAGCCTTTTTTGTTAGCTCTTTAGTTTCTTAAACTCTTAACACTTCTTAAAGGCTGTTTTACGGTTAAAAGGTACATTGTTGTTTTTGTCAGTCTTACAGTTATCTTTTCAGTTTCGACTTTCCTTGGATGACTTTATTTGGCATTTATTATTCTTAAAATACTTCTTCAATGGTGGCTCTTCAGTATCATAAGCATAAAACTTTAAGAAAACGTCCATAAAACGCGCAGGGTGGACATATTTTCAGCATCGACATAATGAGTGTTATTTTTATATTTTAATCGATATCAATGGAACGTTCCCTTTTTTACGAACAATAGTCCAGATGTATGTCGGAAATAAATAAATATCTCAAATATTGTCAAGGTGTTTCGTTTCTTTCGTTTTTAGATTTTAGCACTGTTGTCTCACGCGACGTTAAATGCGAAAGTGGACATTTTTTCAGCATTGAAAAACGCATTTAAAAATCGGTTTAATAACGTCAGATCAGTTTCATAACAGACAAAAATAAATAATAGCCTGGATGTATTTTAAGTTTAAAATTTCGTAACATTGTGAGAAGCGTAAATATTTATTTTACATATACCAAAATTATAAGTACCTTAAAAAACGCCGAATTTTAGCAAAATTACGCAATTTACAAATTTCCATTATGATGGTCGCTTTTATTATTTGTTATGCCTTGGCAGTTTAACTTACCCCATTTCCTGTCTGACATCCGAGACGCCTTGCAACATAATTTCCCGCGATTTAAGCAAGAATTGTTGATAATACAAGAAATGCCGTAATTTAACTGACGGAGTTTTGTTACAAATTACTTAGCAATATTTGAGTAATTTTCCGCAAACATCAGCTTAAAATTTAAATTTTCTCTTCTTAACATAATGACCACTGTAATGTATGTAGAGTTCTTTTTATTAGCTTTATTTTCATACCAAAATCATTTATCTAAAATTGATACCGCTGGAAATAGGCAAAAAACAAAGTCGATCTGTTGGTTAAATTCCAGTGACCCCCAACTTTTGACGTTACGTCACAGTGGTTCCAGTTTTGTGCGTTACGTCATGTGAATTGAATGTGTCTGTTTGTTTTAAACGTAATATATGAACTTGTGACTAATTTCTTTATTGACATAATTATCTTACTGTTAACGATTTTTACTGTTTCTTTTGTATGTTTACCTTCGCATTAAAAGAAACGACATTGTTAGACCCATACACATTTGACATGTGCAAAACTAGACGAATCTTGAGAACTTAATTTCATGAAAATCGGACGAGGTCATGTGGACCAAATTACAAAATACTTTTTTACAAAGAAAATATAGTCTTCAGACAGTTTTTTTCTGTTTTCTAAATAAAAACATTCCGTTTTACTCCTACGACTTAATTCTTTTAAGGCGACAATATTGGTTGTGAATATAACCGTGCATGTATTAATTTAACTTGAATTGGAAACGTCCACCTCCAAATTATGATTACATGTACATCTGCGTGTATGCACTATGTGGTTTGTTTCTACGGGTTTGCTCTTTATTCAACCTAAATATCAAGGACAACTTGGTACATTGTACTTGTAGTTACATGCATGACACTAACCTACACATGAAGATGTCTCTTATAACTCTTAGTTAGAGTGGCTATACATGTATATCTCTGGCTTAGAATTAGAAGGTCCTAAGTACTACTTACGACCTTTTTAGACACATGCATATTTTAAATCTGCATCTCAAGGCGCTACTTATGAGTCATTTTCATGAAAATCGGAACAGGTCATGTTGACCAACTGATGTTTAAGAAGCTTGTTTTTTCCATAAGTAAAGAGTAGTTTTCAGACATTTTGTTTTGACATTGTACATACGACCTTCTAATTCTAAGCTAGTGGTATATTTGTTTTATGTTATGTGCACTATATGTTGTATAACTCGATTGATCAGGTAAGTCACCTGTTTACATAACATTGTGTTCATAAGCATGCAATGTCTCTTATTAATGTTTTATCTTAATATATATTATACGTATTAATATGTGGGTTAGTGAATATGGTATTGGTTTTCATTGCTTTTTTTCTCCAAATAAATGTTTAAACAATAAAAATAAAATATTTTTATAATGCGTTGTCTGTATACAGGTCACAGATTTGAATAAACGAACTGTATAATATACAAGAGGGCACAAAGGGCACTAGGTCGCTCACCTGTCTAACTTGACCTAGATATTGTTGAAATGATCATTGTGACCAAGTTTCATACAGATAAGGCCAATATTGTGACCTCTAGTGACTACACAAGGTTTTTATATGATTTGACCTTGTGACCTAGTTTTTGACCCCAGATAAACCAATATCGAAATTGACCTAGACTTTGTTGAGATGATCATTATGACCAAGTTTCGTAAAGATCAGACCAAAATTGTGACCTCTAGTGACTACACAAGGTTTTTCTATGATTTGACCTAGTGACCTAGTGTTTGACCCCAGATGACCCAATATCGAACTTGGCCTAGATTTTGTTGAGATGATCATTGTGACCAAGTTTCATAACGAATAGGCTAAACTTGTGACCTCTAGTGTCTACACAAGCCAATTGTTGACGGACGACGGACGAAGAGTGATCACAAAAGCTCACTCTGTCACTCTGTCATACATAGAGTCCGCCGACGAAAAGCTAGCCTTCAAATTAATAAAAAAAATTAATGCATTTCCGAAGTCCACTTCAGTTCGATCTCGTGCATTATTATATTTAATTTGAGTTATCTTTCAATCTACACTGATAACAAACTACATACGATCGTATGTACAGTGTTGATAGTATCCGTTTTTGTTTATATACAAGGCTAGAGTTATCTCCGGAGAGCTATATATGTTTTCCCAAGGAAATCACAGACACATGGACATGTTGTTTGCGCATGTTCATCAGTATTGTATTTTGCGGCCAACATTTTTTGAACATCCGGATTCTGTTATTGTTTTGTTACTGTGGTATACCGTACACCGAATATTGCTAGTAAAGGTGAGTAATATAATCAATTTTCGCGACATTCTCGTGTATACCAGGATAAGTTCGGAGATGATATTTGCCAAACTATTGACATCATCCCAACTAGGTTTTAACGTTTTCGGATATTTTTATAACTTTATAGCACGCCATATTATAACAGGTATTCGTAGAAGTGTTCAAATTAATCTGTATTGAGCTGCTGCTCACACGCAAATATTGATCATAGCACTTTACATTAGTTTGGAATGAGTGTATTGCCGGGATATATATTTTTGAACTGAGCATTATATTTTATTGAACCTTAATAGTCCAAATTTCAGAAAAATAGATCGAAGTACGACAAAGATGCACACCAAAATAGATAGAAGAGCGTGTACGGAGTATTGATGTTTTCTGTATAGAGTATTGCACGTTTGCTCACGACTTCAAATGCACTAAATTAAACTAGGAAATTATACTAAATACCAATTTAACATTATAACAACCTTTTGCTTTCAAAAATGTTGCTTGGTATGAACCTCAAAAGAGTAAAATTGAATATTTGAGTGTAAGTATTGGTTGTAAACCATATCATAGTTAAGATAATACAATTTCTAAACACAAACTAAACAGAAATGTTCTAAAGTGGATCCAACCAATTGTTTTTTTAGGAAGGGGTCAGACCAGCAAATGGGTTTAAGAACGTATTGTTCTTATAAAGATGTAAGCATTGGGAATTTATCTGGTATTTATATGTAGTACAGTTTGTATACCCATGAACTGGTAGGTATACCAAAGACTTTAGTCAGCAAATGTTATATTCATTGAACAACCTTTAACCTAAGACAGTTATGGTGATCAGTTGGTAACATGATATGGGATGGTTGCAACGTAATGTCACTAAGTCGGTAACAACATGACCATTGGTTAGAGAGGCTGGTGTGTGTAGGGTGTATGATTCCAGCACGCTGGGCGAGTCAGTAAGCATTGAACGTACGTTAGGAAAGACCTAGGATTAAGGCAATGGGGTAGTTAACTAAATATGTACGATAAATATGTACCAATCATTACTATAAACCCTGTCAAACTGGTGTACATATAAAGTATTACATTGAAAATTTCAAGGGATGCTCGGATCCACCTCAGAATTCGTACATTGCAGCATGTTTTAATGTAGTTTTTACACTCTCCAATTTTCAACAGATACAGATCGGCAAATGTAAGTAATACTTACCAAATAACACTGGTTATACCTCGAATTTACTTAATTACCTGGAGCAATACTCCGTACACTGTACAGCAATACTCCGTACACCAGTGAGCAACACTAAAGCAATACACTGTACACTAACATTTTTATTTATCCTCAAAATGCACCGTTATTTATGATTCCTTTCCTGGTAAAGCATTAACAACATAAACCTGGTCACTGGGATGTCATTTTGCTGGATTAAAGTTGGGTAGTTTAACGAATAATACATGTATAAACAAAAATACGTTTATTTGACAGACTGAGCTTATTTTTTGCGCGAGTAACGATACGATTTTGGTCTTTTTATTACCCTTTTAAGTAATTCGTGGTCGTTTGACGGCTTTCAGTGACTAGAAAAATTATCGAAGTAGATACGTTTGTATAAAATTAACCTTAACAAACTCAGAAAGACTAAAAAGCATCTCTGAACTTACCCTGGTGTACACTTGAAGGTCGCGAAAATGGAAAACAATTACTCACTTTACTAGCAATAACCGGTGTACGGTATACCGCAGTGATTGTCTAGAGAACAAAAAAAATGCAACAAATTTTGTATCTATATAGAAGACATTGCACGATTACTCTAAAAATTGCTGTTTATCTGACGGATTATTTGGTTATTCAGAAGTTAATCGTCTACATGTGCCACATTACTTTATCACAAGAAGCTGCATGCACGTCACATGTGGATGACTTGTGACCCTTGACAATGAAATGGAAGAACAAACCATGCCTAAATCGTGCAATTTAAACCCTAGTCGTGCATTACTTTTCCTTGCAAGTTCAATTAGGGATTTTTAGTGCTCATAGTGCTGTTAAATAGTATTCGCTTTGGACATACTGTCTGTAGCAACGTTAAATGTCGCATCGACGCTAAATGTCGCACTTGATAGATATGTAAAACAATGTTATTTTATGCTATAGCGCCTGGCTGATCTCGAATATAAAAACTGGGTTACGTCATTTAGATTAAATCTTTATCTTTGGGTACATTTGGGAGCAACAAACCGTTGATAGACCAAATATGTTTATATCTGCTTATGTAAAACGACTGACGGATCAATACATACAACACTGGCATAATGAATGTATAGAAAACTGGTTTTATATAAAAACTATAAACTAAACTTTAATCTAGAAAAATATCTAGATATTGTAAATATCACTAAGTTCAGACGTAGTTTGGTTGCTTTTAGAACTTCTACTCATCCTTTAATGATAGAGAAGGGTCGTCACATTGGAATCTCACATGAAAATCGTTTCTGTATTCATTGTGATAATATAATTGAGTGTGAATACCATTTTCTATTAATCTGTCCGCTTTATGATAATCTACGTTTGAAACACATTCCTAAAAAATATTTTGAAGGACCAAATTTACATAAATTTAGTTGTCTAATGACTTGTGCAAATGAAACAATATTACGAAATCTGACAATGTTTTTATGACGCTTTAAAGGTCCGTTCTGAAACAATAATATAACAAATATGATGGTTAATATTGGGTCTACATTGTTTTATTATTTAATACACCTATACATGTACATGTATATAAATTGTTACATTACTCTCTCTGTCATGATATGTACATTGTAAATATGTTATATGTATATTGTTTGTGTGTATGGGCCAGCGGCCTAAAATGCAAAATAAAGAATACTATACGGTGGGCAAGTGATCCGAAAGTTGTGGGTTCGATCCCGACTCCAGGCGGATCAAAAACTGAAATGCTTTTGTGTGTTTCCCACCTAACATAACAAGAATTAATAACAGTCTTTCGGACGAGATTTTAGAACCGAAGCTCCGTGTATGATGCTTTACACCAGGACGTAAAAGAACCAGGGATGATTCTGGAACTGGGGCGTCTTCTGTATCATACACTATCCACCAAAAAAACTAAAGTGACACATCTGTGCTGGGGGTCTGGCCCATATGCATTTCCGGTTCCGAGGATAAATCGAATCATCGTTTATTTGGGAGTTGTAAGATTAGAGATACGTTTCAAGATTTCAGAATAGATCATTAATAGCCGGTAGAGCATCCGCTTCGAGTGTGGGAGGTCCCGGGTTCGATCCCAAACCGCGTCATACCTAATACAAAATCAAAATGGTACCAGAAAGTCACTGGCTAGACGCTCAGCATAAAGGAGGGTCGAGTTTCTCTTCTCTCATACCCTTGTGGTGATGGATAACATCAGGAATGAGGTGTCGAGAGTGATTAATATAAGTAGGAAAGACTTGTTTCGCAATCGACCTTAAAAAGATAAGTGTAAACTATCATTTCAGAACTTTACATTAGCCTTTTAATAATCAATTTATTTAAGCATAGGTAGCAAGTCGATAAGAAATGACATTGGTATTTGTCGATGCTCAGTAAGCGTCAGTCCATCTCTTGGTATGCAGAAACTTTATAAACCACGAACGTTCATTTGGTAATGCGATATTCGATACATTTCTGAAGAACTTTTAATAAGTTTTTAAATAATTGATAGATTTCAATTAAACGGTCACAGGCGACAAGTCGATACACAAAGTAAATCCATATTGAACTTAATTGCAGAGTATGCAATGTTAATATTTTACACTGTTAAAGCACCCCCTGAGACACCTAATGTCTGATTGAGGGATTGTGCTATATTGTATTTTCATCTGTTGTTGAAATTCTCGCAGATAAAAGCTCTGTTAATGTCAAAGACATTACGTAAAAAGGTTATTGAAGATCACACATTGGCTGGATGAGCCTGGTTGCTGTAAATCATTCTTATCACCTCGGCCCTTATGCATTGCAATATATTTACTGAAGACCAACGGAAATGGCCGAGCTTCAGGATTGGGTTGTAAACAAGAGCGATGCACCATCATAGCACCACCATGCGACGGTTTGTAGCAACATGCAGGAAAAACAACATTCAACATAAAGTGTAATGACACAAAGACACACGCCACTAAGATAACTAGAATATCTACACAGTACATACACTACTATCACCATGGAATAACTAACAAGAAATAACACAGATTGTCGTCAGTGGGTATGTGCCCGTACACAAACCGTTTTAATTGTAACTGACTTGTACGAAGTGAACCGTTATGAACCTATTGTATCTAACCGATCCATCCAATGAATATTCAATGTCAGAAGACATGCACTCGCGACAGATTGAAAGAATCGACTTATACCCATCCATACCAAATCTGTCTTTGTATGGTAGAATTTGAAAATATTATTTGTGTAATAAGATATGTTACAATAATATGAACTAAGGCACAGCCTATTTTTAGCGGACTATGTCAGTTATTCTACATTATTTGTAACATGCTCATCTAGAACTGGATTTTTTATGATGCATAACTTTACAATAACTTGTTTGGTTACAAAGTTACTAACCTGGAGCCCGTTACCTAACCATGCCGATTCCAAAAGGCGCTACCGTGCGCTTTCCTACGTCTATGCAACGACACGCTACGAGCAAGCAGTGCTCGCTGATAGCATACCGTTTCTTAACACTTTGCTAGGCGAGTGATACCGAAGCGGTCCGTTGCACAAGAAAGCGCTCGACAGCGGTTTGATACGAAATATTGGGTACGAAGTAACGAAGGACGATACGAACCTGCTATCGTATTTAAGTTCATTGTATAACTACGTTGATTATGCGTATTAAATACGACTTTCTTTGTTTAAAACAAGTACTTTCGTGGTTTAAACAGTTAATTTAACTGATATAGGCAGCCTGTCACGTTCTGTGATTTTCGCCGCTGTGTTTTCCAGGATGGCGGTCAGTTGACTTAAAACCAGGAGAGGTAATACCTCTGTTACTAAGCAACAGAGTTCTTACCTCCCATACTGCCTTGATATGTTTTCTAGATAGGGGCCTACTCTAGTTTTTGGAATATTTTTAAACATCATTAAAAATTAAAAGAAAATTTATGAGCTACCGAATATCGCATTTTAAACAACTTTTGTTATTCTATTGGCAGCCATTTTCCAGTATTATTCTTTCAGTGCGGAGTTGTAACACAAATTTCCAAATCCATTAGTGAATTCGAACTCTGACCAAATCACGTGACAGGTGTTACCATAAAGCGGATCAAATATCCGCAGGCCTTTCGGTCTGCGTATAGTCCGCTATTATATTACTAGGATGTGCATGAAGCATACAGGATGGTTGAGTACCTAATCCAGGAATCTTATCACAAACCTCTACGTATGATCGAGCATTACGGTACCTCATAGATAATTTACATATAACAAACATAACATAACACATAAACAAAACAATTACTGAAACTATTTAATAAAGTTTTGTTCAGTGCTTCAATAATGCATATCGAAAACAACTTCGTTATCTCCTGATCGGGAAAGGTAAAATGCTCGAGATAAGCCGGATGCTCGCTATAACCAAAGTGCAATTGTATTGACGATACTAACGGAAGTGCAAGCATAAGTAGCTTATCGAAAGCACATGACCAATGGCAGAAAAAGAATGTAATAGAACAAACAGCTAAACATGAACTATACAAGAGGAACCGACACAGAAACTGTGTATCATGTAAGCACCTGGTATAAATTGTTTTACATTGTACCCAATACTTTAACTTTGCTCATGCGCATGTTTGAGCATTGTGTAAACCACAGGCGTCCGTCATGTTATGCCCCCCATCTAGACCCAATACTAACCAGGTATCCCCTACTAACCCAAACTCTACAACCATTCATATCATGAAGTTTGTTTTGTACATATCACAACATATAGCAATGTCCTGAACGAAGTATTTAACACAATATTAGCGATGGTTGTAGGAGATATGATATACTAGTCGGTAGTATAATGGTCTAGAGTGGAGGGGACATAAAATGACGGACACATGTGCTTACCACAAGTCAAACTTTATTTATTTTCGGATTCGGTAATAACATAAGCGTAAAGCTTTGGACCGACACTGAACTAATTGTCCACCTTCATGACATCATGCTCGCAACGATAATATCAAAATGCCTTACGACTATTCTAACCAACGTACAAATACATGAACTCGACTAATAAGATACACACACTAAATGACAACTAAATACTTAAAAAGTGTTGAACTTAAAAGTTAGACTTGTCTAATATGCAAGATTTCCTTTTAGTGATCGTTAAAGCGGTTTTAGATGCCGCGATTAAAATAGTTCTGCCATTAGAATCTAGATGCAACTGATATATAAATATTTAAAGCGTTAATTTTCTGTTTATTGGTGCCTTCAAACAATGCTGTACACTTCGGCTTCGCAGATATGCAGAATTTCCGTCGTGAAGATTTGAAATTTCACGTAACGTCCCTGACATAACGTGGTAACTCTTAGTGTGCACGTCAGTCCGATTGTGGCTGGGTAGTCTATACATACACTCATAGCGTTAGGATCATCACCAACTAGTATCTTCAAATCATGCAGCCTCTCTGCTACAATAGAGCAACATCATGAACATTTAGTGAGAAATAAGAATCTTGTTATTTTAAAAACGAGTAGCACTATACCGAAAATATCAAATGTGCAGTATATTGTACCTCAAATAACTGTAACTACTTATTTGGTCGCGGTAACTTCAGTGCTAGGCTGGAAAATTGAAATATTTCAGATACAGTCCAGTAACCATGACGGGGATTGAACCAACGACCTCGGGACTGACAGTCCCAGTGTGATACCACTGATCTATTGCCGCTGAGAAATACCTTAGGCCAACAGGTTAAAACTCAATGTCTATATCAATCAATGAAACTCATTGACTACGATTTGAGATAGTGTGTTTACTGCGAAACAACTTTACTGTTCTGATGACTAGATCCAGCCCATGTGACATTCCCCACATAAACTATTTTCAGATTGAACTAATGGCGTCATCCCAACATTCAGACGAGCAAATGCCAAATTTTAAGAAAATATGCTTTAACTATAATGTTCATGCTGAAACTTAGCTACAAATTGGAGTTGCAAAAACGTCGAATAAGGATCCTAGGTTTCTAAAAATGCGATGGTGACGTTCTACGTGTTGTGTTTTTTTCTCGCAAAAGGCTTATAATAATCCACCATGAGCTTCTATGTAGGATATCTCACCCGAGGGGTCGGATTTTAAATGACGACGGACGAGGCTTGTCGAGTTCCTTATAGGTCGCCTTATAGAAACGTTTGATCTTTATTCGAGTCAACATCACGTCATAATGTAAGCTAAAAAAGGTTTTTTTAAAGTAAAGCGCCTATAGATGTTCACAAGCTATATATCGTCAGTAACAAGTAATACTAATATAATAATATTTATTTGGCATAAGATGCATGTATATAACATGGCACATCAATTCAGATAATAAATAACACCAAATATAAATAAAACATGTTAAATAAATGACAAAATTACACATACAAAAATATATTTTAAAAATTGTCATAAGGAAGCCATGTCAAACGATAACACAAAAAAGAGGAGACCTCTTATTTCCATTGTGGTCCTTCAGGCTTGTATATAAATGAATAAGTAAATACCGAAACTAAAATATCCCGTAATATGCCGTGTGAACTCCCATGTCGGATACAGTTTTCTTCCATTAGCAACGGACCTATCTCTCATTAGCAACGTCGGAAAAAAACATAGGACAGAATATACTTACAACAACAATCGGCACGATTTACAAGATAGAAGGAGTATATGTTGTAACTTTGTTGTAAATCAATCATGGCGTACGGATTCAGTGTTTGGTAAGTGTGAGCACATGGCATTGTGGCGGCGTGGTTACCGTCCACCTGCAAATAATGTAGATAACAATGTAAGTGTGAGCATATGGTATTGTGGCGGCGTGGTTACCGTCCACCTGTAAATAATGTAGATAACAATGTAAGTGTGAGCACATGGCATTGTGGCGGCGTGGTTACCGTCCACCTGCTAATAATGTGATAACAATGTAAGTATGAGCACATGGCATTGTGGCGGCATGGTTACCGTCCACCTGCAAATAATGTAGATTACAATGTAAGTGTGAGCACATGGCATTGTGGCGGCGTGGTTACCGTCCACCTGCAAATAATGTAGATAACAATGTAAGTGTGAGCACATGGAATTGTGGCGGCATGGTTACCGTCCACCTGCAAATAATGTAGATTACAATGTAAGTGTAAGACGTTAAGAAGATAACTGATAATCGGACATGGATAAAACTGATGATCACATAAAACAAAACAAAACATCACATAACACAATTACTCGGCCTAATGTCCAAAACTACGAATAGACGAATTTATAACACATACAATGCCCAACGCAACCAAAATAACGGCATCCAACACCGAAAGTATGTCGCCTCAGTCAGTCAAACTAAACTGGAGTAAGAACGAGGTAACAAGAATATAACAAACGGACGACATAAACCACAAGGAAAACATACAACAGATATACTGCACATGCCATTTTGACACAATGATATCACAGCACAAGGCAATTAAAAATGTTGTCCGGAACACGACTAGATTGTTCAGTGAATAACATTAAGATGAGAATTAACCGCTGCATGACGCCTCAGAGACTATATCCTTTCCGCTACCACGATTTTTTGTAGGGCTATGAGAAATTCATATGGTCCCTATACCCCGTCCCTGAGACACTATTGAATTGCAGTACTCATAAAAACTCGATACATCCGGATGCTTTTTTTAGCTTGACAGGCCTACTTTAGGGTCCCTTTAGGGCCCCTTTAGGGCATTGATCCTGACCCCTTTGTCTAGCCTTATGTTCCTACTATAGAAAAATAAAAACTTCTTGGCGCTAAATGATAATGCAATTCCACAGGGAATCGTACCGCAATGGCGGGTAGGACCAGTTATTTCAGTTTTGGCAAATCTACGTTCAAGGCCCTCTTTAAAGGGGTCCAGCGGGCCCAAAAACCTGTGCACGACCCTGGGCCCGTAATATCCTTTAGTCTGGGATGCCTGTGTACCCATGACAGCAAAATTCTCGAATTTGGGCATTTAGGTCGAAAACTACGGAAGGCCGAAATGGCCATCCCGGCGAGTCTGCATTAGTACGCTACAGTATGGTAGCGGAAAGGATATACTCGTATCGTTGGCTTAGAATGAGAAAGTCGATATTTTGAGAAAACAACAACCGACCAGTTGAAACCTACTCAAACAAACTTTTTCAACTTCAGTTTGGTCAACATGACCTGTTCTGATGTTCATCAAAATAGGCTTATAAGAAGCGCCTAGTGAAGCCGATTTCAAATATGTATGGGTCTTATAAGGTCGTCACTAGCACGTACAACCTTCTCATACTAAACCAGCTATATAAAATAGTAAAGTCGGTTTGTCTAGTGACTAAGTGATAAATAGCAAGATATTGGAAGAGGAACAATGATGTAACAATATTTCCGTACCAGTAGACCGCCGCCTACCATAGTTGAACTGAGAGTCACTGGTTTCCCAAGTGCAACATTGACAACACTCGAGTTGTATGCCAAGCTGCATGCACAATGAAGTTTGGGTTGCTGTCCTGTAAAAGAAGAACATGTTATACATGTGGAATAAAACATTTGTAACACTTAAAATCCGGGACGGCTGGGGGTTAGGCATATTCATAGAGTCTGCATATTGTCCGGTCATCGCGCACAATGAACTAGGAAGGATAAAGGTGAACTATAAATGGACCAACCTGCACTATGTATGTCGTCCTTTGCAAAATGAAAGGATCTATCATCTTCTCAAAATAACGTTTAACAGTTTTGATTAACATAATTACATGTATAATGAACGTGGCCGTTACCCAAAATCTTTCGAAATTTTTAAAGCACATCAACATAAAATTCAGGATGAGACAGTACCATATTTAGAAATGAGATCAGTTTTTCGCTATAAAATTTTGCAAAAGTTTATGGAAGCGATAGTCTTGTTGCAGTAAATTATCCGTATTACAAAGATTTCATGTGTTAAAGTCTTCCACCCGAGAACAAACTCTTGCCAAACGGATTAATTGAGGAAAGTTTCCTATGGAACATCTCTCTCTAAATGTGGCCAATTTACAGATTGTGAAAGGTCATCAGGAGGCACGAAAGACACAAAAAATATAGTAGGCCCTACAGTCCGTTCATTCAGGTATGTCACGTGAATACAACAACATTGCAATAACATTGTACCTTATTCACTAATACACACAATATTGATCAAAATAAGACATTAATAAAAGAAATTGCAATGTTTTTTTGTACACAATGTTTTAGAAACAAGTCACTGACCTGAATAATCGCCAAAGACATTTACCTGACTTGACATAAAACACGTTCATGTTTTCACCAGCTTCACATTGTACATACTCACTGAACGTGCTGCAACTGGATGTTTCTGCATCAAACAAGAATGACACACACGCCTGTATATTGAAGACAAAATAATTAAGTTAAGTTACCAATTTCGAGGACAGCTTTCAGCGATTGAGCCGTTCAGCCACCCTATGATATCATAACTTCCTCTGGTCATTTAGGTATCTAAGGAAACATACGCTCGAGTACTCTGTGGAGACTATTACTCTCCCGGTTGATGTGCAGCCGACATCGAGATACGGCTCCCAAAAATATCGAACATGTACTGGGTACCAATTCACACCTTGGTCGCGTGGAACATCGTGTGTTAGTCTAGCTCAGAGGAAGTATGCACGGAGATAGAGCATCATCATCATCGTGTGTTAGTCTTGCTCAGAGGAAGTATGCACGGAGATAGAACATCATCATTATCGTGTGTTAGTCTTTCTCAGAGGAAGTATGCACGGAGATAGAACATCATCATCATCGTATGTTAGTCTTGCTCAGAGGAAGTATGCACGGAGGTAGAACATCATCATCATCGTGTGTTAGTCTGGCTCAGGGGAAGTATGCACGGAGATAGAACATCATCATCATCGTGTGTTAGTCTGGCTCAGAGGAAGTATGCACGGAGATAGAACATCATCATCATCGTATGTTAGTCTTGCTCAGAGGAAGTATGCACGGAGATAGAACATCATCATCATCGTATGTTAGTCTGGCTCAGGGGAAGTATGCACGGAGATAGAACATCATCATCATCGTGTGTTAGTCTTGCTCAGAGGAAGTATGCACGGAGATAGAACATCATCATCATCGTGTGTTAGTCTTGCTCAGAGGAAGTATGCACGGAGATAGAACATCATCATCATCGTGTGTTAGTCTTGCTCAGAGGAAGTATGCACGGAGATAGAACACCATCATCATCGTCTGTTAGTCTGGCTCAGAGGAAGTTTGCACGGAGATAGAACATCATCATCATCGTGTGTTAGTCTGGCTCAGAGGAAGTATGCACGGAGATACAACCCGAGACTTGTCGATCACAATGCGCAAACCCTACCTCTAAGCCACCGCTCCCCACAACCAAAACTTCTTTCAACGATCATAGATCTCTAGTTGGGTGGTAAACATAGAAACGCGGTTTATGTAATTTCCAGTGCCCGATAGAGAGTCGAAACAGGGACCTCCGGATTGGAAGTGCCACAATGACGATAACTCATTACATTTTACCGTCTCCTCGATAGCCTAGTGGTAGAGCGTCCAATTCGAATACGGGAGGTCCCGGGTTCGATCCCAGGCCGCGTCTTACCATAGACGAAATAAAAAATGGTACCAGAATTTCCCTTACGAGACGCTCAGCATAAAGGACTGGCTTCTCATCTCTCATGCTTTCGTGGCGATTGATAACATCAGGAATGAGGTGTCCAGAGTGATAAATACGTATAAGTTGGAAAACTTTGCTTCACAATCGACCTTAAAAAATTAGTATAAACCAATTACATTTTTACCTGATCACTTGTACACCAATTTGAGCAAGATATGCCAGAGGCGGATGTAGACGTATCTAGAGTATAATCCGTCATCGCGTTATATGATGTGAACCTTTGTTCGTACAGTTGTCTGTTACATGCACGCGAGAGTTCGCTACACCACAAAACCAAGGCTACAAATCCAAGTAAAATGCCTCTAAACTTCTTCATAGTGTGCCTATATGAGTTGATATAGACCCAACACGGCGACTCCTCATACAATTATGACTGTGATTTCCTTTCTAACTATAATGACTTTCATTATAGTTGCATTAATTATTCAATAATGGTTTCAGAAAGTGTAGTGTTCCATACTATTTAAATGATACGTTGCAGTTCACAATCTAATACTTCGATATTCTAGCCAACATGCCATACACGAATAGTCAATTTGATATAACCGATAGCATTCAGAAAAGTTCAATGAACCTTTCTCAACCGTGTATGGAAACAGGAAAACTCGAACACTAGAAATAATTGACCCGACTGTAAAGCCTGTGTGTATTGTTTGTAGTTTCGTGGTGGGTCCATTTACAGTTCACCACTATGCCTCCGATTCCAATGGCTAGACCCTATGTAGACGCTATAAATATGCCTTTTATAAAGCCTTTCAGGATTCCATGTGATGTCACTTTCACATTTGTCAAAACATGCCTTTTTTCAAGAATCATGGTCCCTGTGTTGCATTGGTAGTAATTGTGTCATGCTAAACATGTATATTGAATAAAAGTTGGAAAGTTGAAAGAAATGTTAGCTTTCCATTAGTGTATAAAATGTCAAGATACATGACAATGAACAATTAAACATGAGATTAAGAATGTTCACATGCCATTCGATTGTAATGTGGTGTGTATGTTACTGTATACATTGATCAGCATGTATTACTTATAAGCCCCGCCTACTTGGCTAATCTCCCCCCCCCCCCCCCCCTGCCTCACTATGTAGTAGATCAGTTATTATACAGTAGTTCAGCTATGTAAGACGTGTTCTTTTATGATTTATAAAGCACAACATATTAATTACACAGTCATAATGAAACGCCCTGTGCAGTCCACTTTGGATATTGTGATAGTGACGTTGTCGTTTATGTATACACAGAAGATTACAACCATTGTCGGAACAGATGGAGCGAATATGGTTTGTTAGTTTAGCATTGAAATTATAGCTGTCTGTATCACAAACCTTTATAATTGGTTTTACACCGTAATAGTAGACTCGATCGTTGCGTCTCTCTATTCTTACCGTGACTGGACTATACTTGTTATCTGTATCTTACCTTCTTCTTGTGTTATTTCGTGGCATGTTGTTTCCATTGAGTGCTGCTTTACCCGTTCAATCAAAATTTAACAAATCTTACCATTAGTCATTTTTACCAGGGCCACTTTCATGAAGAAACTAGCTATATATCTGTACGCTGTTATTTGTGTGCCCTTTTTGATATTACAATAACATTTAACAACTTTGGTATACTGCCGTCTGTGATCAAATCCGAGACCTATCGCACCTGAAGCAGAAATTATAAACAGAACGGACAAAAGCCTTAAACATAGATATACAAATAAAAGCAACACATATGTATACTTAACAAATCTTATAAGTGTGCATGTGTTTTACCGTATAACTTTTTTATTTGTTTACATTTCTGCATGGACTTCTGGGTAGTTGCTATTGACTACCACAAGATTAGATTAATACAGTTTGTATTCAAAATTAAATACAGTGGTTCATAGAACCAAGAAAAATAAAAACACATGAAATGTACGTGAAATTGACGAACTCGTATGTGCAAATAATTATTTATGTTTGGTCAATTGGATTTGTAATTTCTCTTTAAAATCAAGACATAGACTTAAAAAGAACTTTATCAGAAAAGCGGGCACACAGCTGTATTAACAACCCGGTGAACACATGGCAAAAATGTACAACATTAGCTTTTTCTGATGTCCTTGTTTATTCTGTTCGTGAAAATTGAAATCAGATCGTAATAAAATCAAATAAATATCCAAGCTACATAGTTATGTCGAAAATTTCTGCAAGATCAAACAGGCATTGACCATGCTATGGGTAAATATATATGCACACTTATAAGATTTGTTAAGTGTATATTAATGTTTTCTTTCATGACTATGTAGGCATACATACTGAATGACAAATGAAACACAAAGTTTATTCCTGTAATTTATCTCGTCGGGTAGTTCTAATAATGTTCAATATCCAGAATTGCAAAAGATACGATATTTACGATAAAATTATTCGTATGACGAGTTAAGGTTACCAGTAGTGACGAGTTATGGTTCCACTGGTCCATAAGTCGGCAGGCTCTACCTTACCGTGTTTCGAGACTTATTGTAACAAATGTATAGGTGCTAGATACACGGAGAATGGTTTAAAAGGCGCCTAAAGGGTTCAGGTATATTTTGGGACACAGAAAGTATCCACAGAATTATGTAGGAACCCACCGGAACCTCATTCATAGCGAAAAGTGACGACTCAAGGTTCCTTTACGTTAGTTTTTTTTAAACTTTGGATTGTCTTTTATGTAAATATCAAAATTGTATACCCGAGAGGGTCCAGAATTTGGAAAATAAACTATATTCTTATAATATTTTTCTTTTTTTTTTGTTATGTATAGTTATTTTTTATACCAAAACTGTTTCAATATGTTGTCAAATCACGAAGTACAAATGTGTTTTAACAAAAATTATAATGAGGTTTGTGAGTTCCGCATTTATAGCTTTAGTTTCTTGCATCTCCGCGGTCTACACATTTCTCTTTTTCCCGGTTGAGCATGCGCAGACGTGTGGCCACGTATTTTGGTCCAACGCCGATATAAACAGTACACAAAAGTTGAACAGACATGGTAAGTATTCGTGTATATCTCAAAGTATGTAATCTAAGCAATTGACTCTACATATTTCCTTTGAAAGAACATAATGACATTGATAAGATTTCGTTACCGACTCGATTATTCCAATCTCAATATTGGCAGAACTGTCAGTTCTGGATTAAATTAGTGGGTGGGGTAATATTGTAGTCGCAGTGTATTTAAGTAAAATGTTGATTGCTTTGCTAAATACCATTTCCGTGGCCAAATTAATTTCTAGTTACTTTGGAGAAATTTTCCATCCGAATGCAAAAACGTGTCTGTTACGTCGGTAAAGGGTTAACTTGGCCGGTATACAAACTCTGCCGGTATTCTTCGGCCAGACAAACTCGGCTGGGTTTAAAAATCAAAATGGTCGGACTCAGCGGGAATCAAAGGATCATTAAAGTTTCCTGTTAAAATGTTTATAAAATGTACCGTCGTTTCATGTATACATTGAAGTTTTCTGTTAACATGGTATCTAAATGTGTGTCTTATCATGTATACATTAAAGTTTCTGTTAAAAATGTATATTAAAAGTCCTTCTTTTCATTTACACATTAAAGTTTTCTGCTAAAAATGTATATTAAATGTGCGTCTTTTCATTTACACATAAATGTTTTCTGTTACAAAATCTTTTCATGCATACATTAGATTTTTCTGTTAAAAATGTAGCCAAATGTGCGTCTTTTCGTTTACAAACATGTTTATATATACATGTATGTTGTTTCAATAAGAAATATATTTTATTTTATTAAAGATTGATATATGTAATAGTTATAATAATTAGCTTGTAATTAATGTCATATTTTGTCGATTTTATATAAAGATACAGTACACTCAACATTATACAATTAACACAACAGATCAATTAAAAAAATATTAACAGAGTAGATTATTACGTATATAGATACAGTACACTTTAATGTGATACGTTGAGTTTATCAAAATAAATCAAAACTAACAGAATTGCAGAACAACTCGTTATTTCATGGGTACAATTGGACATGCTTACTAAATATAATAGTCAATCAGATTAGTAGACATAGTAAAACATGAAATTTATTACAAAAAAGCAGTATCATTCAGTTCCGGTCGAGTTAGAGCTTGCAAAATAGGAATTCCGGCCGAGTTAGTTATCTGGCCGAAGAATACACGGCCGAGTTCGTATTCCGGCCGAGTTGACCCTGATTTTTTACGTCTATGGTGAGTTTTGTCACACCATACGATTATACTGTTTTCGTGGAATCCGAATATAATTGTGGTCCTCAGATTTCATGCAAGATATGACAAATTCACAATCGGTAATGCCGCTAACTTACTGACAAAAGATCAAATCATCTTCATACGGTTTAGTAGTATTATTAAAGGTCCCACTCTGGGGCAATATCGTACTTTAAATATATTTAAAAGATCGTGTGAGTGGCGCACATATATTTACAGTAACTTGAGTAAGTAAAGGGTTTAAAATGTTAAAACCGCATTAGCCTGATTATCCTGTTGAGACCCTTGGATATTCAAGGATTTCAGGATTTTTATTTGACTCTATTGAGTCAGTTGACACCCCAGATGTGACCAGTCAAATGTTTAGTTTAATAAAAATGTTAAAAAGTATTTTTATTCTTTAAAGTAACATTTTCTGTTGTTATTTTATTGTCAATCATACATCCATACATTATAATTTTCAGCCGTTGAGGCTAGATATCAAGAGGAAGTTGTCTGCACGATCAGATCGTGTCAAGACTGTTGACCTCCATCCTTCGGAGCCATGGATGTTGGCTAGTTTGTATAATGGAAATGTCCATATATGGAATTTTGAGTCACAGGTACTTTGATAAATGAATGTATTGTGATTCAGTCTTCCTGAATTACCAGCAAATTGTCTTACAAACATGTCAGTAGCAAATACATAGGTGACAGTGTTTAACAAATTACTATATTGTGCTGCTAAATTACAAACTATATCATGTGGAGGAATAGTGCTTCATATCAGATGGAATGTTCATTTTTCGTCTACCAATATATTACAATCTATTATAATCATGACAGTTTGTCAGCAAATTTGTAAGACATGACATGAGACAGTCTGCTGTATTCAGGAAGCTGGGTATTGTATCTAGGTGCTTACAATCATCTGTCTTTGGACGAAACATTTCTGACTTAGTGACTACAGTCTATAAGCTTAGGTGTGTTTGATCCGGCATTCCTAGTGGGGGGGGGTGAAAGGGGTGCAGGACCCTGACAGTGATTGAATTGGGAACTAGCAACATCATTAATAGTCTAATGTCAGAAATGTTTTGCTCAGAGATTGATGTTGGGCTTTAATTGATGCTAAATCAATGAATACTGAAAGGTACTGCATGTAACTTTCAATTTTCATTTATTTTGTGTCAATTCTTTATTTATGTGACTTAATTTGTTAAGCACTTTATATTTTCAGCCTCTAAGATTAAACACCACACGGTTACTTACTACTCGGTCTGATCGTGTAAAATGTAGTGACATACACCCTGATAATCCCTGGGTGCTTGTCAGTATATTTTCTGGTCAGGTCAATATATGGGACTACAATAGACAGGTTTGAATTTTATAGTATATGTATAAAGGCTTTCAACTGATTCCCTCATCCTCACATGTATGTCCCTGTAGTTTCGCTTGTTGTGATATTATACTCACTTGCACACTTACCAGTTGAAGAATTAAGCTGTAGAAGTCAGTGTAGAACGATGAGTATAATTGATAATCGATGATTACAATAGCCTTTGTGTACCAATAAATATGAATTTTAAATGCATTTGATGTCCATTTTCATTCAATTTCGACATTCTTGTGCATAAATATTTTAATGCATAATTATACTCTTTCAATCTACTATGATATCATTAAACAAGCGACAAGTCAACTGTGCATTGTTTATTATGTTATCCATGTTTATTCATTTATAAGGCTAGAGTTATCTCTGCAGAGCTATGATAGTTTAAATTCTGTGATTTATGCAAGGTACTAAGATGTAGCAGTCAGTGATTAACAAACTGCTCTTGAAATATGTCCGTTATAGAAGAAAGTTTATTCAGCTTTTAGCTAAATTTCTTGGATTTACTCTTAAAGGTTCTTTCTATAACTTTACTGGTTTCAAAAAAATATATAATTATGATTATAGTGATAGTTAATAAAACTTAATCAATCTTTATTCTGTAATCTGAAGATTCTGTCTCTGTCAGATTTTGTGTAGATTCTATCTACTTCTATAATTCATTGTACTTACTGTAGCTACCAGTAGAGTCTACATGTATGTATGTAGTATAGTGTGTATATATATATATTACTGTACACTTGTTATATCTCAAACTTCTGTTTCAATGTATGTTCATATACTCAGTCTCTGTTCAAACAGTTGAAAGCCTTAAATACAATTCCTCTATGAAATTTCCCTCCAAAATATTTGTCTGTGGTTATTGGAAATAAAATTGCATTAAAAGTTCACCTTATCAAGGCTGCATGGGTTACCGGTAATGAAACCAGTAAAATGGTGACAGGTTTTGTTGAAGTTGTCTCTGTCGAAAACATGTACTTGTTTGTTTTTGCTTGCATTATGTAGTCCTGGCTAGCCGAATTGTTATAAATATATTAATCATATTCATAAGCCTTAAGGCCACAATAAATTAATCACCTAAGTCATTACCAGATTATCATCCAACTTTATTTAAATAATTTTTGATTTGTTTTTTTAAACTTCTATACACAATTAAGGGTTGAATTTAACTGGGTAGTAGAGATTTTATTTCATGAAATTGGTAAAAGGTACAGACTGCTAGGAGTACAAGTCGACTGAAGAGTCATGTTCATCATCATCATGAGATATATTACGTCTAAGCTGAAAAAAATCTGGGGGAAAATCAAGACGGTGATGATAATCTAGGAATTAATTTATTATGGCCTTACGTTAAATCAGTTGTCATATATCCAGTAAGATGGGTTTTGTAATAATTCTATGGTCCCATTATGTTGGCAGCTGGTAAGGGAAGGTGAAGGGCATGACTGTAATATCGTGTACAAAAAATATTCATATCATTCAAAGTGGTATTGGAATATTTGAAGCTTGCGCTTAGAAAATGATTCATATTGCAATAACTATTATGTACAATGCTACATGTACACAAGTCCAGTACATGTACTGTGTTCCGATTATGTGCTATATTTTTAGCTCACCTGTCACAAAGTGACAGAGTGAGCTTTTGTGATCACTCTTCGTCCGTCGTCCGTCGTCTGTCCGTCCGTCCGTCAACAATTGGCTTGTGTAGACACTAGAGGTCACAATTTTGGCCTAATCTTTATGAAACTTGGTCACAATGATCATCTTAACAAAATCTAGGCCAAGTTCGATATTGGGTAATCTGGGGTCAAAAACTAGGTCACTAGGTCAAATCATAGAAAAACATTGTGTAGTCACTAGAGGTCACAATTTTGACTTAATCTTTATGAAACTTGGTCACTATGATCATCTAAACAAAATCTAGGTCAAGTTCAATATTGGGTCATCCACGGTCAAAAACTAGGTCACAAGGACAAATCATAGAAAAACCTTGTGTAGTCACTAGAGGTCACAATTTTAGCCTAATCTTTATGAAACTTGGTCACAATGATCATCTCAACAAAATCTAGGTCAAGTTCGATATTGGGTTATCTGGGGTCTAAAACTAGGTCACAAGGTCAAATCATAGAAAAACCTTGTGTAGTCACTAGAGGTCACAATTTTGACTTTATCTTTATGTAACTTGATCACAATGATCATCTCAACAAAATCTAGGTCAAGTTCGATAATGGGTCATCTGGGGTCAAAAACTAGGTCACAAGGTCAAATAATAGAAAAACTTTGTGTAGTCACTAGAGGTCACAATTTTAGCCTAATCTTTATGAAACTTGCTCACAATGATCATCTCAACAAAATCTAGGTCAAGTTCGATATTGGGTTATCTGGGGCCAAAAACTAGGTCACAAGGTCAAATCATAGAAAAACTTTGTGTAGTCACTAGAGGTCACAATTTTGACTTAATCGTTATGTAACTTGATCACAATGATCATCTCAAAAAAATCTAGGTCAAGTTCGACAGGTGAGCGACCAAGGGCCCTTTGGGCCCTCTTGTTCAAAGAACTTAATGCAATAAATTTTATTAGTCCCCTACCGTGTTTTGAACTCCTACCAGTTTTTGACCGGAGGGGACGATAGGTTTGCCGTCAGTCCTTCCGTACGCACCCACTTGTAGTTGTGGGGTATGAAATGATAGGCTATATTTAGATTCTATTCATTCCGTTGCTTACGGGGTGCAAAATGATGCTTATGGGGTTTTACAAACAAAAGAAAACCCCACAACGTCTGTCAGTGTGTCCGTCAAAAAATCTGGATCCTGCAATAACTCCAATAGTTTCCAAGCTAGGTTTATGAAACTTGGTTTGTGGATAGGATGCAATAAGGGGATAATGCATGTCTAAAAATATTTTGATTCTTACAAAAATTGTGGTTGCTATGGCGACAGAAAGAGTGAAAATATGCCCAAATCTGGATCCTGTCATAACTCAAACAGTTTCCAAGCTAGGTTTATGAAACTTAGTATGTGGATAGGGGCAATGAGGGACTTAATTACTTCTTAATTACTTGTTCTCTGTACTATACTATAGCTTACATGTTTGAAACACCACTAGCTTCTTTAAGACTAGAAAGATCATAGAATACCTGCCGTAAAAGTTTACTATATAATCAGACATTGTTACTATGACAACGTTCATCTACATACCAGGTACCATCTGGTACACAGGTCTCTCTTCTCTTCTGTATAAAGTCGTGGATCATGTAACATCTACATTTCAAACATTTTGGTATTCAATTTACTTAAAATACTTCCTCAAAACTTGACAAATATGAATAAACAAAGTCTTACTGGTCACAAACCACTAAATAAAATTGTTCTTTAGCTCAAAGAAAAGTGACAATTGTCAGCCCCAGATACTATCATGTTAAAGTCTATGGTCAGTTCACAGACCTATATCATTGAAAAGCAGTATGTTGCAGCTACAACATAAGACCAAAAAAACAGGGGGTCATGTTTAATATAAGAAAGATTTTGTTCGTCAAAGGTGGAAGACAAATTTTTACAGACACGCGGAACGATCCAATGTGGGTTTTACCCTACTCTACTTTCGCTTTGTCAAATATGCCAAGATCTCTAAATATTCAAAATGAAACACATTCACTCATTCAATTACATGTATACAATTCCTTTTAACTCAATAAGATGAGTTCCATTTTGACAAGGCATATCACCATTTCCAGGCAAACAGAAGTTTCTGTAAGGACTATTTGAGTGTATCCCATTTTGAGTCGCGTATGCATTTAGTGGTTTATTTCCTTACTGTATTTTGATATTTGTACAAACACTTTTGTGTGCTGGGTATTTTATACTGAATATTGTTTTTTCAGCAATTGATCAAATCGTTTGAAGTATGCGACTTACCTGTAAGAACTGCCAAGTTTGTGGCAAGAAAGAATTGGGTCATCTCAGGCTCGGTAAGTATGACACCACTGACTGTTGTCTTTCTGTAAAAATATTTTCAGAAATAAGGCTGATTCTCACCCCTTCAGAAATATGTATTCCCCTACTTCAGTAATTGACACTGTATTAATGGGTATAAAATGGAAATACTTGACACAAGCATGGTGACTGATGATTTTTTACATACATGTATCTGTTTCTAATTTCTAACATATGATGCTGTGTTCATATAAAAAGTTATGAAAACTTCTAATATTGAGAATTTTTTTGTTCCCATACAATGTTTGAACAAATTCATTTTTTTTCATAAACAAAGTTTGAACAAATTCTATAATTGGAAAATGTGTGCCTCATATCGCTGTACGAAATTGTAGCATAATTATACATGTATTAAAATAATTTGTTTTATGTATTTTAGGACGACATGCATGTACGGGTTTATAATTACAATACTCTGGAAAGAGTTCACCAGTTTGAAGCTCATAGTGATTATATTCGATCTATTGCTGTACACCCCACTCAACCATACTTCTTAACTAGTAGTGGTAAGTTTCATTGTATTGTTGTTAACCCTTAACTCAATATATCAGAGCTCACCTGAAGCCCCAGTGGTCAACAATTTCGCTGACTAATAAGGGATTTACAACCAGCCACATTTTTCAAACAGAACCAGTTTGAAAGAGTTCATTGTTTTAAAATGATGAGAAATGAATTGTCGCATGACAAGTAAACAAATAAACCACGTTTTCGCACCCAAGTACCACTGGTGATCGTGAGACTACCTTTGGCTTACAAACCAGTTCATCTCCAGTTAGGTGGGAAACATTGGAAGCATTTCTAAAATTTGCAGTTCATCAGCCGAGATTTGAACCAGGGACCTCCTGATTGGTAGTCAAAAGCATTAGCCACTCAGCCACCATGATAAGGGATAGATGGAATGAGCTCACTTCTTATGTGCAGCTTTTTGGAACAAATGTAAAGAATGATATACTTACAGTTTAATGTTGTAAATTTGATGAAATTATCTGATACATGTACTTATGTGATTCACTGATTGTGATATGTTTTGTAGATGACATGTTGATCAAACTATGGGACTGGGATAAGAAATGGACGTGTACACAAGTATTTGAGGGACACACACATTATGTGATGCAGATTGTCATCAATCCTAAAGATAACAACACATTCGCCAGTGCTTCACTCGATCGTACTGTTAAGGTACAGATTTATCCATTGACTGGTGCAGAGATCTATCCGCTTAATTGCTCACCCTAATTTTTTGTAGAAGGCTTTCAAGCTGATCTATTTGACAATGTGCTTATAATTTACCCTTAAAATGCATTTAAAGGTACCTGATTATCGGAAGACAAGTATTGACATCGATATATCTATTTACACATATAGGCAAACAAGAAACAGGCCTATCAGTCATGATTCTCTTATTTAACCATTCTTCATTTATGTATGTTGGGTATAGATTCATCTTTTAAAAGTAGCACTTTTGGATTCAGTTTAGACTTGACCCATTTTGACAATTTGTGAATTTCCATTTTAACAAAGAAAATATTTTTTCTGGAAAATGAGAATTTATGGCGGTTCCATTCATTTACCCATGTATTGATATTTCAAAATGTGAATCGATAATCGATTGGCTAAATAATAATGTTGATACATCAATATCGCTTCTATCAATGACAGCTCTAGATAATTATAAATGTTCTATGACTATCTATAGGTCTGGCAGCTTGGATCAGCTAATCCTAACTTTACACTGGAAGGACACGAGAAGGGAGTTAACTGTGTAGATTATTATACCGGGGGAGATAAACCTTACCTTATCTCCGGGGCTGATGATAGACTCGTCAAAATCTGGGATTACCAGGTATGTATATAGAGTTGTTGACAAATTACAGGAAACTAAACATGGTGATGAAATGTATGTGTAAATATGAACGATTTAGAGTCACAGTAAATTCTTCTTAATAGCACTACTCTTGGGTTCCTTCAAATTTTGGTACTCTTTACTTTCTTCAACTAGTTAAAACACTTGTTTAAATAAAAGATTTATAATAGGAAATTGGACAGGGAAGGCAGCACTCAACATTAAAGCCAGCAGAGCACAGACAACATTAATACATCACATACCACAATTACACGGCACAATGCCCAACACATAACTGAATGAGAAAATGAACTTGACCAATAAGCCCAAGTCCCAGCTGTCGAAAAGCTGAATGACTTAGTTTCAGCTATAAAAAACCTGAATGCCCTTAGTCATAGATTTTTTTACAAAGGCTGGCAGAATTAAAACTTGTCAGTTACCATTAATCATGATGTATTGCTGTTATATACTGGTAAATGAGTACTTATCTTTTACAGAACAAGACATGTGTACAAACATTGGAAGGTCATGCACAGAATATATCAGCTGTTGCTTTCCATCCAGAGTTACCCATCATAATGACAGGATCTGAAGATAGTAAGTATACATGCATACATTATATACACTCCAAGTTGGTGTAATCAGTCAAGTCATATATACACTCAAACCTGTTGTATTCAGCCCATCAATGGTTATTGCGCAAACCATATTATAACCTCCAGATACATAGTATATGGGGCTATATCGCAATATAATATTGGAGTCATGCTTGAGGTTAGTCGGTCGGTTAGTTGGTTGGTATGTTGGTTGGTTTTGCACTCTAGACTACCAATGATATGATACAAAAAAGCTCATTTAATTACATTGACAGTTTGACTGCTTAAATGTCTTGGTGTCTAGTATTGCTTTGATTGTTTTTGAAACATTTTAAAAACTGTAAAATAATTTAATAAAAAAGGGGTGGAATGATGAAAAGTAGAGGTCATTCTAGGATGTGTTTCTTTCCTAACAATGAATGATAAATCTCCCATTGATTTATGTCTTACAGGTACTGTGAGAATTTGGCATGCTAATACATATAGATTAGAGTCCACATTAAACTATGGTTTGGAGAGAGTTTGGACTATAGCCTGTCAACGTGGATCCAATAATGTTGCACTTGGATATGATGAGGGGAGCATTATCATTAAGGTACGGAGCGTATTTATTGACTATATACTTTTATACAGATTTTGCAAAAATATTTCCAGGGAATTCCTACTTGTAATGTTAGAAGGCCAGGCACATTTAGAGAATCAATGTGTTTGCTCTCTTTTGCATTCAAATCATTTAGGAATATTATAGGGGCCCATACTATTGTGTGGATGATCTATAGTAATTATAGCTATTGTCAGGTCCCGGCTCAGTAACTCGAGAATGCTTCAGCTTATGATCCTACATACTGGTGTGTGCTTGATGTGATAGCATGACGGGTTAGTGACCTCTAATGATCTTGAGGTCAGCCAGTCTCATCAGCTTTGATATTGAGTGTGTTTCCACATAGTGGCCAAATAAATATAGTATAATTAAAGTCAATGTTTTACTGTACACAAAATATTTCAGTTGGGACGAGAGGAGCCTGCGATGTCGATGGATTCCAGCGGGAAAATCATTTGGGCCAAACACTCCGAGGTTCAACAGGCTAACATTAAGGCTATTGGAGACCAGGAGATTAAAGACGGTGAAAGATTATCCCTGGCTGTTAAAGATATGGGAGCATGTGAAATCTATCCACAGAGTATTGCACACAACCCTAATGGAAGGTACGGAATACAGGGGGATTTCACTCTACTACTTGCCCGAATCGGCTAAAACTGAATTGTTTTCTTATATACTCTATGCATTATTACTGGAATAATTGCTTGCCCGAATCAACAATTACTTGTCCCTGACAACCGTACAGGTACTAATTTTGCCGGCTGGGATTTATTCACCAGCATTTTTAGACTGACTTAACACTTCCAAATGTAAAATGTTCTTTTTTGCTACAAATTATTTCTAACATTTTTTTATTCTGACCAAAAAATGTTGTTACTATTGAGACTGAAATAGTGACAAACTGTTGAAAATGGTCATGGCTTGAATCTGGTATGGGAATTGCAATTCTTAAGTTACTTGTTGTATATATGTCGGGCGTCCTACAGTTCCCGAAATCCAGATTTGCTTCCCTATATACTAAAAAGAATGACCTGCTTTATAGAAAATGAAAGTTATTTCGAGAAACAAATCAAAGGATTGACAAAGTTATGAGCATTTTAAATGTTATCAGCTGAGTTTTATCAATAGTACAATTTTGATTGAGGTTTGAAGTGGGCACATATTTTTGACTCATTTTCAGGATTGGACATTATGCCTCAGTAGAACCAAAGATACATACATCATCGTAACATGTAAATACAAGATACATACATCATCGTAACATGTAAATATTATATTTATAGTTTTAAATAGTATTAAGAGTATGCAGTTTCTATGTTCTAGATTTGTGTGTGTATGTGGTGACGGTGAATACATCATATATACTGCTATGGCATTGAGGAATAAAAGTTTTGGATCTGCGCAGGAGTTTGTATGGAGTAACGATTCATCAGTGTACGCTATCAGGGAAGGTAGCAGTATGGTGAAAATATTCAAAAACTTCAAAGAACAGAAATCATTCAAGCCTGACTTCGGCTGTGAAGGTATGTGATTATTGATTGCTTTTGATAGCTTTAAAAATTTTGATTAATTAAAGATTATGTCTGTTATTTAGAACGAAATTTTAAAAGATTGTGTCAGACCTAATCAAAATTTGCCCGTCAGGTCCATTGGTCCAACCAGAAGTCTGGTTATTTAGTATGCCATTGATCATTCATTTAGATACTAATTGTCCGTCTCCATAGTCCAGTTGTAGACTATCACTGGCCGAGGTATCAGGTTCAATCTCAGGACTGGCAATATCAAAGATGTTAAAAATTGCATGATATATCTTCTTCATAGTTTGTTATAGGTAAATACTGGTTCACCCGGTGTCAGGATATTGTGACTTGGTTGTCCCAGTATGACTGTAATACTGATGACCAGTGTGACTTGGTTGTCCCAGTATGAATGTAATACTGATGACCAGTGTGACTTGAAACTGTAACAGTATTTTATAAAAAGATTAGTTACAAATTATATATGTATATGGTGGCTATATGGTTAATTGTCCAGATTAGTTACAAATAATATAAGTATATATGGTGGCTATACGGTTAATTGTCCAGATTAGTTACAAATTATATGTGTATATGGTGGCTATATGGTTAATTGTCCAGATTAGTTACTAATTATATGTGCATATGGTGGCTAAAATAAAAATTATGGTTAATTGTCCAGATTAGTTACAAATTAAATATGTATATGGTGGCTATATGGTTAATTGTCCAGATTAGTTACAAATTAAATATGTATATGGTGGCTATATGGTGGATTGTCCATGGTCCACACCAAGAAGGAGATGTTGTGGGTCCAGTCCAAGGCCTCTAAGTACTAAAGACATTAACAATGGTACTGATATAGCTCACTTACTTTGGGTTTCATGTTATATCTATGAGTGTAGTTCTAGGTCTTCTTGTTGGTCCGGTGTCAAGAGAATGTGACTGGGGAGTCTCCATATGATTAGAGTGATAATGTTGGGATTTAACACAAAACTTTATCTCTGGCAGGTATATATGGTGGCAATATGCTGGGTGTACGATCTGTCAGCGGGCTGGCATTCTATGACTGGGAAACAACTGAACTAGTACGAAGGATTGAAATCACACCTAAAAATGTAAGTAACCTTTTATGATGTGTGAAAACCTTAGTTCAGCATGCTATTAACAACCACTTACTTAACCTTCTTAACTCCCATTGGAGTATACTGTCTTCTCTACAGTCAAGTAGATCATTGGACTTCGTTTTTAACAAATTGAACCAATATAGCAGAGATCTAAAACAAATCTGATCAGATAAAATAGACAAAATGATGTGTCAAACATTCCGATTAACATACCGGTAGACTGAAATGCTGTCTGAATTAAGATCATATTCCCCTCCCCTGACACCAAGGGAAGTATCTCTTGCACTACAGAGTTACCTCCCCTGATGTCTGTGATACTGAAACATATAAATATACAAAATAAAAAAAGTGTAAGACTTGTGGACCGATTTCAGTTTGAAAATAGTCGAAATAAGATTTTGTCAAATAGATTTTGAGAAGTCTGATATTTTGGTTGGCCTTTTACAGAAGTCGGGTCAGTAAATTGTGTGTATAGTTTAAATCTATTTACATGGCATCCATCTTCCAATAAGGTTAGTTATCTTAACAAGTCAAAACATTCTTACAGTAAAATAACAAAAACACATGATGATTATTAGTGTCAATTGTTTTCCAAAATACAGTGCAACCTCTCCACTACAGGCCGGCTCTCTGTAGAGCAACAACCTCTCTATAACATCACCTCTCTATAACATTACTATAAATTTAACCTCCGTAGAGCAACAACCTCTCTATAACATCACCTCTCTATAACATTACTATAAACTTAACCTCCATAGAGTAACAACCTCTCTATAACATCACCTCTCTATAACATTACTATAAACTTAACCTCCATAGAGTAACAACCTCTCTATAACATCACCTCTCTATAACATTACTATAAACTTAACCTTCCTAGAGCAACAACCTCTCTATAACATCACCTCTCTATAACATTACTATAAACTTAACCTCCATAGAGTAACAACCTCTCTATAACATCACCTCTCTATAACATTACTATAAACTTAACCTCCGTAGAGCAACAACCTCTAATACAACAGCCAATATTTTCAGCTAGGGTGTTCCTCTACATGGGGTTGTACTGTACATTGAGTGATATACTAGTTGTTGATGTGATGGAGTTATGTGTTGTATATTTGTAGATTTACTGGAGTGAGAATGGTGAACTGATGTGTCTATCTACAGAAGAGTCGTTCTTTATACTCAAATATAAACAAGAAGCTGTAGACCTTGCTGCAGACAATAAGGATCTCATCACAGAGGACGGTATTGAGGATGCTTTCGATGTAAGTTTATTAAAACTTAACCACTTTATCCATACTGCTATCTTTGCTATTTATGTCACTCGCCCACGGTGGGGGAGACATATTGATTTTTTGTCCATCAACTAGTCCATCTGGATGAATGTCACCAAGTTTGTCTCTGCTAATTCTCCTTTTGTGTTTGTCAAATTTCAAGGAAACTTCTCATTCATACTTGATACGAAGCCTAGTTGCGCTCATTGTCAGGATTTGAAGATCAGATTTTTTTATCGGAGTTATGGCCCTTTGTGGGAAACAATAGGTTTTTGTGTCAAAAACCCTTCTGGTTAGCTTAGTGGTCATTGTTTTAAGTGTTAATTACCAGTGCTGCTTATGAAAAATTGCAGGCCATATTGATTGATTGAAACGTTTTAATGAATCCACGATCTTCGATTTAAATTCTCTTGAATCATGTTGAAATAACTTACTTTGTTACTATGGTGACCATTTTCGGAAAATAGGCACCCAACAAGGGTGTCTACAAAAACAGAGCTCTCTGGTACTTTTTAAAAGGTCAGGATATGAAAGAAATTATTATTGCATTTTGCATTATTATGATAACACTTTCAAATACTGATAAATATATTTTTTCTGCAAAATGGGTTGTCCTGGATACGGGCTCATATTATATATGTTTAAGTGTTTATTTGATTGTATTGCCACCAGGTTGTTGGTGAGATTGAGGATGTTGTGAAGACTGGAGTCTGGGTCGGAGATTGTTTTATTTATACCAATCTCGTTAATAGACTCAACTACTATGTTGGTGGAGAAATTGTCACAATAGCACATTTAGATAGGTAAGTCATTGCTCCTGATTGTACTTGAAATATGTATCCTGTGTGACTGTGCCACCAACGATGTATCTCTGAAACTGAGAAGATTTAATTGATAAATAATTGATATGATGCTTTAAATACATTTTGACAGCCCTTAGTGATATGGTATTCTTTCTAGTAATGAAAAGGTTCTGATGCATACTGAATTCGGAGTGTTCATTGTTTGGAGCAATGACCTTGAAGACGCAATTTATGGGATTGAAATGTCCTGGCTTCAATCCCAATCTGCGCCACTGGTCAATTTCTATGCTGTGCTGTGTGAACAGTCAACTTGTGACTCAATTATTTGGGGTAAGAAGTACAGTCGGTTGAATGGACTCATGTGTGAAAATAGACTTTAACTGGGTACTTTATGTTATGATTTGTGTTTCAGAGTGATGTATATTCTGGGTTACATACCAAAGGACAACAGATTATATCTAGGTGATAAAGAACTCAATGTGATCAGCTACTCACTACTTCTCTCGGTACTAGAGTATCAGACAGCTGTAATGAGACAAGACTTTGAAACAGCTGATAAAGTTTTACCCACTGTACCACGTGAACATAGAACCAGAGTCGCACATTTCTTAGAAAAACAGGTAAACTTAAGTTTTATTTTGTATAGGTAAATACATAGATCTACATATAACATTAGGCCAGGTTTTATAGGTGCCAATATGTAATGGTCATTTTCAAATGCTCATTTCAAATTTTATAGCCAGTATTTCTCTTCATACATTCTACATTTTTACGGAAATATGCTTCTGCCAGAATCTTAAAGGTCAAACTGGATGTCACAAGTTTGTCCGCACTTGTTCTCAACAACTGGTCGGATCTCAATAAACTTCACATGAATACTTGGTACTAAGCTTAGTTGTGCATATTTTAAGTTGGATGTCTTTTGCTGGAGTTATGGCCCTTTGTGGGGGACATACGTTTTTGTGGCATAAACCCTTCTTGTTGTCCTTTATTTTCCATAGAATGTCTATATTCTTTTATGGAGGTTTTTCCATATTTTTCAAATTGCATAAAACTATGCTTTTATTATTTGCTTTGATTTCTTAGACTGACCATATTTTGTGATGGTTATATCATTTTTTTCAAACTGCATAAAACTACCTCTGAGATTGTTTTGTCGTATCAATACTGGAACATTGTTCATCATGTTATATAATGATATTACTATTGCAGGGATTTAAATCTCAAGCGTTGGCAGTGACCTGTGACCCGGAACATAAGTTTGAACTTGCCGTGCAATTAGGGGATCTGAAGATTGCCTATCAGATAGCTAAGGATCTTCAGGTAGTGTATGGTTTACATTCTTGTGTGCTTGTACTGTAAATTCATTAGATTTTCGTTTATTTCGTTGTAGCACTCATTCTGGCAATGTAATGCATTACAATAGTAATTGTAATTTAATGCATTACTCATGTAAAATCAAAGTGATTATAATTGTAATTTAGTCAGGCTTTTCACTAGCTGCTGAAACTGAAGGGTCATTTTGTTACTTTTAACTAAATTTTACCATTTTATAGGCAAAATACCAAAATGACACTTCAAACCAATATCTTGATGGTTAAAATGTGGCTTTCTGGAAATTACAAGGGTCAAAACTCCTACTCCCAAGTCAAATGGAACCCCTGTTTAATGCATTATTTTTTTGCATTACATCCTCAAGTAATTCACCCCATGCCTGTATGGGACAGTAGGAGGACCTTATCACCTCTATCATATATAAAAACACTGCTTAAACACAGCCTTATTCATAATAACAAGAAAACATTACTATCTTTGGCCATATGGAATATCCTGTTTAGTTATTGTATTATTGAGAGAGTTTGTTATTATGCTTTCAGGGCGAGCAGAAATGGAAGCAATTAGCTGAGTTAGCAATACAGAAGTGCGAGTTTGGTCTGGCATTAGAATGTCTACACCAGGCACAAGATTTTGGTGGTTTGTTATTGTTAGCTAGCTCTGCTGGAAATTCTGATATGTTGACCAAACTTGGAGAATCTGCAGAAAAATCTGGCCAAAACAACGTAGCTTTCTTGTCGTACTTTGTGCTTGGAAAGTAAGTTTGTCTCTTGGGTGAGAATTTACAAAATTATGTAATTATTTATTAAATTATATAATATGCTCAGAATACAAGACAGAGGTTATTCATTTGAGTAATACAAACTGTTTCGACATACTTTTAGAAGGGTATTTCAGAATGAAAAATGTGTATGTGATCGTCGCAATACGCACATTATTGTTATATGTTGTAGTAGGACTACGCCATTGCTGTTGATGTTTTTCATAGGCTGACCATGTCACGATTTGTATACTCAATCAAACTCAAGAAAATGAAAATTGGCAATATACACAAGTGTAAGAACATTCTGTTTTGTCTCCAGTTTAAAAATCCTTCATATTAATTGTGATGTATCTTTTGTTTTAACAGGTTAGAGAATGCTTTGGAGGTTTTGGTAAGCACAGGAAGATTACCTGAAGCTGCATTTTTTGCTAGAACATACCTACCTAGTCAAGTTTCCAGGTAACTCAAAGTAAAAGGAATTGATAAATATAATTTTCATCAAGGGAGAGAATTAGATATTGTATAATATTTTCAAATTTTGTTCTTGACCCAAATTTAAATCACTTTTATAACCCTAAAGTTAAATTGCAAGCTCTTATTTCACTACCATTTGTTCAAGATAACCATCAATTAATATCTTGTATTAGGGACTTTTTGATGGATGAATATATACTTGTATGGCACTTATATGTTAATTCTTCGTGTTTGTTTTTAGGGTTGTTCAATTATGGCGTGAAGCTTTACCTAACAAAAAGGCTGCTAACTCGTTAGCAGACCCTGCTGAGTATGAAAATTTATTTCCTGGATTTAACACGACCTTGAAGTGTGAACAGTTTCTGAAACCACAGAGAATGAAACGCTATCCTGCTAAAGCTTACAGTCAAGTCCCTGTAAGTGTTTCATACATTCTTTGTGTACTAGAAAGAATGAACTTTTCTGCAGAAAATAAAAGTTATTTGGTAAAAAATTTAAATAATTGACTAAGTTATGGTCATTTGAAGTTTCATTAGCTGAGTTTTAGCATGTTAAAAACAGATTTTTGTTGATGCAGTAGTGACGTGTACTATTAGCAACTAAAACAGACTTGGGAATCATTTTCAGGATTGGGCATTATGCCTCGATAGGACCCGTGATGATAGAAAAGTACAGTTAAGTGTGTAATAACCACTCACAAACCTACACTTTTACAAACCAGTCTACCAACATCAACATCAATGATATTGAATGATATTCTTGTCGAGTGTGATCTACTGTATGTCAGGGTAATTTGACAAAATTTTGTCAAAAAACACGAAATTTGGAGTACGGGAAAATAACCCAATATACGGTATGCAGGACGAAATCTGATAATATATGGTATTAATGCATATAGTTCCCTGCACTATACCTATACTATATTCCTGAAGTAACTCTGTCAGTAGACTATATTGTCTGTTATGCTATATGTTATTACAGTCGAATGCAGAACGTGTTCCATTAGAAGAGATGGCAGCAGCAGAGGAGAAGGGAGCATTTAGTTATCAACCTCCAAGACCTGACGGGGAAGACGATGAAGATTTCGAAGAAGCGCCCGAGTCTCAGACCAAATCTCAGGTGAGAATCTCAGATTATTATTGTATGGATATCAGTATTGTGATATTTTGAAGGCACAATGTCTGCTCCTAAATCATAAATGGCTAAATTCTAATCCAGTGTCCTTATAGGGGAGGGTGATCTTGGATTATTGTTAATTCCGGCATCTACTGATTAGGCAGGCATGTAGTGATTGTCCTATCTGTCTGTTCATTTCTCCGTCTTATTGAAAATGTTAACAGAAGCTTCCAAGTTTTTGAAACTCAAATATTTTCATTGTCCATCTAGGCACTGCTTTCAAACTTTGCATACTTGTTTATCATCATAAACACCTAATATTGTCAATGCCATGCAACACTATTCAACATTTGAACAGAATTATAGTATTATGGACACGGCTTCCACCAGGGTATAAGTGTTCATTGAACACAGTCTTGTTTTTGGATCACATTGATATTGGTTACCAATAATATTATCCATAGAAAGTTATTATTATAAATGTATTGCTAGATATTATCCAATGTTCTTATGGAGGTGGATTTTTTAAAACAAAATATTTTTTGATTCATTTTGGACTGTTTTGTTTCCTTTTGATGTTGTTGTTGGTGTTTCAATATTATGTTGTATATAATTATGTACGTTTGAATCAGTTACGCTTTATACTTCATGTACAGTTCTTATGTATAATTTCTGTTCATGCATTGACTAGACTTACATTCTTTGTGTTGCTATGTTGAATACTGAACCCACTATATAATCATATAGGAAGCAGATATAGACTGGGATAGTGATCCTGTAGCAGATACTGATAGTAAGGAACCAATACCCAGTGAACCAGTCCAACCAGTCCAACAGGAAGTACAAGAAGAGGTACACTAGTTTGCTTGGGAATTCTGGGAACCACCATGTTTCTGTTTGCTTGGCTTTATATCACAATTTGTAGTTTAGAATAGTCATTTAGTTTTAATCTAATATAGTTTGTATGGATTTTCTCACAAATATATATCGCTGGCTTAGAATAAGAAGGTTGTAAGTACTACTTACGACCTTATAAGACTGATACATATTTGAAATCTTCATCTCAAGGCGCTTCAGAAAAGGTCATGTTGACCAAACTGAAGTTGGACAAACGTTTTTCTCATAAGTAAAGAATAGTTTTCAGACAGTGTTTTGTTGTTTTATCAAAATATCAATTCTGTACATACAATTTTCTTTTTCTTAGCCAGCGATATAAGACATTGCACAGTTCTTACATATCACTTGTACAGTTGTTATGTGTACAGGTCAGTGTACCTTTACATTCTGGGGGTATATTTGTATACTTCACGTATATACTTCAAGACATGTACTGGTTATCAGTTCCGAATTTAGAACAGTACTCATACTGTCTAAAAACATCCTGTATGTTCAAACAATGGTTATTTGTAACCTTATTTCATGCTACATTCACATATTTTAATTTTGACATCCGTGTAGCCTTGTGGTAGAGTGTCTGCTTCAAGTGTGAGAGGTCTTGTGTTTGATACCTGGCTGTGACATGTCCATGTCATTGAAAAACTTGATACTGATATTTCTCACTTTCTTGACTCACAGTCTCAGCATAGTTAGTTCCAGTTAACTACTCGGTCAGCTGTTGTCAGAATGATGTGATGATGAATAGTTTAGAAATAGATCCAGCAGAGTAATGGATAAAATTGTTTTACACCTATTATAAGGATATTTAAGATACTTTGTCTGATCAACCATCTATGGTTAATATCATTAATCTGGTTCACATCAGGAAATAGTTGATTAAAATTATTTTATTCTTGTAAACCGAAGAAGGCTGATTGTAGACTGGCCTGCATACATGTAGGAAAACTTCTGTGTCTATGATTGTACAAATTGAACTGTGCATTGTCAGTGTAGTAGATACAGTGCAACCTCTCCAAAGAGCCTCTCCATACAGCAACAATCTCTCTTAAGCAACTAATAATTTCATTCAAGAAGTAATCATTTATTATAAATATTACCTCTCAAAAACAACAACCTCGGTACATCAAGAGGTTGCTGTACAACAACCAAGCTTTGTCAAAGATTGTCGCTGTAGAGAGGTTGCACTGTAGTTTATATATCACCTAATTTGTTTAATATGTTAGTTACCTTCCTGTACTTACAGCATGTGTAGTTTTGTTATGTACTAGTTACTGCTTGGTTAAGAGATTCTGGAAATATGAAATCTGGTGCATGTTGCCATCTTATCTCAGATATAACTTGGTCCATATGACAAGGCTCCTACAAATCCGGAATAACTTGTAAATATGGATTTACTGCACTTGAAAGAATAAACTATTCTACTGGCTTTGAAAGTTATTTGATAAAATATGCAAAGTATTGACTGAGTTTTCAGGATTTGGCATTATGCCTCAGTATGACCCCTAAATTATTAGGAACATCAACCAGGTTTTCTCTGAGATAAGATGGAAACAGCATTAATTAATAGTAGAAGATGAAATTCTTAAGAATTCAATTATTTCACTCTGACCTTATAGACTGTTAATTTCCATTTTGTTACCAGATATTTCATTTTTCCAGGCCAAGCTTACTATCTTATCTATATTTTGCAAACTCTATTTTCACTCTTATTGTTAGGTGTCGTATTTAACCTTGCTAACAAGTTATGTTTATTCTGAACACTTCTAGATGTTACTTATCTTCCCATTGTATTTAGATAGCAGTCTAATTTTCCTTTATTTTGTTTAATATTTTGTTTACGTTATATCTATAAGCTATGAAAGCACAGGTGCCATGCATGTTGTTTATTGGTCCAAAAAGTAAATTTGACAATAAATATTTGGACCAAACGCAGTTAGTATACTTGTATCATCCTTTTAATTTACATTGACGTAACTGAAGAGCTGAGGCGAAATGCAAAGTTAATTGAAGGCATGTTTCTTATTTTCAAAAGTAAGAAGTGCTAAATGTTTGTGTTTTGGTTCCAATTAGAAAGATGCTGACCGATAACTGACTTAGTTGTGAACGTCCTAGTCATGAGCTTTTAAACAAAGTTCCTGATTGTTGAAACTGGATACTGTTATATTAAGGAAAACTTTTTGGACCAATCAGCATGAATGGCACACGATTCAAGAGGTGTGTACTATATATCATCATATACTGTGATTCAGCTGCACATGGAAGATGATTGGGACAGTGATTCTGACTGTTCTAACCACAGACCAACTTTTACCATGGATACCATCAACACTAACACTGATATTGTTACTGCTACATCTTCTATAAATAATTTTGATAACAATGAAATTGAGTCTAAAGATGGGTGGGGTAATGATACTGATAGTGATGTTGATGATGTTGGCACTTCGCCAGAATCTACTGGTGATGAACATGTTGGTGCTAGTAACAATATCAGTGAGTCATGTGACTTGATGGCTGGTTCTCTAGCTGAGGTATTTATGGTTAACTGACCGTTTGGTTTGGTTCCCCGTTCCCTGGTTGGTTTGGTTGCCATCCCATGGTTGCTTCATGTAATGAACTAACTGTCCTTTGTGCAGCATATACTTCCCGATCAATATTTCGCCCGGCTAGAAGGGGGAAACAACCCACAGAAAAAAAGTCTAATTTTTCAGGATCTATTAAATGTGCCAAAACATGAATGCAAAATCTTACATGTTGGAATTTTTCTGTTACCCTCCCCCCATATGTTACTGTTTTTGCTGGAACCAAGTGTGAAGTTGTGCATGTGCTGTGTTAGTTGTTCTCAATTTGGTATTGTTAGCTCACCTGTCACAAAGTGACAGAGTGAGCTTTTGTGATCACTCTTCGTCCGTCGTCAGTCCGTCCATCCGTCAACAATTTGCTTTGGGTCATTCGGGGTCAAAAACTAGGTCACAAGGTCAAATCATAGAAAAACCTTGTGTAGTCACTAGAGGTCACAATTTTGACCTAATCTTTATAAAACCTGGTCACAATGATTATCACAACAAAATCTAGGTCAAGTTCGATATTGGGTCATCCGGGGTCAAAAACTAGGTCACAAGGTCAAATCATAGAAAAATCTTGTGTAGACACTTGAGGTCACAATTTTGACTTAATCTTTATGAAACTTGGTCACAATGATCATCACAACCAAATCTAGGTCAAGTTCGATATTGGGTCATACGGGGTCAAAAACTAGGTCACAAGGTCAAATCATAGAAAAACCTTGTGTAGTCACTATAGGTCACAATTTTGACCTAATCTTTATGAAACTTGGTCACAATGATCATCACAACAAAATCTAGGTCAAGTGAGATATTGCGTCATATGGGGCCAAGAACTAGGTCACTAGGTCAAATCACAGGTCTTGCATGTACTGCTATAACAGGTGAGCGACCTAGGGCCCTTTGGGCCCTCTTGTTATGGGTCTTGTTTAAAAATATGATTTTCATGGAATTACATTGAATGGACATATACATAAGCTTGTGCACATTTGTGAATAGAAGTATGTAGGTATAATAAATTTTGCTTGTTTACATCAGTTTCTTTAAGGCATATCTCATATTGCTATCTTTGTCATATTTTCTTCACCTTGCATCTATAGTGTGGTCCCTCAGCATCTCGCTATATACTGCCCTCCAAAAGTTCCTTCACACTCATTAAATTAAATGAACTTTCGAAGGATAGTACTTTTAATGTACAGAAAATAAAATAATCATTCTTATTTATTTATTGGACATATCATGATTTGATTACAAGCTTTGTACCCTTGTGTTTTGTTTCAGTGAGTTTTGAATTGACTTATCCTATCACCAGATGTTATATGTTTGGAAGTGGTTGTAAAGGGTTGTAATTACTCAAACATATCTGACCTCAGTTTTCAGTTTAAATGTCATCTATTCTTCAGGTCCCAGTAAAGGAGTCAGAACCTGAACCAGAACAGCCAAAATTAGGGGCCAAAGAGATGGAGGATCTTGAAAAGGAATTAGAATTAGATTTAGAAAATTTGGACGTAAATGATACATCTGTAAGTACCGTAACAGTCTTCTTATTGAATAAATCTGCAGGGGTGTCAATATTCCTGATGTATCCACAATTCCCGATTTATCTATTCTAAAAGTGCTGATTGAAATAAAAGTTATTTGATGAAAATTTCTCAAGAAATGGCAATGTTATGGTAAATAAAATCTGCTCTGAAGGATTTTCTTGAATACTAGCTAAGTTATATATGGAAATAATGAGGTTGAAGGCCTCTGGTTTGGCACAAATGGTCGGCCATATATGATTTTCAGGATTTTTAATTTGACTCTATTGACACCCCTGTAAATTTTTATCTGCCAAAGACTTTGATTAGATATTTTTGTGATCTTTGTCATGTTCTTTTGTTTCAAGCTCCTGCTGTTCCTAACACATATTTCATATACAGTCTTACCTCTGTAGCGGCCAGTCTAGGGATACTGTCATCATTCAATAATTGAAGCTTTTTATGTAACACTGTCTTAAGTTATACTAATATAGCATAATTTCCTCGATTAGCATACCCATACTCTGTATTGGGAGGTTTTGTTTTTAAATGAGTATTCTTACATCTTCCACATATAGTTGGGAAGACATGTTAATTTTGTGCTGGAGCCTGGATGTATATATGTCTGGATGTATAGGGTAGAATAAGAAGATCGATGTCACAAAGTTTGTCCACGTTGGTTTTCCTGAATGGGAACAGAATGGTACCTTTATTCCCATTGGTCAGATTTCAATGAAACTACATGAATTATTGGTAACTAACAGATCATGCAGGGAAGCCTAGTTGTGCTTATTGTCAGGCATTTAGGTCAGAGGATTATTGCCAGAGTTATGTCCCTTTGTTGCAGACATACATTTTTGTATCAACACCCCTTCTAGTTATACATAGTTTTAACAGTTTGTATAATGCTATTTTTAGGAATCAGGGGACCCTAATCAGGTATAACCAATAGTGAGACATCTGCAGGCATGACTTTAGCTTAGTTCCGTTATTGTAGTTACCTTATATCTACTAATAGTTATTACTAATTTAGGTGTCATGAACAAATGAATACCAAGCGTAAATGTTGTAAAAAATCAGTTAATATGGGTGTTTACTTACTGTGTGATCATTGGTTATAGTCTTAACTCTCTACTCCATCTTGATAGTCACCTCACTCCCATAGTCCCAATGTCCAACACTTACTTATTGACATTACACACTTATGTGCAGATTTTGCACTTTGAAACTTGAAACGAATTGACATAACGACTGAGTCTGGCCTTATTGTTTGTTGAAGTTGTTTGGTGAAGGCTCCCAAGCTTGTTCATTAGGCCATGTGATTTAGATTTTAAATTATCATAAATGGATTGAAAGATAATTGATTGATAACTGGAATAATGTCAATTATTTACCAAAAATAAGTAGTGAGGGGAGATAATCATTCCTATCACAGCAATACTTATCAAGACACATTTTCTTAGGAGACCATTCTTCGTATTCTGTGAATAAAAACACCTCTGGTCAGCCTTATTAAGCTGTTCTGCAAGATACCATTACCCTAATAATTTGATAATAATAAGTGGCAACCAGTCAACCAAGTTCAGTAGTTTTTCATGGAATGTTCCTACTTTAGTATGTTCGTCTATTTAATTGTCCGACTTTGATATGATTGATCACTGTTCATTTTATGCAGCATATGAACTGATTTTTCAGATTTCCCAAAATCTTACGATGTTACTATGAAATTGGATTTTAAAAAAATTAAATAAATTTGACTGAAATCAGCCTGAATGTCCGACTCTTGGTTGTTGTTAATCTGTTTGATTCAGTGTATGATGGCAAGTTTTTCAGTCTCTGTGTTTGAATTTCTCACACAAATTTTGAGAGCTTTGGGAAGTCTTTTTACAACATTTATGACATTTTAAATTTCACTTTTTGTATCTGTATGTTTATGTAGATTAGTTTGATTTGGTGTTATTTTGTTACAAATTTTGGCCTTCATTCATAATTTGGTTTATTCTGCAAGTTTTTTACTACGATGCTTTGTGAATACCATCACAGCCCTGGTCCGTTAAAGTTGTTTATATATCACCTGGCTTAGAAGAAGAGGGTTGTTAGCGCAAAAATGCTATTTTGAGAAAACAAGAAAAAAACTTTCAGAAAACCACTCTTTACTTGAATTTGGTGAACATGACCTGTTCCTATTTTCATGAAAATAAGTTCAAAAGAAGCGATGTGCCTTGTAATGCAAAGTTCACATACGTACGATTCTTATAAGCACTTATGACCTCATTCTTTATAAGCCAGCAATATATCCTACTAACTCACTTAATTATCTGTACTTGATTCATACATCAACACATTGTGACATTGTGAATACGTCCTCGGTATGTTTAATAATAAATTTCTTAATGCCCAATTATTCCTTCAACCCATTGTTTGATGCCCTGAAATCAATATAAATTTATGATACTGAATTACTAATACTGGTGAATAAAGACCTTTTGTATTAGGTTACGTTGTTAAGTCTGCTTGCAGCTCCTGTTTTGTATGGTGATGTTTGTTTAGGTGTGTGGGGAGGAATTGTCTTCAGGGGTCCTACAAGTCTGTAATAATCCGGACATCCAGATTTGCTACATCCGCAAGAATGTTGAGACATTTTGTTCATAAATTTGGCTCCAAACCATAGCTTTCTTCAAATGTTTTCGCTGCAGTTTATGTATAATTACAATACATTGATTATTGGTGAAGGCCACCACCCCATATAGCTAATTATTACAATATATTGTGAGTAAATTGCTTAATGTTGTCATTGCAAATACACAGCGGCAAATATGAAACATATTACCGGTATATTGATGGTGAACAAGATTTGTAGGAACCTAAACATTACATGTACTGTGTAATTGTGTCTCCTACATTATAGAGGAGACTGACTTTGTGCTGGACGTCTGGATGGATGTCTTTCAGGAGTGATATCACCTAGTTTTATAACACTTGTTCTTCTTAACTGTTGATTGAATTAATGTAAATTCACATGAATTCTTTGTATTATGCCAGGTTATGCATATTGTCAGGTATTTAAAGTCAAGATTATTATTGCCTGAGTTATGGCCCTTTGTACGAGACGTACAATCTTGTGTCAAAAACCCATTTAGTTCTGTAAAATCATTATAATATTCATGACCTCAACCACGAAATCAAACCCCAACAAATAATTAAACCAGTAAATATGTTAATTGGTCAGGTTTACACAAGTCTTTTATAAGTCTAGGATTTTATATACAATGTAGGAGCTAGGGAAGGCAAATAATGTGATGGTTACTTAATCCAACATTACTAACCAGTTAGGGGAATGAACAATAAATGGATGAAGTCAAACAATGGGCCAGTCTCTCCTCTATCCTCAAGTCTAATTTGTCTCTTCCTGGAGTAAGGAGTCGCAAAGAGAACGAGTGATGAAGGGAGACTGTTTTTGTGGATTTCCCGAGATAATTATGTGTAATGTATTGTATGGTTTATTTCAGGATGTAGACTTAGACGAGAACTTACTGGAGGACTGAAGTTACCAAATCTTGTGATAAAACAAAACTATTTATTATTGATTATTTCAATCATGGTCGTAAATATGTGACAATATTGTGACAGGGGAAACAACTCTGTGCTGATGTGGAGCACCATGTGTGGAAGAGTTACGCGACTTGTGATCATCTTGAGTGTGATACAAAAACCTTCCGCCACTCAGTGATTGTGGATTGACAGTTCTTACCATTATGATGACCTCATTATTCTGTCATGCCATTTTTCATCATTTGAAATTCAATCATTCTTCAACTTAATATTGGATATTTTGTATACAAACGATTGTTTAAATGTAAGGGAGTTAACTCTTAATATATAATATTAAAGATGTATAAATGAAAGGGGGCAAACTCTTAATATATACATTGAAGATGTTAAAATGAAAGGGGGCTAACACTATTGTACATAAAAGTTAAAGCTTGATGTATTCCGTGGCTTGTTTGTGTAAAACTTGCATTCCTCACTTCTATATGACCGAGCAATGGTATTATATGTTGTGTTATTATCGAAACATCGGCATGACCTTATAACATTTCATGGTGCAATAATTGTATGGTTTGGTGGTAATACACGAATAGTATGGTCGTATATGTACACACTTATCATTCATCAGAATATCATAGGGTATATAATGAAGGAGAGCGATACTATAGTACGATATACCTATAAATTTCTGGAACAAAAATGATGAACACATAAAACATGACTTGTTTACTCTTCGTAATATTACATGAATTTGGAAAAATTCAGGCCCCAATCTCCTAAAACATCTCAATTTGAGCAGGTTTTCTTATCTCAGTGTCACATATTGTTCAGTTAATGTCCATGCAAGATTGGATTCAAAATTGTTATCACAAATAAGACACATTATTTGGAGTGTAACACAGAGCTCCAAATTCAGATTTGCCTGAAACCCAGACTCAGATTTAAGTTAAGCAATTTGAGGTGAGATTTGTAACTGAGATAATTCTTGAGATTGGGGCTAGTTTTCATCTGGGAGATTTTCCCCTTTATTATCATTGTCATAGAAACAAGGTTTGAATGTGTTCATTGCATACAGATTGTGTACCATCATGTCATTTTGTGATAGAATTATTATTTTATATAATTATTGAGGGATGTTATGTTTCATTATTCTGATATTTTACTGTTTTACTTTAAAAGTGCTTCTCAATATATGACAACCAATCTTGTATCAAACTGTGGAAATATCAACATTGTATATAACATGACATGTAAAAGTGAAGAAATATATGTATAAATAGGGCTTCTGTCTTCTTTTGTGTTTGTGTAATATTGCTTAACATTATGCACCTATCAATATTTTGTCCCTGTGGGTGAGGGGCGGGCAAACCCATGGGAATTAGGCACTTTATTTACATGCTCGGCATCTACTGATGTGGGAGGCATATAGTGATTGTCCTGTCCGTCTGTTCGTACCATTGAAAATGTTAACTAGTTCTTGACACTCTAAATATTTTTAAAATCCATCAAGGCATAGCTTTCAAACTTTACATACTTGTTGACCGTCATTAATACCTTACATGTCTACGCCATGTATCACTATCCAACATTTCTACAGAATTATGGCCCCTGATTGACTTAGCTAGTTATTATGGACAAGGCTTCCACCAGGGCATACCAGTAAGCTTTTACTGACTGCAGTCTTGTTTTGGGTTTAATTCTCCTTTCCAGTACCGGGATCTAAAATTCACCCAAAGTATTTTCCAGGACCCGTAATCATTTGGCATTTCAAACCTGCTGTCAGAAATCATCTTCTGTTGTCCCGTGTATGCCAACTGCTCCCCCGGGGCAAAATATTGATAGGTGCATTAGGACTGGTCTGATGGTCCAAGACAAGTCTTGCAGTAATTTTCCTTGAGGACCACTAACATATGAAACTTTGGCCAATGGACCACTGAAAATTTGGGGATTTATAATGAGATATTAAGCCAGAATTCAAGAGAGTATTAATATAGGGACGTATTGATGTAGTTGAATGGCTACTGATTGGCAAAGAGCTACAAGGCATAGATCAAAATTTGCGCCAAATTATACATGTTAAATACAGATTGATACACTTACAAAATTTGGAGCTATGTCATTTTTAGCCTGCCTGTTCTCATATACTCGGTATGGCATGGTATCAAAAACTGATAGGTTTTGATGAATAACTTGCATTTCCAAAGTTTTCGTTCACATTATGCCCGTCGCTTGATTTTGTGTTTCCTACCGTAACTATTTTTATAAGGTCTTCTTTTTACAAATGAGTAGCTTATATTGTGATTTATATGTATGAAATGGTAGCAATGACACCCAATCGGCAAATATTGGATACATATTTCACTCACATACACTTATATTACATATATCAGATTTGTAAATCATGGTTTTGTTTGTCCAATTATTTTAAATTTCCCCCGTAACCATCTTTTCATACATAATCGACTGTTGTATATAAAAATTGGCTTTGGTCCTACATAAACTAGACAGATTTACGTCCAAAAAGCATTTTAAACCACACTTCTATTGAAATACTCATTGAATATATCGAATTAAACATGCAAGTACTACCCTCCGTAACCAAATTTAGTGTTCTTAATATGTAATATATCGCATATAAGCCCTCATAAAATATTGTTTAATGTATTGATATCCTCACAATATACTTTTAAGCTTAGCACAAGCCCCTGATCAAGGTCGATTGATGTCTCACAGTTTAAAAAAATCAAGTTGAGGGATGTTATGTTTCATTATTCTGATATTTTACTGTTTTACTTTAAAAGTGCTTCTCAATATATGACAACCAATCTTGTATCAAACTGTGGAAATATCAACATTGTATATAACATGACATGTAAAAGTGAAGAAATATATGTATAAATAGGGCTTCTGTCTTCTTTTGTGTTTGTGTAATATTGCTTAACATTATGCACCTATCAATATTTTGCCCCTGTGGGTGAGGGGCGGGCAAACCAATGGGAATTAGGCACTTTATTTACATGCTCGACGTCTACTGATGTGGGAGGCATATAGTGATTGTCCTGTCCGTCTGTTTGTTCCATTGAAAATGTTAACTAGTTCTTGACACTCAAAATATTTTTAAAATCCATCAAGGCATAGCTTTCAAACTTTACATACTTGTTGACCATCATTAATACCTAACATGTCTACGCCATATATCACTATCCAACATTTCTACAGAATTATGGCCCCTGATTGACTTAGCTAGTTATTGTGGACAAGGCTTCCACCAGGGCATACCAGTAAGCTTTTACTGACTGCAGTCTTGTTTTGGGTTTAATTCTCCTTTCCAGTACCGGGATCTAAAATTCACCCAAAGTATTTTCCAGGACCCGTAATCATTTGGCATTTCAAACCTGCTGTCAGAAATCATCTTCTGTTGTCCCGTGTATGCCAACTGCTCCCCCGGGGCAAAATATTGATAGGTGCATTAGGACTGGTCTGATGGTCCAAGACAAGTCTTGCAGTAATTTTCATTGAGGACCACTAACATATGAAACTTTGGCCAATGGACCACTGAAAATTTGGGGATTTATAATGAGATATTAAGCCAGAATTCAAGAGAGTATTAATATAGGGACGTATTGATGTAGTTGAATTGCTACTGATTGGCAAAGAGCTACAAGGGATAGATCAAAATTTGCGCCAAATTATACATGTTAAATACAGATTTATATACTTACAAAATTTGGAGCTATGTCATTTTTAGCCCGCCTGTTCTCATATACTCGGTATGGCATGGTATCAAAAACTGATAGGTTTTGATGAATAACTTGCATTTCCAAAGTTTTCGTTCACATTATGCCCTGTCGCTTGATTTTGTGTTTCCTACCGTAACTATTTTTATAAGGTCTTCTTTTTAGCTCACCTGTCACAAAGTGACAGAGTGAGCTTTTGTGATCACTCGTACGTCCGTCCGTCCACAATTACTTGTGTAGACACTAGAGGTCACAGTTTTAGCTTAATCATTATGAAACTTGGTCACAATAATCATCTCAACAAAATCTAGGTCAAGTTCGATATTGGGTCATTCGGGGTCAAAATCTAGGTCACTAGGTCAAATCATAGAAAAACCTTGTGTAGTCACTAGAGGTCACAATTTTGGCCTAATCTTTATGAAACTTGGTCACAATGATCATGTCAACAAAATCTAGGTCAAGTTCGATATTAGGTCATCTGGGGTCAAAAACTAGGTCACAAGGTCAAATCATAGAAAAACCTTGTGTAGTCACTAGAGTTCACAATTTTAACTTAATCTTTATGAAACTTGGTCACAATGATCATGTCAACAAAATCTAGGTCAAGTTCAATATAGGGTCATCCGGGGTCAAAAACTAGGTCACAAGGTCAAATCATAGAAAAACCTTGTGTAGTCACTAGAGGTCACAATTTTGGCCTTACATTTATGAAACCTATTCACAATGATCATGTCAACAAAATCTAGGTCAAGTTTGATATTGGGTCATCCGGGGTCAAAAACTAGGTCACAAGGTCAAAATATAGAAAAACCTTGTGTAGTCACTAGAGGTCACAATTTTGGCCTAATCTTTATGAAAGTTGGTCACAATGATTATCTCAACAAAATCTAGGTCAAGTTCGATATTGGGTCATCCGGCGTCAAAAACTAGGTCACACGGTCAAATTATAGAAAAACCTTAATGTAGTCACTAGAGGTCACATTTTCGGCCTTATTTTTATGAAAGTTGGTCGCAATAATCATCTTAACGAAATCTAGATCAAGTTCGATATTGGGTCATCCGAGGTCAAAAACTAGGTCACAGGTCAAATCACTTTAATAAGTCATTGGGTCTAAATGTGATAAGCATAAGACAATATGAAAACCTTGTACATGCAATAGAGGCTACCATAAGGGGTGCATGAACGACTAGGACAGGTGACCGACCTATGGCCCTTTGGGCCCTCTTGTTACAAATGAGTAGCTTAAATTGTGATTTATATGTATGAAATGGTAGCAATGACACCCAATCAGCAAATATTGGATACATATTTCACTCACATAAACTTATATTACATATATCAGATTTGTAAATCATGGTTTTGTTTGTCCAATTATTTTAAATTTCCCCCCGTAACCATCTTTTCATACATAATCGACTGTTGTATATAAAAATTGGCTTTGGTCCTACATAAACTAGAAAGATTTTACGTCCAAAAAGCATTTTAAACCACACTTCTATTGAAATACTTATTGAATATATCTAATTAAACATGCAAGCTTTACCCTCCGTAACTATTTCCTCCGTAACCAAATTTAGTGTTCTTAATATGTAATATATCGCATATAAGCCCTCATAAAATATTGTTTAATGTATTGATATCCTCACAATATACTTTTAAGCTTAGCACAAGCCCCTGATCAAGGTCGATTGATGTCTCACAGTTTAAAAAAATCAAGTTTTAAACTTCAATTTAAATTCATCATTATTTTAAAACTTTAATTTTGTGTTCAACAAGGACATGTTTTAATTGCAATTACTGTTTACTGTTAGTGCATGATGAATCAAAGTTATAGCCAATGAATTTTCACTTATGGAACAGTTGTACATGCATTGTACAATAACATGTGTATACAAAATTGGTTACGGAGGAAAGTTACAGAGGAAAATCAAATTGATGAAATAGTTTCAGATCATTTTTATACGCCCGATGAAAATGGGACGTATTATGTGAACACCCTTGGCGGGCGGGCGTGCCTGCAGGCGGCGGCGTCCAGTAATTTGTCTGTACTCTAGCGCAAACAGTTTTCATCCGATCATCTTCAAACTTGCTGACATTGGGTTATGGTCCTTTAATTACCAAATAAGTATGAAATTGGCCTTGTCTATACTCTAGCGCAAACAGTTTTCATTTCGATCATCTTCAAACTTGCTGACAATCTTTATGGGCATAATATCTAGGCCAAGTTCAATTATAGGTCAAATTGGCTTAGGCCTTATTGGGTTATGGTCCTTTAATTACCAAATAAGTATGAAATTGACCTTGTCTGTACTCTTACGCTAACAGTTTTCATCCGATCATCTTCAAACTTGCTGACAATGCTTATGTGCATAATATCTAGGCCAGGTTCGATTATAGGCCAAATCGGCCAAGGACTTATTGGGTTATGGTCCTTTAATTACCAAATAAGTATGAAATTGGCCTTGTCTGTACTCTTACGCTAACAGTTTTCATCCGATCATCTTCAAACTTGCTGACAATGCTTATGGGCATAATATCTAGGCCAAGTTTAATTATAGGCCAAATCGGCCTAGGCCTTATTGGGTTATGGTCCTTTAATTACCAAATAAGTATGAAATTGGTCTTGTCTGTACTCTAGCGCAAACAGTTTTCATCCACTCATCTTCAATCTTCCTGACAATGCTTATGGGCATAATATCTAGGTCAAGTTCGATTATAGGCCAAATCGGCTTAGACCTTCTTGGGTTATGGTCCTTTAATTACCAAATAAGTATGAAATTGACCTTGTCTGTACTCTAACGCAAATAGTTTTCATCCGATCATCTTCAAACTTTGTGACAATGCTTATGGGCGTAATATTTAGGCCAAGTACGATTATAGGCCAAATTGGCCTAGGCGTCATTTAGTTATGGGCCTAAATTAATTACCAAATAAGTATAAAATTGGTTGTCTGTGCTCTAAGGCAAACAGTTTTCATCCGATCGTCTTCAAACTTTGTGACAATGCTTATGGGCATAATATCTAGGCCAAGTTTGATTATAGGCCTTATTTGGGTATGATCCTATAATTACCAAAATAAATGTGAAATTGACCTTGTCTGTTCTCTAGTGCTAAGCGTTTTCATCTGAGTATCTTCAAACTTGGTGACAATGTTCATGGATATAATATCTAAGACAAGTTCAATTGTAGGCCAAATCAGCCTAGGCCTTCTTGGGTTATGGTCCTTTAATTAAAAAAAATGTTGGATTGTTTTTTTTCATTCACCATGCCCTGAGACTCACCATGCCCCAAGACGGGCTTATTTTGTGACATTTTGGCACTCTTGTTCTAGATTGCATAGTTAACACAGTGCCTTTAAACAGATTTTTTAAATTGAGTTGAACATACTTTGTCCACCTATATGCAAACTTGATTGTAAAAGCTACGTAGCTTGATCATATGGAAGAATAATTGCTTTTTGGTACTTTAATTTCATCGACTTAATCATTCCATGGTCATATGTGTTGTAGTTGTAGTAAGGGTTCACTGTTAAAATGCAAGATTATTATATTTAAACATTCCTGTAGAATAAACACCTATATCATAGATTCATTATTTGAAATGTTGCCAGAATTGAGCCAGATACAAATGGTTACGGAGGAAATAAATAGTTACGGAGGAAACCTATGACTGCTGGTTGCAAACAGTTAACTTGATGCCCATTATGTACCCTAATCGAAGTTTACTTCATGGAGATACTAGGGTCACCATGTGCGTATGTTCGTCCTTTCACTTGTTCAGATTACTTGTCTGAGATGCACTAAGTTAGTGATATGATTTTTAAAAAATTCAACTATCGTGAGACGGATATTTGATCACAAGACCAGGGTTCGTAGCATCAGATTCAATGCAAAATAGAAGAAATGACAAAATTGGATATAATGAAAATGCAACGGTCTTGTGCTTAGCTGGATGGATAGAAAAACATGTATAATGTTGTACATAGATTATACATGACGCTCTGTATCATTCGCGAGCTTTTTAAAAAGTTCACGATAACGCATTGACTTCAACATTGATTTATGTCTAATACGAATAAAATAAAGCTTGTCAATACAATAACTGTATTTGGAGTTGGTACTATGTCTTGCCTATTCCTACATGAAAGTCACGCGGGATAAATTTGCTTATGTAAAGTCCAGGTAGTATTTTTTCATAAATGTATTTTATTAAACCCACATAAATCAATTGTTGATAAGGATACGACTACACAAATTAGAGTTTTAAAACAAGTTATGGTTGAATTTCCAACATGTCACATGATTGATATTTGACCAAACAGCTATTATACGTGTACGTAAGATCATTAACATTGCTCATAACCCTGTATGTTAGAGATGTCATTACACATATTTTCCGACATAACTACTTGACAATCAAGCATTGTTGGTGTAAGTCAAATGTCTATTTCGCTTGAAAAGTTGTTAACTGATTGTGTTCGATGATAGCGAATTATATCAACACGTTCTCTGAATTAAACACCATTCTTTCAACGTTCTTGGCAGTCGTTACTTTTGGCAGTACGATGTTAAACAGTATTTCTTTATAAATAATGTATATGAGCAACATCAAAAGATAAGTGATATTGTGCATATTTTTTCTTATGTGTAATATTGGGTAACGTCACTAGAAGCACAAACAATAGTGAACATGTAAAAATTCACAGCCTTAAAGAGACAAAATAAAAAGATTTAAAACATAGATAACTTAAGTTTCCTCCGTAACCATATGGAGGAAAACGTAGATCTTTAATAGTGTAATCAGATGTGGAATTCAACATATATTTATGGTACTATTAGTGGAACAGAATACCTCTCATCATTTTTATTGTTTTACTTCTTTAAGATGGGTAATGTGTTTGAAATTAAAAACGTAATCTTATTGGTTTGAAAACATATCAAATCACAATTTTCAAAAAGAGGTTGATCATGTCATTTTTCAAATCTATTTTGTGTCTTAAGACATAATTGTTGCACAGCCTTAATGTTATGCGTATGCGAAGTAAGTACAAAGTAAATTAGAGAAAATGCTGTTTGTATTTTACTTCTAGGATACGGTATAACAATATACCCAGATTCACGTAGTTTTCTTCCGTAACCACGATTCGACTGCTTAAAATCAAGGGAAGATTGTGGGTTAACCATAAAAATGTTGTGAGCCATATTATGTAGTATTACTGTCGACATGCTAAAGCTTCCAGATTTTATATTGTTGTGGATAAGTCTTGATGTCATTTTTTCAACTTTTCATTTTAAAAATTGGGTCGATTATTTCAATCTGGCCGCTTACGTGTAGCTAACCGTACATGTATCAGTATATGATGCATTAAAATCAGCAAATTCTGTAATCTGTAAAATCACGCGATAATTGTACGCTAATCGATAATGAGTTTTTATATGAACTCATTGAGACCACGGGCGATGCAATCTTTGGTTTCCCGCGCATGTATACGCATGCCTGTGTGACATGGCACACACTTATATTTTTGTCTGTCACACGTCCGTAACTTGTAGAAACTACACATACCTCACCTGAATGACGAAATACCCAAAAATAGTATTCACTAACTAGTGCACGTACACACGTTGCCTTTCGCAACCTCTCTATTGCATGGCTAGTCTGGTTCCCGACGTTCTCTATAGTAATAGTACGTCTGGCACATTAGGTCCTAATCACGTAGTGTAAGGGGCAGGTAATCCAGACAAAGACATCGGTATGGGTATCAAGGCATAAGTAACAAATACACAGACAATCTCACATGGATGACGAAATACCCCAAAATAGTATTCACGTAGATAGATATTTTTTGGAGATATAAAATATGGCGAGCAAATTTTATTAAATCTGCTTTTTTCAACTTATGTTACGTGTTCGTTATCTAAAATTCACACTGCATGCTTGGTGTTCAATCAACTTTCAACCAATAATCGCAATAAAACAGGGGAACTATATTCCGTGTAGACACTTCCGTATTTTGCCTATTTACTGTACAGTATTAGGCGTTGTCAAGCGTAAATATGGCGTTGGGTAGTCAAGTAAAATTTACAATGTCAGAAGAAACATTCGATTTTGTTTGTACTGCTTGTGCTAGAAGCGACAAGACAGTAGAAGCCGTCAAGTTTTGTGTGGAGTGCAGTGGATATTGTTGTCAACCATGTACGGACCTCCACAAGAATTTTCCTACGTTGGCTGGTCACAACATTTCGGATATCACACAAGTGACCACAGCGAGCGGTCAGCAGGCGATACTGACGGAGTTTCCTACAGAAAGGTGTAACCTACATAAAAGCAAATGCACCTATCAATATTTTGCCCGCCCGGGGGGGGGGGCGGCGGGCTGACCCAGGGGAAATTGACATTTAAAATTTGTCGATGTCTAAATCCCAACCCTAAAGACAACCATTTTTGTCTAAATCCCCACCCTAGAGCCTGCTAGGTGCATCAAATGTCCCGGGGGTAACTTAGTTTCTAAAGGTTTGGTATGATCATTCAGACAAACACCATGCTGTCCAAGTTTAATTATGATTGAACAATTATTTGTGGCCTCTAGAGTGTTTGTAAACACTCTAAATGTTGAGGACGTCATACAACTCACAACGACAGACATTGACTGATCACAATAGCGTCATGCTCAGGTGAGCTAAAAAGTTACAACACTTGATAATATTTCTTATTTTATTTCCAGTAACATTGTCAATTAACATAAAAAATCACTAAAAAGAACATTCTTCCTCCTCCTGCGCCCAAACCTAGATACTTCCACATCGATACCTGAAAAAGAGGGCAATTTATTAATTTTTAGGTCTCGAACTTGACTAAGTATCATTTAAATTGGATAAAAAATGTCGCCTCTAATATGTACACAAGCTTTTTCTAAGATTTGACCCAGTAACTTAGTTTTTGACTCCACATGACCCAATTTCGAACATGACATATATTTCATAGAGACAAACATTCGGACTAAGTTTCATAAAGAATGGGCCAAACATGTGGCCACTAATTTGTTCCACATTATATTTAAGATTTGACCTTGCGACCTAATTTCTGACACCACATGACCCAGTTTTGAACTTTGCCGAGATTTCAGATATATATTGTGATCAAGTTTCATGAAGATTGGACTAAAAATGTGTGTGTTCACAACCTAAGATTTGACAATGCACATGCGGACAGACAGCAATCATAGATCACCATTAACAGGAATGACAAAATTTCCGTAAGTTGGGTAGCATGGTGTACTCACAATCTGGTGCACTCTCCTCTAGAGCCTGGATAGGAGCTTGAGCCTGTATAGGAGCTGGAGCCTGGATAGGAGCTGCAGCCTGTATAGGAGCTGCAGCCTGGATATGAACTTGATAAAACTTGTTTTTTATTTTATTGGAACAAAAATGGTACTGAATGATTTTTTTTGTTAAAAACACATGAAACTGCTAGAGTAGTCTAATAAACAAATCTTGCAATCATGGTTGGGAACATGTGACATGGAGACCACGTGATATGGTATTGCAGCCATTGATAATCTGTCAAATTCAGGTGTTGATGTGAACATTCTTGTCAATTTATTTTGTTTAATAGAAAGTATTTTCTTGAGAGTATGCATAACTGATATGACTTTGAGTAGCCGCCATTGACATTAGAAACAGCATTGTATTTTTTTAGGAAAATCCTCCACCAATTTTAAATTTAAGGTACCGTGTCACATGGTCTCCATGTCATATTATTCCCCACCATGGTTCCAGCATTAAATTCCGGCCTTACTAGATGCTCGTCATAGGGAAATCTGGCTCAAACCCTGTGGCGATAGGTATCATCAGGAATGAGGTGTCAAGAGTGATTAATCTAAGTTGTAGGAACTTGTTTCATAATCAACCTAAAACATATTAGTGGGTGGGGTTGTGTTTTTTATGTATCCTGTGGTAACCACACTGCGCCACCCTAAGCTTTGAATGCAAGCAGATCTTCAATTAAGAAATAATAAATATGTTTTGTGTTTAATCATATGATAAAATGTGGTCATGAGCTCGATCTTGAATTAATTAAATCACGAGTGCGTAGCACGAGGTTTTAATGTGCACATCCAAGCAAGCAGCATATTTTATCATAGATATAACAGCGTTATAAACACAGCTATATATTTATTATAAATATTGATTCTAATATATATATATAGCCAATGTTCTGCATTTTATAGCCCATCAAACATGGTTGTCTTCGACCTACATTTTTTTCTTAGAACTTAACGTTATTTGGCTTTGTAGATGATGTCAAAACGTGACGTCATCAATAATCAATCAACTGTACTTTAACGTTAATTGGATTCCTATATATGCATACACTTACGCACACTTCCAACGCAACACCTACACTTTTCATCATTTCTCAACTATTTATAATGTGATTTGATTAAAATTTGGCATATTTATAGATATATATTTAACTGATGTTTATATGATTATTTTATCAAAATCGATTGATTGTAAGATGAAAATAATTTCAAGTGACGACCATCACTGCAAATTGAAAAGTCACAAAAATACACCATGAAAACTATTACAAAAATGGATGTAAATTTTACTAAACAGTTTATAACAATAAATAAATAAAGGAAAAACGTTGTGTTCCTTGTTAATTAGGATCTAGTATGTCCATCCATGTATGTTATGATATATTTTTTCTTCTGTCCCATCGAAAGCACAAAATTCGTATCAATATCTGGGGAATGGTCCCCATTTCCTGAAAACGGCCCGTTTCTGTCGTTTTTGTGGGGTTGGTGGTCTTCTCGTTTGTCGCTTACACAGCTGGTCCCGGCAAATTCCAAATAATCTTGAAATCCGAACACTTTGATGATATTGGCAACTGTTGTATGTTGTGATTATGCAGAAATGCTTGAAGTACACGTGCTATGTGAGCTAGAGCTACGTCATGCCGTATTTTTACATGGTGTAATTTTTGTGACTTTCAGTTTTGCAGTGATGCTCATTTTTTTTGTTTAATTTTTATCTTTCAATGAACTAATTTTCATATAAATTCTAGGAGACATGCAAAGAAGATGTATCAATTAACATGCCAAGTTTGAACTATATCCATGGAAAAATAAATGAGAAATTATGAAAAATGTAGGTGTTGCGTTGGGAGTGTGAGTAAGTGTATACGTTATAGAAAAAGCTGCTATCCAGCTTGATAGCCTAGTCACTAGTGGTAGAGCCGTCCGCTTCAAGTGCGAGAGGTCCCGGGTTCGATCCCAGGCCGCGACATACCCAAGTCGTTAAAAATGGTACTGGTATATCTCCCTGCTTGACGCTACGACAGCATAGTTAGTTCCAAGAAACTGCTGGTTGGCATGGTGTCAGCACATTAAATGTGACGGGGTAGTCTCCATATGACTGAAATACTGTTGACCAGTGGGACTTAAAACAATATTTAAAAAAAATGCTTACCATTAACATATTACAGCGTACACACTCGATAATTCACATATTTCAAGAGGTTTTTTTTGGTCACGCAATGGTATTACGGAGATATGAAACCTCTTGAAATATGTAAATTATCGAGTGTGTACGCTGTCATATGTGAATGGTAAGCATTGCATATGTTTGATTTCCATCTCCGGTGGCTGTCTGAGCCGGAGTTTCTAGTTGTCACCTTGTTGCAAAGGAGTTCCTTGTATTAGCGGTGGGTGGGATACGATCCGTTTCACTCCTGTCTATTTTCTCTATTGGTGATTGTCAGTATAAACGGGGCCTGGATAGTGTTTTGGGTCATATATATTGAAATATCAGGTTCCTTTGGTATATGCGACTTGCTCTGAAAGAAAACGTGTCTAAATCGCGGAAACATGTGACACACATGAAAACTGCTAGAATCAATGCATACTATATAATACTGTATGGGTGAAAATAAATGGAGAATACTATCACTGTATACCTTTAAATATTGTCCCCAATTCTGGGGCGATCTTGTCGCCCCAGCTGACGATCTTATCGACCGAAAATTCTTGGAAAGACATGCCGTCTGCTCAACATCCGGGCAATTGAAAAAAACACGAATTCATATTCAAAAATATTATCACCGTTGTCTTTCGCGGTTACTCCCCTTTTTATATTGCGGTGTCGAAATTTCCCAGTCCCGGGATGTAAAAACCGGCCAAAGTCTATTACCCGGGACCTGGAGTCAATAAGTTTGTCAAATTCACGCCTGTTGGGAATGGTCTTCTGTCTAAAGTCCCGTGTATGCCCGCCGCCCCCCCCCCCCCGGGCGGGCATAATATTGATAGGTGCAAAAATACTGGATATGTATTGTGAACACCATAATACTGTTGGCTGCTATGTATGCATCGCAACAGACCACAAGTAAGTCTATGTCATCTTAATGGGTCATAATTTAGAACAACAACTTTCTATATTAAGGACATGGAGTATGGTCTATAGTGGGTGGGTGCATGCTTCTTTAAATACTTTTTATTCTTCAAATTGATATTTGATGGGTACAGTAAGCATAGCATTATGATGCACTACATATACCCTTGAAGTTAAACAAAAAAATATTAATAAAGTGAATTTATTGAAGTATGACAGCATTTTCATTATAAATCTTGCTCGTTTGCAAACACAAAAATTGCCCAAGGGTACTTGCTAAAATGTATATATCATTCTTAGAATATAACTCTAGGGAACAAACTCTTACTTAGTTTAAGATATTCAAGAAAAATTGCCATTTTTCTACTTTCGGTTTGCAAGGTCATTGATGATCATTGATTTTTTGCATGATACAAGTTCATGAATTTGTTTCATAAATATTTCTTTGTAAGAGTTTGTTCCTTATACTATTGGCTATGTCCCCGACAACAAACTTGGACTCTTAATGCCATATTGACTTTGATTGTAAACGAGTTAGATATGCAATAAAAATGCTGTCATGCTTCAATTTCAATAATTTAATTTGGGTTGAACTTCAAGAGTACATGTAGTGCATCATAATACAAGGCTTATTTTATTCAACAGCTTTAATTTGAAGACAAAAAAACGCTTTTTAACGAAAATAGTAATATCTCACTAAAGATTAGACTCTACTAATTTTTCTGCGTGTTATAAGTTCGTATTTTAATTTTCACACATTTTTCTCCTCTGTATATGTTTGATAATAAAGCTTTTTGAAGTAACTAATACAGCAAAATATTTTTATTAAACACATACTTTATACATACTTTATAATTAACTTCCTGTCATAAATGGGACTCTCTCATTGTTTTATTATCTACAACTAGGGCCTCTAGTCAACCAATAAACAGAGTATGCAGTATTATGTTATAGTTAGAACATATTAAGTAAATTTTAATAATTAAAAAGGGCGGAGCGAGCAAAGCGAATCCCACACAATTCCTTGTAGTGACTGTACATAGGATACTCTCATGTAATAACGCGATATTATTTTTTATAAACTAAACTGAATCATGTGTAGGACAGATTGATTAACAAGTACACAAAAATATTTTTCAATCAAATAAATAATAAAAACAATATTTGACTTTGATTCAGGTGAGGCGTTTTTAAAGTCCGTGAGTGTATACCTAATTTGGTGTACTGATCGCAGAAAGATTCCGAATTGTGATGGGGTAGTTATAATTTTCGTACTACAACAAATGCGAAATCCACAGTAAAAGTCTACGTTATTTCTGAATATCCCTCGTAGTTTTTTTTGAGTTTGGTAAATTTTGTTTTAATAGCTCATAAAAATAAATTACAGACAAGCTCTAGGGCTTTTGCAAAGACATTAGGTAATTGAACTACTTTGACATAACTGTATAATATGCTGAAAAGAGAGAACAATAAACAAGAGAAGATAGTCAATTTAAACATATGAACGTCTATAGTAACGGTTGTTTCACATAGTAATTATAAATGTATCTGTAATTATATATTAAGTGGTTCTAATTATAGTTTCCAAGTGTTTCAGGGAATTTATCTTATATAATATAGAGTACATGTACAGTATACACATATATAAACACATACATGAAACAAGACACATATATTATGTTTTTGCTTACTTATGAAAGTACATAGCATATACACATGTAATGATAATTGAAAGTGTTAAAAGCCAATCACATCATTGAGTTAATATAGCTGAAGTATAAAGTCGAAAGCGAAAATAGTCTAGATTAGCTTGATGTGTGGTTATAGTTTGAATGAGGAATAACAACTATTAACGCTTAAGAATTAAGCATGTAACGATTGATATGGATCATAAAGAAGGGGGCGAATTGATGTTAAAGTTTAAATGTTATTAGGTTACGGGAAGGTGTTTGTTAAATAGTGTTATGAAATGATCTTTGACCTTTACTTTGTTTAGGTATATGGCCAAAGCATTATATTCGTATGTGAAGATGTGGTATAGGTTGTTGGTCTTTGTCCAATCGTCACTTAGAAAATATGCTTTGCTGATGCAAAAACCCATCAGTGAAAGTATTTGATTCATATAGAAATATTTGGCGTTACTTATTTTGTATCCAATTACAATATGTTTAAGAGTTCGTATGTTTGTGTTTATACCGCAGATATTAAAAACCGTTTGGATTTCAATCCAAAGTTTGTTTGTTTGTGGACATTCAACAAAGAGATGGTTATATGTTTCAGGGACGTTGCAAACATGACAATTGTCTGTTTCGGAAATTTTCCATCTGTATCTTAATTCATTTGTGGTGAAAATATTTTGAAGGATTCTATACTTAAATTGTTTAACTCTATTGTCTGGGATGGTATGTATAAAGAAATATATTGTATACCAGTCAATATGTAAATTTAGTACTGATTCCCAATGATTGTGCATATACGGTTTTGTGAATTTTGATGAGATTAGGTATTTATATATGTCGTTACTTTTAATGTTTTCGAGTTTTAAATTATTTAATTTTATTTCAAGAGAGGTATTAAATAATGTTTGTCTTGAGTCTGTGGATTTTAGGCTTTGTTTCCAAGTTTTAGGAATCGATTGTAATAGTTTGCTGTATTCTGATATCCAATTGTGTGTGTTTATAAGTTTGTCCCGAATTGTTTGTGAGTTAAGATTTCCGTTTGCGTTGAGCAAATCATTGATAAAAAAGTATGTAAGAGTTTATCCAATTTGGGAATACAATACTTTTCCCGTTATATTTTATATGTTTGTTTCCCCATATTATTTCTTTACGTATTTCTCGGAAATGTGTGATGTCTTGACTATTTCTATTATTTAAATCTAACCATACATTTACAATGTCTTCATAGAATTCTGGTAGTTTTAAGTCTAGTAGATTTTTGTTGTTAAAATTCATGTGGAATAACAGATAATTTGCACCGTATGGTTTAAAATAGACGTTTGGAATCAATTTCCATTTTGCAGTGTTGTTATTATCACACAGAGCTTGTATCCATTTAATTTTTAATGACTTTATATATGACATGATGTCTATCATTTGTAGACCATCTAGTCTTTTATCGCCGATGATCGTCGTTCGTTTAATTTTGTGTCTTTTGCCGTTCCACAGAAAGTTATAGAACATAGTTTCCATTTGTTTTATCACATTATCTGGAACAACCAAGGAGTGGAAAAGATATTTAAACTTTGGTAGTAGAAGTGATTTTAAAACTTGTATTTTACCAAAATAAGTAAGATTTCTTTTGTTCCAGTTATTAATTGACGTTTTGCAAGATTCTAGTTTTTCGTTCCAGTTTAGTTGATTGCATGTTGTTTGGTCTGTTCCAAAGTATACGCCTAATGCTTTTATAGGCTTATTTTGCCATTGTATTCCACCAGGGGACCTATTACAATTTTTTAAGGAGCCTATCCAGGCACCTATTGTTTTTTATTCTTATTCAGTCGTAGCCCTGACAGTTTCCAAAATTGTCGATACTCGATAAAGACGTATTAACTTCTTGTTCGGATTTAACGAATGGAGTTGTTCGTCAGCTAACTGCGATATTTTTATATTATCTATTGCATTTAGCTGTATACCTTTAATGTCTGATGGGTTTCTTATATTAGTCGAAAGTAATTCAACCATAACAATGAATATCAAAGCAGAGATAGGATATCCTTGTCTTATTCCACTGATTGAAGCATTGTGATCTCCACCCATTATTAAAAATGTATGTTTTTATTTTTGAATACATTGTTTTAATCCAATTTATGAACATGTCTTTAAAGCCAAAATGTTTTAAAGCGCTAAACATGAAATTCCATTCAACAGTGTCGAACGCTTTTCGAAAATCTAAAAATAGGATTGCGCCTTCTATTTTTTTTTTCTGCGTAATCTATAACATCTTGAATTTGTCTAATATTATTTCCAATGAATCTGTTTTTGTGTCGCCTGAAAAGGCGACATGTAGCGTCACAAATTGCTTGTCCGGAGCATAACTTTGTCACCTTAAGTTCAAATGACTCAAGATTTGGTATGCATGTTTCTTACAATAAGCCAAAGTGCAGTGTGTAAGAACCATAACTCTACCTGTCATAGTTTTTGAATTATTTCCCTTTAATTGATTTTATTAGAGCATTTCTTGTCCGGAGCATAACTTTGTCACCTTAGGTTCAAATGACTCAAGCTTTGGTATGCATGTTTCTTACAATAAGCCGAAGTGCAGTGCACAAGAACCATAACTATACCTGTCAAAATTTTTGAATTATTTCCCTTTGATTGATTTTATTAGAGCATTTCTTGTCCGGAGCATAACTTTGTAACCTTTAAAAGTTCAAATGACTCAAGATTTGGTATGCATGTTTCTTGCAATAAGCCGAAGTGCAGTGCGCAAGAACCATAACTCTGCCTTGCATCGTTTTTGAATTATTTCCCTTATATTGATTTAATTTGAGCATTTCTTGTCCGGCGGATAACTTTGTCACCAAGAGGTTGAATGACTTGAAATTTGGTATGCATGTTTCTTACCAGAAGTCCAAGGGCAGTACACAAGAATCGTAACTCTACCTTGTGCCATTTTTGATTTTTGTCCCTTTGATTGATTTTTTAAGCATTTCTTGTCCGTGGCATAACTTTGTCACCATAAGTATTAATGACTCCAAGATAGGTATGCATGTTTCTTGCTGTGACATTTTTTTGTCCAGAGCATCACTTTGTCGTTTTTAGTTCAGATGACGAGAGAACTCTTGTGAGTCGATATGTAGCCCAATAGTGGGTAGTTTTCTACCTGTCATAGTTTTTGAATTATTTCCCTTTGATTGATTTTATTAGAGCATTTCTTGTCCGGAGCATAACTTTGTCACCTTTAAAAGTTCAAATGACTCAAGATTTGGTATGCATGTTTCTTGCAATAAGCCGAAGTGCAGTGCGCAAGAACCATAACTCTGCCTTGCATCGTTTTTGAATTATTTCCCTTATATTGATTTAATTTGAGCATTTCTTGTCCGGCGGATAACTTTGTCACCAAGAGGTTGAATGACTTGAAATTTGGTATGCATGTTTCTTACCAGAAGTCCAAGGGCAGTACACAAGAATCGTAACTCTACCTTGTGCCCGTTTTGATTTTTGTCCATTTGATTGATTTTTTAAGCATTTCTTGTCCGTGGCATAACTTTGTCACCATAAGTATTAATGACTCCAAGATAGGTATGCATGTTTCTTGCTGTGACATTTTTTTGTCCAGAGCATCACTTTGTCGTTTTTAGTTCAGATGACGAGAGAACTCTTGTGAGTCGATATGTAGCCCAATAGTGGATAGTTTTCTACCTGTCATAGTTTTTGAATTATTTCCCTTTGATTGATTTTATTAGAGCATTTCTTGTCCGGAGCATAACTTTGTCACCTTTAAAAGTTCAAATGACTCAAGATTTGGTATGCATGTTTCTTGCAATAAGCCGAAGTGCAGTGCGCGAGAACCATAACTCTGCCTTGCATCGTTTTTGAATTATTTCCCTTATATTGATTTAATTTGAGCATTTCTTGTCCGGCGGATAACTTTGTCACCAAGAGGTTGAATGACTTGAAATTTGGTATGCATGTTTCTTACCAGAAGTCCAAGGGCAGTACACAAGAATCGTAACTCTACCTTGTGCCCGTTTTGATTTTTGTCCATTTGATTGATTTTTTAAGCATTTCTTGTCCGTGGCATAACTTTGTCACCATAAGTATTAATGACTCCAAGATAGGTATGCATGTTTCTTGCTGTGACATTTTTTTGTCCAGAGCATCACTTTGTCGTTTTTAGTTCAGATGACGAGAGAACTCTTGTGAGTCGATATGTAGCCCAATAGTGGATAGTTTTCTACCTGTCATAGTTTTTGAATTATTTCCCTTTGATTGATTTTATTAGAGCATTTCTTGTCCGGAGCATAACTTTGTCACCTTTAAAAGTTCAAATGACTCAAGATTTGGTATGCATGTTTCTTGCAATAAGCCGAAGTGCAGTGCGCGAGAACCATAACTCTGCCTTGCATCGTTTTTGAATTATTTCCCTTATATTGATTTAATTTGAGCATTTCTTGTCCGGCGGATAACTTTGTCACCAAGAGGTTGAATGACTTGAAATTTGGTATGCATGTTTCTTACCAGAAGTCCTAGTGCAGTACACAAGAATCGTAACTCTACCTTGTGCCCGTTTTGATTTTTGTCCCTTTGATTGATTTTTTAAGCATTTCTTGTCCGTGGTATAACTTTGTCACCATAAGTATTAATGACTCCAAGATAGGTATGCATGTTTCTTGCTGTGACATTTTTTTGTCCAGAGCATCACTTTGTCGTTTTTAGTTCAGATGACTAGAGAACTCTTGTGAGTCGATATGTAGCCCAATAGTGGATAGTTTTCCATGACAAATGTGCATGTCGTCAGGCGACACATGCGACTCGCGGAGCTTTTATTAATATACCCTTGTTGGTCAGTATTGATTATTTTATGTATTACCTTTTGTATTCTGATAGCTAGAACTTTTGCAACAATTTTGTAATCGTTATTTAATAGGGTTAATGGTCTCCAGTTTTCTAAGCTATGTGGATCTCCTTTTTTATATGAAAGAGATAATACACTAATTTCTGAGATGCAGATAATTCATTTTTTATGTATCCTTCATTTAGAGAGTTTGTTACTAGTTTTCCAATTTTATTCCAGAAATACTTATCAAATTCACAGGTAAGACCGTCTAGACCCCGACTTTTATTATTATGCATATTGTTTACGGCAATTTCGCATTCTTCTAAGCTTAGGAGACCTTCGCAAAGATTCGCTTCATTATCATTTAGTATGTAATCTTGTTTCGTCATGTTTAAATAGTCATCAATGTCCTTTTGACATTTACACTAAGAGGCACTTATAACTGTGCACTTTTCAATTCCTAATAACTTTTTGGTTTGTCAATATTTTTTAACGAAATTTTGTGTAATTGGTTGTTAGTCGACGCACAACGTAATCTAATATTTAAATATTACGGTTCAATGAATATTGCCCATTGTACTGTGAAAACAACAATTCAACGAATTGCACGAGAAAATCGTGAAACAGCGGGAAATAAATAACACGTGGTAGTTTTCATTAAATGCATTACCCGTTAACCCAATAAAACACAAAATAAAATATGCGTCTAGAATTACGCCATGACGTCGCGTTTATCAACACAGTGTATGAAGTGTTTTCCGTGATTGTCTTGACTTGTCAAGATTCAGAAAATATTTTGTATATTTTTCTGAAAAGTTCAGTTGAAATATTTTAGATCTTATCTGTGCACCTTTAGCTTTATCATCGTTATACTTTTGTAATTCTAATTCGATTTTTCTTATATTTTCTCTTATGTTGTTAGTTTTGGGTTCATGTTCGTATAGCTCTGATAGTTGTTTTTCTAGGTTTACAATTCTGTCATTCTTGTACTTTGATTTCTTTTTTGCGAATGCTTTAGTATGGTTTTGGATGTCAATCTTCCAGAGTTCCCATATGGTCTGTTGTGATTCTTGATCTCTTGAGTTTGTGTAATTTTCTATAACTTTTGTAATATATTCAATGTATTCAATGTCTTCCAGGAAACTGTTATTAAATTTCCAGTAGCCTGGACCTCGTTTCGATTGAGAAGTTATTTTTAATGAGATTGCTTGGTGATCTGTGAATGTTATAGTAGCAGGTCTTATATCTGAACTAAGAACAGTGGGTGTTAAATTTTCGTCAGTTAGCCATAGATCAATTCTGCTTCTTTCGTAACCATTGGATCTTTTCCATGTATACTGTTGTTTATTTAAGAAATAAAAATCTGTTCGCGTATTTTGTCGGTGAATAAAACATGGGCAGGAGTTCGGATGCGAGTGCCCGTGTTTTATTCACCGACAAAATACAAGAACAGAGTTTTTTTTATTTCGATTCTAAATACGATAATATCCCGCACTATTTAACTGCGCGCATTCCATTTTCACCCATTTGACATTGAACATAATTCCACGCTGAAATTGAGTGGCTTAGTAGCTGGTACAATTACCTCCCTCGTTAATGAAAACGATTTTCTAAAGGAAAAAACACATTTTAAACATTGAATTTTAATAACACGAGTATAGTGTATCTATGTCATGTAATGAAAAATATAAATTAATTGATTATCAGAAATTTTTATGAATCTTAATTTCGTGTAGTCCGGCAGATAAACGGCAATTTTTGGGGTAACCGTGCAGTGTCTTTTATACAAAATGTTTTTGTATTTTCTTGTTCTCTGGACTATACTTTAACAGAATCCGAATGATGCCACTTTGTCATCATTGAGCAATTCTCACAATGAGGCCCCAAAGGGGTACATGTTTTTTCTCGAATTAATCACTATATATACATAACTATTCAATCAAATGTGAATCAAAACACATTAAATGCAACTTTATTGTGTTTGATAATGCGTTACATCGTTATATACAAACTTTGTAATAATAAAATGTGGAAATGAGGCCCCATTTGTGGTTTAAGCCTAACATGAGGCCCGGTATTACACAGAAATATTAATTAAATAAATAAATGAATAAATGTAAAGTAAATATGTCTTTATATTGCTAATAAATAGTATATTCGATGGCATTGGTAAGTATAAGGAACCTGCAATGCATTGCTTAACATGTTTTAATGAAAATCGAGGCCCTAGTAAGGGTTAATGCATGAAATAGGATGTAATCTTTCAAATGTGTTTTTATTTCTCTTATATTTTAAGAAAGAAACTTTATAATAATCATAACTGGAAGTTATGTAAGACTGGGTATATTTAAGTTATAGAAGTACCACGTTCTGAATAAGTAAAATAGGGAAATGAGGCCCTGCTTGTGTGTTGAACTATAAAAATGAGACTTTTATCAGAATAAATTGTTATCATTTCATTACACGTGTATTGACAATCAAAAATGAAGTATCTATGTGTCGTATCAAGCTTATTAAGCAAGTAGCTTAGATAAGTATAAACAACTTGAATTGCATGGCATGACATTGAAGCCTGAATAACGGTAAATTCAATTACGGCTTGATGAATACACGTTATGTGAGATGTGGCTGGTATATTCTTACCAGTACAACCTCTATGTACTGAAAGTGATCCTCACCATCACCAACTACTGCCATGTGAATACCTTTATGGAATTTAAAAAAAGGATAATACTAGTCGGACAGGGTAGACTGCACTCATCAGAAACACCAAAGCATGACATATTTAACAATACAGCTACAAAACACCCCTCCAATTAATTAATTCCAAGTTATATCAGGTTCAAATGACGGCCTAGTGACTACGTACTGTCATTCCGATCACCATTTCAATCTCAACGCCACCACCAAGTAGGACTTTTCCCAATGTCTAGTGCAGCCATTCATGAATAGGTGGGGTATACAACACAGTGTAAAGCTATACAGTATACTAGTATTCAGTTCTGTAAGGCACTCACCACTAGTTAATTCAAACCGTATATTTAAAGGGAATTGCCACTGTCGGTTACGAACATTCCTGGCTCTACATGTACATACCACTGCAAGCTACAGATGCATTGGACTTGAAGTACTAAACATTGACCGACACACCCATCCAAGGTTATGTTGGGACCTCAAAGGACAACATATTTGTCAGGGAAGGCAGTACTCAACAGTGACATAACCCATTAATCAACGTTAGTTGTGTGGCAGTTTACAATACAATATTGCACTCAGTTGTGCTTGGATTCAATTGAGGATGGAATATGCATGTGATTTATCCTATGGGACTTGAATAAATTTACTTGGTCAGTTGGTGAGTTCGTCATTAATAGAGCTTCGAGGTGTATATAGGCGATCGTTTCCTGGTAATGTACTGGGCTGTCAACACAGCGGTCGCGGGATCAATTCCCGGCATGGGAACTGGACATTTCAAAAATTCTATTTGTGGTATTTCCCGCTATGTATGACGGTATCGGATGTAATATAAAGGTGCCGGAAGCTGTGTATCGGTGCTTTACACCGGGTACATTATAGAACCAGGCTGTCTATTAGAAAAAAGAAGACACACTCATGCAGCACCGGACATGCCTGTATCTAATTCCGTGGGGCTTTCTCCCCCTATGCCTTCTGGTCAGATTATGCCACATCTGCGCTTAAATAGGATGCACATGCGCCCCGGTGGCTGCAACACTATGTATTGCGCCTTTGAACGCATGGAAATGGCGCCACATAAATCTGGTATTCATATTCACTTGCAGTAAACGATGGTAATGACTAGAGAGTACTCAATGGGGCATTGGGTGGTTGCACTCTGAGATAATGAGTCCGACATGGCTTTCAGTGACTGTACTTCGCTTCGTGGTCATATGAACACATAAGGGAGTGTACAAAATATAGTACGTTGTGATGTTTTTACCCAAAACAGCTTGAAATTATTTAACTTAATTGTGATTGGCATCCCAAAAGGATCTTGTACATCCTGATGTTGAAATGGTTGTACTTGATAATGACGGGTACATCAAAGAGATGTACACCATTGTTGTGAGAACCCAATATATGGCTTGGAATGTCTGTAGTTAATAGCGGCGAGGCATTAGGCATAAAACGGTTGTACTCTGCTTTGGTAAGGATTACATCTGGGTAGGGCATAGAATAACTGACCTTGATTATGGTGGTGAGTGCCTTATAGGGCCTTGTTGCCAGTAGTAATAGCATGGCAGCATCTTGTGTGAAAGGAAAATGCAGATTGAATATCCAAATTGATGAAAACTTCAGAAGTGAAAATATCCCGATCCTTCTTAAAATATGTTTTAGATTAATCAAGCTTTGCTACCATTTGCATGATACTAGTATGCAAAATGAAAATTATCTTGTACTGTTTCATCAAAGCACTAATGGAATTCTTAAACTTTCGTCCAAATTTAAAGTCATTATAATTATTTAACTACTACACAGTGTGGTGCAATTTTAACGATTTTTCGTTGATGAACTCCTACAAACAAAATCTATCCCCTATTTGTAGTTTGTAGTTAAATCATTATAAGGAATTTTAACTTGAGCGTAAGTTTCAGATATACGTAAGTTCATTGATAAGACAGAACCCCGTATTATATCGGTCCATTCCGGGCCTCAGTTGATGATTATATTTATATATCATTAAGTTAATTATGTATTCTTATCAATACTATAATTTAATTAAACATTAAGATCTATTGTTTGATATGTTGAAATGGATAATTGAACATTGAAAATTTACCATTTTTGTCTTATTTCTAGTTTAACACTCATGCAGGGCCTCATTGCTCAATTTTACTTTTTCAAAATGTGGCACACGAATATTTAGATCACACGGCCATAACAATATAAGTTACGGTTACAATTGCATTCATTAAAGTATAACAGAATAAAAAATATCTTGACGTCGATTTTATAAAATTTCACTCATTTGTCTACATTTGGATTTACCCTTGATAGGGCCTCAATTTAATGAAATAAAATATCAAGTCATGCAATGTAGGTTGGTGATAGTTGCCAGTAATACTGAATTCAATAATAAGTATCAATATAATGAAAAATAAGGTACCATGTATCATTGACTGGTTTAATTCATACCTTTGTCTAAAAACGGGCCTCATATAAGACGTAAACAGCCTGCAGGGCCTCATTTCCACATGTAACTATTACAAAGGTTGTATATAATGATGCAACGCATTATTTAATACAATATAAATAACATTTAAGGTGTATTGCTTCATGTTTGACTAAACGATTATGTACTTATACTGCCTAATTCATGAAAATACATGTACCCATTGGGGGCCTCATTGTGAGAATTGCTCAATGATGACAAGGTGGCATCATCCGGATTATGTTATGGTATTGTCAGGAGAACAAAAAAATGTAAAAACATTTTGTATAGAAGACATTGCACGGTCCAGTGCAAGTTCTGCCGGACTAGAGAGTATATTGGAGTTTCTAAAAATAGATGCGTCATAGCTGTAACACTGGATTCTCGTGAAACTCGCGGTCCGTTAAAGTATTCACTATAAAGTTTACGTTCATTCATTCATAAATAGGTCATGTGATACGGGGCGTAAATTGTAACAGCCAATTTGTTACCATGTTTTATGGGGGTAATAAAACATGGCCAGGTCTGCTCTATGGTTAATGTATTAATCCGCGGATCGTGTTAGAATTGTGCTTAGAACACGCCATGTGTCGCTGAGTTTGAGTGTATTTATTAGATTAATTAATGATTTACATGGTTTCGGTTGTGTTGTTTTAGAGCTTCTATCTTTTTCGGTGAGTGTTTCGTTAAAATCACCTCCGATGATGATGTAGACTTGGCAGTGGGTATTGATTAATTGGCTAATTGTTTCAAAGAATGTATTTCTTTTAATTTTATTGTTATATGCGTATATATTGATTAAAGTGTATATATTGTCTTCAGTGGAGATATTCATGAAGACGTATCTTCCATTTATGCATGTTTTTGATTTAATAAGATCATGATTTAATTTCTTGTTGATAAGAATGTAGCACCCGCACTAGACGAGGTACCGTAAGCATTGAAAGAATCCCATTTATTAAATTCAATGTTTAGTTTATTTGTGATTTCAGCCGCGTAGTGTGTTTCTTGCATAAATAGGACGTCTACTTTTTGTTGATTTAAGTATTCTTTTAGTCTATTTCGTTTGTTTATATTTCTTAATCCTTGTGTGTTCAGTGATAAGAGATGTATTTTAGAGGACGTCATGTTAATTGAGTTGTATATTATAATTAAATTCTAAAGTTGTAAAACCTTCATATGGAAGCATAGAGACATAATAATGTGTAAAGATATTGGGAATAAGACAAAGACATAGCAATGTTGAAAAAACATATCGGGATAATGACGGGAAACATAGAGAGTGTATAACGGATGGATATAGTGTGGGTAATTTTCATGTTTGAAAAAACGTAACATGCTAATTACCCGTACTCTATAACAAGTATACAGTGTATATTTATACTTGTTTAAAGACAACGCAAGAAATAAAACAGTAGTAATCGTCGGAAAATGAATTAAAAATGTACGTGATCATACATGTAGTTGTTGGGTTTAATAGTATTGAGGAATGATACCGTAGTTTAAATCCGTTATAAAAACAAATTTCGAGACAGAGGTATACTTGAATATTTTGAAAATCAAGGATATCTGGTGCACAGGTAACTGTAAGAGTAAATCAAAAAAACATTTGTTTTAAATTTATAATATCTTAGAAAGGTTTATAACACGGGAAATTGACCACCCGGTCACTCAGGTGCAGTTTGTTTTTAATTAACATTTCATTAATATTGGTGTTATTTTAAATATTTGTATATAATAAGAAACTAGAGAGCTTCGTCTTTAATTTGATATCAATATTTTAAAAATCCGTCCATGAATAAGAAAATGAACCCATAAGGCGTGAAACCACTTTCTTTTTTCTCGTTCAGAATAGCATTGTCGTTTCTATTGAATGCACCTCAGTGACTGACTGGACACCGTGGTATACATTTCATGGTATAACTTTTTAACTAGTGGATCAATTACGATGGGATTTTGCATGGAGGTAGTTCAAACAATGTTGTTCATGAATATAATTACTTTATGAAGATATCGAAAGCCAATTATTGTTTTTGATACCATGACAATCTGACCATTTAAATACAAATGCACCTTTCTAAGATAACATAAATTTTGTAAAATAAACTTTTTATCAATGATACAGTTACCTGTGATCTGGTGGTCGTGAAATTGTGATTATAATATTCATGTGGGTAGTAAAGATGTTTTGTATGAAATATAATTATTGCACTAATCATGCCAGTCAAATTATATAAATGTGAAAGTATATTTTTAACCAATATCATGAATTAAGAAGTATTATGCTTTTAAAAGATTATATGTTCATTACTGGTATACTCGTGTATAAACACATGATACCGTAGTTAGTTGACATAGTCAGGTATAGTATTCAAACGATTACAATCAGAGAGTGAATGATTATCATAATAAAATCTAATCATTGTTAAACGTGAAATTGTAAATATTATGCAGAATATGCATGCATAGCATAGTGTTACCATCATATTTGCATTATTTGAGTTCGTTTTATCTAAATCAAAGTCCATTGAACGAATACAGTCGTTAGGCTGATTAAATGTTTGTTTTAACACAGTCATGTTATCATTTGTTCGACGAGATTTCTTTTGTGATTCTTGTTGTTCTGCTTGAGTAGTTGGTGGTGAGCGGATGATTGACCTACTTCTATCTCTTCCAGACACTTCTTACATTTAAGAGTTTTTGTTATCTGCCCTTTGTGGATAACTTTAGCTTTAAATTGCCGAATTCCATGAATCGGGGAAGAGGAGTGGTACATGTGAGTTTGTTCACAGTAACTAAACGATCACCGGTGTCTCAATTCGTTAATTGTCCGTCTATTCTCGTTTCAAGTCAATGATATCGATGCACTTAACAGTTAGTACACGTTTGATCATATTGTCGTCTACGGATAGCGGTATGTTTTATATCCGTATTCTTATCGTTTCTTCTCCATCCAGTCTATGGGGATTAGTGATAAGGACGGGTACATGGTAGCCTCTTAGATAGATACCCTCAGCAACCAATAGTGCTTTGTCCTCTAAATTATCTAGGTCAATCCGCCACATACCGTTAACACGTTGAAGTCTGGTGATATGAGAAGCACTGATTATTTGTCCAATAGATTTGTACAACTCCTCGTGTTTTATCCATTCTTGGTATTTAACTCTACGCTCAACGAAAACACTTCGTTCCCAAATAAACACAATTGGCGCGTTCGTATCCTTTTCGGTGCCATTTTCTCTATCGTCCATGGGAAAATTTCCTGTGAACTTAAATTTCCACTTATTCCGTCCATTTTTGAAGATGAAAGTTACAGTATTTGTAGACTGTAATAAACTTATCTCTTATGAACGTTTATTTATCGATAGATTAATCCAATTAATCGAAATTTTCGAAACTTGTTTTTGCTCGATGTAAATGACATGCCTTAGCATGGCCGCTTACAACGTTCTTCAGCGTCGTTTCGTCCGTCCCATATTATTATCCAGAGCATAACTATTTGTGGTATTAACTTTTAACTTGATTCTACGGCGCAGAAAGCGCCGTTGTACTGTAAAGCCTTTTTGTAAATGACCTTGCACCAATCTTCTTGCACCAATCATCAGAATACTGTCCGAAATATCCCGAAATAAGGCGCAGTTGTACTTTTATATATCTGTCCATTTATCATTCTATCAACAAGTTTCTCCTGACTGAAACTTAATAATTTATAAATTGGCAAAAACGTTCACTACATCAATAGTCCAGTCATTCTAGCCCAAAAAAGACAAATTTGCAAAAGTTTTGTTTTGTGTATTTTCAAGTTCTATAATTTCTAAACCATTACCAGAAAAAACCTGTCTAGAAAGTTGCGGAAGTACCTCAAAATGCGATTGGAATACGGGCACTGTAATTTTATCATTTTTCTCCGGTGATATTTGTGTGCTAAATTTTATGGACATTTCAATGATAGATACACCGATTCTTTTCAATACTTGAAAGATATTATTGCTTATAAGACATAATAAGCAGAATATTGCAAATGAAACACAGAATTCGAATTTTAAGCAAAATTATCTTGAAAAATGGGGGTAAAACTATCCCACCCACTTTTAAAAAAAACATTTTTTATAATTTATTTTCATAAAATATGATATTTTTTCATAAAATGTGATATTTTTCTTTAAAATGGGAAATGTGATTAAACAAAGGTGTATCTACCATGCTCAGTATAACTGAATCATAACTATAGATCTGTATTGATCAAGGTCAAATGTAGTTGACATATCACATTATACGTTTGTATTATATATACATAGAGAAATGCTGCATAATGGAAATGCTAAGTTTTCTCTAAAACATCACAACTGTATTATTAGTTTCTTGTGTATAATTTTACTATACAATAAACAATACGCATACATGTATATATATCATAAACATTAACATATTGATTAATTCAATAAACCTGTATATCAGGTAACAGTAACAACTGTAAAACTTTGTTAAATTCTCAGAATTTCTTTTTTAACATGAGACAAAAAATAATAACTTATACTTTTAAGTTCTGTAGCTGTGTCATAGAAAACACACTACTTCACCATAACCAAAGTAAAATATAACAACATCATAATCACTAACATCAAATCCAACATAATCACCCTAAGTCCATATATAGTCAATTTGACAACATTGTAATGTATGTCGTACATGTATAGAAGTTCAACATCTCACTCAATGTTCGAGTACCGTACAAATATTAAAATACATCACTACAACCTTATTACCTCATTGACCAACAACATTCAATCATAGATTTTATAGAACTGCAACACCATCAAATATTATTTCAACATTATTGTGATTTAAGTACAAAACAGAAACACCATAGTAATCATAGTTCAGTAAAGAACAACACTATATAATCTACCAAGGTACAAACTGCAACAGTTCAGTACACATAACCATGAACGTATCGAACTGCAACTGTTACACCATAATGACAGTTCATTACAATTCATATTTCAGCGATTCTAACATTTCATCGTAATTATCGTCATTTTCTTCTGCCGGGTATGTTAATGTTGGGGAATTGGAACAAATGGCCCCACGACAAACACCACACCCGAAAAAACATTCTAAACCGTGTTTCCTGCAAGAACAACGTTTGCTGTCACATCCCGTTTTACAGGATAACCTTTAGCAAATATTCGGGTGCTGGCGGCAAAGTCATCTTCACTGTCGTTTCCCATCTATGTTTGGGTTTGCCAGTACACTCTCATGCTATGAAACCTCACAGCAGTACTGGTTGGAGGTAAACTATTAACTTCAACAAAACTGTTACTACACGCAACCTTTCTAGCAAATTTTTGAAAACGAAGATGATCCAAAGTTTCAGAAGTATCCCCATCAAACAAAGACATCATCGCACGTTCGCCTGATTTCTAACATCGTCTTTTGTTTCAGCCTTGATGAATTTTAAAAGCTGATGTTTTGCCGATACCATGTATCTTTGACGTTATGTCGCATCCTGTCAATGCATGAATAAATGGTAGCAATATACATATATCATGCCCCAGTACAGTCTTCGTCTTCTGTATATCCCTCACTCTCTTACACTTTCCTCGTTTAAGTCTTACATCAGATCGAAAGTATACATCATGTCTCTGTGCATCCACATGGTAGCATAGTAAAACCAGCACATCTGTATCTTCACCAACAAGCACCGTAGTGTTTGTATCAGCTGACTGGACTGCAGATTGAACTATGAGGTAATCGGCATCACTTGAATATTTCTTTATTTTCTAAGGTTTCTATAAGAAGTGCTATGAAGTTTTCTTGTTATCAGTATTCTTCAAAAATACGCCTTTGTTTATTTTACATGGAGTTCCTCTTGTAAACTGAATGTTCGTCCCAACGACACCTTTTTGTCTCCTTACATGTGTTACATCTTTATTAGATGGGGTGTTGCTGTAACCATCGAAAACAACAATAGGCTTCAAGTAGCGCTGGTTCAGGTAATTAGAATATTCTTCACAGATAATTCCAAATGATGTACCTTTTTGCCACGGAATCCTTTGTAAAAGAGAGCCACCATCAATGATATATGTGCACTCGTCCATATCTGTAAAGTTCGTTGAACTGCAGTCCCCTAATTTCCACATACTTTCAGCAAGGATGGAATTCGTAGGCTGCCTTGGCAAGCCATAACTGTCAAAGAGTGAGCTAGGAACACTGTATAACTCATACTTGAACAGGTCTTGTGTATCATCCTCTAATCTCCCTGCGGCGGTGATTAATCTCTGAAACAGTAGTTGCGTATCTATGTTGATTCCTTCTCCTGACAATGTAATCGAAGCTTGCCAACATCTCTTGAATTAAAAGTCATTTAGGGGCTTTCCAACCATTCTCTGAATAATACTGTTTCCAATATTATTTGTCTGATCAACAGTTACTGTACTCCCTGCCGTTAAACCAATTTGCGCATGGATACATCAGTAGTATTAAAAGGATCTCCTCTAAAAATAAGATAATTGCATTGGTATCTTTTGCGTCCCTCTCAATTCTGCATTTGCGAATTTCCTGGTGTTCATTATTAGGAGCGTTCATGCCCATCAAATCTAGCATGGCATTATTTACGTCTGCTTTGGCTGGCATGGACATCAACCAGAGTGCTCTTTGATTCTCACTTATCCCTTTGCCTCTTGTCAGTCCTCCAGTTGTTTTAATATATTTCATTAATACTTGTTCTATAATCAAATCTGTTGATAAACCAGCCCAAACTGTGTCTGTTCTTCGCACAGAATGGTATCCGGAGATAAACTCTTTATGTACATTGGGGGTGGCTTGCCTTTAGTTGCAACATATTTTGTAAATATATGTATGCCGATTTAAGATAGAGATTATGTCACGATGCCGCAAAGTATTGAAGCACTCTGAAGATTGATTTTAGATGGTCCTCCCAATTGCTTATCCGCTCAGCTCTTATGAAATCACGCAATATTGAAATCATCTCTCTGTACTGGATTTAAAGTTTTGCTGTGCGATATCCTTTACAGTGAGCTGTCTTAAGTGTCAGCATTTCACACACTGATTGCAAGTTGACATCTTCGCATATAGCATCTTTTTGAGTTTGTTTCGACTGTAACTTATCATATATTTCTAATATCCTTTGCATTAACTGCTCATTAACGGTCTGCCCCTCTTCATCGTTTGATGGCAAAGAGTAATCATGCTGTGTAGTGTGTTTTATGTTCAAAGAAGAGGACAGTAAAAGTGAGTGTAATGCTGTATCAACCATGAAATGTCCCCTTACAGCTCTAGCAACTGCTTTTCCGGTCAACATATGCACTTCTGCATCAGAAGAATAGACAGTTTCTAATACCTATTTCAAACCAGAGCCTGTCATCAAATACCAAATGCATCCCAGAAAGCTCATCTGAGTGTGAAAACCACCTAGTCGAAGAACAATGTTTTTAATAGGGATTGTATTTTGTGCAGTATCAAGTATGTATGTTGCTTTCTGAAATAATGGCTGATCAAATGTAAGCACTGGAGTTACATCATACATGCTACTTATTTGGGCAACGAAATGCAGGGTAGAGTTATACATGATAAATCGCTAGGAGGCTAGGTGCATAAATCCTGACCAACTTGGTCTGTTTGGTCGCCTTGGATATACAATCTTCGAATAAATATCAAATACTCTATCTATAGTATATAATAGTGTCTGTCATATCAAGCTCAGTAAGATCTTGAAACGCAACTTGCTCCATTTCGTGTACAGGTTCTTTAAAATACGTTATTTCTATTCTACCAAGCCCAACTATACCACCCTTGTTACCCTGATAAAACAACATGATTGGATATACCCAACATGATTGAAAAATGGCGGATGTATGTTTACATTTTCATCGCATTTTCGACCAATTCTTCAAAATCCACGGGTTTAACCACCTTCTGATGCTGTATGAAGATAAACTTGTACATTCCTTCCATGAAACTAAAACTATTTATCCGTATTTTTGTGAATGTGATACACAATACGTTAAAAAGTTAGAAAAATCTGTGTTGGATTTATTTGACAGTCTATAAAACATATATATTGTTGTTTATTTTGGGTTAAGATCTTTTGTTTATATAGCACATTCATTTCACTATCAGACTTAGTTTAGAGTAAGTTATTTACATTTGCCGTTTCTACGTGATAACTATTTAAAGTAACCCAAGTGTGAAAAATGGATAAAAACCAACATGATTGAGGATAAAGATCAACATGATTTATCTTTTAAAGTGGATACTGACCAACATTGAATTTTCATTGATGCACTGCAGTGCGAATTTAATATATAGCTTCATTATTGGAAGAATAATGAGATGACCCCAACACGTACGTAGGAGTAGATAACTCTATGAAGTATTTATCGGAAAATATGTCCCTTTTTTCACCTTCGTGCAAATTTGTAAGTTTACGTTCAATGTATTAACCTATAATATCTAAGTGCATGTTCATATTGCTGTGATACTTTGCATACTTGTCAACCGTCTTGACCACAACATCTGCACTCTATCAAGCATGTTGTTGAATGTTATGCCCCATTTGGACTGATGTACTTAGTTGCTGCCCTACATGCCAGAGGGCATAACGGGCAGTAAGTAAGTACTTAGGAATACAAAAGTTTACAGTTCATGTACACAATTTCAACCTCTTTGATACTTTGCTCACCATCATAACGCCATGACCTCCACATGAATAGGCAACTCTATCAAATATATGTTGAAATTGTGTCCCCTTTTTTAAATTAGAAATGCAATTTGGCACCATTCAAGACATGCTCACAGCGTTTAGCCTGGTCCCCATAATTCACTGTTCCTATTCCCGGTGAATGTTGCACATTTAGATACATGTGTTAAATTTACCTGTCTTGACTTATTATGAATTTTACCAACATATAGCAGAAAAAAGTATTTAACTAGAAATATGTCCACAGGACACGGATGCCCCCGCTAAAAGCTGTCATCAGACACCTAAGTATAAAGCTATGCAAATGGAATAACTTGAAACAAGTTTGTAATTGCTTAAATGTAACATTTAACAGCAGACAAGAGCTGGGTCTGTAATGCACCTATCAATGTTTTCCCCAAGGGGGGGGGGGGGGCGGCGGGCGTACACGGGACTTTTGACAGAAGGCTGTTCCCGATAGGTGGGAATTTGACAGACAGAATGGTGCCGAGTCCAGGGAAATTTTGACACTGGCCGAAATTTTGATCCCGGGGGGTATGTAAAGCATCTCCCAGTGAGGGGATTTTGAAAAATTGCCCTTGCTCTAGGGCGGGAATTTAGACTTTGAAACAGTAAAAATGTCAAATTCCCCTGGGTCAGCCCGCCGCCCCCCTCCTGGGGGAAAACATTGATAGGTGCATAAGTGCGACCTTTACATTTGAGTCAGGGTGTAAATGCGAATGTAACCAAGTAATTTTAAAATCCAGAACGAAATAACAAAAAAACAAAGCAGACCAGAAGCGTATACTTGTGCCTTTTACCTTTAAATCTCTAAGTATGACCTTGACCTTTGCGTTAGGGACCTGGGTTTTGCGCATGTCACCTCGTCTTGGTGATGTGAACATTTGTGGCAAGTAATATTAATATAAATTAAGAAATGACATAGTTACAGAGCTGACATGAATCACATGCCTATTTGAGCCTTTTTACCTTCGATCTCTAATTGTGACCTTTACCTTTGAGCAAGGGACCTAGGTCTTGCGCATAACACGCCGTTTCGATGTGGTGAACATTTGTACCAAGTGTTATAAATATTCAATAAGAAATGACATAGTTACAGAGCGGACATGAATCACATGCCTATTTGAGAATTTTAACTTTTGATCTCTAAGTGTGACCTTGCCCTTTAAGTAAGGGACCTGGGTCTTGCACATGGCACACCACCTTGGTGTGGTGAACATTTGTACCAAATATTATAAATATCCAATAGGAGATGACAAAATTACAGAGCGGACACGAATCACATGCCTTTTAACCTTTGACCTCTAAGTGTGACATTGACCTTTAAGCTAGGGACCTGGGTTTTGTGCATGGCACATCGTCTTGATGTGGTGAACATTTGTACCCATTTTTGGTAGGCGTAAGCCTCTCTATACTTCCATTGCCCATTTCTTAATGCAACCTGGACCGCCTTTAGGCTGCTATGTGAATCCGCATTCAAGTAGTTCCAGAAACTGTCAACATTCCAAATACTGCAACATATGTTTCTTAAAATTTTTAAACTTATTTAATTCAATCAGCAACAATTGTTTATTCTACGATCAACAATTATTGTGAAACTGTTCGTTGAATCGATATTTTTGCAGATAATCACTCAGCCGGGGAGAATATGAAAATGACGTGTTCATCAAATGTCCCAGCCGTATAGCTATTTTTAGAAACTTCAGACCAGGGCCACGTGATAGTTTTATCAATGAATCGTAAATCGTCATGTTATGCAATCATATGGTGTGGCTATACTAGCCGCTTTCTAGAGATGTCTCACGCTGTGATGGAAGTGACTACAAGACGGTACTGTAGAATCTGATAAATAGGAGCGTAGTATTATTTTAAAGCCACTTTTGATATACGCATTCAATACACGTATGACATATACATCAATATGCCCCTTTTTACAATTATATAGATACCCAACAAGCCTATATAGTCACATATGCCTATTTAGACATTCAAGACAAGATCGGCAGTAAGAAAACGAACATTAAACGTGTTAAGTCGTTTAAGCTTTAGTAGCAGCAACCAGATCGCCTCCCATCAGCACTTTTAGTGCTTTGATTATTAAATGTCCTAAAAGCATGTGCTATAGACTAGGTGTGAAATCCCTTACTTCGGGTATGCTCATAAACCTGCTACCGCAATTCATGAGCACACTTCTTTAATGTACAATTATTTGTACCTTGAGAATCCCATTGGCAAGATTTCAATTGGTAATGTTGGCTTTTATCCACAATCATGTTGGCCAGTATCCTAATAAATTTAACAATCACGTCGGTTAGTATCCAAAAAATACTATACATGTTTGAATTATTGTTGGTGAGCGTTAATTTATCTAAGATTTTAAAAAATTGAAACGTCCAAATCATAGTTTATACAACTGCCAATACTTCCCAAATGATATTCATTACATAAAGTCAAATAAATGAGTTTTACAACGTTTTTAAGTACAAAACTCATTCTCAAATGCAAAATCCACACATTCTTTAAGGCTTTATATAGTGAAAAATATTACCTATGTGCAAATTGTTTAGTGCAAATAGTACATTTTCTTCATATGTTGATTATGTAATATTGAAATAAACAATCTGGATAGTTTATATGAAAAATATTGCAAAAACAATGCACTTATCACATTGTTCATGTCGGCCATTTTTCAATCATGTTGGGAATATCCAATCATGTTGTTTTATCAGGGTAACAAGGGTGTATACTGAGCATCAAAAGTTCCGCAAATCTACATTGTTTTGTCGTTTTAATTGGAACCGCAAACTAGTTTATGCTGATACAACTATCCATGTGTACATTGATACATCAACGATATAAATTCATGCCAATTATCAAATTTAAGAAATGTATTTATCCATATGAACACCGAATATGACACAACCCAACATTTCAAAATGTCAAATTTTTCCACGAAATGTTGCGTTATGATATCCACCAATCGACCCTTAAAATGCACCCTACAAATACAGGCGTTTTTTTTCCACTCAGCAACATGTTTCCGATTATCTTAGCTTGACAGCGTTTTTTAAGAATATTCAACCATTATTAATATCTAAAAGTGCAAGGGAGGTAAGCATGGTAAAAATTGTCGTTCTTTGACCATTATTGATAAGTGATCGTAACATGATTTTACCCAAATGAAGATTTTTAAAAACGGTGTCGTTTTCACAAAAACACAATTGGAATGTAAGTTTTATATCGATTTAAAAGTATGGTCGACTACGGGTAAGCCACAGCAATGTCGTTGAATACAGTGCTACAGTTTTAGCAGAATGCCTGTCTATATCAGCTGTATTGACCCTTGACCTATCATCATGTGGTATGTCATATACACACGATCTGTCTGTTTGATATGATACCATAGTCTATTAAAGATAAAAACATGATAATTTTATGCGACCGAAAGCAGCCTTCGTGAAACACCAGGCTTCTTACAGCTAAAGCGGGGCAATTTAGTCCTTTTGCTGTGGAAACTGTGTCATTCAGCTAGTTAGTAGGTCATCCGACTATATATATATACGGACCTTTCAACGTTTTAATTCTGTTATTTAACTTTTGAGACTAAAGGCTGCTATAACTATGTAGTTCAGCAGTTTTACTGTTGTAACTAGGTCATTCAGCGTAGGCATTCCGCCTTTTGGTTGCTGTATCTTTTCTACTGGGTCATTCAGCTAGTTATAATTTATTATACTTTTCGACAGCTTGGACTAGGGCGGATCTGCGCTTGTTTAGTTGGGCATTGTGCTTTGTGTGTTTTTAATGTTTTCTGTGCTCGGCTGGTTAAGTTGAGTGCTGCCTTCCCTGTCTGACTTAATATAATCTTTTAGCATTTCATATACACGATAATGTTCACCATTAACCATTTTGGTAATCTTTTTAAGCGTACATGTCTAGCTTAATTAAAACAACTTATTGGGTACTTTTTATCACAGACATGTTTGGAGCACGTGTAAAGTAAAAAATTAGTAAAAAAATGCAATACCCGATTTTCACGTGCATGAATAAACGATATGCCCTTTTTCGACCGTGTGATAATTCAAGCCGTTCGTTCGTCCGTTCGTCCGTCCGTCCTGGTTAACATAAATTGACCGTTTCTTCAAGCATTAAAATGGCTTGCTACTAAGCTTCCATACTTGCATGGATGTTGTATATGAACACTCTCCACATGCCTGTATCACATGTTCCCATTTTGACCTTCACTTTGACCTATTTTTGGACTTAGACTTACTGAAGGGCCAACATCTTGGTTAACCAAATTGACCGTTTCTTCTAGTATTAATATGGTTTGCTACAAATGTTTCATACTTGCAAGGATGTTGTATATGAACTCTCTCCACACGCCTGTATCACCTAACCTCATTTTGACCTTGACCTTGACTCAATTGTCTACTTAGACTTATTGAAAGGCCAAATACTTGGTTAACCCTAATTGACCGTTTCTTCTAGCATTAATATGGCTTGCTACAAAATGTTCATACTTGCATGGATGTTGTATATGAACACTCTCCAAACGCCTGTATCACCTAACCTCATTTTGACCTTCACCTTGACCCAATTTTGGACTCAGATTTATTAAGGCCAAACTCTTGGTTAACCCAAATAGGAGTTTTGTATATTATTAATATGGATTGCTACAACGCTTTCATACTTGCACGGATGTTGTATTTGAACATTCTCCAAACACATATATCACCTAACCTCACTTTGACCTTCACATTTACCTAATTTTGGACTCAGATATATTAAGCATCCAATTCTTGGTTAACCCAAAATGACCGTTTCGTCTTACATCATGTCAATCAAGGCGTTGCCTTCAAATTTGGCATACTTGTTTGCCATCATAAGCCCCTTACATTATCAAAACCATGTAACACTATCGAACATTTTAACAGAATGATGGCCCCTGATTGACTTAGCTTTTTTATTGACAAGGCTTCCATGGGGACATAAGCGTTGATTGAACGCAGTCTTGTATGTATATGCTTTTATTTATCCTAGTCACCGGGCGATCCATATGGGCGAGACCCTCAGAAGAGACTTATCATTTTAGTTTTTTTTGGATAGTGATAGTATACGAGGGCCACTTAAAAAGTATTAATCAATGGCCAATAATACGTTTAATATTCAATCAATGTGTATAAAAGTGGACATTTTTTGAAAAACACAACCTTTGTCTAGCTAACAAATAAATAAATATTGCAATCGGTAAAATATCTATTCACCCATATGGCATTGAACCAATATGGGTATGAAACACTGGAATTGCGAGAAAATAATGTATATTACTAGTAGTAGGCGTAGGAAGGGTTGATATCAATGGTCATACTTTCTATAATTTTTTTCCGATTGATTTGAAATTCGCAGATTTCATGCAACGTAGAGTTGTTGCTGAAACAACATTATTGATTGGACAGTCTAAATGGATTTAGTTGTACAAGGAATCTGCCATGTTTGAAGTACTCCAAAAACTACAATTTGCTGGGAATATACCTTATACGTTGTTGTTGTATTGTACTACTGTACGTATTAAGTGGGGGAAGTCAAACATATAGTTTTTTTACACTATCTTTCACATGATAAATATGTACTTAATTATTCATTATTTGTTCTTTACTACAGCCAAAAGAATATGATCACGTGCCCAAAAAATACGTATTTTAACCAAAAAAAACACATGATAGTAATTTTTCGCTTTTGTGATCACCCTCCGTCCACCGTCAACAATTTAACTGTTAACACTCTAGATGTCACAGTTTTGACTTAATCTTTATGAAACTTAGTCACAATGTTTGTCTCTATGAAATCTAGGTCAAGTTCGTAACTGGGTCATCTGGGGTCAAAACTAGGTGACCAGGCCAAATCAAAGAAAAACCTTGTTAACACTCTAGAGGTCACATTTTTACCTAATCTTAATGAAACTTGGTCACAATGTATGTCTCTAAGATATCTAGGTCAAGTTTGTAATTGGTTCATCTGGGGTCAAAAACTAGGTCACCAGGCCAAATCAAAGATACACCTTGTTAACACTCTAGAGGTCACATTTTTACCTAATCTATATGAAACTTGATCGCAATATAGTCTCTATGAAATCAAGGTGAAGTTCGTAACTGGGTCATATAGGGTGAAAAACTAGGTCACAAGGTCACATCAAAGAAAAATCTTGTTAACACTCTAGAGGTCATATGTTTTACATAATCTTAATGAAACTTGGTCACAATGTATGTCTCTATGAAATCTAGGTCAAGTTTGTAATTAGGTCACCTGGGGTCAAAAACTAGGTCACCGGGTCACATCAAAGAAAAACCTTGTTAACACTTTAGAGGTAACATTTTTACATAATCTTAATGAAACTTGGTCACAATGTATGTCTCTATGAAATCTGGGTCGAGTTCGTAATTGGGTCATCTGGGGTAAAGAACTAGGTCACTAAGTCACATCAAAGAAAAACCTTGTTAACACTAGAGGTCACAATTTTGACATAATCTTTATGACACCATGTTTGTCGCTATCAAATCTAGGTCAAGTTCGTAACTGGGCCATGTGTAGCTTTTTGAAATCTAGGTCCAGTTCGTAACTGGGTCATCTGGGGTCAAAAACTAAGTGACCAGGTCACTGATTCTGCCTAAACTGCTAGTCATCAGGTGAGCGCTATAATGTCCCTCTTGTATATAAGAAGAATTACATGAAATGGACAACAGGGGTGAATTTTCTTTGTTTATCATAAATAGGGGTATAACATTACCCCACCCACTTTTTTAAAGTTGGGCCGAACATAAATTTTTGTTGTAAAAAATAAAATTGAGGTAAAAATGATTAAAATCGCTCGACGAATGAAACTACATATCGTCGGGTGACCTATTTTGACGCTGACCTAATTCGACGCCATGTTTGTTTTGACCTCGCTTTAGATTTTCGGCAATCCCATGACGTCATTTTCCCGCGAAAAATTGACGTATTAAGAATAAATTAGTGTTTATTTACCTAGTATATATCTAATATTAATTAGGGTGTAAGTGTTGTATTTTGAGTCTCGGATGTGACTTGTTTACATTGCTATAGTTTAAAAATAATTTACCGTTTTCAAAATTATGGATTGCCATTTAAGATAACAATGATATATATATATTGATATCAATTTAATTTCAGAAATCGTATGAGCCGATATAACACAATTTTCTTGCGTATTTATGAGGTATTCCTTGTCCAGTGCTTTAAATCATGTCCTGTTTGAATATTAATAAAATGCAAATGCTTTCATATTTAATGATGAAAACACCACGAATGTCTAGCTGAGAGATTGTTCTTTAAGAAAATGTACACTTTTTATATAGTCAGAAGCAATGATGTTGATTTATCGCCCACTGATTAATACTTTTTAAGTGGCCCTCGTATTAATAAACAATGAGCAAGTGTGATTTTAACTAAAAAGGAATTTGCTCTATTACAATGCTTGTAATATGTAACCTGGAAGAGCTATATCCATCTCATTTGGGAAACGTTTTATCAAAACAATTACGGAAATCTTAAACTTACGCGCAAAGTTTCCTTATATAATCATTTTACAACTACAAATTGTTTATAAACCCCTTATCACTTCAGGTCCTGCCCTGACAGTCACATTCATTCCATACCAGACATGATTGACACCATATTTAAATTGGCTGATATCAACCAGACCTGTCAACTTCTGAAAGATATGGTGACATCCATGACAACGCTGAGTAAATCTAAAGATTCACAACTTGAAGCATTGAATACAGCTAAGACAGAAACTCTGGACAAGGTGACGACGTTCATGCAAGCGTTAGAAGCCATACTTAGGAAAGCTGCTGAATCGTCAAGGAATGAAATAGAGAATATGTACAAGGAACTGAAAGAAGCCATTCTAAAAGACAAGTGCACTGCTGATAATATCCGTGATGATTTGAAGACGACTGAAGACAAGCTTAATCAAACCGATAGAAATAGAGCACAAAGGTTTGTTTGTACCAAACTTGCAGAAGAAAAGATTAAAGACGCAGAAACTGAAATGGTCAAGCAGCAAGTCTTACAGCATAGCTCAGATACTCATGTATCATTCATTCCAGACCAATCGTTGATAGAATACATGACAGATTTACAAGGAATTGGTCAAGTCTTGCGTAATGGAAATCTGAAGAATAATCTGTATAAAATCAAACGAAGTAAAGATATTACGATTAACTTGCCTGATGATTTTCAGTCATGCTGGTCTCGTGGTTGTTGTCTTACGCATGATGGGAACCAGTTACTTGTGACAGATCACGAAAATAAGAAAATCAAACGTTTTGATTTGCAAACAATGTCTTTTGTCGACTATTGTACTTTAGGTTCATAACCTAACGGTGTTTGTTGCATCAGTAAGCATGAAGTAGCTGTAGCATGTATTTGTGATAGAAAGATCCAGATTGTTTCCATCCGTGATAAAATGGCTCCCACAAGGCGTATAACAACGTCTCATGACTGCTATGGTATTGCTTTCAAAGACAACAAGTTTTATGTAACAGATCTTTTGGAATCACTATTTGTTTATGATGTGAATGGTACTCTCTTAGAGAAAATTACACAGGATAACGCTGGCAATAAACTGTTACAACAGAGTAGACATATTACATTCAATGAAAGTGGTAGCAGAATGTTCGTTGGAGACATGCAAAATGGACTTGTATGTTGTGATGGACTCAAACAGCATTTGTCCTCTATTAAAGATAAAGTCATTAAGGACATGTCCGGGGTATGTGTTGATGGAAGAGGAAACGTGTTCGTAGTCGGTTTCAGTTCCAATAATGTTGTACAGTTCAGTGAAAGCGGGGAGAAGCTTGGTGTTGTCGTGAATCAAGGGGATGGATTAAATAATCCAATCTCGGTGTCTTTTCAGCAACAAATGAATCGATTATTCGTTACCCTTAGGAATAGCAATGTGTTGAAAATGTTTGAATTGGAATGAATTACTAGTACAGTATTGATATTTACAATTGCATAAAACTTAGTCATACAAGTGCTTATATTTGTGAAAGTATGATTATATAATGAGGTTATGGTGCGCACGAGACTCATCAATCAAAATCAAAGTACATGTACTAGATAAATTGGCAAGGACGTTTGTGGGACGTTACTGCACCGAAACACACGATACTACCTCTGGGTTACCAATCAGTTCATCTCTATTTGGATGAGAACACTGCAAGCGTTTCTGAATTTTGTAGTGCCCCGGCCGAGAATGGAACCATGGACCTCTCGATCCGTACTCACGGGCGTTATTCATTCTACCACAGTGTCACTACATATTGTAACTAAAGTTAACGAGAAGAAATGGGTTGTCAATTTTTAGTGACATTTACCTCCATCGACCCCACGTTCAATCAGAACATTGGTCTAACGCAATCTACGTGCAGCATATGTCATCGTTATATTGCATTCCATAGTTTTTTAGTAGAAATGTCTGTATGCTCATCTTGTTTATTTGTCTGTACATTGGTCTGTGTAATCCGTCCACTTTCTATTTGTGTCAACTCTGTATCTCTTTAAAAGTAAACATTAAGGATTTTAAAGTACTGGATTTTACATATTGTTCATCTTAACTATCAACGTATATTTTATTCAAAAAGTTGTATTCTTTAATGTACCCATTTATTATATTCTTGCACAACGATTAATGTAACATTTATTCCATTTTCCACTTTTTTGGTCTGTATTGAATGCACCTCAGTAATTGATTCTTGAAAAACAGAGATTTACATTTTATGGCATAATTCTTAAACTTGTTGAACAATTTTGAGAGAATTTGCATTGAAGTACTTATCATAATAGTTAGCAAAAAAGTCTTACTCTATGAAGATATCTGAAGCAAATTCGTGATTAAGGTACATTGAAAATGTGGCCACTTTTGTGGAAATGTAACTTATACAACAGGAATTTGAAGTTTAACCAATAAAAGATTATACAAGTCGGTCCATCACAAATCACTCTACATATGAGCCGCGTCATGCGATTTGGGGTCTTAATGACATTATAATAATTACGTCATAAATGACGTCGAACTTCTGTCACTTACCGCGGGAGAAAATTTGTTTACATGCCGAGTTGCGCCGTGGGAATTTTAACCATATGCACTATTAATCTACCAGAATGGATAGCGAGTTGGAAGTATGATTTATGAATATACTTATTGCTTGATGTACGTGTTGTCTGTCTTTAAAATTGTGATATTTAGCCGAAATCGATCAGAATACACCGAAGATCGTTTCGCGCAAAATTTAACGGATTTTGCCTTTTCGGCCTTCGGAGAATGGAGCGGTATATTAGCATGAACTTATGACTGATTGCTACGATCAGGCTACGATCATCAGTGTACTTGTTCGTTTATTATCTCGACAAATTCGCACAAATTGAAAACTTGAAAATTGCATGATGTCTATTGGTTTTTCACGCTGATTGTCACGCTGCCCGACATTCGCTGTCCGTAACCATACATGCGAGCTTATCGCTATTACTGACCCTCTTTCTGTGCCCGTTTCGAGTCAGATTACCTTACAAGAATAAAATTGTTTTAAATTCCAATGCCATATCGTTCTATGTTTACTTTATGAACTGCAAATTGACCGACTTTATGCAACACATTTCTTGTGACGTCATCACTCATTTGTGTTCACAGTATACGATGTCCGCTAACTAGGACAGCATATATAGACTGTTTCACTATTCCAATGCGCGTTGTTTAGTAAACAATTGTTGTGACACGTTAAATGAAAACAAATTGATATACACATGCGATCATCAGGTATATATATAATAGAAGGAACGCAACGCCTTTTCTCCTCTAAAATTGAATCCCGTAGTTTGTGCTAACAAAATAAAAGCTACAAGCTAACAAGTTAGCTTATTCGACGAAGAATATTTATATGTACCTCATGCAATCGAAAATATTCAATTTCGTCTGATATTACGAGATATATTCCTTATTTCCTTCACGAAATGTCAATATCTAGTACATCGTCGGTGCCATTCAGGCGCGTAGCTACCTATACGCGAGTACGCAGCTGAATCCACATGATTCTGACAAATATATTTTTTTCAGGAAAATAATTCACTTTAAACGCTTTCCTTCTTTGTCGTGTCTGTATTCCAAATTTCTATATAATTCACATTGTGATTTCCTCAGACATCGAACCGGTTATTTACGCAAGACTGTTTGTGTTTCTTTTGCTACTTTTATAAGCTGTACTGGTGTCTGACACTAACAACCTACCGTACTGTAGTTGTTGCAGTAGTCTTTGACGTTAACCAACTCACCCCAGTACAAACGCGTATAGGATTTCGTTTGGTTTAATTAAGAGGGAATCTCAAGTTATGAAGTTCATTAAGAGGCATTACGACATGTGACCAGGTAAAGGTGCCAGCAACTAGTTTCACAAGCAATGTTAACTGCAAAGTCCATAACTTGAATCAATGGATTATGCGTGTACGCCTGCGGAGAAGTACACGTTAGAAACTTGCTCAACTCAGTGCAGCAAATCGGTAATCTGCAAAACGTCTTTCAAGAAAAGACAGGAAACTACGCTGTTGCTAGAGAAGAAATGATGAACCGATCCCGCCTGCATAGTCTATGTGATGGACCAGTCGTGCGGACTCAGTCTACACTTTTAAAACGGCTACCCCACTATACATAGCCAACAACTGAAGTGCTATCTAGAGCGAGAAGGCCATTCCACCTATAGGCGTAACATCCAGAGGTTCACCTTTATCGTCTCTTTGCATAGTTGCTGTTGGGTTCGTGACCACTGAATAAACTGTCACAGAAGCAAAACATCGACTTAGTTGAAGCAGTTACGGAGCGCTAGATACTCGCATGTTAGGATAGAAGGCGCCGCCATGAGAAGTACGGCAAAGCTCTGGCCATGGCTGAATCCCAGTATATGGAGCCTTCAAAGCAAAAGCAGCTTGCCGTCAACGACACCGTGGCAACGTTCCCATGCACAGATCGCCTCTCGGAAATCTAGAAAAGGTCACTGTTCTTACCGTTCCTTTGATATGCTAATCACCATACGGGTCTCCAGAGCCTAAGCTGAGAGGTAGTTTTAGTATTATAAGAAGTGTAAAATATATGCGATCTATCATAACCACTGAACGTTGGTCTGGACTGCCATTTTCGCTTACTAGTAGCTACAGACATATGGACATTGGTTGACAATGTTATCATACAGAAAGAACTTTGCTGCCCTGAAAAGGGAGGGGCAACTAGACTTTTATGAGCATATCTGAAGCTTATGTGAACATATTCATTGAAAATGGGACTCGTAGATGTACATTTGTTTGATTTATGTGTTAGCTTTCTTTTGAACAGAGAAGTACTCGGCCAATTGTAGCGTTAATCAACAAATTGATGATTCTAAAAATTACGTTGTTAGAACTAAATAAAGCACCTCGGGAACGCTCCAAATGCACCAGACTACACCATTAGTTTCAAAATTTTCCGGGGGAGCATGCCCCCGACCCCCTAGCACAATAGTGAATCCACATGATTATGGGCTAGCTACGCGCCTGCCATTCTGTGTGTCACCAAACCACGCCTTCAGGCAAATATTAAATACATTTATGAGGATATGTTTGACGAGCAAGATTTGCAATGAAAGTGTTGCCATGCTATGATAAATATGCTTTATTAATGCGTATTTGTTGATTAACTCCAAGGGTAAATATAGTACATTGTAATGCTATGTTTGTTATGTCCACAAAAGTTTTTAATTTGAAGAAACAACGCTTCCTAAAAAACATGCCCTATCGCACTATAGAATGCCCTTAAGTGTTTATACAAAGTGGGAGTGACTCTAAACTTTCAAATTGATCATTTTACATTTATCTCCAACCGTTGCACATTTTCCTCGTGGCAGATCAGTAATATTTACAAACCAGTCACATTCCTTAGCTACTCACTTGGATCGGTGCACGAGTTTATCGTGCGCAAAACGTGGGCCGATGTGTTAAACATAAAATCAACTGACCGTGAGTGGAAAATACAGGGTTTCCCATATAAAAACTGAGCTCGGGGCGTGATTTGTGACGCACAGAATGGCACCGACGATGTACTAGATATTGAACTTTGAGAAGTAAATCACGAATAGTTCGCGTAAATTCAGGAAAATATATTGAGTGTCGATTAGATTGGGTACATATAAGTTGTCCTCGTCAAATGAGCTAACTTGATCGCTTGTATCTTTAATTTTGTTAGCTCTGGCTACGGGATTCCATTTTGGAGGGGGAAAGGCGTTGCGTTCCTTCTATTATATATACATGTATATGTAGAGATATTTGTGATGGACCGACTTGTATAGTATTTTATAAGTAGAACTTCATATTTCTGTGCTTATACTTATAAGAGGTAAATTTGAAGGCTTTTAAAATCACTCGGTGCTGCTATTCAATCATTCATGAAAGGTGTAGCATTTATGATAATTTAGGTGTCGTTTAGAAATGTTTGACCAAAAGCAATGATAATTAAAAAACATTATGAAAAGAATAAAATGATATGACAATCTTGATCTTATTATAATAAAATATATTAAAAGACAATTAATTCAGAAGATTTCAGTATTCAGCGGCTGTTTTTGTAAATATATTTTAGATGTGGTTTGATGAGTGTTTTAATTGCTTCATTTGATGTGTTTAAAAAGTTTATATCATAATATCATTTAAATAGTGTCATGTTGTTATCATATTGTCTATAGTTATTTTTCATCAATATACGTATATTGTATTCGGAATGAAAGTATTATTCATCAATCAATGTATTTTATTCGGATTGAGGAAAAAAACCAGTTTGTTCAATGTTTAAAAGAAAACTTTTAAAAACAATTTAGGGAGGGGGCAGATGTAACCTATACTTATAACTGGTAAATGAGTTGGAGCTATTTATATCCATTTAGTACAGTATACATGAGTCAGCTCCTGGGCGGATAATAACCTGTGTCACGTGGCTAGTTAATACAGTCACGTGGTTTAATAATTCGGGATTAGGATTTTATACATTTGGTGATTTGCTTGAAACTCGATATTACGAATTTCGATTGGATCCCGCACCGTCGGGATATTTTGTAATATTGACTAGCAAATCCCGCTTCTGCGCAGTTGCCATTGGTTCTCTTACTTATACATGCGAAGGATCTTTTACTAGAATTGGAAATAAAGATACGAACTGGAAGTGTATTGTTGATTTGAATCAGTGGACACTGACCGTTATATGTAGATTGCTTAACTATGGATATATCATACAATCCACCGTCCGGTTCGAAGGATCCCGGGGTAGCTCCAACAATTTGGAATACCTACATAGTTATTCTGAATAGTATGGACCAAAAGCGCAGTTTTACCATTGCTGTTACAAGGAGATGTATCATGAAACATATCCCGTGCGAAACTCATCGACACATACTCTGGATGAAACCCACACGGAGAATCGTTGGATCTAACACTATATAACACCATAGATCTATACTTGATGGAAACATTATTCAGCAATGGATCTAATAGCGACACAATATTAGACTATACATCAATACTAATAGAGCTACAATCTAAAGCACAATAGAGGTAACATAAATATACCCTTTAAGCTATATATCAATTTCTGTAAAAAGAATTCTTCATCAATGACTGGAACATGTTTGAACTTCAAAATATTGAATGCAAACAATGAAGAATTTGAATTTCATTCAACTTGGTAAATATCCAACTAGGACAAATAGCTCAGCAACCTTAATAGACCATGTTTTCAGTAAATAAAGGTTTTATGGTCCAGATCGTTTTATTGGCAGTACTATTTTGAGTCATGTGCATGCCATTTTCATTAAAAAGGGAGACAATGCTGGTTAAATAGCGCAAAAAGAAGAACGAGCACCTATGTTTTTATCTTAATATTCTGAGAGTACACTTTCATCAACATCATTTGCAAATTTCAAATAATGTATCTTTTTTTAATTTTCGAGCCGTAATTTTGGGCAAATTTTGAAAATTCATTTGTAACATTTGTCAAAAATGTGTAAATGCTATTTAAAATTCAAAATGAGCATAGTTATGTTTGAATAATGTGTGTTTGTACATCTGAACTAAAAACATATTTTCTGATGAAAAAGTAGTGGTTTTTATTAAAAAAGTAAAAACATTTGAAAATTCATGCTTTTTGTCATTTTTATAGAAAAGTGATGTTGCAAAATCTCATTTTCTGAAAACACTAGCTCGGTGAACACTGTTTTTCTTTAGCGTATTGTTTGCAGCATAAAGTATCTCATTAAATAAAGTGAGTTAATTACTACCATAAAAACATTATATAATTAATTACCAATTGTTCAGATCAAAAGTAAAACATCACTTGTAAACAGGGCAATGTACAACTATTATAATGACCAAGTAAGTTCAAATAAAAACAATTCAAACCTGTTTCCGAGAAGTGTCAGGTTTAGAAAGTTATAAAACTCAAATCCCATGTCTTAATAACAATGAGGATCAATTCATAGCAGATCCAGCTTCAGTTTCATGTTTATTTAATGACCATATTTTTGTAACAGCCATTAAACTATTCATATTGATGAATCTATTATTGTCTACAAGCCATCCGATTCCTTAACATCCTTAGACTAATCTAAGTTAAATAATTCTGAGTAATTTACCATTCCACTAGTGTCTAGTGATTTAGTTGAAACCCAATTAAAATCCCTTGTCCCGACTAAATCCTCAGGTAAGTGTATCATTAATAAAGAGTTAACAAAACAAACTTTTGTTTATAAAATTTATCATATCTTAGAAAGGTTTATAACACGGGAAATTGACCACACAGACACTGAGGTGCAGTTTTTAATAAACATTTCATTAATACTGGTGTTATTTTAAAAAATATTACATAATCCGAAACTAGGTCTTGATTTGATATCAATATTGTAAAAGACCGTCCATAAATAAGAAAATAAACCCATACGACGTGAAATCACTTGCTATGTTCTTGTTTAGAATAGCATTCAAGCATCGTCGTTTCTATTGAATGCACCCCAGTGATTGACTAGACACCGTGATATACATTTCATGGTATGACTTTTTAACTAGTGGATCAATTACGATGGGATTTTGCATAGAGGTAGTATTAACGATGTTGTCTATTTATTTAATTATTTTAGGAAGATATCGAAAGCCAATTCTTGTGTTTGATACCATTAAATTTGACCACTTTAATACAAATACAACTTTCTAAATAACAAGAATTTGATAAAATATTTTCTTTTTTCTCTTTATCAATGATACAATTACCTGTGACTAAATCGGCGGGTAATGATAATACCAATACCAAATACATACAAATATCAGCATCAATAAGAGCACCAGCTTTCACAACTGTATTTAATTGTAGTATTAAAATCATATTAATTCCCATTAGCTTTCAAAACAGCAAATGTTATTCCAATCTTCAAGAAGGGTCATTAACATGATTAAACTATAACTATAGACCAATTTCAATTGTACCAGTCATTTCATTGATACTTGAAAGACATGTTTACAGCAAGTAGCTGGTTTAAAGGTGCTGACTCACAGATTGGGCTAAAAAATTGTGTATGACGTTATTGTCTTACCTAACCTAATATTTATGTAATATAAATCCACTGACGGTTGCTTTATAAAACTTTTGTTGCAAATAACCAATTTAAACCACCCTCGATATCGTGCACTCTATATTTTTACTTTTAAAAAAGAGCAGAGTTGCCTTCCAAAATTAAAGTTTCAAAGTTTATTGCACAAAACAGGCCACCGGCCTATATACAAGGAATAAATAATACATACATATGACATTTAACGATGAATCATAATTTGTGAATTGTGTAATTCACACGTGATCGAACTGTATCATCAACAAACTACAGCATAAACATCAGTGAGGTACTCGGTTCGTTTTGCAATTCAATTTCCTCGAAGGCAAACACATTTCAGGCAATTTAAGCGATAGCAGTGCTAATACTATTATAGGGTATTAATACCCTATAGAATACCCTATAGAATACCCTATAGAATTTTAGATGTAAAAAAACTAAATAACTACAAACTACCAATGTTTCGCAAGTATTTTAAACATCTGGGTGGTTGTTTATGGGATATACAGGCAACTATACCAAAATTTAGCGAACATGTGACAATTTTTTTATTTTTGCAATAAACCAATATGTGAGGGCAGCACCTTAAAGTCCTTCCTCAATTTTAGAACTGTAAATATCGTAACTAAAACACAAAACACTTCTATCAGAATTGACTGGAAGTTGAAATGTATACATACCTGAACCAATTATAGTAACGGGGTCTACATCGGGTATCTGGAATTCTGAAGACAATTCAGCCATATGACCTGTCTCGTTTCGTAGGTTTATAAATGTGCTATACTGTCGTACCCGGTGTTATGGGGTCACATTTGCTCGTTCTCTCAAAATGTTTCAATATTGTTGTCAAGAATGTTTATATCATTATTTTAGTAACGGGGACTACAGAGTGTATCGTGTATCTCGAATTCTAAGAATAATTCAGCCATGTGACTGGTTTTACATTGTAGGTATATACATGTGCTTAACAGTAGTACCCGGTCTTATGTGGTCACATTAGCTCGTTCTCGTAATATGTTGAATAATTAAGACTGCATTCATAATAAAATATCGCTGTTGTATATTCGTATGTTTTTATGAGCAGTTCTTATTCAAGAGTCAATTAATTTATCAATTCATATAACATTGGCCTAACTACACTTCGGTACTGTTGCTTTAATTATATTATTCGATTAATCGGTATATATTCGCATATAAAACAACACATGCCGTCATAATTGGCCGATACATAGTGTACTGTCTTTTCCTTTTGTTTTAGGCTAGTGATTTCGTTATTGGTCGCTGTTATTCGTCGCCAGTTTGTGTTTTTCGAAGCTTTTGTTTACAGCGGATATCACAGAGGTTGCAGCCAAGACTCAATCCAACAATTCCCAAACTAACTATTCTATGACTACAACCCGACGACACCACATCTAGCCAATGCATGAACCAAATACCTTAGCGGGTATTACGCAAAGTTCCAGCCAAAACCCAATCCGTCAATTTCAAGCTCCCCCTAATCTATGACTACAATCCGGCTGTACAAAATATGTGCCAATTCATCTCTAGTTGGTGGGAAACGCTAAAAAGCGTTTCTGAAATTTCCAGTGCCCCGAAACATTGGTAGTCGAGAGCGCTAACCATATAGCCACCGGGCCATTCATTCGGGCAAATAGAACCCATCACGTGATAAGAAATCCTTAATGATTTACCGAATGTTACTTTGTTATAATCGGACAAAGATAAATTGGCCGGGCTATAAATAGTACAAGAACATAAACATTGGTGTTTACCCTTTGCATCCGAAGTAAACTTATAAGACGTATATTTTTTTTTTATAATAACTACATCTTAATAAGCAGTGAGGAAATAGCTCAGCAAGTAAAGCACAAGGTCCAATAGCAACAATCGTATGCTATGTTTTATTCCGGCCGAGTTCGAATCCAACTCAAGTTGTTTATATTGGTAAATAACGTGTTTATGCTGTTTAATTTGTTATTTTATCTTTTCTAGACTTTGTAATTTAAAAGTGTTGAGAAAATGAAAAAAGACAGATAACGTTATAATAAAAAAAGACAAAACATGGATTCGAACCTGCGTACAAAATAGGCATGCATGGTAGATTATGCTGAGGCGTTACTACTGAGCCAATGGCGCTATAGGAAAAGTGTTTGCACAATTATCATGTCTACCAAATTTACTGGTGAATTAGATGTGAAGGTCATCGTTGTGTTTATTTACTGTTGATATAGTCCGTGCATGATAATGTGGTGTTACGTGACACAATGTGGACAATGTCAATTGATTGAATTAGGTAAACCATGGTTAAGGTTTGTGATTATAAATCATTCTAACCATCCACCAATTCAAACATACTTCATAGCCGAGTGGTTTAGTGCGTAGATACTTCCTGACGAGTTCGATATTTTTGGCCGCGAGTTCGAAACCTTGTCAAGTTATATGTATTTTTTTAATTTCTTTTTCTCATCTTTATAAATTTAAAATCTAAGAGTTTTACAGAAAAATGGCTTAAATAATCAGTTCTATCCAATAGTGATACAAACCTGTAATTAAAGTTATTAAGTATATTATTAAAGAGTGTATAGCCTAAATATACATGTACACAATCAACGTGCTGTGTACACATATTATAATTAAAGCACAAGCATTTTGATTGCTAGTACTTATATATAAATACTCTTTATTTCCACTTTTCAGTGATTTACAATTACATATAAATATCATTCATACATTACAATGATTTATAAGGAAAGTGAAATAGTACAATTATGTTCATGACATGCATAATGTTATGTACAATAAAAAGATAAATGTATATTAACACAATGAATAAATACATACATAAAGTTAGTAACACAATTTCTATTTACATGTACCGTCGTATATTGCAGTTTTTATGTGCAACTTAATAGATTTACCTTATATCATTTGTCTTAACCGAAATTCGAAAATGTTAAGATCAAATGTAAGGTATGATGCAACTTTTTATGTGCAACTAAATACTTTTATTTCAATTGTCTTAACCGAAATTCGAAAATGTTAAGATCAAATTTAAGGTATGATTACATTATGTACAGTGATGCTTGTCCCATGCAAAGATTAACTCTTGTTACAGTATGTCACATATACTTTGTGGATGAATTTGCAACTTAGGTTGAAAAAGTGCTTGTAATTTAATGAGCATGGCTGTTCTTGGAAGACGCCTAGAATGTTTTGATCAAACAGTGACTGAATGAAAATTTCAGCACTTGAGTGTCGCAGGAAATCTGCTATGGAAGAGTTTATCTGGCTGTTTATATTGTCTATAAGTTTTGATCTATCCTGAGCAAACATGATGCATTCGGCAAGTAGATGTCTATATATATCATCTGTTTCAGAGTTGCACATTTTGCATATTAAATGGCTCTTGAAAGACCTATACAACAGAACACGAACTGATGAGATGACATGGATGATTTCACTGTTTGTACATGGATATAACCATAAATGAAATGGTTTCACTGTATTATGTATGGATACAAATCTGTTAAATTCACAGTCACTTATTGCTCTATCTTTCCATTTATTCAATTGAATATTGTGAATTGCTTTAGATACTATGTTTTTCCATGAATATTTATTCGGAAAGACCGCGCTTTGAAGATATATCGTTAAATAATTGAAAAGTCCGTACAAAACTAGTATTTTACATACATCTGGAACAAAACCTAGTTGGTTACGGAAGCCTTTAGTTGTGTACAAATTAAGTCGGTAGTTGAATATTTGTCGCGAAGTTGTATATGTGGGCATGGTACCAATTTTTTGCATGAAGGATAGTTTTCTCTTCGCTATGTCTGCGTCGATTGTTAACCAGCCAAGGGTGCTCATTGCCATGTCGGTTCTTGTGGATTCGGGCAGGTGTTGGATTTTTTTTGCCGCCATCTTTTGAAATCTTTGTACTTTGCGAAGGTCCGCCGTCGACATATTATGCCACAGTTCAGCACCGTATAATAGAGTTGACAACGATACAGAGCGCACAATGGATGCCATTCGAATAGGATTCACGTCTCCAGTTTTGTTTTCTATAGAGAGCACAGGATATAGCGAAGATTGTCCTTTACGGATTCTATACTCAATATTGTCTCTCACGTTTAGTGCATTGTTAAGTATTATGCCTACGTGAGTGGCAATGTTAGAAGAAGATATTTCCGAGGATCCAAATTTGACCGTAAAATTGTTTGTCACACGTTTACCGAATTTCATCAGGCAACATTTGTCATAATTGAACTCATAGCCCCACTTATTAGCGTTAGTATTAACAACGTGGAGATTTTGTTCTAGTGATGATTTTGATGGGCATAGGAGCGTTAAGTCATCAGCTAATGTAGGATTGCCACATGAGATGTTACCAACAGATAGTCCGTGACCACTTTTCTCTAATGTATCTAGAAGTTCATCAATGAAGAGAAGATAACTCCATGTCGACAGTATTCCCCCCTGACGACAACTTTGCCTAATATGGAATTTATTTGACATGATGCCATTTACTAAGACGGTACTTGATATTCTAGTGAAGCTGTCTATAATTAGTTTCAAAAACTTTCCTTTTAACAACAATCTGATGCATTTTGTATATTAAAGCACCATGTTGGCAGTTGTCAAAGGCGCCAGCCGTGTCTAAGAACGCTGCGTATACATCTGATCGCTGTTCAATAAAATGTAGAGCACTTTCTTGTAGGTTAAATGAGGTTGTGATTGGACCTAGATGCGATTGATAGGCATTTTGCTGAGGGTTTGGAAATCGCATATTGTTTGAAGTAGTCCATTCATTTAGCCGTTGGTGTAGAATACGTTCAAATAGTTTGTATATAACAGGTAGAAGATATATATATATGATATATATAAAAATAATTTTATCATGACCATAACAAAACAAGAAAAATATATAGTTAACAAATTATAAACTCTCTCGAAAAGAATATGAAAATAACATTAAAAATATTGTGATGAATTCAAAAAATACTAAAGACCTCTTTGATGTGTTGAACTTGAATCGCTCAGTTACAATTCCTGTTCGTTACCACCTGAGCTATTACAGCATACATAACTATTTGCAATTATTTAGTGCTTATATTACATTGTAATTAGTCAAGCATGACGATAAGGCCAAGCAATTTAACTGCCTGGATAATATACACTTATTTCATGTCTGTTTGGTTAACAGTCAAAACTGTTGTCCCGAGGTATCGGGGAAGACTTTTGAACTGTTGCACGAGGCCGATAGGCCGAGGGCAACAGTTCAAAATGTCTTCCCCGATACCGAGGGACAATAGTTTTGACTGTTAACCCAAAACAGACATGAAATAACTGTTTTATTACCTAATACTCTATATAACTACAGTAAAGTTAGACTTATACAACAAACAAAAAGGATATTTCTAAGACATTTTGTCATACTAATAGCGAATATTTTTTGTTATAAATTCAAGACTGTCATTATCCCCATGATTTTATTATCAAACAAATAAAATCGGCATGTAATAAAGCAAAAAGGGACAAAACATTGTTCAAGAGTTATATTAAAAATACGCTATAGATCTAGCAGGGTGTTTTTGCAGGAATTTATATTGCGCATCGTAGTGCGCAGGTAACAGTTCATCCAGGGGTGTAACAGTCAAAACTGTTGCCCTCCTGGCAATGAACTGTTTCATACCTGAATCTAAAAATAAACATTAAGACATGAAACAGTCAAAAATAACGAATTACTCGTTATATAGAGTGCTAGGTAATAATTGTCTATGTTAAATGTTAAATTTCGTCGTTGAATGGATGATAAGGATTAGCTGCACAAGGCAGTCATACTGGTCTGAAAGGTAAACAAACACTAGTCCATATTCAGTCTGTATTTAAACAGTTACCACTTACATAGTATTTTATGAAACGGACAAACAACAAACAATTACATTCTTCAAGTTATCTGTAATCCATATCATGTATTACCTGTCGTGAAATAGACTCGACTGCCACATTATTTAGCACGAACTATATGTATAGGTTATCGATCATATATTAGAATAATAAACTAATTAAGTACAAGTGAGCGAAGCGAACGCCGTACTTAATTCGTTTATTATTCTAATATGTGATCTATAACCGGCTTATAGTTTACCCGCCCACTTTTTGGTGTCATTTCCAATGCTTTTGTTTGCAAACAATAGCATGCCCATTAATGGAGTAATGATGGTAAAATAAGGCAAGATTGTATGTACGAGGGATGATCAACAAATTCGCGGGAATATGCTTTGAAATCTTTATAACGTGACCAACACTTAAAATAATTGGTCATATAAAAGATTGAGGTGTTACAAATACACAATGTACATAGCTATAAAACATTAAACTCGAGGTAAAATTTGGTCAAAACAACATAGAAACTGTAACTTTAAAAAGTAACTGTACAACCAGATACACTATAGACCTGTAAACCGAAACTCATTTTTTCCTTTACAACTTACATGTAAATTATAAGAATTAGCTATTGGAGATCATTAGTATTGATGACGTAATTTGTTATTGACGTCGTATAGCCTATTTGCATGTCGACATTTATTTCACGCGGCTGCATATGACAGCATAAATATACCAAACATACACCTGTTTGGTTTGCTATTACATACACCGGTTGTTGTTGCTTTATGCAATATTGCCATGTTATGACGCTTCAATCGCAACCACACTTCATTGCCGATTTCTGTATCGCACTAATTTCTGACGACTTCGAAGCAAATAGTTCTAAAACGGAATTGTGACATTAAACTTGTTTTTGAAATCATGAATGTAGTATTCATAACCCAGCCTTTAAAAAATTACAAACGCACGAATGATACGGCATCGTTTGCTACGTCCAACGTTGGAAAATATGAAAATTTGGGCCGCATAATGTCAAAGAATACGGGAGAATGTATGATCATTGATAATGTCGAGTGATGTTGCCATAGGAAACCGCATTCGTTCCGACTTTGGTTAACATTGATGATCAGCGGTGAATCAACTTGAAATACATTTATATTCATGTATAGAAAATTTCATTCACTTACAATGACAAATAAAGAAATTAGGGATTTTTTCCTTGTATTTGTTGATCACCCCTCGTATATAAGCTGGTAATTGCTGATATAGGAATAACTGTACAATTTAGAGGAAGGCGGATCTAGTTTTCCATATACGGACACAGCAAAATTGTCCTAATAAATGGATTTACTTCATGAACCACTTACTAGATATTGTGCCCATTGCACTAATAAATGAATAAGTGGTCCAAAAATTTGAAAATCCCTGGCTTTTGATTGGACAAAGAAGTAGGGTAAACTATAAAGCATAATTTAACAGTTGATATATTGTCTATATTTATAATCCGGGTTGTATGTTTTCATAAGCGGAAAGCATCATGAAGACGCTCTATGTGTAATACCAACACAAACACAAAGGACCGATATTACATGATTTGCTTGCGGAAATTTATATACTGAAAAAATAAAGTTTAGCAAGTTTGTCAGGGTACTAATAGTTTTACTTGTATGGCGATGTATGCAAAAATGATGTGATTAACTTGTCGGCCATAAGTTATACATAACAACTTCAGTGGTAAATTTGTGTTTTAGTGGTTTTGTGATGCCATGACGTCATTTATAAAGAAAACACATGTAACACGTGCAGGAGATAATCTGACCCGTGTAAAGGATGAAAACAAGCACGATAGCGTCAGTCTTATGCTACAACCAAATAATTTAAACCGGTGTAAAAATTGTAAAATATTCAACGGTTCGGGGTCCAAGAATGACGGTGAACGACGTCAAATGGCTATTTGAATGTTGAATGATGTCACGAAGGCAAGAGGCAAAGCAATACATTTTAATGACACTTATTTGATCATTAGTCGCCTATAGACTAAATATCCGTTGACAGGAGACGTCATGTGTAGGTCATGTTCAGACAGACAAGAAATACTTACGTCACAAGAAGAGCGTTAACTTGCAGTGACGTCAATACCCAACAGATTCACGTGAAGTCACCAGCTAGCTGTTCATGTCAAGAATGCAAACGGCACTATTGTTTGTTATAAAATCGACCGGAAAAGACAACCCACCGCTAGAATTTATGGACGCCATACTGACGTTGGCATACAGTTGACGCGGTGTCATTGGTAAGGTTGGTTTGCCTCGGCAATTTTTATCGTATAACGACTCGTAGGCAATAAAATTACCATTACCGTATGATTTAAACAAAAATACTCCAATTTTCGCCGATTTAACAAAACTTGGTCGTTCTCGGGAGTAGATGAGATGAGAAACAAAATGCCACCAAAGGTGCATGACCTTGGGCAAACATTGAACACATATGGTATAACATTCAGGGGCGGATCCAGGATTTAGTGTTAGGGGGGGGGCGTGCAATGAAAAATGAGCTGGGGTCCAGGGGGCCGCAAGGGTCCCTGGTGGGTGCAGGGCAAAGCCCTGCTATGGGGGTCCAGGGGGGCGAAGCATCCCGGTAGCTCCTCGATTTCGCTCGTTTTGGAGCTGGCGCATCCATCTTTGTTGTCAAGAGAAAAGAGAATCAATGTGCAAAAAGAGCGATACATCAGAATCGCGAAGTTCGACCTGAATAACGGGGCGGCAGAGAGTCTATCGAAGTGTCTGTGGTTAGTGTAAAATGTTTATTTCGCGCTGTGCGCGCAGAAAGCAGAACAAAAATGACTTTAAATATGTGATTTAGTGTGATACAACAAATGAATTGACTTTACTTTGGCGATTTTAGGGGGGGCGTACGCCGGGTCCGCCCCCCTTGGATCCGCCTATGACATTCCCCTGACCGTCGTTTTAAAGCTTCGTAACAACAATAGACAAACATGTTCGCCTGTAATGACTTCTAAATGAGGGCAAAATCGACACCTATCTCATTACATGTGACGACTGACGAATATCCGTTAGGATGATAATTTCCTTCACTTAAGGTCATAAACCACTAAATGCATACGCGGACCAAAATCATCCTTACAAAAACTTCTGTTTGCCTGGAAATGGTGATAAGCCTTGACAAAATGGAACTAGAATCCTCTTATTGAGTTTTAAGGTATTGTATACATGTAGTTGAATGAATGAATATGTTTCATCTTGAATATTTTGAGATTTTGGCATATTGGACAAAGCGAAAGAAGACTAGGGTTAAACCCGCATTGGATCGGTCCGCGCGTCTGTAAAAATTTGTCGACCGCCTTTTACGAACTAAAACTTTCTTATATTAAACATGACCCCCTGTTTTTTTTGGTCTTATTTTGTAGCTGAAACATACTGCTTTTCAATGATATAGGTCTGTCAACTGGCCATAGACTTTAACATGATATAATCTGGGACTGACTATTGTCATTTTACATTGAGTTAAAGAACAATTTTATTTAGTGGTTTGTGACCTTAAATGGTTGAATTTCAAATGGAATTAAATGATCTTAAGATTAAAAAACTTTCCTACTGTTAAATATCATGCAACTTCACGAAAACTAATAGAATAGTCCAACTTGCTAAACTTTTTTATCAGTATATATTCAACGCAAGAACCGTGTAATATACATGTATGTAATCATGCATACAGGTCAGGAACGTGACAAATTCTCTCTGCTATAACAAAGAAACAGAATGTGTAATACAATATGGTTGCGTATTCCTCAAAATGAATACCGAAACGCGATATCCCCATCCATTCATACTATAGGGCGTCTACTTCACTACATGGCAGTTTTCAATGTATAGAAGTATAGGTTGTCGTAACAAAGCATGTTTCGTTATCAAAGTATACAGTACTGTGTACAGTAAACCTCGTAGTGGTGATTGAAATGAAGGTATCGGTATACGAAATACGAAATGTACTAACATAGTCTTAACTACTTAATAGCAAAATATTGCATCATATATATAATATAATAACGCGATAACATGTGTAACCCTGGTAACTTTGTGTGTCTTTGTCATGTCTAGTCCCTGTGGTGTTTATGTTATGGCCTTATTTGCCTAACTGTATGTGTGTATATTGTGTGTATATACTATGAGAGCATGATTAGATTGGAATGTGTGTGTATTGTACCGCATGAATGAACTGGGTGAGTGAAAGTTGTAAAATCGGTATGGTTGGTGATTGTGTGTTTGTGTGTTCCCATGCGTGTCCATTCTTCCCGCCTTAATCTTTTCTCTCATCTGTTACTGACACTCCTTCCCTGACTATTGGAGGAGTCAGTTGTACAATTAACACTATTTGTACTTTCTTCTTTATCTACTACCTAGCCATTATTTTACTTTTACAAGTGAAGTATATTCTATTGGTCCTGGTAGGTAGTTTATTTATTTATCTATTTAATTAATTGATTTGATCGCGTGGAATTGTTGCTTGAATTGTTTTTCCGTTCAAACTTTATCATCTTATGCATAACTGTAAATTATATTGCAGAACTGTAAAAATATCATGATTTGTTCTTTTGGTAAATTCTTCTTTTGTATTGTTTTAGGTTCTTCTGTACGTGTATTTTATTAAATACTCTGACTTCTATAATCGACTTGATGTTATCAACATACCCCACCCTGTTACACATGGATAACTATAGTCCAGTTAGAATAGTGTGACGTTGCAGTTTAAGTGTACGCAAAAAATCACAACCATAGTCTAAGCAAGTATGGCGAAGTCTAGTATGTTAGTTTAGCATTGAAATTATTGTTGTTTGTACAGTATAAGCCTTTATAACTGGTTTTACTCCGTTATAGTGGACTCGACCGCTGCGTGATTTTTATCCTGACTGGACTATACCGGTATTGGAGTTTTCAAATAAGCGTAAATAAACTCGTAGACATGGGTCGGTCGTGTGGATTTTATTTTTTGAAATTCTGTGTTGTTATTGGAATATTGGCGTTTGCTCTTCTCTCGTATTTTGGAAGTTACTACGAACGAGAAATGGATCTAGTTCCTGAACTACCCGTACCAAAACTACACATAAGGTAAGGTCAACTAGACTGTTTTATAAATGTAACTCAAACAGTCAATATGGTACAGACATATGATAGATATTGAGCTATGTCAGCCGGGGCTCAGTCCCTGTAACCGTCACGGAAGCTGGACAGGTCAAGTGCTTTTATGGTCGAAAAATATCTGAGCAATTATTATCTTTTCTTATGTGTCTATCCTTTTTTATTAGCTCATCTGATTTTTGAAAAAAAGAGGAGTTATTGTCATCACTGGATCGTCGTCGGCGTCGCATGGTTAAGTTTTGTGTTTAGGTAAACTTTTTTCAAAAACTATCAAAGCTATTGCTTTTAAACTTGCAACACTTGTTTACCATCAATACCTGAGCCTGTAAAGCGAGACACATGAATCTGATCTGCATTTTGTAAGAATTGTTGCCCCTTTTTTCATTTAGAAAAAAATGCCTTGGTTAAGTTTTGCGTTTAGGTCCACTTTTCTCCTAAACTATCTGAGTTATTGCTTTGAAACTTTCAACACCTGTTTACCATCACTGCCTGACCATTTCAGACAAGACCCATAACTCTGATCTGTATTTTGTGCGAGTTATTGCCCCTTTTAGGACTCAGTAAATTCCTTGGTTAAGTTTCGTGTTTAGGTCCACTTTTCTCCTAAACTATTTGAGCTATTGCTTTGAAACGTTCAACACCTGTTCACCATTACTACCTGAGCATTTCAAGCAAGACCCATAACTCTGATCTGTATTTTGCGCGAGTTATTGCCCCTTTTCGGACTTAGAAAATTCCTTGGTTAATTTTCGTGTTTAGGTCCACTTATCTCATACACTATGTAGGCTATTGCTTTGAAACTTTCAACACTTCTTCACCATCAATACCTGACCATGTCAAGAAGGAACCATAACTCTGATCTGCATTTTGCATGAGTAAGTGCCCCTTTTTGGAAAATTTCTTGGTCAAGTTTCGTGTTTAGGTCCTTTTTTCTTATGTGGGCAATTGCTTATAAACTTTCAACACCTATTCACCATCAAAACCTGAACATATCAATCATGAACCATAACTCTGATCTGTATTTTGCAAGAGTTATTGCCCCTTTTTGGACTTAGTAAATTCCTTGGTTAAGTTTCGTGTTTAGGTCCACTTTTCGCATACACTATGTCGGCTATTGCTTTGAAACTTTCAACACTTGAAGTCATACCAAATGACATAGCGTAATCATAATAACACACCGAGAGCACTGTTGCCAAAGGACACAGGGTGACCATAATAACACGCGCTGAGCACTGTTGACAAAGGGCATAGGATGATCATAATAACAGACCGTGAGCACTGTTAACAATAGACATAGGGTGATCATATTAACACACATTGAGCACTGTTGACAAAGGGCATAGGGTGATCATAATAACACACATTGAGCACTGTTGAAAAAGGGCATAGGGTGTTCATAATAACACACATTGAGCACTGTTGAAAAAGGGCATAGGGTGATCATACTAACACACATTGAGCACTGTTGAAAAAGGGCATAGGGTGATCATAATAACACACATTGAGCACTGTTGAAAAGGGGCATAGGGTGATCATAATAACACACATTGATCACTGTTGACAAAGGGCATAGGGTGATCATACTAACACACTTTGAGCACTGTTGACAATGGACATAGGGTGATCATACTAACACACATTGAGCACTGTTGAAAAGGGGCATAGGGTGATCATAATAACACACATTGTGCACTGTTGACAAAGGGCATAGGGTGATCATATAAACACACATTGAGCACTGTTGACAATGGACATAGGGTGATCATACTAACACACATTGAGCACTGTTGACAATGAACATAGGGTGATCATACTAACACACATTGAGCACTGTTGACAAAGGGCATAGGGTAATCATACTAACACTAACTATATGAAATTTATTTGTGTGTATGATGTTATGTTAGGCTCGTCAGATTTAGGTAGTGTACTAGTTTTTGACCCATGTGTTGTTTAGTCTTTGCAGAGTAACTGACCTTTGAATATAAACACTGTTTAGTCTATTGAAGGGAGGTAATTGTAAATATCATACGACGATTGTCTGTGTTTCAATCCATCCTATGACTTAATATAATCCCTTTGGTTAAGAAATAAAAATCTGTTCGCGTTTATTGTCGGTGAATAAAACACGGGCAGGAGTTCGGATGCGGAAAAATTAAATCACGAGTGCGTAGCACGAGTGATTTAATTTTCCGCATCCGAACGAGTGCCCGTGTTTTATTCACCGACAATATACAAGAACAGAGTTTTTATTTCGATTCTAAATACGATAATATCCCGCACTATTTAACTGCGCGCATTCCATTTTCACCCATATGACATTGAACATAACTCCACGCTGAAATTGAGTGGCTTATTAGCTGATACAATTACCTCCCTCGTTAATGAAACCGACCTTCGTAATTTTCTGAAGGAAATACCACATTTTAAACATTGAAACAATTTTAATAACACGAGTATATGGTATCTATTTCATAAAATGAAAAATATAAATGAATTGATTATCAGAAGCTTTAATAAAACTTGGTTTCTAGAGTATATTGGAGTTTCTAAAAATAGATGCGTCATAGCTGTAACACTGGATTCTCGTGCAACTCGCCTTGTTATCGAAGTTTACGTTAATTAATTCATAAATATGTCACGTGATACTGGGCGTAAATAGAAACAGCCAATTTGATAGGTATGTTTTATGGGGGTAATAATACATTGTTAGGTCCCTCTATATTTAAACGATTAATCCGCATATCGTGTTAGAATTAAGAAATAAAAATCTGTTTGCGTTTATTGTCGGTGAATAAAACACGGGCAGGAGTTCGGATGCGGAAAAATTAAATCACGAGTGCGTAGCACGAGTGATTTAATTTTCCGCATCCGAACGACTGGCCGTGTTTTATTCACCGACAATATACAAGAACAGAGTTTTTATTTCGATTCTAAATACGATAATATCCCGCACTATTTAACTGCGCGCATTCCATTTTCACCCATTTGACATTGAACATGATTCCACGCTGAAATTGAGTGGCTTATTAGCTGGTACAATTACCGCCCTCGTTAATGAAAATGACCTTCGTAATTTTCTGAAGGAAAAAAAACACATTTTAAACATTGAAACAATTTTAATAACACGAGTATAGTGTATTTTTGTCATGAAATGAAAAATATAAATGAATTGATTATCAGAATTTTTTATGAATCTTAATTTGGAGAGTATATTGGAGTTTCTAAAAATAGATGCGTCATAACTGTAACACTGGATTCTCGTGAAACTCGCGGTCCGTTAATTTTTTTTACTATAATGTTTACGTTCATTCATTCATAAATAGGTCATGTGATACGGGGCGTAAATTGTAACAGCCAATTTGTTACCATGTTTTATGGGGGTAATAATAAATAGTTAGGTCCGCTCTTTGTTTAATGGATTAATCCGCGGATCGTGTTAGAATTGTTATTTAGGCATATCATATTAACGTGTATAGCATGTAATGTATATCGCATGTCAATTATTTAAACATTATACAAGTACATGTATATAATACTATCGTTGTCCGTATTGTCTTCATATATAAACTATATTACTCTTAACCGCGTACAGTGTAGCAATACCACGTGACAAAATACTACAGTCCAAAGAAGAATTTTGTAAACAAAACCTCCACTTGGAAGAGAAAAACAGACGTAAGAATTTTATTTCTTCACCAAATTCTATGAAATACAGACCACGCTAAGGGAAAAGCTATAAGGCTTCCGCGATATATAGTATATCTCTCCATAGTTTGGCCGTTTTTTCAATTACCCTGTGAAACCTTGGAAACAATGTGTGTGAGAGCGGACTACAGTATCAAGCCTTTTCGTTTTCCTGGTATTATCTTCTCCATGCGTGATTGAAGAGTCATGTTTTCACCTTACTGGAACACCGGAGGCTGTTTGCAACAAACAAAATGCATTTGTAACAATGCATAGCACTAATATCAGTAATATGACATTTTCTTTTAATTTGCAATTATGGCTACAGTTACAAGAAAAAACATTTAGGCTACAGTTTAAAGCTGTTTTCAGAATTTACAATAATACCAAGCAACATGCCATCCATTGAGTGTGGAAATTTTCGTTTACCATCAACATACTATATTTCATGTACATGCATTTAACTTTTGTTGATTCAACATAGCTTCCACATTTTTATTAGACCTAGGGTTCCCGAAGGCTGAATTTGCCTAATCGGGATGGTTCGGCATGTCTTCGCGATGTTCTGGAACACTTCCGTGCCATCCCTGTACGCTTCTGGAAGCCTTCTGGACACTTCGGTACCGAAAAATCATCGGCATCCAAATTCTATAAGTTTTAAAATTTGGACGCCGAAGGTCTGGTTCGGGAGTGCTTCGGGGTAATCGGAATACTATCGGCAACATTTCGGGGTGTTCGGGAATCGATCGTCATTCACTTGGCATCTTCGGGATGCCTTCTGCGAGGCTTCATTATCATTTTGACCATCCCGAGCGGTTCCACAAGGAAGCTGAATCGAATACGCCACGAACACGACGAACGGATGAGTTATAGACACGAAAGCTATGCCGATCATGTAAAGAAACATACCGAATAGTTGCCGAAGGCGCCGATTGTGAACGGAAGGGAGCACGAGTCGTAGCCGTATTTCCCGAACTATACACGAGCGACTGCAGAAGCGATGATGTCAGTTTGCCGATAGTTTAAATCTGGAATATATCGCTTTCATCATGGTCCTACAAATCAAGGGCAAGCTGGTAAATAGGATTGTGTCAGTCCCTATAGAAAACGATGACACAACCAGTGCCCCACTTTTTTCAGCTATTAAACAATGTCGTGTAACTGCGCCAGACGGGATTTTCCGTGCACCGGTCGAAACACACCAAGATGGCGGACAATTTGACAGCCAAAAGGTAGGCGCTTGTTTCTTCACTTCTTATAGTCTTTTGTTATGCTTTTATGTTTAGTTTTTTGTTGGATACGATGCAGCTAGAATTGCCGCGTTCATCGATATAGGTGCCATGCCTGGTATTGTAATATTATTCAATAAAACCGTGATTGAACGAAGTTGAAAAATGAATCGAGAACTGAATTTTTATCCGGTCATATTGTCGCACATACCGTTTTCTATAAATGGTCACTTTGTCAAATGCCCTAGAATCAGATCCCCTTTGCCATATATATACAATTTTGTTGTTTACTGACGTGCAAGCGTCAAAAATAGCATTCTTTAGATTCGCATACGCACCGATATGAACACCACGCACCGGTGGGAATTCTCCGGCGAATATCAGCTAAAACGTAGCAACGGTTGAGACACACAGGCCTATTTGGCACCGGTTGAGACACACTTTTATATCGTTTGAAGCTCAATGTCGACATAGGATATATTCATCGCCTTAAATCTTTTAACGTTGTTAAATTTAGATAATATGCATTGTTACTCGTATAAAAGTAGTAATTCATCTTTTACTATCGGCAGTACATCCCCAAGGCAGTTTTACCAACGTGCAATGTCGGGAACACATCGGGAGTTCTCCCGATTTCACATATTGTCTCATGATTTCACCGAAGCATCCCCTAGATCACAATCGACCATGTTACCGATACATCCCGATACTCATTTATATCCACCGGGAGTACATCGCCGAGGCAAAAATGCTCAGTGCTACCTAGGCATTATACACAATATTCTTTAAAGTTGTTGAAGAATCTGTTGTTGCAATTGTTATACTTTTCTGCAATGTGATACTAAAGGCGTACAGTGTATCTAGAATCAGACATTCTTGTCATAGTTGCAATTTGTGTAAGTGTCATAATAATAATAATAATATAAGTTACGTGTTTAAATATCAAGAATAGCATTAAATGTTTATCAATACGATTACATGTGTTATGTTGCACAATGTACAGTGAAATGTAGATAATGGATTGACCTGTATAATGAACCGGAGTATCGTTTGCTAATACTTTGAATTTACATTTGGATGTATCAATCACTGTGTTAGTGTGTTTTTATTGTGTATCGGTACAGTGAAACCTGTCTAAAAAGAACACCCAGGAAACAACTAAAATTACCTTAGCTGACAGGTTACTCTTGGTATATTCAATATAAATTCAATGGTCTGGTGGAAGACAATGTTGAAGGTCTTTGTCAACTGCTTTGTTATCAGAGATATGATATTTAACACAGGTTTGACTGTACTTAAAAACAAATACAAGTACAGTGTACTGTGAGTCTTATTATCATGAAAGATTTTATTAATAAATATATGTAAGTAAGAAGAAAGAAGAGGACACAATAAATTTGATTAACGTTTATTGGTGGTTTATTATTATGTAATTAAAAAGGTAAGAAATCAAGGGTATCACACAATAATCACAAATAAAAACAGAAATCAGCGAACTTCGGGTCAAATTTACTGCTCGGGTGTATCAGAGTTATCGAAGGGGTCCGGATGTCAATCAGTTGAATTCGTCATTTTTTATTCAAAAAGCATTTTTGTCCATGATGGTACATATTTGTATACATGCACCAATTTCGCTATCGAACTAGCCTGTAATACTCAGTAATACACATTGCATAGCACCAGTCTTCAGACGAGTATCAGGAAAAACTTCTCTTGTTACACAATGGACAATGATTTATTCTCCCACGACCTTAAACCGTGCATTTGGTTTGGATGGTTAAAAACCAAATAAGGGTTTCCTGGATCGCTGCTTCAAACGTAGATAAGTTCTCTGCAATATGTAAAAAGAAGAGTTACTATTTTTGAAATACGTGTAACTATGCATATCATCGACGTTTATGATCCCTTAAATATTGTCTGACACAGTAATGCAGCCACTTGATCTTTCATGTTATTTAGTATTAGAATATCGTGTATTTTGCTATTTAAGATTCGTTAACAACTCAAAACGAAACTATTCAGTATGATAATCTTCGTTTTTAGTTTTATTATGTACGTTGCTAAGTATGGAGCATAGGCCTATTCACATGGATTTACGTAATATATTTCATACAACTTGAACTTTTGATTTAATAATGAGAAAACAAAATTGTACCTTGGCATAACTGTTAAGTTCGTTGTTTGGATGACATGTATATTCTCAGTAGGCTCACATTCATCATATGTTGACTGTAAGTACAAACGTGTCATTTGTCTGAATGGTTAACAACCAGATGATCAACGATTTCCTGAATGACTTTCAAATGTTTCTCTCTGCAATATGTAAAAAGAAGAATTACTACTTTTGAAAGAGTAGCTATACCTATTATCTAAATTTAAGAACGTAAAATGAGTTAATGCAATGAATATACTCTATGTCGGTATTACTCTACAAACGATACATTAGTGTGTCTCAACCGTTGCCAAGTAAGCTTATGTGTCCCAACCGTTGCTACTTTTAAGCTGATATTCTCCGGAGAATTCCAACCGGTGCGTGGTGTTCCAACCGGTGCATATGCAAATCTAAAGAATGCTATTTTTGACGTTTGTAAGTAATCAACAAATTTGTATATATGCGGCCAAGCGGGTCTGATTCTAGGGTATTTGACAAAGTGACCATTTATAGAACACGGTATGTGCGACCATATGACCGGAAAAAACTGCAGTTCTCGATTCATTTTTCAACTTCGTGACATTTCCAGGTTCAAACACGGTTTTATTGAGTAATACTACAATACCAGACATGACACAGGTATCGATGAACGCGGCAATTCTAGCTGCATCGTATCCAACAAAAAACTAAACATAAAAGCATTACAAAAGACTATAAGAAGTAAAGAAACAAGCGCCTACCTTTTGGCTGTCAAACTGTCCGCCATCTTGGTGTGTCTCGACCGGTGCACGGATAATCCCGTCCGGCGCAGTTACACAACAGCGTTAAGGCAAACACCGAAATGAGACTACAGGTATATCGACCAAGGACTGTAAGTCTTTTCCATGAGCTCAATATGTAAGAGTTTTTATACCTGAAATTAGGTCAACTTTTATTTAGCTGAAACTATGTATTTTATTTTTTGTAGCTGAAACTAGCAAGCTTAATGGCGTCTTCCATCCATCGTATTCAACTTTCATCTGATAACAAGATAGTAGTTCGGCACCGTTTATATACATCGGCAACCTTTTGGCATTCTTATCGGCGTCGATTCGTAAACACTTCCGCATATTCTGCAATATAACCTCAACCTTTCCGCACGATCGGGAAACATTCGGGGTAAAATCCTGAACTGTCGGCATTCCTTCGGGTTGCGTTCGGCTACTTCGGAAAGGTTTCGGCGTTAATACTGCAACATTTCGTATAACGATCTGCGAATACATCCCGAACGAGCCCGGTGACAAAGATCCGCCAATTTTTATTGATAAACGATCCCGAAAGGATCCCAAAACTAGCAAACTGTAATCGGCTACCATTCCGCATAGCATCTGGGTCTAGTGGACGGCAGGTCTAGTATGTACCATTTGGGTTCAGTCAATCAAGGCAACATTAACAAATAACAAATTTCCTAGATGATATTAATTTGGTTTATTTTCTTTCATCACTCCTAGGGCGTCATGTAATTGTGAAGCGCAAAACAATATGTTTAAATAATGGCTTTCAGATAGCTTCACAGTGACGTCACGTGTGTTTATGTATTCTCGACCTGCCGCCCAGTAGGACCCCGAAGGCTTCCCGAAGACTAAGTTTGCCTAATTGGTATGATTCGGCATGTCTTCGCGATGTTCTAGAACCCTTCCGTGTCATTCCTGTACGCTTCTGGAAAAATCTTCGGCATCCAAATTTGAAAAGTTGTAAAATTTGGACGCCGACGGCCTTGATCGGGAGTGCTTCGAGTAATTGGAATACCATCTGCAACAGTTCGGTGTGTTCGGGAATCCATCGTCATTCACTCGGCATCTTCGGGAAGCCGTCTTCGCGGCTTCGTAAGCATTTTAACCATCGTGAGGGTTCCAGAAGAAAGCTTAATCGATGCCGAAAACTGCCCGAATATCACGAATGGATGAGTTATGTATACACACGGAATCTATATTGTATTCATCAAATGATTAAGAAACCCGGAATTACGTGCGGGTGGTAATCCTTTCTTTTTCAAATATATACCTACACGTATGAATCCAATTTCCACAACTAGCCAACAATAAAAAAAACATTTATATAAAGATATTTATCAGAGTGACATTCGAACCAAGAATTCAATAAGATAAAAACTGTCATGCTTGTAAGCCGAGCGTTCTCCTGTCGATACTAATTTTCTATCACCAAACAGTTATTTTATTTAAGGGTTATAACTTAAAATATTGATACATTGTAATATCGATTACCTACTGACATAGACTCACCCAAAACGTCGCTGAGGAGTTATCTGACACGGACAATTGCGCAAATTATTTAAACATATTCTATTGCGCTTCACGGTTTTAACGTGCATAAGTCGCCTTGACTTTACGTCACAAGTTGGAGCTATTTTGGGTAACGTCAAAAACGAAGTTATTTTAGCTAAACATGGTGTGAATTTCATTATAATCAAATAACATCTACTGACAACGACAAACACAACTCATGTATATTATCATGTATATTAGTAATATATTGGATACCCTTATGAATTTCAGAAATAGTATTTATCCTGAACACAATAATTATACTGAAGTGAGAATTTAGCGATGTTTTCGACCCATGCGGTATACGAATATATTATTTATGCATGTATGTATAGCGATAGATAGAACCAATATGATTCAATGTGCATAAATGAAAATTTAAAATGCATAACGAGAGCTATTAAAACGTAGTACATATAAAACTTTAATTTAATTTAGGCAAGTTACAAAGGCCCTTTGTGTTTCGTTTATAGCTTCCCTTAAAGTCTTAGTATTTCTAAGCATTGCATAGCCAGTATAATAATAACATGATTGTAGTTATGATGAGTTATCATAGATTTTATTTCCGATTGGAATTCCTACTATAAGTATGTAAATCAGATAGACTGTAAGTATGTGCATAAGAAAGTAGTTGTTTTAAAGGTGCTGTCTCACGTATTGGTGTATTGCTAAAATAGAATTGTCAAATATTCGCTTAATTTTGATATAGTAGCTATAAACAACCACTCGGACATTTAATGGAACTTGCGAAACATCGGCATTTTGTAGTTTTATAGTATTTTTACATACAAAGTCCTATAGAATTAACACTTAAATTGCCTGAAATTTGATTGCATTTGATGAACACGAATTGCAAAACGAACCGATTAACTCACTGATGTTAACGCTGTAAAGTTTAAAACAACTGTAATTAGTTTATGTTATAAGCGATTTTAACGTGAAATACTAGTGTCGAATTGCAAGGATGTCTCGTAAACATCAGTCTAACAATACTGTATTCCTAGATACTTTCGCGGATACAATATTTCGCGTTTTTCATACCGTCGGCATATTCGCGGCTACAAATTTTCACGGAATCACAACGACCGCGAATTCCGCGAAACTAAAGTCGCTACGGCATAAAGGTATGTTTGACACATAATGCAATTTTAATAGGACTGTTTGTCATCACCATCCGTGTATACACAATCAAATTCAATTGATTGTGACCTTAGATGACATGATAACAATTACGATGATCAATTAATCTCTTTATAACAAAGGATTTTATAGTGTTTTCATTAGGTGTTATCAACATAAACCGGTAAAAGTTACAATTATAAATTAACCACCAAACATATGTTAAACAAATAAATGTGAAGTGATTATTGTAAATACCTGTACAGGAATACATTGACTTTAATCATGACAAAAACAAACCTTAGTAGAAGTATAATCAACTGAATGTTAACACCCCACCCATGCACCCCTGTGCTTGTTTACATTCAGCACGTTACACGCTACGTCATAACAGCGTTTGTGTTTACACAAGCTAAAATATGCACGATTCTCAGAGGATTGAAATTGATGTTTATATTGAGAAATTAACGCAATAAATTAATTGTTCTTAGATTTTATAAAGATGGATTTATTGACAGAAGATTCAATGTCATGTATGCGCAAGTACAAATATCCTTCGTCGAATGATTTTGCGATTTTAGCATGTTTAGTAGATGAAGTAGCATGAAGAAGCTAGAAACTTTCGCGGATTTGTTGGAGGTAACATATTCGCGGCTATTAAACTTCGCGAAATGATACCTCCCGCGAAAGCCGCTAACTTAAAATGCGCGAAACCATTTCTAGGAATACAGTAAAATGATTACGGTTGTTTTTCACTTTGAGTTGCCAGATTTTTACTTGTGTTTTAGCCTGAAATTATGGCATGTACCATGAGGTATGTCCTCGCTGCTTGAGTTACATTCAATAATTCACAGTGAATATCGATGGCACAGTTTAATATTTAATTTAGATCAAACATCAAATGCACGTATGGAAATTACTAAAAATTACCCTACGCAAACTTATTATCATGTATATATTTGAAACTACTGTTACCCATGTGCGTGTTTGTGTTCTTAAATTTGGTATAATCTGTTATTACAAATAAAACCTGACGAAAAAAAGAATATTGTATTGTGTGTAATATTGACAAAAACAGCATCAGGAGCGACATGTTGCTTGGTATTATGGTAAAATCTGAAAACAGCCTTAAACTGTAGCCTGAATGTTTTTACTTGGAACAGTAGCCATAATTGAGAATTAAAAGAAAATGTCATATAAGTGCTATGCATTGTTACAATATGCATTTTGTTTGTTGCGAAATAGCCTCCGGTGTTCCCGGAAGGTGTAAAAATGACTCTTCAATCACGCATGGAGTAGATAATACCAGGAAAACGAAAAGGCTTGACCGTGACTGTAGTCCGCTCACACACACAAGGTTTCACAGGGTAATTGAAAAAAACGGCCAAACTATGGAGAGATATACTATCTGTCACGGAAACCTTATATTTTTTCCCTTAGCGTGGTATGTATTTCATAGAAATTGGTGAAAAAATAGAATACTTACGCCTGTTTTTCTTCTCCAGGTGGAGGTTTTGTTTACAAAATTCTTCTTTGGACTGTAGTATTTTGTCACGTGGTATTGCTACACTGGCTTAGACACACTGTATCGGAACATATTTCATGTCATCCCATACACAGTTTCTTGTTAAAGCAGTATGTATTATATTGTAGTAATATAAGTGAGAAGGGACTAGACTCGGGCTTTATTAGAGATACTGGAGCTGTGTCACGATGTAATGTGAGTGTTATGAATAATCCGGAGGATCCAAGATTCTACAATATTATTCTGGAACATGATGCTTTGAAGTTTAAACAGTGTCAGGATCACAAGTTGTCGGCATCCCCCGACAACTCTACAGTTGTAATAATGGGTAAGGCTTAAAATAAAACAAATATGGTATATTTCTCCTCCCTCACTACCTATCGGGTAAAATCGCTCCTATCCGATAAAAGTAGGCATTATCATACCTACCTACCCAACCCTTAATGATCTGGGTCATGAGAGGAGAAAGAAATAAACTGAATTCATACTTTCGGCCTAATAAATTATACTTTCTCTTAACTGATGTATTAGGAGTTTCCTTAGAAAATGGTAGCGTGGACACTGCCTCGTGAGTCTAGTGTTCCATTACTAACATGGTTATCGTATAACATACTTTACGAGTATCATTTTTATGTTTAGATGATGACAGGAGTTCATACCAGATAGGGGAGATAATACATGCACGAGTAGACTTGTATGATGGTTATGGAAACAAGAAGCGTACAGGTGGAGATATGATCAGAGCAACATTTCATGACATTAAAGGTTATCATCACGCACCAGGTGTAGTTACTGATAATCTTGATGGTTCATATACAGTTGAAGTGAAAGCATTCTGGAGCGGTCAGTCGGTTATAAAGATCATGCTTGCTTATACAAGAGAAGTTATTTCTGCGGTATATCGTGTACGAACACAGGTTTGTTATATTTATATTCAAAACATTTCAAACTACAATGGAACCTTATCCCTGTGGGAATGACGTGGCTAATGGTACTTTCGTTTACCCTGCTTTACATCTATATGACCGGTGAAACTAATTACGGAGTACTACACAAAAATGGAAACCTATTTAAATATTAGCTTTCCGCGGTTGCAAAATATCGCCTTAGTCGATGTAGTCACAATAAATTTAATAAGATTTAATAAGTTAAAACAAAAATGTCGATTGCCTATACCGATGGTCCCTACACCCCGTCCCTGAGACACTATTGACTTGCAGCACTGATAAAAACTCGATACACCCGGATGCTACACACCTGCCCCAAACTGAAAGTAGGAAAAATGTCAACATTTCGACTAAAGGTAACCGGAAATGACGATGTGACGATGACCCTTGCGCGAAAAACTTAGACAGGCCTACTTTTAGGCCCCTTTAGGGCATTGATCCTGACCCCTTTGTCTAGCCTTATATTCCTTCTATAGAAAAATAAAAACTTTTTGGCGCTAAATGTTATTGCAATTACACAGGGAATCGTACCGCAATGGCGGGTAGGACCAGTAATTTCAGTTTTGGAAAATCGACGTTCAAAGCCCCCTTTGAAGGGGTCCAGCGGGCCCAAAAACCTGTGCACGACCATGGGCCCGTAATATCCTTTAGTCTGGTATGCCTGTGTACCCATGACAGCAAAATTCCCGAATTTGGGCATTTAGGTCGAAAACTACAGAAGGCCGACATGGCCATCCCGGCTAGTCTGCATTAGTACGCTATGGTAGCGGAAAGGATATAAAGTCACTGACGGCTGTTTTTTTGAAGATTTATTGCAAATAAGCAATATTCACCATTTTCATTGTCAAAAGTACAGTTACGCCCGAACGATTGTGGTTTATCTATACATACTAACTTACATGCGGTTACGTCTAACTGCTCCTCTTCTGTAGTCAGCATTTGTTTTTGCTGAAACTAGTTTATTCAGCTTTTTGACAGCTGGGACTTGGGTGGCTCATTTTCTCGTTCGTTGGGTTGTGTGTTGGGCATTGGGCCGTGTAAGTTTTTATGTTTTCTGTAATCGGCTGGTTGAGTTGAGTGCTGCGTTCCCTGTCAGACTTAATATTATCGTTTTGGTCTCAAGGAAGCAAACCAAACGTTCCGGACATCGTGCTTCCCAACTTGTCCACTGCGTAGACGACATGTCATGATCTGCATGGAGGATGTCGTCACTGGACATATGTTTGTCCAATATAACCTACAAATGTTCTTCAGCATAGACATTACTTCTACATATGAAGTTAATACTAGTAATACTTTCATTACCTCCAGTGTTTCAGAGCCCATATTGGACAACAGTATAAGACAAAGAACACAAAGGAAACCTTCTCTCAATTACCCCTAGACTAAACGGTTGCTTCTCCAGCAGCGTCACATACCACTGCCACGAAAAACTGACTCCAAAGGAAGAGCGATACTTCCTTTAAGGAGACACACGACTTCAAAGAATTAATACTCTTATTGCTTACTTCGCATGTGTGTCAGCAAATTTATTTCCGACTATTTCCACGTGTTTATTTATAGTTTACAAAACGACTTCACAGTCAACAGTTCGTGAAGTACTATAAAACTGTACACGAATTGTCTAATGTCAAGTATGTGTGCCGTTTTTACAGTTCTATAAAGAATATAAGATATTCTAACATAACCAGTGGTGTCAACATAAGAAACCACGGTGTGCACCAACTCCCGATAATACACGAGTTCATATTCATTATTTCTTAATTTTATTTTAAAAAATTAAATATAATTAATACCGCATATATATCTCATTGATTAGGTGCTTTCAACAAGAAATATATATGCCAAATTCACAAGTGGTCCACATGAGGAGGAGGTATTGTGTCATCCAAACCGCACCCGATTATTGGCAGCAACAAACAACTCGGAGCTGTGTGATCTGACCATTGCAAATTCTGGTATGCCTTTCTACTGCCTGAAGCCAAAGAATATCCACCTTCTGTGTTTGGACTGGATGTTTTCTGGTGGTAAACGATCCTACCCTGCGCTACCACTGACGAGCTGTGAAAATATATTATTTAAAAGGTAACAAAGGGATTTTATAAGTGTGAAATATATACTTCTCAAATTTTGATAAGGGTCAAGAAATCAATGCTCATGTCCGTCTAACATTAAAGACGGTTAAGAAAACATTGCGCAAATATTGAAATATAATCTAATCTGCTGCTATTTTTTTAACAAATCATGTGAAGCGTTTGGTTTGTATTTCAATGACTGAAAAGCCCTAATGGCAGGGACCTAAGTAGCAAGACTAACCTGGAAGTGTTTGTCCCCTTTTTTATTCTCAGCTAACGTAAGACCCAAAATCGACCTATCAGCAAGATATCATCAACGCTCAAACCGAGATTGAGTACTACACTTGCCACCTAATATTTTTGTGCAAAAGTTCACTTTATTTTGTCCGAAACCGGTTTCGGGCAAAACTGAGACATTTTGTTGACAACTATTAAATTGCATGAATGGTACTCATCATCGTTAAAATTGGTCTCAAAGAATAAAATACAGTAGTATGTCCACCTTGGGTGATTAGTTGTATGTACGAGTGATTATATCGGAAAATAAAGTTATTATTATTATTATTATTATTATTGGTTAACAATATACTCATTTCTAAATAGAGATATCTCAAACCCATAGAGACATTATCTGAGTGCACCCTATGTATATCAAATTATCCGAGTGCACCCTATGTATATCAAATTATCTGAGTGTACCCTATGTATATCAAATTATCTGAGTGCACCCTATGTATATCAAATTATCTGAGTGTACCCTATGTATATCAAATTATCCGAGTGCACCCTACGTATATCAAATTATCTGAGTGTACCCTATGTATATCAAATTATCTGAGTGCACCCTATGTATATCAAATTATCTGAGTGCACCCTATGTATATCAAATTATCTGAGTGCACCCTATGTATATCAAATTATCTGAGTGCACCCTATGTATATCAAATTATCTGAGTGCACCCTATGTATATCAAATTATCTGAGTGCACCCTATGTATATCAAATTATCTGAGTGCACCCTATGTATATCAAATTATCTGAGTTCACCCTATGTATATCAAATTATCTGAGTGCACCCTATGTATATCAAATTATATGAGTGCACCCTATGTATTTCAAATTATCAGAGTGTACCCTATGCATATCAAATTATTTGAGTGTACCCTTTGTATAGAGAGAAGGTTGAGCAGCGGCCATGTTTAGCCTATTAGGATATGACTTTACAAAAGCTGGTATCCAGTTTTTCCACAGTGGTACACCCAGATAAGTTGAAACCATGTGCCTATGCTCAAACCCAAGTTTTCAAGGCACAGTAGCAGTACGTATTCTAAGTCTTGTGTTTGTCTATGCAGAACTCACAAACCACTACGACAACGTGTGAGTGTGAACATTAGTGAAGATACATGGTGTAGTATAACACCAGAAACACCGTGTTCAAAATATGACGTAACCAAGACTTGGACGTCTAGGCAACCCACCGGATACTTTACACACACAACATGGAATTCTGTTCAATGTCGCGGTGAGTATTCATTGATGCACCAGTCAATTGAAACCACACACCCAACCCCGGGGAAGGACGGGGGTTTTTACTTTTGCCTTTTCAAACCCCTGATAAAATCCCTGCTCCCCCAGGGCCATAAAGATGGTAAAATCCACGCAAATACCCCTTACTAAACCTCACTGGTATAGTCACTGCTATATATTTCTCCGGTGTCTTGGCGCGAAAAAAGCCCCACACTCACACGGCAGTGCGGGGACATCAAAAAGGTAAAACTACGGTACTGTTCCCCCGCTATGTCCCGCCGTTCCCTTGGGTTTGGAGTCGTGGTGTATTACATCAGTACGTATATGTACTAATCTCACTTTCGCATCAAGACATAATATGTAATAATTTGATCAAAATGTACCAAAGGTTAGATTTTAGTTTCGACTTTGTGTAATAAAGGGCAATCACCTAGTCCTATGTACTTGTTTTAAGATATCTTAGTACAAGTTATTACTAAGCATAATCATTTTCTCCTCAGTAACATTCAAGACCACACATTGAATGGGGGAGAGAGAAGTGGTCTAGGGGTAGGGCGCGTGCTTTTGTATCGAGAGGTCCAGGTTTGATCCTCATCCACACCACAACATATTTCTCTGAGAAAGAATAACCCACATGTTGGACACCTTCAAAATATAGTTGTATGAATTAATACGTACCTGAGAGGGTCCAAAGTCGGTGTGCTGTGGCTGCCAGTGGCGCCGAGTGCAACAGTCGACATGCAACTCAGTGATCGGAGTGTAAATGTACAGACGCATGTTTGAAAACAGACTTTAACTCGGTACTTTTTGCGATGCCTTATTCACTCACCCTAATTGTTCAATCTTCGGTTGTATGAATGTACGTCATGCCATTAATTCATCACGGTTTTCATACACTGCAGGTCTCACCCAAGATAGGATAGATGATTGCATGAAAAATAAGAGATTATACTTGATAGGAGATTCCACATTGAGGCAATGGTACTCGAACCTTCTAGAACGGAAAAACTGCACCCAAATAACGGAGAAGTGGACAGTTAAAACATGGCACAAACAAGCAGAATGTGTGATTAAACATTTAGGATTCAAAGCTGGATGGTATATTCATAGTCAGCCTTTTAATAATGGTCCTTTTTATGAGAATGCGCGTTACGCAAGTGTTTCAGTAGTACGTCGTATTGAAAGTATTCCAAATGACGAAAATGCGATTGTGGTATTTCAACTCTACATGCATTTCTTAGGATTTCACCACACCGTGGTTCAAAATAGACTCGTACTTATTCGAAAAACTGTGGAAAGGTTTCTAAATAGAAATAAATATTCTGTGGTGTTGATAAAAGGACCACACACTTTTTCATCACCATCCGATTCTCGTTCAAATGACTGTCAGTCGGGATTATATACGAAAATACTATATGAGACATTTAAAGGGTTGCATGACAGAGTTATACTACTGAACAATAAAGATGCGACGATTGCAGGACACAGTAGGGCTAACCATCCGACACAGAATATTATATCGGCGATGGTGGATCAAATGTTCAGTTTTGCGTGTAAATAGTTACAGGTTGTCAACTCACAGCCGTGATTGCGCTTTTAATTTTAGACCTAACGTTTACTGGGTACTGTTTTACTTACATTGCGTAAATGTCGCGTAAGTTTGCGCATACATTTGTCACTTACGCAAATCCTTCAGTGTGTTTTACTAATCGATCGCAAGTTGTTGCATACATTTACGTAAAAATATTGAACATAACGGGAACCAGAGTGAATAGATATACATAAAAGTTCGATAAGTTTTGATGATTAAACATGTTTATATTACTAATCACGGTCTATAACAACAAGTGACGGTCGAAAATCAACAGTGCGTGGCAAAAACTCCTCACTATAATCGGTCAAAGATGAAATGGTCGGGCTATAAATAGTACCAGAACACAAACAATATTTATTTACATTTTGCGCCTGAAGTGAACTAATAAGGTGTATTAACTTCATTACAAAAGCCGATGAGAAAATAGCTCAGTTAGTACAGAGCAAGGTCGAGTCACAACAAATGCATGTTTTTATTAAACGCGAGTTCGAATCCCAGTTTTTGACTTTTCAGCTAGAAAAATATTTTTGCATTAAGTCTGATAATCTATATAATTACTTTTTTCTTGTTTGATCTTGTGTACAACTGTACATTTTGTATTTTAAAAATGATGAGAAAAAGAAATAGCCATAATAAAAAAATAAAGACACGAGGATTCGAACCTGCGTACAAAAAATGTAATGCCGGGTACATCATCTATTGTCGGATGCGTTACAACTGAGCCACTGCCGCTTTACAATAAATGAGTTCAGCATTATCATGCCTATCAAATTATTCGATTAATTGGATGTGAAGGTCATTGATGTGTTTATTTACTAGTGCTAAATTTAGCCCGGCCAATTTATGTTTGTCCGACTATACGTTCGTATTTTTTATTTACGGTCACTCCGACCTTGCGTAGAGTTACGCCAAAAGTTACGACAGAACATGAGAACAAATATCTTAGTAAAACGCATTTGCGCAAATATTATCGACGTACATACGCAATATTTACGGAAAACATAGAGTTACGCTAGCGTAAATCACAGGCCTAAGAAATTATACCACAAAATACAGAGTTTTGAAATTCCCCATCTTCCCGTCATTACTATCTATTATATATAGTAATGACGGGAAGATGGGGAATTTCAACACTCTGTAATTTGTGATATAATTTCTTAGGCCTGTGCGTAAATGCTTCGATAAAACAGTACCCTGATCCAAATCGCGAACGGCTTGACCTAACTGTAATAAACATTTGTCTCACGATTAAGTCTGTGAACAATCTGTCGTAGATCAGTTTATAAAGATAGCATCACATAGTTTGGCGAATACTTCACTAACCTTATAACACATATATTTTCCACGAAATCTAAAATACATGTTCCTATTTCCACGAATAAAATATTCCGAGTTTGTGTTTTTAAATTCAGCCGCCATGTTTATGTGTGAAGAATTTTAATAATGTAATAGTTTATCTAAATACCTATCAACACTTACAATTCTTAGAAACCAAGAAAAGCTGGCGGACAACCAACATTGGTAGTCATGTGATCACACAAACGGTGGCGTAGTCTTTTTAGACGACGCTAAATTGCTAATAATTACAGTGAAACCTATAATTATCGTTGGCTTAAAATTAGAAGGTCGTAAGTACTAATTACGTAGTACTTACAACCTTATAAGACTGATGCATATTTGAAATCTGCATCTCGTGACGCTTCTCATGAGCCTATTTACATGAAAATCGGAAGTGGTCATGTTGACCAAACTGAACTTTAAAAAGCTTGTTTTTCCGTAAATGTAGTTTTCAGACAATTTGTTCTTGTTTTCTCATTCTGTACTTACGACCTTCTAATTCTAAGCCAGCGATATGTAGAGAACAACTACTAGTAGTATGTGAGCAGTAATCATTATTAGATTATAAGAGTCTGTCTTAACGGATAAGCGGATTTAGCTCAGTGGTAACGCACCGGACTGTCAATCAAGAGGTCGTGGGTTCAATCCCTGGCATCGGAACTTGACATTGCTGAAATATTTATAATATAAGTACATGTATCTGGGTAAAGGTGTCAGGAAGCTGTGTATCGGTGCTATACACTGGGTACATTAAAGAACCAGACTGTCTATTCGAAATAAGAGCTAGGCGCACTTCTGCAGCGCCGGACATGCCTGTATCTAATGTCTATCTCTCCCTTCAGGGGCTTTCTCTCAATATGTCCCTCTGGTCAGAGCATGCTGTATCTGCACTGGTAGAGGATGTTCCTGCGCCCTTGTGGCTACAACACTATAATGTAAAGTGCCTTTGAACCCGTGTTCGCATGAAAAAGGCGCTATATAAATCTAGTATATTTATTTTATTTATTTGAACAAGTTAGATACACTGACTACATAAAGAAACTTTGCTCCATGGCGTTAAATGTTAAACCAGTCATTTTGTCAATCTGTCATTTTCTTACTTACATAGGCCTATACTAATCATTTTGTGTCAACTTGTTCCAAGGTATCTCTGCATTTAGTTCTTAAACAGTATTTACATGTGACTATATTCTGCCGGCGAGCGCTCGGTGATAGCAGACCGTTGCACTGCAAAGCGGTGCTTAGAACCGTGTCGTTGCATTTAAATAGTAAAACTACCGATAGCGCTATTTCGTAGCGCTTTTGTTAGGCAACGGGATCCCGGTTGTGATACCAAGTTGACTTGAGAGTAGAAAGGCATAGTTACGTCGTTTTGAGCCATTAAGTCTTTTCGACTGGGCTTTTTCGCGGAGCAGGTTTTTGTCTGTTTGTCATCCCCGATATTGTAGTAGTAGAACTACAGTATACTGTTCAACATGGGCTTTCAGATTTTTGATTGCTGAAAGTAGTTCATTCAGCCTTTTGACAGCTGGGGCTTAGGTGGATCATTTTTTCGTTCGGTTGTGTGTTGGGCATTATGAATTGTATGTTTTTGTTTTCTGTGCTCGACCAGTAAAGTTGAGGGCTGCCTTCCCTGGTCGACTTAATATTATCTTTTTGGGATGTGAACCAGACTATAAACTGTCCCCACTAAACAGCCCGGTCGAAAAGGCAAACTGTGTTAGGGGTTGTATTATATCAAGTGTGTAATATTTAGGTGTGGACATAAACACAGGGTGATACTGTATCCATGCAAGTTCTACAGAATCTAACCTTATCCGTGCTTGATTATTGCTATTGTTGTCATTAACACCGAACACTGTTTACCAAACATTGTTTGAATTCTGTATAAATACAACGCTCCCCATTTGCTCCGTGTTATACGCATTGTTACATTGTTCTATAATTGATGTAAGATGACGATGTGTTGCTTGTTAATTTTTATTGTGGTGGGATTTCTTGCCAGCACAGACGGACGAACTTTACGATGTGACGGTGCTCCAGGTAAGTCTTTATCATACTGCACTCGTGCACTTGCTTAACCTTTTTTCTTGAAATATTTATGAAATGACACCCCATCTATCTTGTTTGAATAACCATGCAGATAGCTCGGTATTTGTTTCGGAATTGCGAATGTATCTGACCCGTGAAGCTGTTAGGAAACCGGGCCACGGTCTCCTGAAACATCTCAATCTGAGCTAAATCTCATCTCAAAGTATTGTCATTTGCCTTTGAGTTACTTCCCTTGGGAGGCTAGACTCAAATTTTTTTTTTTTCAAAATATGACTCTCATTTGAGCATAATCTCAATTTGAGATGATATTTCTACTTGAAATGCTTCGGGAGATCGGGAGATCGGGAGATCGGGGCCCGGGTGATATTCACAAAACATCTTAAATAAACTTACATTATTTTGTGCCGCTCATATTTTCCTCTCTTAATATAATGCTTCAAAACTATGTATAATTTTAATCATCTAAATGTTCTTGCTTAGCTGGCACTAGCACGAAAATGTTATTATTGTTGCCTTAGATGCAACTATACACTATGATGTTCGTCTATTAAGAAATAAAATTTGACTTTACGATAGAATAATTATTGAAATAAGATAGATACTTATGAAAATCTTCATTTCATACGATTTGTTTCCCTGCAAACGATCTATTTATATATCAACATTAAAGTAGATGTATTGGCGTCTTTTTAAACTGATATTTTTTCTTAAAACAGTCTTTATTTATTCATTCTAAATATGTTTTTATTTTTTATGGGTTGTTTCATACTCATTATGTTTAACATGACGTTAAAACCAGTATTAGCGACTAGATCTATTTGAATTCGTCTGTGACAATTAGCATTACTTTTGAATCTAAGTTCCGTACATTTTAGCTAGAGAGTTCGTATTAGAGACTATATACAGGTAGATATATTGTAGATAGATTTATTTCGACAATAAAATGAACTAGCTTCCACATGGCATCATAATGTCAGAACATACAAATACATGGACATTAAATAAATACATGTTTAAGTATGGATCAATAAAACAGCCATGTCAGATCCAAAGGTATTCACCCGATAAAAATATCTTTCACATTTATACTATGAATATCTAAGACAGGGATCTTAGTTTATGACTGGACCTCATATACCCAACTCAACATTATGTCCAATATTTTAAGCAAGCTGAATGCAATCATTTATTTTGTACTGCACACTTCAAGACAATTTAATATTATACATAAAAATACAACTTTTATCAATACACATACACAATGTCGCCTGTGTCGAGCATAGAATGTTCACAAAAAGCGTAAAACCCTGTTTGACGACATAGTCGTGCACAGACAGAAACTAGAAAACGGCCTTCGATAAAGAAGAGAAATCATTATTTACGCACGATCTCGGGATATTATTACGACGATTTGATAGCGGACATATTTTTTGCAACTCACCGCCACCTATATGGTTCTGTACCGCTTAAATAGACGAAAGAGAACTGATATTCAATTTCTAATATTTACATTAATTTCGACCATTTGTAGTATCACGTGACAGATCATGTGACAATATAGAAAATGATTGGTGTTCGGGAAATACCATGCAACTCTTTAGCCAATCAAATTACTCGTAACAAAAGCCGTGTTGTCACTGTTAAAATGGCAAAAGTCGGCGAATTGTTTTCAGTCAATGTTGTTGAATTGCTTCTTTCGTCTAGCTAAGCGGTACAGAAACGGACGAGTGTCGGTGAGTTGCTCCAAATATGTTTCTCTATCAAATCGCCGTACTAATTTCCTGAGATCGTGCGTAAATAGTGATTTCTCTTCTTTATCGAAGGCCGTTTTCTAGTTTCTGTCTGTGCACGACTGTGTCGTCAAACCGGGTTTTATGCATTTTGTGAACATTCTATGCTCGACACAGGCGACATTGTGTACGTGTATTGATATAAGTTGTATTTTTATGTATAATATTATATTGTCTTGAAGTGCGCTGTACAAGAAGCTTGCTTAAAATATTGGACATAATGTTGAGTTGGGTATATGAGGGCCAGTCATAAACTAAGATCCCTGTCTTAGATATTCATAGTATAGATGTGAAAGATATTTTTATCGGGTCGAATCCCTTTGGTCAGATCAACATAAAAGTCAAGGATAACACAAGAAAGGGTTCAAAGGAACCCTTATTTCCATTGTGGTCCTTGAACTATATACACTATAGTAATTGCTTGTTGTTTTTTATATGCACAGATCATGCTATTTGTCATCTCCGTTCAGACCCGAGTTCAGATGTGAGCGGGATAGTAGGAACAGTACTGTTCACACATACAAAGGTGAGAGCAACGTTTGGTTACATCTACTGACTATGGTACGCGACATCTTTATACTACACTACCCAAAAGTTCTAACCCGCCACCATAATTATGTGTTATAATTTTATTAACACTGCACGTACTTTCATGAAATATTGCATACCATTACTTGAATAATACTTGCATTTAATTATTGATTCATTTTGGCAGATAAACGTCCATGTACTTCGTTACAGGCGCGTAACAAAAATTTGCACGTGTATAGAAAAAAGATGTAAGTTTTTTCTGTGACCAATTTTAAAATTTTAACCCGGATAATTTTTAGAAAAATGTCATTTTTCTAAAAATACCGTATTTTGCTCGTGACGTCATTTTATAGTATTTAACGACGTTTTCACGATGTATATCGCCTTCCGATATTTCCCTTCTTGCACTCGTTCTTTGAAACTATCAATTACATTTGCACATGTGTCTTACATGATCTTCTAACCTTGTCATCTGATGTTCTTCAGTAGTATAGATGTGTCCGTTGGCTTTAGATTGTACAATTGCGATTCTGATAGCACAACAGATAGAAATAAACTCAACCCGTTAGTTGTCTTTGTTTAACCAGCTCATTCCTAAACCCCGTAGGTGATTTATTGTTTTGAATGATGCATAGTTCATGCAAGATGTACCAGGGTTACACATTGTACATAAGGGTTTGGATGAATTCCTTGAAACAGTTGGATCCAAAGTAATTTCTAGGAAATACCACTGTGGTGTGACATGGCCCGCCCACAGCCCGGATCAAAATCATTGCGAATTCTTCTTGTGGGTCTGTGTGAAATCGTTAGTGTACAGCACAAAGCCAACAGACACGTCTATGCTCACGAGAAACATCAAAAGATAAGGTGAGACTATCAGTTTAGACAAATGTGCAAATGTTATCAATAGTTTAAAAGAAGTGCAAGAAGGAAAACGTAAGAAGGGTGGACATCTTGAGAACGGCATAAATCACTTCATAGACGTCACGGGCAAAATATGGTAATTTCAGTAAATTTACATTTTTCTTAAAATTATCCAAGTTATAATCTTAAAACTGCTCCCAGAAAAAACTTTCATCTTTTGTCTACACATTTGTCAATTTTCTTTACGATAGCAGAATGAAGAGATTTTATAAATATACACTGAAACTGTATACTTTCTTTTTGGACACCCTGTATAATTCAAACTACATACAGATTCAACACTTATATATCCATTTGATCTTGAGTTACGTCATCTACTAAATAACATCGCGTGTCAGTTCTGTCTCTATAACATAATGTAGGGTTTACGCATAATTGATGTTTTTTTAAAAAAGGAATTGACACAAATCCCCTTTTTTGGAGCCGAAAATGAGCAAATAGGGGTCACAAATGTAACATTTTTGTTTCCATCTGAATCGTTCGAGTATATTTCATTTAAATGTTTGGATGTCCAAACAAATTATTCATTGTTTGTATACAGTATGTTATTGTAATTCTTATCAAAATGTAGACATTGTGACTGTATTCATCTGATCAAGATGTTTGGACGTCCAAACATTTTTGCATTTTTGTATGATATTTGCAAAATAAAGTATGAAAATGTTAACCTGTGTTTCTTATTTTGTCTTTTGAGGGTTACATTTGTAGACCTGTTTTGATTTTTTTTTCAATTAAGGTTGACATTTGTGACCCCTTATGCTCATTTTGGGCTCCAAAAAAGGGAATTTGTGTCAATTCCTTTTTTAAAAAAACATCAATTGCATGTCTTTTCGTTCTATAACATCTGCAGAGTCCAGAGGGACTGTTGGTGCCCAAGCCCGTCATGTCACGTCACGAAAATACCAAGAAAACATTGGTATAATGCGGGTTTGTTTAAATTCATAATTTTGAATCCGATAGAAAACGAATTTTCATATGACGCTGTTAATCGTTCATTGTCGTTGGTTGAGCATACGTAAAACTGGACACCAACAGCGCGTGCTCGCGTTCATCTTTGTATTTACGCATGGCTTTCGTCCAGTTAATGTATGGGCAAAAATCATCGTTTAAATAATATACATTGTAATATGTATGTATAACATTCAAACATAACGTTATGTTTTGTATTTTGTTTTTAGCTCACCTGCCACAAAGTGACAAGGTGAGCTTTTGTGATTGTTTTTTGTCCGTTGTCCGTTGTCTGTTGTCCGTCGTCCGTCGTCCGTCTGTTAGACAATTCACCGTTAACACTCTAGCACTTTCAATTTTGCTTTGATCTTCACCAAAATTGGTCAGTTGTTGTATCTCTATGAAATCTAGGTCAGGTTTGAAGTTGGGTCATTTGGAGTAAAAAACTAGGTCAAAAGGTCAAATAATAGGATAACCTTGTTAACACTCTGGTGGCCACATTTTTGCTTTAATCTTCTTGAAGTTACGTCAAAATGTTTATCTTGGTGACCTTAAGGTCAAGTTTGAAGTTGGGTCACGTGGAGTCAAAAACTAGGTCAAAAGGTCAAATAATAGGAAAACCTTGTTAACACTCTGGCGGTCACATTTTTCATGAAACTTGGTCAGTAGTTGTATCTCAATGACATCTAGGTCAAGTTTGAAGTTGGGTCATGGGGGGTCAAAAACTAGGTCAAAAGGTCAAATAATAGAAAAACCTAATTAACACTCATGAGGCCATATTTGTGCTTTAATCTTGATCAACTTTGGTCAAAATGTCTATCTTGATGACCTTAAGGTCACGTTTGAAGGTGTGTCATGTGGGTAAAAAACTAGGTCAATATGTCAAATAATAGCAAAACCTTTTAACACTCTGGAGGCCTCAGTTCTGCTTTAACCTTCATCAAGTTTAGTCAATATGTTCATCTTGATGACCATAAGGTCAAGTTCAAAGGTAGCCATGTTTAGCAGGTGAGCGCCCCAGGATCTATGATCCTCTTGTCTAAGCTTTGTTCTGAAATATTAATTACGATATTTTGTATGGCACAGTGTATGTGTTTATTGCTCCCTGTCATTCGTGAGTAAACTGAATACTGAAGTTTTCCATAGACACTGATTACCATGGTGATTGATATTGTCATGTTATGTTTATCTTCAGCATCGTTATGTTTATCTTCAGCAATGTTATGTTTATTTTCAGCAATGTTATGTTTATCTTCAGCATTGTTATGTTTATCTTCAGCAATGTTATGTTTATCTTCAGCAATGTTATGTTTATCTTCAGCAATGTTATGTTTATCTTCAGCATTGTTAGGTTTATCTTCAGCAATGTTAGGTTTATCTTCAGCATTGTTATGTTTATCTTCAGCAATGTTATGTTTATCTTCAGCAATGTGATGTTTATCTTCAGCAATGTTATGTTTATCTTCAGCATTGTTATGTTTATCTTCAGCAATGTCAGGTTTATCTTCAGCAATGTTATGTTTATCTTCAGCAATGTTATGTTTATCTTCAGCAATGTCAGGTTTATCTTCAGCAATGTTATGTTTATCTTAAGCTATGTTATGTTTATCTTCAGCATTGTTATGTTTATCTTCAGCAATGTTATGTTTATCTTCAGCATTGTTAGGTTTATCTTCAGCATTGTTATGTTTATCTTCAGCATTGTTATGTTTATCTTCAGCATTGTTATGTTTATCTTCAGCAATGTTATGTTTATCTTCAGCAATGCTCAGCTGACGCCACATTTGTACAAGTACATGTGAACATAACGGGCCTACCTCCATTCATCAATCACCGTACGTTCCGTCGTCATGGTTTCCATATACATGAATTTGGAAGTCTAACCAATGGATGTCGATCGATGGGTGGACATTACAACCCATTTAATGCACCACATGGATCACCAAGTGATCTAGCAAGGTATACTATCTCAAGTCATTTCTACAGCTGCATGCATTTACCATTAAACAGTGATTCTTAAACATGTTAGAACGTTTTGACACCTGAAATTAGGACGTGCAGCGGTACTCTTCAAAGTTGTGATGTGCATTGTGACGCATGCTTGGTGTCTGTATGTTCTTGTTTGCTTGTGTACCTTTTTGTGCCTTTCACGTTCGGCTGTCTCTGTAGAGTGCAGTGTTCCCTGTCCGATATTTCATTACCTTAATGATATGGTAATCCTTGTTTACTATGCAATTAGGCGGGTTTCGTACTTCTATTTGTCCAAAATCCTGGATTTGTTTACTCGTGTGGAACAAACATTGAACTATTCACCTTAGAACGCGACAACTCTACAAGTTCACAAAGATAAAAACACACTTATAAATGCCCTTAGAAAGGTATACTATATGCCTAACTACATTCTGTTATCACAGAGGCTTGAGTGCAGCATAAACATAGAGTGAGGTTGGGCTTATCAGCACTTATGCACCAGTCAATGTTATGCCCGCCGGGTGGGGGACGGCGGGGATACAAGGGGAATTAGACAGACGAATCTTCCCGACAGGCGGGAATTAGACGACTTTATCGACTCCGAGTCCCGGGGAATAGACTTTTGTCCGGGAGTTTCGACACCGCGAAAGACGACAGTGAAATTTAGACATCTTAAAGAATGCCGAGCATAGCCTTTATGGCCGGTCAGCTTTTTGCTGAAATATGACAGGCATACGTGTGCCTCCACCCGGATGTGAACCCGGGTCGCCAGATTAGACGGCAAGCGCGCTATCCACTGAGCTACGGAGGACATCAAAAGATTGAAAATGTCTAATTCCCCCTGGGTCGAACGCCCCCTCCCCGGTCGGGCAAAATATTGACTAATGCGCTTCAAATTTATCATAGGCACATGTTTTCGGTATTTACCAAGTCCTTATTGTTACACCTAACTGGGTCATTCAGCTAGTTATAAGTTATTATACTTTTCGACAGCTTGGACTTGGGCGGATCTGCGCTTGTTTAGTTGGACATTGTGTCTTTATGTGTTTTATGTTTCCTGTGCTCGGTTGGTTCAGTTGGGCATTGTGCTTTGTGTGTTTTTAATGTTTTCTGTGCTCGGCTGGTTAAGTTGAGTGCTGCCTTCCCTGTCTGACTTAATATAATCTTTTTGAAGTACCAAATACAAAGAGAAGGTAGTGCAGCAGCCATGTTTAGCCGCAACGGATATGACGCTACGAAAGCTGATCAGTACCTATTTGTTCTACAGTTGTCACAGCAAACACGGATAACAATTACTGTCTAATGTCTAAACATGGTCGCTGCACTACATTCTCACATATAGCGTACATTCAGATCATTTGAAACCATGTGCCTATGAAAATTCTAAGCAATCTTGATTGGTTTACTTTTCTAACTAACTGGACGAACATTCAAAATGCAAGATGTTACATTCTAAGTTAGTTCCATCATAATTAAGTTTATCTTTTTAAACAGACTGGTTAAAACAATTCTATGCTACATTCTGTGAAGTGTAATAATAATAATAATAATAATAATAACGACTTTATTTATAGTGGATGACATATTTGGTTCTAGACCAATTTTCAATATGGTCCAGATCAACATCGGATATATACAATCATTTACAGGAATACACGATAATTATTAGCAAAAGAAAAACATAACAGAAAAACTCATGGAGTCAATAATAAAGATGTTAAACAAAACTAAAACACAACAGCACAATGTTAAGGTAATGGTAAATAATTATGATTCAACAATGGAATTTGTTTGTATACTTATAGCAGAATGTTGTGAAACATGTAAATGTTACATCATGTGGCCAGAGTACATCCACTGCATATAGGAGTTTTTGAATTGTTTGAGTGTTTTTGAAGTACGTATTTGTTTTGGGATGACATTCCAAATGACTGGCCCTGAATAATTTAAGGACTTGCGGTAGAATTCGAGCCGTGGTTTAGGAATTGTAAGTTCACAATTTTCAGTTGATCTAAGCTGGCGATCTGAGTGTTGGTAGTTTTGGTTAAATATGAATTTCGAATGAAAGTATTCTGGGCAAATATTATTTAGTGACTTGTATATCAATATTGCCTTTTTGTAACGAATTCTGTCTGGGAAAGTCATCCACTTTAATTCTTTAAATAATTCTGCAGATGGTGCATCAAATTCCTTATCAAGAATAATTCTGGCTGCACGTTTTTGGAACTTCAGAACAGTGTCTAATAGTTCTCCACTGCAATTTCCCCATACTGTACAACAGTAGTCAATATGGGGCAAACTGTACGCATTGAAAAGCATTTTCCTAGAGTGGATGTTTAGGAAGCTTTTGATTCTTAGGAGAAGATATAGATAACTATTGCACTTCTTAAGAGTTTGTTCAACCTGACACTTCCAGATTAGATTTTGGTCTACATGCACTCCTAAGAGTTTCTCAGATGAGGAGTATGTCAGTGACTGTCCTTGCATTTGGATGTTGTGAGAGTTTGTATGCGTAACAATTTTCTGGTTATTGTTGGAAGCAGATATATACATCGCCTTTGTCTTGTTAATGTTTGGAATCATAGCATTTCGACGACACCATTCGTCTACAGTATTGACCTCATGTTGTAAAATGTTATGTACTTCTTCTATGGTACTGCCATATGCAGATAGTTTGGTAAATGTGTAAATGTGTCTTGCATCATATTATATTATTTCAGCCAACGCCATGTTGGAGATCTAGGGAACGTCATCTGTGACGTCAGAGGAAATGTGAGGATGGATTACTACGCACCAGCACCCGTCACTCTGAGAGGCGAGCGCACCATTATTGGTCGTGGTATCGTGGTACGTACTGATTATTCAATATTGTACAATAAACTTACAATGAATGTAACAACATTTAACTGGTACTCATGTCGTTCTTTTTCGTGTTTTTCTTACCTGCAAGCCTTGAGCGAGCAGGTATATTGGATAGTATGAAGTAAAAAGTCCATGGAGGGGCACGTGACCTGTTCTCGATGGTTTACGATTTCAAAAAAAATCCAAAAAAAAAGATTTTGTAAGAATGTCGTGAACCAGACTAATTCCATTATTCCATGCGGATAACATCGGTCTTTGTCGCATTGCAATAGTTTATTTACCGAAGAAATCAGAACTGTCCGAAATTTCAGTGAGCGCTAGGCAATATTGAGACCATGGATCTAAACAACAGGTGACTGCAGGTGCATAAGCACAGCGCTTCCCAGTCAATGATAAATATAGTGAGCAATGGAGTACATTCCGTAGATAACACATTGTTCTTGAACGAAAATTCGATTAGTTCAGTCTATGGTTAATGTGTCAGAATTACTGAATTTCGAGTGTTAACACCTGATCGGTATTATTTACGCAACCGATAATTTTCTTACGCAAAAAGATGGATTGTTTTAGGATCAGCGGGTAAATTAGTGCTGGTTGTTTCCCTTGATAAAATTAACAACATATACAGTTTCTTTTGGTCTCCAGAGTCATATAAGGAGAATTACCATTCAGTGTTAATGTCTATTCAGAGACTTAAAATTCTAAATGTCTCTTGTCTATTGTCATGGAATTTTCGGAATTGGTTTATGATCTTTGATATTGTTGAACACTGAAAACATGTCTTATGATAAAACCTTTTAATGAACTGATACGAGGTTTTATTTATAAGCATATAAATATTATATGAAACAAGGGAGCCATAATATGCAATTAAATGTCTTGAAAGTCGGTTTGTTATACATGAAATTATTTAACAATTTGTTGATAAATTTCGTATGTCAAATTATCGTGCATATAGTTTCCCAATTTGAAAGCTACCGGCCTATCGCGCTTATTTTTTTCTCACAATTTTGAGATTTCCATGCTAAATTTTATACACATCAGCTGTTGAATTATGCAGATAGAAGGTCGAGGATCCTGTCAATTCTCTGTCAAATGAAGTCGGTACATCATTTGCTCGAAGGAACTATTTGACTTGTTTTTTTTTTATTTTAGGAAGTCGTCATTACTAAAACACGCGAAGATTATGAGTAATGAAAGTCGGTTCAATTGTGCCACATAATATAGCATATATTGTTCACATATATTTACCAGAAACTTGTGTGTTGTTATTGTAGCGTAAGAATATTTTGACCGGTTAAACTATAGTTCAGAACATTTTACATGACATGACCATCCACGAATGTTTGTTCTTATCCATCGTCCAATCAGATTTGTTATTTAATCTAGTCAAACTTACAATAACCGTTGCGGCTAAACATGGCCGCTACACAACCTTCTCTATATATAGGGAACACTCAGATAATTTGAAACTCGGATGATTTAAACCATGTGCCTAATGATTTACAGTAGAACATGTACTGAACGGTCGGTCTTTATATGATTCTAACACGATCTGCGGATTAATCCATATACGCATAGAGGAATCCAAGCTGATTATTATTACCGCAACAAAATACACCTGGCAAATTGGCTCGTACTATTTACGCCCCGCAAATAGCAAATTGGTCATATTTGTTTGTGCGCTCAAAAATGACAAAACAACTTTATAAAATACATAATAAGCATTTATTGAATATACTGTCATAGTCGTTTCTTAGTTAAACTCCAAAAATATATTTCGTTCCTTCACAAAACATCGAACATCAGCAAGTTCAATTTAAAAGTTACAGTTAATGAATCAACGTAAACTTTGTGGTAAAAACTATAACGAGTTGCGAATAAGGCAAGTTGCACGAGTACCCAGTGTTACAGCCAATGCGCATCTATTTAAAATGTGTTCTTTCCTTCTGAAAGCTACAAATGTCGTTTTCATTATCGAGGGAGGTAATTGTACCAGCTAATAAGCCACTCAATTTCAGCGTGGAATTATGTTCAATGTTTAATAGGTGAAAATGGAATGCGCGCAGTTAAATAGTACGGGATATTATCCTGTTAGGAATCGCACTCGTGATTTTATTCTTCCACATCCGAACTCCTGCCTGTGTTTTATTCACCGACAAAATACAAAAACAGATTTTATTTCTTAAATCAAACTTAACTTATTTTCAAACAGTTTGATATTTACTTATCAAAACAGGACATTCTTCCTAGTTGTCCCAATGAGCTGCGAATGATATGTAACTCATTCTTACGAGATTTATCTTATTACTGAAAATAAAGTAGGGTGAAGAGAGTAATGGATATATCACTGGCTTATAATGAGAAGGTCCTAAGTGCAAACTCGATTTTTTGAGAAAACTAGAAACAACTGTTTAAAAACTACTCTTTACTTATGGAAAACAAGCTTTTTTAACTTCAGTTTGGTCAACAAGACCTGTTCCGATTTTCGTGAAAATAGGCTCATAAGAAGCGCCTTGTGATACAGATACTAGTAAGTAGTACTTACGACCTTCTTACTCTAAGCCAGCTACGTGTAATATATTACAAGAACCGTTTCAAAATTACCACACTTGTATTTTAATAATTTCAGCTACACGAGGGTCGGGATGACTTGGGTCGTGGTGGAAACGAAGGAAGTGTACGGACAGGAAATGCCGGAAGTCGCTTAGCTTGCTGCATTATTGAACCATTTGAATAAGGATCTCTCTCGCGTACATATTTGTGAATTATACATACATGTACTTTTTTCTTCTGTCTCTTTTCTTATTTCTAGATTTGGTCATACTCGCTAGGTTAAACGTTACTTTTGATTAATTAAGAATAAAAAGACGTTGCCACACCGATCTATGAATTGTTGTTCAGCAGAATTGACCAACGACTGGTATAACGTTGTGACGCTCTCCGTACATACTATTGTAACCATAAACTGTTGTTATGTAAAGGCTTTTGCTTGTGTCTGTATTGAAACAGCTCCGAATTATTGAGGAAACTACTAACCGAATGTCACGGACAATTCTTATAGCCCAGGGCTGGTATTCACAAAGCATCTTAAGTGAAAATTTAAATATTTTGACTTAAGTCAATAATTTATGCAGCTCATATGTCTCGCAATTCGAAAAATAATCCCTGTTTTCTTAGTGATTATTGTAGCTGTTTACATAATGCTTCAAAACTATGTAAAATATTAATCATCTTGATTTTCTTGCTTAACTGACACACTTTAGAAAATTTTAAGATTTTAATAAATGTCTAAGTTTTCTGCTAAGATGCTTTGTGAATACTACCCCAGGTCACTTCTGTCCAACAACACATTGCCTCCCCGAAACGAACAATGCTATGACTTTAAATCCTTCATCATGAACATGTACAACCTATAATGATTTTACCATGAACTTGTACAACTAGTTAGGATTTATCATGAACATGAATTGTACAACTTGCGAGGTATTATGTTGAACTTTTACAACTTGCTAGGACTTATTATAAACATGTCTAATTTGCTAGTGGATGTATTATAAACATGTACTACTTACTAGGATTTGTTTCAAATAAATAATTGCCGACACTGCGCATTGAATTTATCTTTATTTTATAGACAATATTATCGTGGGTGGTATTTTTAGTAGCAAACTATCCCGCTGGACAATTGTTTAACATTTCGCTGGCTTAGAATGCTACTTACGACATTATAAGACTCATGGATATTTGAAATTTACATCACGGAGCGATTCTTTTGAGCCTATTTTCAAAAGTTTTGTTTTTTCAAAAGTAAAGAGTAGTTTTCAGACATTTTTTTCTTGTTTTCTCAAAATATCGATTTTGCACTTACGACCTTCTTATTCTAAGCTAGCGAAATATTAAAAAGCGTCAAGCGGGATAGTTTGCTACTAAAAAATACAACTCAAACCTGCTAGTATAATAGATACATATCATGGGCTTGAACCAAGGCTCATAGTATCGTCGTATGAACAGTATAATAACGCTTGTACTGAACTTATGATACACGACATTCAGTCCCGTGTTAAAAAAGGATCCGGCACAGCTCAAAATTGTTTCACTTCAAATACAGAAAAATATGTAAATAGAAAGATACACCGGTAATTTCTTTTACGCGGCGGAAACAGTATTGGTTTCTCCTTAAAGACCCAAAGACTCTTGCCAAATAAATAATATTTTACTCAAAGTTATCGAAATATTGTGCTGAATAAATTAAATTAAAACTGGGTTTTAGACTTTGCTCCTGAGTTTTTGAAATCAGTCTCAGTTTCTAATACAATACTAGAGTAAATCCCTTTTATATCAGAAAAGTAAAGTTTTGAATGTTTTCAACTTGATATCTAGAAGATGTTTGGGTATTATGCACATGGTAATGATGATAGAATTCCATAACTTCACAGATACTTTCAAAATATAATAAGAGCAAATTTGAGCTTACGCCTGATCCTGAAAACTTTCCTTGTGAGAACGTGACTTGAGTACATATTAGTTGTGTCGTTGTGATGAACACTGTTTAATTAATAGACAACACATTTTTCCAGTGATGTATAGTCCAGTCAGGATAAAAATCCAGTGACGCAGCGGTCGGGTCTACTATAACGGTATTAACAAATTATAAAGGCTTATAACGGGCAAACAACTATAATTTCAATGCTTACACATAAACTGCGACGTCACTCTCACAATATCCTAACTGGACTATACAAAGTATATATCATCCAAACAACGCCAAAAGATCACGCGCTTTAAAGGGACTATATAAAATTGCCTATGGATATGAAATTACCGTACAGCCGCCATCTTGACTGACCATTATTGTCGTCCATTTTAACCAGTTGCTATCGGACCCAATCTAATGTAAGATTCGGAGACGGGGACCAGACTCAATACACACAGAAATCGATAAAGAAAAAAATACTTACGTTTTTAAAGCGACACAAATTTCGTCTTGGATTAGTGGGATTAAGCAATTTCAAAGCCACGTAGTATTGCTTCACTGTATAGTGTTCACAATAACGATCGAACATTGTTGCAATCCAATAAAAAGATTATATTAAGTCAGACAGGGAAGGCAGCAATCAACCCAACCAGCCGAGCACAGAAAACATCAAAAACACACAAAGCACTGAAAACACGGCATCCCGTCCCGAAAGTCTGCCGCCTCAGTCAGTCAAACGAAAACGGAACGAGAGCCAGGTGACGAGAAAATAACAACTGGACAAGAGAGCAAAACAGGGAGACTTTGGTTTACCAGGTAAAATATTAGTGGACCAGCATGCTATGAATTAATGGTTATAATGTGAAAACTTGCATCACTAAGGGTCATTTGTAACATGTGTTGTATCTTTCCTTATCATCATCCACCCATCATGTGGTCTGTGCAGATTAACTTGCATAATCGGATATGCAAATGATAGCATCTCGTTTTACACCCAGAAACTGCATTAATTTTATATTATAATAGCATAATCTTGAGGAAAACATTTATGGCATTCAATTTATAGAATATTAAGCTAGATAGATAAACTGTACACACAACAATATAAAATTGTTAGCACTTATAATTAAGTGGGATTCAAACTCATTCATACAGTCATTATAAAAGTTACATGTGAGCAATTAGTCCAGTCATTCTACGATTTAACCTCAAACTAATTGCAAAAGAATTTCTTTTTCGATACTCATGTAGATAAATGTATGATTATAATCATACAAAAAGTCTAGAAAAATCTAAGGTGGGGAAAACGATGAAATTTAACCTTAAACTTGTTCATTTTTTCGAACTACGACATGGCAAATATAACTCGCCATAGTGACGTCATATGAACTTAGCGCGTGCGATGAACTATGTAATTACGAAGGCATAATCTCGTCATATTTACGTGAATATGTTATTTAAATATCAAATAACACATACACACCAACCAATTCAGTTGATTATTTAAAAAAAGGAACTGTAATAATCTTGTTATATACAAAAGTCAAATATTTTACGACGGTTTAAGAAAATAAATCGGCGTTATTTTGACGTTGAGATTATGCATACACTTCCTCTCTATGGAAGCGCATTACGGACATTGTCTTAACCGCCCTCTATACGGATAACAATGCAGTTTGTGTATGTTTCTATTGATATTGTTTGTGTATTTGACGAATTAAATGAGTGCCATTATACACATGTAGAGTCTACATACTTACTTACGTTAACCTAGCTTTGTACACAGGTCTAGATTTAGGGCTGCACATAGTATGGGCCTATTCAAACAAACTCAAAACGTAGGTCTCACTTGACCTAATCTTACAAGTATGCATTGAACTTAAGTTTTAGATCTAGCCTTGCACTGTAGACCAACTCTAGCCAGCATTGAACGCAGGTCTTAGGTCGATCGTTGCACTGAGGACATACTATAGATAACATTGAACGATGGTTTAAATGGACCCATTTTGGCACGTCTTGAACGTAGGTCTGAACTGGCCCTACATTTGTATTTCAGCAAGCATTTAAGGTATGTATTAGGAGTCCGGTAATCTTGACAAACTCCAGCAAGCATAGAATGTATAGTCTAACTGAACCTATTCCAATATTCCAATTTGGTCTTAGATTGGTTCCTGCACTCTTGACCTTCTCTTTTAAGTCTAACTGAACCTTGTCCTGTAGGTTTAGTGTCGAACATTGTACTGAGGAAATAATCTAGTAAGCACTGAACTTATGTTTAATTGGACCTACTCCTGCAGCATTCAATGCAGATCTAAGGTCGAGTGTTGCATTGTGGACATACACTAGTAAGAATGTCTAACTGAACCTTCTCCAGCCAGCATTGAGTTTAGATCTAAGATCGAGCGTGTACCTACTATGGACACGTTCTAACAAGCATTGAACGCAGGTCTAAGGTCGGGCATTGAACTCATAGATGTTAGCAAGTATTCCGACTAGTATAAACACAGGCGATCTAGTATTGAGCCTTGCATTTATGATACTAGTATAATTATGCTGGCGAAAATTAAGCGATACATCGAGCTCTGTAATCCTGAACCAAACATGGAAAGCACATCTAACATCTCGCAAACTGTGCCTAAAAGGCAACAAAACGCACAGCAATGTCCATAACAGAGCCAAATGGACCACCTACCAAGTACAGGTTTCGTAACGACCTGATCACATACCCAGTCATGTACATGCAATGGGTATACCCAGGCCTGTACATGCAATGGATGTGCGATATGTTCTATGATTACCAGCCAGCTTTTATTTATACCTGATTGCTAGTTTGATCTCGGATTCATACATTCATATAAAGTAGTTTCAAGTCGCACTGTATCCAAGGATAACTAGAACTGTCGCCATTCGCCAGACTAAATAAATATACCCCACGTGGCAAACATCATTGCAGCTAATTCTTTTCTTTATGCACATAAGAACTATTCACTATATACACTATATATTGTATAAAAGTACAAAGGGCCATAATTCTGTCAAAAATCGTCGCAACGCAAATTCTTTCCTTTATGCACATCTACATGTTGAGGATGTTCATCTGTTAAAGTTTGAAGGAAATGCTGCAAAAACGGAGGAGTAATGCGTCCACAAGAATGTGTATACGGACGGGCAGACCGACCGACAGACAGATAAGCTGAATCCAGTATACCCCCTTACAACTCGTTGTGCGGGGGTATAATGAAGTAGAGATACTATCTTCAACCAGTGATTCACAGAAATATTTGATAGAACACACCGAGTTGTCGAGAACCGATACTAATTTAGGATACAAAGTTGGAAGTAATATATATTTACCTGTATCATCTATATAGTCAAATTAATCACTTTTCCTATACCACGACGTCCATATTAATCGCCATCTTGGATTTCTCGAAGTAATCTCCGACATAAAAGTTTTGTATGTGTACCAATTTACATTTATGATTTAATAAACTTCATGCAAGACGAAGTTAGTTTGTGAAACTTCAAATTACTCGATTACAAATTCATTGTGTGAAATTGGTGGGTGGGGTAATAATACTACATATTACACCTAAGATTGCATGGATGCACTGAGTTCCAATTAAAGAAGTGTTTTTTATTTAACAAATTATATCATTTATTCATAAAAGTGTATTTTAGATATGTATTAATCAACATTATAAATCATAACCAAAGACATAAGAGATTAGAAAGGTGAAATTGCCTCTGTACCTGTTTTTCGTATGTTTTACCTGCAAATGACACTGACTGACATTGCTTTTTGAAGATTTTCAACATAAATAATGTATCTAAAATATTTGTTTAACGATGTTTGTGGTTTCTTAAATACATATACAAATGTACATCATTTAAGGACATTAATTTCAATGAATTTTGTCATATATTCCTGCTATTTTCATGTATCTATTTTTATTTTAACTGGTAATGCTAAAGAAGACGGCCATTTTGGACGCCATCTTGAATTTCACAGACCCCATCACTTTTGCAATTTATGCTTGCAATGTCAGAACTTTCACATATAACATTAAACTATAATAATTCATTTGTTGACCTAGAGGTTACACCGGGATTTGTTTCTGAGATTGTCACACTCCATTACCCCACCCACTTGTACTGATTTTTAAGCATCTATATTAAATCAAAAATGGTTTTATTTGTTATCTATGACACGTTGTTTTCATCTGTTTATAATATTGTTCATATTCCAATTACTTTACTATGTACTTTATGGATATGTGCACTTAGGTTACATGGAAATGAAAATAAACACTGCCCCATAAAAGCAGCTTTAGAGTTTCCAATAGTGACCTTACATATGTTAATTTTTCGGCAACTTCCCCTTCCTAGATTTTTCTAGACTTTTGATATGTTATTTGTCAATGTTTTCTGATGCCAAAACAGTCAAATTTATTTCTTTTGCAATTTGTTTGAGGTTAAGCCTATTTTTACTGTAGAATGACTGGACTAAATATGAAACTTAGGTCAAACAAGTTACTTCTAGGATGTTGTAGATTTTAGTCCAAACTTAACTACTATAGTATTGTTTGAAACTGGATTATTCACCTAGGTAAATGACTATAGCATGTTTTCTACTAAATCGAAAAAAAAATGTATTTATACAATTTTTTAAACATTTAAACTCGCAATTGCACAAAACTACTGTAACAGTTTGAAATGTACGTTGTTGTTCTATAAATAGGGGATGAGCATACTAAGCAGTTGAATATGTTTTACTTGCGTACATCAATATCGAGGAATTGATTTCAGGACTACAATATATAATCATATTTTAGTGTGTGAAGACGGTGGATTATAGATGACACATATATTTTTATAAATATAAAGTTTAAGTTTACCCAGGAACTATCTATTAACAAAATAAATAAAATATTATATAGTTTCTGGATTTCCTAACACCCTTCATATACCATGATCAAAATTCTGGCAGAACAGCAGAGAGGTGTAAACACTTGTATAGTTCACAAGATTACAAGTATGTTGTAGCTATAAACCATTCCATATAGAATGGTACTGTATATCAAGCAGTGCTACATGCGGTGATATTGTAACACAGTCAGTAAAGTAAGGATTATCAATATTTAAAATGTCATCAAGGTATCGGAAAGTATTATTAAACGCTGTAGTTTTATCACATTGGTGTTCGAGAGACTATTTTAACATGAAATCGCGTTCGTAACAGTACAAAAACAGATCTGCGACAAGAGGTGCGCAATTTGTTCCCATTGGAATACCGATATTTGTCTATAAATGGTAGTACCCAGCCTAACAAAAATAATATCTAGGAGAAATATAAGGGTTCACAAACTTCACTGCAGGTCCACATAGTATATTTATCCAATATAGTGTTAGTAAAAAATGCTTTAGAATAGTTACACGCTAGAAATGTAATATTTTCTCTACCAAATGTCTTCTCTACCAGCGCTATTAATTTGTCTTTGATGCGAGCATGTGGCAGCGTAGTATATAATGTAGAAAAATCATAAGTACTAAGAGAAGAAACATCTTGTTTCTTTTGAATTTTGTCAAGAATAACTCCAGAATTTTTAACAGACCAAAATAAATTAATACCCGAATTTTCATAAGTCTTTTCACAATATCGTTGAACATGAACTTTTATAGCAGTTAAACATGAAGTTAGTATCTTAGAACTATTTGTAGATGTGCAAGCACTAGAATTAGAAATAAAACGAGCTTTGTAAGGGTCTTAAGTAGTTTCGAAATCCAATACATAGTTGGTAGTTTGTGTTGGTCTTCGCTTATACTAGTTTTAAGTGCTTCGCGGCTTCCACAATGTCGCTCTCAGAAAACAGTGTTGGCGTAAAAGTATTGGTAGAGGAAAGCTCATTAGATAAAACGTTAACATAATGTATTCGTCAAACGATAATGATATCATTAGAAGCTTTATCAGCAGGAACCAAAACGAAATTATTATGAAAAGTTTGTACACAAGGCATATACTAGTAGACAATGCACTATAATAACAATAGGTTGTACTGTGTGACCGAGCGATGGTGCCTGTTTTTGAAGGAGCTATAACTTTCGTCATGCTTATACCTATTTTGGTGTTCAGATCATAGAAACATTTCAAGTTAGTCGGGTGTATTTAAGAAATAAAAATCTGTTGTATATAAAAATATATTGTCGGTGAATAAAACACGGGTAGGAGTTCGGATGCAGAAAAATTAAATCACGAGTGCGTAGCACGAGTGATTTAATTTTCCGCATCCGAACGAGTGCCCGTGTTTTATTCACCGACAAAATACAAGAACAGAGTTTTATTTCGATTCTAAATACGATAATATCCCGCACTATTTAACTGCGCGCATTCCATTTTCACCCATTTGACATTGAACATAATTCCACGCTGAAATTGAGTGACTTATTAGCTGGTACAATTACCTCCCTCGTTTATGAAAACGGCCTACGTAATTTTCTGAAGGAAATAACACATTTTAAACATTGAAACAATTTTGATAACGCGAGTATAGGGTATCAATTTCATTAAATGAAAAATGTATATGAATTGATTATCAGAAGTTTTAATGAAATTTTAATTTCGAGAGTACATGTGTATTGGATTTTCTAAAAATAGACGCGTCATAGCTGTAACACTGGATTCTCGTGCAACATGCCTTGCCATCGCGACTCGTAGAATTTTACTATAAAGTTTACGTTCATTCATTCATAAATATGTCACGTGATACGGGGCGTAAATAGTAACAGTCCATTTGATAGGTATGTTTTATGGGGGTAATAATACATGCTCTTGTCTGCACTATGTTTATAGGATTAATCCGCGGATCGTGTTAGAATTAGTATTTATGTATAGCTCGGAGAATTTTTTGACCTGAGTCTGACCTTTATGCATGAATATTTTACAAGGTTTTTGCGTTGAATAAATAAATTGTCGAAAGCAAATCGTGCAATAACTACCCTTTTGGTTTGTGTTTGTATTACACATCCATCGTCTTCGTGATACTCCCCAATTTTGAAAACATGCAAACGGGATTATAAATATGAACAATATATCTACTGCTAAATTATGCAAATAGAAAGTCGAGGATCAAATCAAATTCTCTGTCCTATACTATAACAAATGCGAACTCATTAGCAAATGTGTACATTAGTTATACCATCTGTGACACGTCTCGGATAGTGATCTTCATCACATTTTAAAATAATATTTTAGTATTGATTGTGTCATTTACATTGCTGTTAAACAACCGCGGTAACAAAGATATAACGCAAACTCAAAGTAGTAAGTACTATGTTTTTACTTTTTAAATATTCGTCGTTTTATCTTCTCTTTCATAGTATTTACTATAATTACTAGTTTCCCTTTTTTACTTTCTTCCACTCTTCTTCTTCCACTCTTCTTCTTCCACTCTTTTTCTTCCACTCTTCTTCTTCCACACTTCTTCTTGTACACTTCTTCTTCCACTCTTCTTCTTCTACTCTTCTACTCTTCTTCGTCTCTTTTTTTTCGTTCACCGTCTTCACTACCATGTGCACCCGGTCATGGCGATAAAAGAAGCACTCTTTATCTTCTTCTTCTGTTTCTCATTGTCTTTCGTCTTTGTCTTCTTCGTCCGCCTCTTCTTGTTATTATTTTCTGTTTCTTCTTCTTCTCTTTCGTCTCCTCCCTTTGTTTCGTTCATAGTCTTCGCTACCACCCAATCCATATAGAGGAACGCAAGCTGTATATTATTACCGCAACAAAATACAACTGACAAATTGGCTGACCAGTACTACAGATAATCAATATATGGTAACATAAATAACTTTAATAACTTTGCCAGATTTTATGATAGAGAAGTGGTTTGACCCTTGTTATAAAGATAATGAGCCCAAGTTTCATTGGATATGAATAATAAATGCATGTGATATAAAGTTGACGTCCATATAGTATTTGATGCTGCCGTACATTTTCAGTGATTTCAAGAAATGTGGTCACTTTATCATTTCGCCGAAGACCATACATTTACTCGGCCTCTACCCTTAGGGTTTCTTTTAATGTGGATGCCTAAAGGAAGGAATGAATACTCCAAAACCAGAAACAATATTTTTATGAAAACTTCAATACAGTGTGAAATTTTTAGCATCGGTGGTGTAACATGCAAGGTTTCAATTGATTATATTCGACGTATTTTGGGACTGGTTTTGCAGAATAAAGGGGAACGTTTCGAACTTATGCTGTGAAAAAAGTATGTGATATTCGAAAATGTTTTATGTATAGAATAAAACTTACATATGTATGTTAATCAGAGGTATATAGCAATATATATTGTCTTAACAACTGACAAACTTATTAAAGTTATTTATGTTACCATATATTAATGATCACCCTGTATTAACTTCGTTACATGTACTATTATATTTGTTCTGGCTATATAGAGATAATCTTTATTCAAGTCTCATTAATGTACATTCATACAATATTTACATTACATATTTCAACAATTATAAAAGCACTTTGCGGCTTTACATTGGAGCTATAAGAGACTAGATAATTTTTGTATACATATCAATAAAAAAAACTGAACTATATTCTTGCAAGGGATCATAGTCGTGCAAAGCGTAATCTGCACAACCATAAAACAGAATTAAACAAATAAAATATATATATGTATACGGAATATCACTGCAGTGTGTTGATCCGTTGGGCCGTATTACCTCGAGTTGCTTGTGTAATGCCGTATCTCGCGAGACCGCTAGGTCGAGCGTGATACGGTATGGCGCAAGCAACGAGAGGTAATACGGCTTAACGGATCAACACAACTGCAGTAATATTCCTTTTATTATATACCTACAAAAGTGAAAAAAGGGCGTTTACGCGCGAAAGTGCGTTTAATGCGTATACATTGACGTCGTGAACGTCGGCATATTCCCAACTATATTGAATTTATTTAATGAGTTGAATAAAATAAATAAATTTGCGATTTTTTTTCATCGAGATTAATATATTCAATGTGGAAAGTCACAAATGTAATGTTCTTTTTATCACATGTTAGCCTTTTCCGGCCGAAACATAAAAAAACTACTTATTTTTCACTATAATAAACGCGCAACTTTGACGACGTCGCATATCCTTTGAATGACGTCGCGTGATAGTTTTATTACACTAGTGTATTATCAAAAATAAACCATGGCTTAATTACGCTACCGCGACGTTAAACGTGTGATAGATATCGTTCGGCACTCCCAGACTGTGCAATAACGGCTTTACGGCACTGTGTTTTATTCAAAATACAAGAACATATTTCTATTTCTTAAATAGGTTAGAGTTACATAAGAGTTTCTATAGTCAAAGTCAATGTTAAAATGTATTTATTGTGGGAATTTGGGTAATAACAAATTACACATGAGCTGTGTGTATATCTTTTGACCGACAAAACACTCTATGGTCAAACATAGGCTAGATATAGGTTTTATACATGTGATATATTTAAGAAATAGTTCACATCACTGAGGGCCCTATGTCATTATATGGACTGGCTAGTCAGCCCAAGTTGTGTATATGGACCGAAGCGATTATATGTTTTTATTTCACTTGATTAACCAAAAATAAATATTGTACATGTGTATATGAAAATCGCGCAAAAGACGTCCAAAACGTCAACAAATTGCTGCTTGATTTTTGGCCTATTCCCTTTAATATCTAAAAAACCTGACGGTAACTTTTTTTTTAAACTTCACAGTATGATGCTCTGGATACGAAGAACAGATTAATTAATAAAAAAGGATAGGTCGCCGCGCAAAATTTTTCAGTTTATACCTTTGAAAAACTGTCGTTGGCCAACAATCATTTTCGGTTAGCTTGATATCTCAGCAGTCTGAAAACGGTTGATGGACTTGCGGGTCACTTTGCCAAATGACCTTTTGGCGGCCGCCATTATTTTAAGCAATCATAAGCTTTGGGAAAACTTGAATTATTCCTCACTCAATAGGGTTATCGGCTTGCAATATGTCTTAAAATGTTCGTATTTCAACTCAACATATGTTGACATATACATAATAATATTATGATAAAGGAATTAGTTCGAATTTATTGATATTCTAAGAAAACTTTGATATTTTTCACTTTTTGTCATTATTTTTTCTCTTGCAATTCTGATCGGGATTTGTATTTGGCCAGTTTTTGTTTGCTACATTCAGAGAATAATTCTAGGCATCCATAATATACATTACATTGATAGATTTTCACTTCGAAGTCCAAAATTGGTCAGGAATATATGACAACTAATGTCTAAATTAAATAGATATTTTAGGGCATATATTATATATATTATTCCATGGCTACTTTGTTGATACGATGCGTATATATATGCCTAGGTGTCCAGTACCGTGTCACAAGGGTGTTAGTGTGGTAGCTGACCCCTAGCTGGATGGTTTGGCGGCTCGGATCCGGTCAGTTATATGAGTTCATATGACATTATTTTCAAAAAAATGGTCATTGACAGGAAAACTTGTATAACTATTCAGCGAAACGGATAATAAAGATAAACATGACTCCAAATGATTTGAAAATAATTTGATATGAGTTTATACATTTATATTTTTGTTTATAAAGTTCCGAATATTACATTAAAAGTACATTATTTTAACGTTGTTTTCATATTCTTCTTTAATAATAGTAAAGCATGTAAGAATTCATACCTCCCACTGTTAAATTCTATTCGTTTCGCGCATTCACTAAGAATAGAAATGTGAAAGCAGGAACGTATTCGAAGGGAAACAATGAGGGATAGAGGGGATACAAAATAAACAAAATTATATATTGAATCAGTTGATCTTTGTCTAGTGTCTAGCTTACTACTTTTCTGACTCAGGTGGACCTTAGTAACCTTTAAATAACCGTCCTTAATGGAATTTGTAAAACTATACACACACTTTTAAAGCCTCCACAACCCTACCACAACCAAGGTTGTAATTGGTGATACGATGGTGGCTGAGGAGTAAGTGCTCTTCACTACCAATCCGGAGGTCCCTGGTTCGAAATTTCATTGACCAGTGTTCAGTATTTCCCACCCAACTACAGATGACCTGGTTGTTAACCGTGTGATATTCTCACGAGTATCGGTGCTATACGCTGGGCACATTGAAGAACCAAAAATGAATCTGTTCGGAAAGAGCTAGGGTATCCCATCCAGATGCCTTGTATCACACCACAGTCACTTCTACTTGCTGTCTCTTCAGCAAAGCACATGACCCCATATGAAATATTAAGAAGTTATCCTTGACTGAAAGGTTTAAATAATTACAACTACAAATACAACTACAAGGTGTCAACCACGGGGATATTTATCCTGCGAGTTATAAATGTTTTCAGCATCACCGACTATCTCTGCCATGCCTGCAGGCACTACCTTTAGATGTGTGCATCCACAATTACATATGGGCACACTTAGTCCTGAACTCATGGATTACTAGTATGTGTCGGCTACAGTCAATCCAGTTTTGTACATATTACGGATGTACAGCGCCATTCCTGACCATATGGGTTATTAATGCATACCGATACGACAGATGGGTACAGTAATTTGTAACCATAAGAGATACATATTACAGATAGGTTCATTCGTTCCTGACCGTATTGGGTACATACTACACATGAATACAGATATTCTTGACCACATATGATACTTAGTACACGTACTAACCATATGAGTACTAAAACATGCTACATGAAGGAACAACTATTCCTGACCATATGAAGTACATTCTACTGGTAGGTACAATTGTTCCTGACCATATGGAGTCCGTAGTAGATGGGCACAGCTATTCCTATCCATGTGTGGTACAGACTACATATGGGTACATTAATTCCTGGCCATATGGAGTCCACAGTTCAGATGGGGACAGTCATTCCCAACCATGTGTGGTACAGCCTCCACATGGGTACATAGATTCCTGGTCATGTGGGGCACATATTATTTATAGGTATATCAATGCCTTATATGGAATCCGTAGTACAGATGGGTATACAACTATTCCTGACCATAACTATGTCATACCTATTACATATGAGTACAGCCATTACTGACACTACTTGATACATACAGATACATACATACAGCCTTTCGTAACTATGCAGTTGGGCACGGGCATTCCTGACCATATAGTGTACATCATACAGAGGGGTAGAATGAGTACAGCCATTCCTGACCATATGTGGTACATTCTGCTAATGGTAATCATTCCTGGTCATATGGGTTACATAACATGTTACTAATAAAGATAGGAACTTCCATTTATAATGTCTATATGAGATACATTCTACTGATGGACACATTCATTCCGGATCTTATTGGTGGTAATATGGTCACAGTCATTTCTGATTTAATACTAGTAGGTGAATGTGCATGGTCATTCCTTACCATATTGGGCTTGTTATTTTATCGGTATAGTCATTCCTGGTCCTTAAAGTACACCATATTTCTAAGTAAACCATCCTTAACCCCATGGGGAATATTCCACCGATTAAATCCATCCATTTTCTTAATATATAGAAGAACCTTCCTTCGGAAATGCTTCTGTCCATTCCAGTCCCAATAAGGTATATGCTACTGCCTGTACATCATTTTCTCGCTCTATGGGAGTAAAGTCCACCACATAGTACATCCACTTTGGTTCCTATGGGGTACATTCTGCAGTCAAGTTCCGCTATTACATGTACTGATAAGGGATAACGACCGATGACAGGAACAACCCTTCCTCTCCTAATGGCTATCCCCCACATCACTTTGTCTGTGCTTGTGTCATGGGCTAACCAACAGGCGAAGCTATACCTACAAGATCCTATGATGCGTCTTACTTCACGGTTTGCTGCTATTCCTGTCTCAATGAGGTACATGTAGATAAGTAATTCCCCGCCAGATTGGTTCCCTACAACCATTGGGTGCAACTACCACTGGTAACAGTTACCGAATAACATTAGGCATAGCAACTGCTAGTCCTACTGCTTTCATACAATCAAGGGGTACGACAAACGCCGGTCATCATTGTCATGAATACCTACAAAAACAGTGTACATCTACTCCTAGCCCTGCAACCAAGGGGTATGACTCTTAATATAAACACTGGCCATGAATGTAGGAACACATTACTTGCATCTTCGATACTAAAATTATATTGTATGTAAAAAGCACCCAGTTGAAGTCAATTTTCAGACATTCGACCATTCGACCGACTGTACATTTACTCATTGAGTCTCACGTCAGTTGTTACACTCGCTCGGCGGTGTTGGCTGCTGGCAGGCTTTTGACCCCCTCAGGTATCCATTTATACATTTGGGTAAGTGGGGAAGGTGGATTATTCTTGCTCAGAGAAATTAAGCAATGGTCCAGGTGAGGATTGAACCGGGGACCTCTCGATCACGCAGCAGTTTTTAATCTTTTAAGTTAAACATGACTATCAGTGATGGTAATCATATAGACCAAGATAGTAAGTCTGATGATGCCAGATACAGAACCCTTCGCTTGAGATAATAATATATTTCATTATGACTTCTCTAAAACGTCACCAAAACGTACTTTTCAGAAGACAACATATAACTAGGAACCTAAAATTTGGCATACATTCGTGTTGATTAAGAATGCAATTCGCTAATGATTCACTATTTAGGAAAGAAAGAATCAAAGATTAAGTTATACTGAAACACTCGGCCCATCGCGTGTATGATCCTGTACTAATAGCCGGACCCTCGCCTGCAAGACTTCTAGCTGGGGTCCGGTATCATACCCACATCCTATTAGGCAAAGGATTCGATTTTCAGATACTTACACATGTATAGATATGTGCATATGAACAAGCAAAGCAACTTTGAAATAATAAACCAAAATTAATGGTTGTTCCTGAGATTATTGGAAAAGATATATGCATGCGTCTTAAAAATATCCATTTAATTAGATATCAGTTGTCATATATTCCTGACCAATTTTTGACTTCAAAGTGAAAATCTATCAATGTAATGTATATTATGGATGCCTAGAATTACCTTCTTAATATAACAAACAAAAATGGCTAAATACAAATCCTAATCGGAGTTGCAAGAGAAACAATAATGAAAAAAGTTAAAAATATCAAAGTTTTCTTAGAATACCATACATTTCGAAGTAATCACTTTATTATAATATTATGATTTATATATCAGCAGATGTGGGGTTGAAATACAAACATTTTAAGACATATTGCAAGCCGATAGCCCTATTGAGTGAGGACTAATGCAAGTTTTCCCAAAGCTTATGATTGCTTAAAATAATGGCGGCCATCTTTAAAGATGGCCGCCAAAAGGTCATTTGGCAAAGTGACCCGCAAGTCCATCAACCGTTTTCAGACTGCTGAGATATCAAGCTAACCGAAAATCAGTGTTGGATCTGTTCACCTCTTTGGTAATGAACCTTCAATTTTCAAGGCCTGGGACATGGACTACATAGCTTTCTCAGGGGAAATGAAAACCTATGCATAATAATGAAGCGTATGAAATCAGTTTGCGTTTTAATAATTAAACTAACATGTTACGTTTCTGAAACACACATACAAGGCATGGTATACGTTTGAGTCTAGTGCGCGGTGTTAGCCATTTGTCATAACATAACACCAGGAATTAAAAGCCTAGTAAAAGGTCTGTGTTTTTTTGGTGATAATTTAGTGACATGTAACCAATCAATAATTATACCGTAAGGGCAATTGCGTTTGCACGTGTGTTAATCAGAGAAACTAAGATAACGAAAACGCGACAGAACTATGATGATATCGTAACATCTATAACAAAAACACGACCGTACATGGTACGATGAAGTGCGGTATGCGTCGTCTTTATTAATTACACAGTTGCTATTTATGAGTTTCATGCAATTCGGCCCTGGCGTTAAAAAGTTTTGTTACGGACGGATGGACGGACGGGTGGACGGACGGAGACAATTCCTATAACCCCCACTTCGTTTCGGGAAATTAGAAATACGAAGACAATTAGAATACAATTCAAACAAAATTCGAATATAACAAGAATACACTTCGAATCCGCCTGGAATGATAGCGGAGAATGTGCACGCATATGTTTTCACAATACGGTACACACACTCATTGTATCGTTTTGCACGGGATTTCGCACGGGAAGTATGTTTAATAACAGTACAATCATATACTGATTTTAAGTTATGTTACAAATGCAGTCAGAATGCCATAAAACACTTCGAAAGCCGTTCCATATTTCATCCGACCTCGAATGCATCTCGAAAGATTTGAACATGCCCAAAACATTCGAAGTGGCCACAGGAATGTGCCGGAATATATCGAATGCACTACGAATGCACTCAGAATGCAGACATAATGTTTAGAATGCACTTAGATCATGAAGGAATACACCTCGACTTTTTTGTTCTGACGGCATTCCGGCTCGATCCGACGCCGTGTAATCAGGACTAGTAGAATACCGGGTATATACACAGATTTTAAAAAATAGTCTATTTTTTCACTTTAATAGGTAATTTATTTCTAACGAAATAGGTTTAAGCTCATGCGAAACCATTTAAATTGGCCCGAACATAATTATGGAATACACTCGGAATGCAGACAGAATACATTTCGAACATACAAGGATGTACCTCCAATTGCTACGGAATTCCGGCTCATTCCGACTCTCGTGTGATTGGGATAATATAGACAGTTACTAACAAGACACCATCACAGGCTGGAGCTGACATCCGACTTAAAAATCTAAAGCGATCCATGATAAACCCCGATGGACTGGCTAACAGCCCCGATAAATTAAACTGTTTCATACAACCGTCAGACACCGGGAGTGATATCCCCGTTTAGCCCTGGAATGTGATGTTACACCTACAGTTAGGGCAGGTGGGTCCCGATTTCACCACGGTTAAGAGTCGTGTCAAATTCTCTGCACTATACATTTAGTAGTTATAATGCCTCCATCGAGACCAAGTAGCCACTACGGGTTACTACAGATTATTGTGAACTTTTCCTAACAATCCGGGATGTCGATCATGTAAAGTAGCCAGTGCATATCCTAGCTAGCTGATACAATTATCACTCTCTCATACACACCCTCTGAGTGGATCATACCACTACCTCGAAATATACGCAACTTATTGAATATGGTTAATAGATCGCTTACATTGACCAGCGGGTTACACCTGTGCGTCACCGACGCACAACCATGGTATGACGGGACGATGTCGGCGAGCATCGAGACAACACCGGCGACAACCTGGACCACTTTTTTAACCGGGATACACAGGGATCACACCACACGCACCGTAAATACATTGTAGTAAAGCGGGAATAAATCTAGCTACTCGCAATTAATTCTTTCAGACCGGAGATACGTCAGTAATATGAGAATGCATTTTGTTAAACAAATATACCGGATCACCACGGCTTCATTCCAACGGGAGGTACCAGGGACTGAACCGGGAAACACCGGGAATCGCCGAGAGCAATATCAATATACCGGTGATCACACCGAGCTTTAACGGGTCTGCCGGACATAACCGCCAGGCAACGTAAATACACCATAATTACATCGAACTAAATCAGACATAACCCTCGTTAATCCGGTGTGAAACTGACATATCATTCTAATTTGAACTGTTGATATGCTGACACTTAGGACAATTGTGAAAATGTTTTAGTTACGATCTATGGGACAGTGACACTAAATATCCTGATCGGTTAATTGGTTCCATTGCCGAAATATATATTTCTTGAAGTATGTCAAACATGTCAACTTACAGTATACCAAATAATAAGTTATTAGTATACAATATGGAAATTGAATGGGTAATTGCAATAATTTGTAAAGTCTACCTTATTTGAATTGAGCATGTTTCTGACTATTTCTGGATTCAGTATCGGAGGTAAACTGGACAGGATCGTGTTTTACGGGTCATTTTTGTAACCAATAAACAATGTAAAATTAATGTTTACTCGCGATGTTCTGACAGAGAGAAGAATTGTCGGAATTGCGGTAATCGAACTCGTAACTCATGCACTACTGATATCCCCTAGTTGAATACATGTAGTTGATAAGTAGTTAAATAAGAAAAACGCAGCGTCGTCAAGTTTTTAAGGACGACGACAGTATTTCAAAGTTACTTACTGAAAAATCTTGCGCGGCGACCTATCCTTTTTTTATTAATTAATCTGTTCTTCGTATCCAGAGCAACATACTGTGAAGTTTTAAAAAAAAGTTACCGTCAGATATTTTAGATAGATAGATAGCTTTTATTCAGAAAAAGGCTTTTAGCCTATCATTCTACAAACATATATACAAATATAAACATATAGCATGTCAATGGTGGTGTCAGAACACAATTTAGAAATAATGTATATGCATATATAATATATATAGTATGTTCAAAATTATAAAATAATGTATACATGTAATTCAATCAATTAGCACATATTACAGTTAATCTATAAACACTTGTATGTGTGTCTAACAGCAAAAAGTTGATAATTGGTAAGGGGAGAATAAGGACTATAAGAAGTATAGTTGCGACCTTAATTCAAAACTTTTGTGTACAAACAATGATAGGTTTTTTATCGTACATTGATTTTCGCTATTTAATAGCTCTGCAAATTTCAAAATATTCGGGTGTTTCCAATAATAATTTTTGATGTAAACTTTCTTAAATCCTTATATACTGGACATTCTAAAACAAAATGAAATTCATCTTCTAAAGTGCTACAACATTTACGTTTACGTTCATTAAATGGTACTTTAGCTGGCTTATGCCATCGTCCAGATTCAACTTCTAATTTATGCGCCGAGACCCTTAATCGTGTGAGACATGTTCTAAATTTATAAGTAGTAATAATATCTAAGTACGGTTGAAAACGAAAGTCTGCTAATTAGATATTTAAGGGAAAACGCGAACAATCAAGTAGTATTTTGTTGACGTTTTTGACGTCTTTTGCGCGCTTTCCGACTACACTATTTATTAATGGTTGATGAAGTATAATAAAAACATATTAGCAGAACGATAATTTATCAAGCATTAATACTCAATTTACAAATTAGTATTGGTGTATTGCAAAAATAAAATATAAGTGTCAAGTATTCGCGTAATTTTGGTATAGTTGCCGGTATATCCCATAAATAACCACACTGACATCGAAAAAAACTTGAGAAACTTTGACATTTTGTAGTTATTTAGTATTTCTACTTCAAAAATTCTATAGGGTATTAAAATCCTATAGAATTAATACTACAATTACTTAAATTGCGTGAAATTTGTTCGCATTTGATAAAAACGAATCGAATATCGAACCAAATACCTCACTGATGTTTACGCTGTAGTTTGTTGATGTTACAGTTAAATCACGTGTGAATTACATAATTCACAAACCATGTTGGAAGGAAACTTTTTTCAAGAAAAAAAACTCAGTGGGCGATATCGAGAGTAGTTAAAATTGCTTATTTGCATCAAATTTTTAATAAAGCAACCGCCAGTGGCTTTCTATTACATCCATACTTGGTTAGGTTGGAAAATCACGATATACAAAAATTTTAGCCCAATCTGTGAGGCAGCACCTTTAAAACACAGTCTTTGTTTGCTTTTTCAGGAATAGATTAGTAATAACGGAGATAACAACCATACTTAGCAATGGGAGAATTTTATAACAAGCGATGCTATATATTTCTTACTTTCGCCATTTTACTGGGAAGTGCTTTGATCTATTTGATGCGAACCGAAACATGGACATATACCACGGTGTTACCATATATTCCAATGCCGATAGCTCAAGACGAGGCTACAACCGTAAATGTCGATGGTTACAAACACTCTGATCCCGAGAGTGAAGTTGAGGACGGATGGGACATTATTTACGACGAAGTTAAGCTTCGCGCTGAAGTAAATAGAATACATGACTCGAATTATAAAGTGATAGATGGCGACAACTGTACTAAGCGTATTCCGGATTGCATTATTGTTGGAGTAGCTAAATGTGGCACAAGAGAGTTAACAGACTTTATGTCCATTCATCCAAACATCATTTCAAAACATAAAGATAGAAAATACCAGCTTGGTAAAGCTATCTTTTCAGACGAATCAACTGCTCATTGGAAAATAAAAAATGCAATGCCGTGTAGATATCATGATCAAATCAGCGTTGTAAAGGCGGATGGATTTCTTGGATTAGAATCGAAACCAGGTGAAATTTTCAGATTGAATCCAAATATGAAAATAATAGCAATTATTCGCGAACCTACATCGAGAATGATATCAGGTTTGTCCTTTCAACCGATAAAGATTTCAAAAAAAGGGATTCAATATAGCACTTCAATGAACAGATGGTTTAACAAAACTATTCAGAACTTGAACTTTAGTCCACCTGGTAATGTCAAGGCATCATGTTACGACGAAGGATTGGAGAGGTACATGAAAATATTCAGACGAGAAAATATTTTAGTGATTGAATCGAATGAATTTAAAACAGATCCGACAAGTGTCATCAGAAGAATTGAAGTCTTCTTAGGAATACCAAGTTTTGTATCGAATGAATATTTCGCATTCAATCCTGAGAAAAGGTTTTATTGTATTCGCAAGATGAAAACGGTGACCAAAAGTATGGTTTGTTTCCAAAGTAATCGAGGCAGGAAAACGCCGATTAAAATTGACGATGAATACATAGAAGCTTTACGTAACTACTTTAAACCACACAATGAAAACCTTTACCGATTGCTTGGCAAACGGTATGACTGGTAAACGAACTGGGTACTGTTTTATCAAAGCACTTACGGAAATCATAAACATACGCTCAAATTTAAATTCTTTAAAATTTGTTTACACTTATAAAGTGTGGTAAATGGAGCTGCAATGCCGCTAAAAATGATTAAGCTAATGAGCTCCTACAAACCATATCCGTCACCAATTTTTCAGTTTTAAAGATTTATAAATATATTTTTTTTAATTTGAGCGTAACTTTAAGGGTATCGTAAGTGCTTTGATAAAACAGTACCCTGGTCATTATAAATACCGTGGTTATATTGAAATACATGTTATTTATTTTCACTATGTAAACTATTTGACCAGACGACAGGGTGGTATTTTCACAAAGCATCTTAGAAGAAAACTTAGAACCGTTTTCTTAAAACATGAACAAATACTTAAGTACATGTTAGTCAGCTAAACAAAACAATCAAGATTATTGGGGTTTTTTTGCCCAGAGGTTTAATATATATTGTGAAAAGAGCTCCAACAATAATAATTAAAAAATATACCAGATTTATATAGCGACTGTTTTCATGCGAACACACGTTCAAGGTCACTTTACATTATAGCGTTGCAGCCACAAGGGCGCAAGTGCATCCTCTGCCAGTGCAGATACAGCATGATCGGACCAGAGGGAGAGGGAGAGGGAGAGGGAGAGAGACACACACATTAGATACAGGCATGTCCGGTGCTGCAGAAGTGCGCCTAGCCCTTATTTTGAATTGACAGCCTGGTTCTTTAATGTACCCGGTGTATAGCACCGATACACAGCTTCCTGACACGCTGTATATCATACGGTCAGATATAGCGGGAAATATAATATATATTTCAAAAACGTCTAGTTCCGATGCCAGGGATTGAACCAAAGTCCTCTGGATAATGCGATATTTACAAACATGAATCGGTTCGGTCAACTGTGTAAAATTGGTTTTACAAATCACTTAAATAAACAGATAAGGTCAGTATAATACTCAAAACATCACTGATAATTGGTGCACATAATTGTAATCCACCTTTGTGGAATATACCAAATTTGCCCGCCTTTCACATTATCCTGGGTGCACTATAGCCTTTTAAGTTGAGCTGACATATTTTCAGTTGAGCATTACTGCTATTGTTAGATTGGTTTCATTGGGTTAAATGCTCGTACATTGGACTTCTATATTTGGCAAATGTGCTAAAATGTATCACATGTATTTTGTTGTGATTTTCATCCAGTGTCCTGAAATTATAAAAAAAATCTCTCTTAATCAATGATACTGTTACCTGTGGTATGTTCCGCTGTTATATGAAAGACGCCTGTCTAGCTTTTATTGTTAAATCTTACATTGCATTGGTCAAATCACGTGATTACTCAGAATTGCATGTACTAACTACATTGTAAAATTAAATTGTGAATTTGGTCAAGCCGTCTTTGTGGCATAGTCTTCGTTACATAACTATCACTTAACTTTATGAAACTTAATTTTGTGACTTTATTTTAACTTAACTTCGTGATATTGAACTTTGTGACTCTATTTACTTCATGATTCTCTGTGGACATTTTATTATTTACTGAACATTAAAACCCGTCGTCATTAAACGAAACTGTGTGATTGTCGTATATTACTCCTACATCACTTCTGTCCGATCATGAATCAGTGTTGCGTACATAACGTTACTTGTGGAGCCCGGATGGGCCCCTGTAACAATTATATTCGTTAATTCCTTCACGATATGTCATCATCTAGTACATCGCCGGTTCCATAGGGTGGGTGAACAAGATTTGCAATGAAAGTGCCGCAATTCTTTGATAAATTCGCTTTATTTGTTGATTAACTCTAAAAGTATATGTAGCACATTTCCGCGAAATATGAGAACTTTTTTAGAAAATGGGTCGATTTTTCCAGGACCCTGTAAAACCAGTATGCGATTGGACTACAGTTTCAAGCCTCTTTTTTATTTCGTGGAAAGCACAAAATACCTTTGCGTGGCGTATATTTGCTAGAAATCCGTACAGAAATAAAATACTTATGGCTATTTTTGCTTTCGAAGTGAAACAAATTTCGTCTTGGACCTGTAGCACAAAGTCACGTGGTATTGCTACACTGTATAGACTGCCCTTAATGTGGTTACACAAAGTGGAAGATAAGATAAAGTTTATTTCCAATTTTGGGCCCACATATGGGCATTCAATTTTGACATATATTCAAGGCCTAAAGTTTCAAAATACGTATTAACCATCAATAACAACAACTGAGAAACAAAAACAAAAACTACCCAAATTCTAACGTAGACTAAATCATCGAGCATTTTAATTAACAACATAACAGTCAAATAAACAACACGTTACTCTAGACTTCACATTGATTATCTCCAACCACTGCACGTGAATAATCAGTAATATTTATTAGCCAGTTACATTATTTAGCTACTCATTTGGATCGGTTCAAAATGAAAAAATTAACTGACCATAAAAGAACATACGGGGTTTCCCATACAAAAACTCAGCTCGGTGGCGTAATTTGTGACGAAGACGAATGTAGATATACCTCCACAACAAAAAGTAAAACACATGTACGTATCTTATGAATAACATCTGTCACACAAATCATCATGCCATATGTTTATTAGAAACAGATGATGTTGGGTACAAATACGTATACTATATTTATGATTAATATTGAAATTGTGTTAAATTACGTGCTATGGTTGCTTTGAAACTCCCAGTATTGTGTGGTTACTTGTAGTGTACCAACAGTAAACACAGAATTATATGGCTTGTAAAGCATTTTGTGCATTTTCTGAGAGCTTTGTTCTTAATATTAATTATCACTAATTAACTAGTATGCAAAATTGCAAAATGAAATGCACCGATTCCTACTTAAAGACGTTAATTATGATGATCCCATCACAGGAACCTAAACTCCATTGCCCACTCAACATGTCCTGCATGGTCAAGTACTCAAAACTGTACTTGGAACAGTGAGCAGCTCCAGGTACATTGGTGTTGACATAGACAGCAGTCAAGTACTTGGAACAGTGAGCAGCTCCATGTACCTTGGTGTTGACATAGACAGCAGTCAAGTACTTGGAACAGTGAGCAGCTCCAGGTACATTGGTGTTGACATAGACAGCAGTCAAGTACTTGAAACAGTGAGCAGCTCCATGTACCTTGGTGTTGACATAGACAGCAGTCAAGTACTTGGAACAGTGAGCAGCTCCAGGTACATTGGTGTTGACATAGACAGCAGTCAAGTACTTGAAACAGTGAGCAGCTCCAGGTACATTGGTGTTGACATAGACAGCAGTCAAGTACTTGGAACAGTGAGCAGCTCCAGGTACCTTGGTGTTGACATAGACAGCAGTCAAGTACTTGGAACAGTGAGCAGCTCCAGGTACCTTGGTGTTGACATAGACAGCAGTCAAGTACTTTGAACAAACACATCCAGCGAGTATGTACATGTAAGCGAAAACAAGATGTTTGGGTTCTTCATAAGAGACACTGCCTACAAAGCTCTAGTAAACTATTAGTAGAGTTTTCTTTCGAGTTTGGAGCCCCCATAGCCAAAAGAGCATCAACAGAATCGTGACGATCCAGAGACGCGCAGCCAGATGGACCACGAGTAAGTACAGTCATCAATCAAGTGTTACAAGTAAGATTTCTTCCCTCGACTGGCGTTCTCTGGAAGATCGGATATATCCGATGCCAAGGCTGTTTTACAAAAGTGTCCATGGACTTGTAGCGGTCCCCATACCCACACACGTACCACATCCTGTATCCAAAGCATTCACATGGACTATAGTCTAATGTGACGATATGTGACGCACTATAAAGTCTTGCCTGGTTGTGGTGACGGCACTCAACAAGCTGAGGCCATGAATGCTCTCTACACATGATTCATTCTCGACAAGTACAAAAATGTACGTTTAATGTTTTTTCTTAAATGCAATCCACCGACCGATCGACCGACTTATTGCTCGACTGATTGCCGATCGATCGATTGACAGACTTATTGCTAGATCTATTGCTTGCATGATTGATTGCCGATCGATTGATTGATTGATTTATTTTGATTGATTGATTGATTGATTGATTGATTGATTGATTGATTGATTGATTGATTGATTGATTGATTGATTGATTGATTGATTGATTGATTGATTGATTGATTGATTGATTGATTGATTGATTGATTGATTGATTGATGGCAAATATGTGCTGCCCGATTTTTTAACTCAAGCTTCAGTCAAAATGTTTTATGCTTTGTTGTTGAAAAAAAATATGTAGCTGACGGTTGGTATTATCACGCATGTTAATTAAATTTAATTAACATGCGTGGTATTATGGTAACGGAATATCACGGAATTTCTGTGTATATCCGTGGGAATATATACCTTTCTCCATTCGGAATACTTCGGTTTGTGCTAGAGACGAGACTGACCGTTCGTTTACATAAGATATTTGCTGTAAAATGGAGTCCCTTCTGGTCAGAAGACTGTGTCATGCATATTTAAGACAACTTAAAACATCAGGACGGTCTTGGAGACAGGTGACAATCTAAAAATTAATGTTTACTTTGTGTTGAACAAGTCATTCGGACAGACCGGACTGCTTATGAATGTGGGTGGGGTACTGGAAATGTACATATTACCGGATAGTAGATATTACCGGATAAACGGTGTAGACGCATCAATTTGTTGAATAATTTATTGATCTTTGTATGTAAGACAGTCAATAAGTGTCTGTTTTACATCGTTTGAGCATCGATTTTTAGCTCAACTCATAGGAAGTCGTTGCATGATATTCACAATTATCCCCCTTCATCATTCATGCTTCAATAAGTCAACAGTAAATATATACAAAGGTCAAGAACTCTGTCAAGACTAAATAACACATTGGTTAAAAACACTAATGAATATTCCTTCAACAAATCTGACGAACAGAAAGTACCATTATTAATTAATACCTCATTAATAAATTTTATAATTGTGCATAGGAATGCCAATTTAGTTTAAAAAAAGGCAGTGGCTAGCCGTCCGGCGCCGGACGACTAGACAGCGAAATTAGTCGTCCGGCATTAGAAATAGAAGTAGTAATGGAACATAGAAAGTTTCAATTACAGTATTATGAGGATGGGGATAGTATATGACTTCACTTCATGCTGAAAAAATGAAATTGCTGTGTTAGGTAATTGACAGTTTGGAATGTCACTGGTTATAATAGCGTGAAAACAATGTTACCGTTTATGAATCGTATCATGGTAGGTCCTATTCTAAACTCCCTGATTGTATATTGTATTTAAAATTTACAAAGAAATACAATTGTAATTGTATTGTTTTGTATATATGTGCTATTAAAACTGCGAATGAAAAGTATAATTAATTGCCATAGCTCTGTTTGTGTTACATCGGCAAATTAACGTGCGTACTTTGTTTTCCAATATGGCGGACATTATACGGAGATACACGGCCGGTCACAAAATGAATGCAGATAAATGCACTAACTTGTCTTGCTTAATTCGTAGTTTATTACAAGGTAGAAACATATGTGATACTTATCACAAGAAAATAATTGAAATTATGGATGCCTAATGCATAGAAATAGAATGACAGTTACCTAGCCAATGCATGTATCGTTTGCTAGTCGTCCGATGACGGACGACTAATTTCGCTGTCTAGTCGTCCGGTGCCGGACGGCTAGCCACTGCCTTAAAAAAAACGTATAAATGTGGTACAGGTCATCAAACACACACGTTCGCTGACTTGAAAAAGTTATCCCTATCGCACAATTTATGTTTGCTTCTTTCTTTCACTTTCTAGGCTAGTCTTAGCAGGTACATCCTGGAGATTTGAGATAACTGTACTTTTTTAAAATGCCAAAAACAGAACTCATTAACTGTGATAAGATCTAACCAAAACACTGCATTATTACATGTTTTTCTTTTTAGTTGTCTACAGTCAACAATCAACTGAAAATTCCAGCGCGATGTTTCCATCTGTCTGTATGTCACAGGATGTCACAAGAAAATGAACCAAGTCGAGATCAATCTAAAACAAATGTGAGTGTTTTCATTCATATATAAATCTCAGAGGTTCTATTTGACATTTGAAATGACCGTTTGGTCCATGAAAATTCTAAAAGGTCACATTTCAACATGTTGGACTGAAGGGTTATATTTTCTGTAAATGATAGGTTATATGTGGAATATTAAAATTGAACCATCTGTCCGTCCGCGCCAACAAACGGGTACTCAGGTGGCTAATTTTTAATGGACAAACCAGTTGAAAATAGTTAAAACGATAGTAGAATTCTCTTTAACATGGCTAAAAATTTCTTTTATGTGGCTAAAATTAGACACATAACTACTCTTCATTCCGTATTGTAGCCACATAAATACCGTTTCGTTAGAACGTCCGTCATTCTGTCCATCCGTTTGTCCGGGTTTAAGGTTAAAGTTTGTGATAAAGTTCAATAGTTTATTTAATATCAATGGTATTGCATTGAAACATGGTACACTTATTTATTATCATAAGTCTATCAAACTACACAAGGAACATAGCTCTAGGATGATTTTGTAAGGAGATACAGCACTTTTAAACTTAGTCATTTTGATTAAAGTGACTAAAAACGTTGAATAATTTGTTTACTATCCATGCTATTGCATTGAAACTTTACACAATTAATTATTGTCATAAGTCAAGTACACTAGACAAGGGGCATAACTCTATTATGATTTTGTAAGGAGTTATGGCCCTTTTTAACTTAGACATTTTGGTTGAAGTTTTTAAAAAAGTTCAATATTTTGTTTACTATCAATGCTATAGCATTGAAATTTGACACATTTATATTAATTAGTCAACTCCACTAGACAAGTTGCATAACTCTAGGATGATTTTTAAAGAGTTATTTCCCTTTTTAACTTAGACATTTTGGTTAAAGCTTTTAATAAAGTTCAATATTTTGTTAATATCTGTGCTATTGCATTGAAACTTGACACACTTATTTATATTAATTAGTCAACTCCACTAGACAAGTTGCATAATCTAGGAAGATTTTGTTAGAAGTTATGGCCCTTTTTAACTTAGAGTTTTTTTTATAAAGTTAGATATTTGGTTTACTCTCAATCGTAATGTAACTTGCTAGTCATACTTATTATCATTAGTTGACTTTACAAGACAAGTCATATAACTATAAGATGGCTTTGTATGGAGTTATGGCCCTTTTTGAACTTACACATTTTGGTAACTTAAAGTTCCTGTTTATACTATCAGCATCACACTTCTGGGGCATATATCCTTACAGTGACTGGTCTTGTTTATTTATATAATGGTATAATCTAGTACTAAATTTGAAAGTGACCCTCGAGAATCAGGGCCAAATGGAATCCCTGAATCTGTACATTTAGATTCTAAGGTGAATTAGAAATGTTTAACGAGTTTCACTGATCTAGTTACATGATAGTGTTGTTATTATAAGTGTCAAGTTGTCTAAACTCAAACAAAAGCTGCTATTTCAAATCTAATAATGTCATTTGCACTGTGCATTAGTAGCGTTACATTTTTTTTGCACTGTTGAATAGTATGTGGATGTGTGATCAATGTACATTTATATATAAATCTAACTGTGAGTAAGTAAGTAAAGTAAAGTAAAGTCTTTATTTTACGAGGCTAACATATTTACAATAATGCAATCTTTCATATGGGCCTCAACATATATACATAAATATATACATAGGTACATTACATCAAAGACAAGTTTAAAAAATATAAATAACAACATATTACTTACAAAGAAAATAATAGGACATCACTATATTGAACACAGTATATGTTCATGAAATTCAACATTTTATCACTTTCAAAAAAAATTGCGAAAAGTAAATTGGCACGATAGAAATTGGTATAATTATATTGAACTGAAAATATCTTCACATGATGGGTCTGTTTGCTGACTTGTATGTATCATTTCAGGTAGGTACACAATCCAACATGTCTGCTAAAGAAGCTGTGAAAATGATGGATAGAAAAAGGCAGGAAAAACATAAAACAAATGTGAGTACATGGGGAGCAATGTCCCCAAAAGTTTTCCTGCAACTTCTGTAGGTCTGGTGAACGGACCCATTCCCAAAGCCAACGGACCCATTCCCAAAGCCAACGGACCCATTCCCAAAGCCAACGGACCCATTCCCAAAGCCAACGGACCCATTCCCAAAGCCAACGGACCCATTCCCAATGTAAATAACCTCCATTTGCTTTATGTTGATTGCTATATAGCAAAGTCATCCTTGTAGTAAAGTGATAAGTGTGCTGGATTTGTAATTCAGTCATCTAGGTTCGATTTGCAGTAAAGACTGGAAATTTGACAACGATGTGGAGAAGGTGCTGGTTCCTGGAGGAGAGTTAAGTTATCACATTCAACTCAAGGAAAACTGGTTAGTTGAATTGTTTGTCGTTTATAACTGAAGAATTGTTGGGAAATGGCATTATACCTGAAATAACAAATTGTTCGGCTTTAAACGACCCCATTTTAGAGTGTGTCAATATTGATATTTCTAACTTGTACATGGGCATATTTTTATGCTCCCCAAAAATGTTTTCAGGGAAGCATAAATAATAGTGGCCGCTTTGTTTTTTGTAGAGAGGACCAGGTCTGGTTGTATTGGGTGTCTGTGCTGTTGGAATGGCTGTCTTATATTATGTCAACAAGAAAATGATGCGCGAGTATGAGATAGGTACATGTTTGTTCTTCACTGATTTATCATAGTTTGTATCATGCTTATCTGCAAATTTATGTCAGTGTCCTCCATCTTTGCAAAGGGGATATTTTGCTTTGTACATGTTGGCCAGTCTGTGTGTCTATTCCCCCCATCTAATGATCGTTGATGATGTGGTAAAATTCATTACTCAGTCTGTCTGTAAACCAAAGAACTTACGGCTCTAGCAAAGATCTAAAAGTACAAAGATTGGAATGATGTGCCAAATCTCACAATATCTCACGGCAGTCTTCTGAAATCTCGTTTCATCTCAAGACCTGTATCTCCTGTTGTAACAAACACAGGCAAAAACTAATAATTCTATGCAATAGATATATTATTCAGCTTTATAATGACACCTCATTTATTGAAATCAGTCAATGAATAAAACAATAGTCCTCAAAGGGTCAGACCTACTCTCATTTTAATGGAAATTCAAAGTTTATCAGAAAATACCTGATTTGCCTCATTCTAATCATAATTTTCTGAACTGTATAAGAGGTTGACACAAACAAGTTACCTCATACAATAGAAGAAACTTAGCTCTTCAAAATGAGACATTGGTCATTAAAAAAGGATGACAAACAAAACATTTTATGCAAAATAACAGAATCTGCTGCATGCTATTTTGCATTTCTCCCAGTTATCAGTTGAGTGTCCATTCTGTGTGTTTACATCTTTGGCTGTAGGAAACTCAAACTTAACATGGAGGTTGGTCGGCAACAGTAGATCTATTACCCATATGATTGATTTTGAGGATATAAGTTGGTAAAAGTCAAGGTTGCTTATGACCTTGAACATGGATGAATAGACCAAATGGTTTCCGATCAATAACTCAAGAATGCTTTGCCCCAAGATCTTCAAACTTTACATGGAGGTTGGACCTTAACCATATCTACCTATTAGGCTGCCATGGGGCATACATGTTTTACAAACATCTCTTGTTTATAACTGTGAATGTGTTGTTCTCATAGCTGAACTGAAGAAGAGTGTAGCCACTGGTGGTGAAGTACTGATAGGTGGAGAGTGGACGTTAACAAATCAACATGGTAAAACAATGACCGATCAAGACTTCTGTGGTGACTGGTGTATCATATACTTCGGCTTCACTCATTGTCCGGATATATGTCCTGATGAGATTGAGAAAATTGTGGAAGTTACTGATATTTTAGGTATGTATGAGACATTACACAAATACTGTAAGACATACTTAATTAAATAACATGTATAGTTCATGTTATACATTGATAATTGTACATGGTCATTAAGTCTTTAACTTAAAACAGTATTAAAACATGGAGTGCTTTATTTACCCCCAGATACAAAGTATATATGGCATAGTTTGTCATAGTTTGGTTGGCTGTTGGTTTGTTGGTTAATGTTTGTCAGTTACTATTGGTCAGATTTCAACGAAATTTTGCAAGACTCACTTATCCAGGGTTGGTATTCTATATTGATCTTATTTATTTGGAGAATAAGGATAGCCAATCAAATCGCCTGTTACTGACCAAGAGTTTAATATGGTGTCATCTGATTGATTGTCCTTAAGTGAAGAAAGATCAATATTGAATACCACCCCTGTATGGCTTTCTTGTAAAAAATTGATTATTCTGGTCAGTCACTTGTTTACATAACATTGTGTACATAAACATTACAAACTGTCTTATTAATGTCTTACTGTTATAGATATTATATACATGTAAATATGTATTAGTATGTGTCTAAGTGAATGAGTGTTGGTTTTCACTGCCATTTTCTCCAATTAAAAGACCTGAATACACAGACTGTAACTAATTAAGTTACTTTTGTCTTCTTGTTTACATATACTAACTTGGTTAATAATTTTTGTCCTTCCCAGAAAGTAATCGAAAGTTGCCGAAACTACGAGCATTGTTTATTACTGTTGACCCAGACAGAGACTCTCCTGAAGCAGTCAAGAATTACCTGGAAGGTACTGTAAACACTTTTCATTGGTATTAAATTTCATGGAATGTTATAAAAATCCATTTTCTTGGGAGTCGTTAATTCGTGGATTACAAAACGTGGAAGGGTAAAACCATGATTTGTATTTAGGAGTTTGTGGTCAATTTTGACAACAAACTCAACGAACATTCAACTCCTTTGAATTTTTTTTTTATTTTCTCAGTTATCGTTAAACTGGAATTTTCAGTCATCAAGTACTTAACATCTGGTTGAAAGTTAGAAAAGTATTGCTTATACAGTGGAACCCCCTTAATCCGGACTCGTCCGGACCAGACAAAAAGTCCGGATTAGAGGGGTTTCTATTTTTAGATACTTGTATGTTAATCTTAGTTGAAGGCATTGCTAAACACCACAAAAATGAGATGTAAAACAGCAACCATTGATTACACACCTTCATTGTCGGTTTTGGTACAGAAAAATATTCTCTGATCAATTTTACTTTAGCTTCAAGGTCGATTTCAACCTTACGACGTTTTAACGGAGGCTCAGACATGATTATCATATGAAATTCTGTAAAAGAATGACTATCCATCAAATGCATTTTGATGGATTTTTATTGCATTTACTCGTAGATTTATCCAAACTGAGAACGTCCGAATTGTTTTCCTTTGATGTCGATAACAACCTTCTCAAAATTAAACATTAAGGGGACCTGTATTCGATTCAACTTACCTCCGTGTAGACAAAACAACGCAGCAATAGTCTTTTAATTAATTGAGTAGGCCAATAAACGCTGTCAATTAGCGCTTTTAAAATGATAATATTTAATTGTCCCAAATTGTGATTTTCACACCCGTGTCGATAACACGTACACACCGACACTGCGTATTGTTGATGTTACAACCGTTAATTGATCGGACTATTTTAATTGCATATACGATGGTGCGAATATACAACACATTGACACCTGTCAAAACATTGGCCTGGGCAATGTTCAAATCGATTGTCCTGATCCGAGGGGTCAATTTTAGAGCAAATATATGATAAATCCTCGTAATTTTGTCCGGTGTCCGGAGTGGAGGGGTTCCGGATCCGAGGGGTAAAAGCGTATTAAAACATGAATAAGAATATTCGGGACCAACAGATCCGCCCGGATTAGAGGGAAATCCGGATTGGAGGGGTCCGGATTAGCGGGGTTCCACTGTACTATTTATTTAGGTTGATTTTTGTGTCGCCTGAAAAGGCGACATATAGGTGTTACTTTGGCGGCGGCGGCGTCACAAATTGCTTGTCCGGAGCATAACTTTGTCACCTTAAGTTCAAATGACTCAAGAATTGGTATGCATGTTTCTTGCAATAAGCCGGAGTGCAGTGCGCAAGAACCATAACTCTACCTGTCATAGTTTTTGAATTATTTCCCTTTGTTTGATTTTATTACAGCATTTCTTGTCCGAAGCATAACTTTGTCACCTTAAGTTCAAATGACTCTAGATTTGGTATGCATGTTTCTTGCAATAAGCTGAAGTGCAGTGCGCAAGAACCATAACTCTACCTGTCATAGTTTTTGAATTATTTCCCTTTGATTGATTTCATTAGAGCATTTCTTGTCCGGAGCATAACTTTGTCACCTTAAGTTCAAATGACTCTAGATTTGGTATGCATGTTTCTTGCAATAAGCCAAAGTGCAGTGCGCAAGAACCATAACTCTACCTGTCATAGTTTTTGAATTATTTCCCTTTGATTGATTTTATTAGAGCATTTCTTGTCCGGAGCATAACTTTGTCACCTTACGTTCAAATGACTCAAGAATTGATAGGCATGTTTCTTGCAATAAGCCGGAGTGCAGTGCGCAAGAACCATAACTCTACCTGTCATAGTTTTTGAATTATTTCCCTTTGATTGATTTTATAACAGCATTTCTTGTCCGGAGCATAACTTTGTCACCTTAAGTTCAAATGACTCAAGATTTTGTATGTATGTTTCTTGCAATAAGCCGAAATGCAGTGTGCAAGAACCATAACTCTGCCTTGCATCGTTTTTAATTATTTCCCTTAGATTGATTTAATTTGAGCATTTCTTGTCCGGAGGATAACTTTGTCACCATGAGGTTGAATGACTTGAAACTTGGTATGCATGTTTCTTACCAAAAGTCCCAAGTGCAGTACACAAGAACCGTAACTCTACCTGGTGCCATTATTCAATTTTTTCCCTTTGATTGATTGTATAAGCATTTCTTGTCTGTGGCATAACTTTGTCACCATAACTATTAATGACTCAAAAATAGGAATGCATGTTTCTTTGCTGTGACATGAAGTGCAGTGCGCAAGAATCATAACTCTAGCTTGTGTAGTGTTTGAATGATTCCCTTCAGATTGATTTTATCAGGACATTTTTTTGTCCAGAGCATCGCTTTGTCGTTTTTAGTTCAGATGACTAGAGAACTCTTGTGAGTCTGATATGTAGCCCTATACTGGATAGTTTTCCATGACAAATGTGCATTTCGTCAGGCGACACATGCGACTCGCGGAGCTTTTATGAGTTTTTACAGCTTATGTTATAATCATCCTCAACGCCTCATTCCTGATGGGTACCCATTGCCACCAGGGTATGAGTGAGAGAAGTGGGCTTTCAATTGTTAGCAGAGGGTCTGGCAAAGGAATTACTGGTACCATTTAACTGGTCTTTTGGTATGACACGGATCAAATCAAGGGCCTCCAGCAATATTTAAACCAGCCAATCTTAAATAGTGATAAGGAATACATGTGACTGCATAAGTACCCTGTCATATATGTTATTATCTGTTTGCATAAGAAAGATAAGATTGCTAAGTGATTTAATTTAGAAATGTCTGTTTGATATAATACAGGCTGTTGCTTAATTCAGGTGGTGACCGCTAATACAGGTCTGAGATCAACTGTTTCTGGCAAATATCATATGGATCATCTAAACACTAACTTCACAAGGGTCAATGAGTCTTCTCACAGAAAAAAACTTGTGAACTAAACAATGACTTCATATTGTATTTCCAGACTGATAAAAAAAAACCCAAATGAGTTCAGCTGCTAAATGTACATTGATAAGGTTGTCAGGAAAGGAAACAATATTTTCAATATGGCGGCCACTTAACCGGTTTAATTCGATTTTATACAAACGATTAAACGTTTTCAGAATTTTGAAATCGTCACGTTGAAACAAACTTTTATTACATTACCAGTATGTGTTTGACCATCCGATTTTATAGCTTGTAGCCAATTGATTGATTGTTATGTATTTCAGAATTCTCCGATAAATTGATAGGTTTAACTGGTACCAAAGAACAATTAGCTAAAGTATATAGAGGGTTTAAAGTTTATTATTCTATCGGTCCTAAAGATGAAGATGGCGATTATATTGTAAGTATACATTGATGCAGGGTGATGTCAGGGATTTTCCCCCTTCTTTGTGGAGCTGTCATCGATAGAAGCGATATCTATGTATCGATGTAATTGTTTGTCCGATTGATTATTAATTCACATTTTGAAATATCGATACAAGAGGAAATAGCTGGAACCACCCAAAGTCCTCATTTTTCCAGCACAACACATGTTTCTTTGTTAAACGAAAGTTTACAAATTGTCAAAATTTGTCAAGACTAAATTCAACCTGAATCTACTATTTTCAAAAGCTGAATCTACACTCAATTTACTCAATGTAGAGCAGCTAATTAAGTGAACCATGACAGATGTGCCTGTTATGATTCATCTATATGTGCAAGTCGATATATCGATGTATCGTTAATTCGTATTATCCTATCAATTGGAATCGATCGAATCAATGACAGCTCTAATTCTTTGTTAGGTACCCATAAACAGATACCTTCCAAATCTGAAATATGGTCCAATCTGACTGACACAGTGTTGCATCTAGGCCATGCAATTCATGCTTCCAGTTAAAAGTTTGTACATTTCATAAGAAGAAATGCCTGACATATCATGTGCAAGTTAGTTTATGTTAATTTCTTTCATAAATAAGATTAATGTCTTTGTTTTTAACAATGCGTAATTAATTAAAAAAATTCCAATTTTGGTCATTATGCTGCAAATTTCCTGATTTATATGGTCCCTTTCTCAATCAAGCAAAATATTCACCGATTGTATAGTTTAATACATGCATGGGTGAAAGTTTTCAGGCATTAGGTCTGAACTTTTTTTAGTGTACCAACAAATCTTTATTATCCCTATATAAATTGTAAATTTTTGAGGATTTCAGGTTTTTTGAAATTTAAACTTTCACTTATGTACATGTCATTCATTGTGTAACCATAACAACACAGAGCACTGTTGTTGACCACGTCCATGGTTCGTAACCAGTGGTCAGATTTAAATTTAAATGTCACTGTTTGTTCAATTGGCCATACCCATTCAGCCAGGATGTAACTTAGGATTCTTGAATGAGGAATCATACATTTACACATTGACCACTGTGTGTGTGTGTGGCATACTAGATGAGTATCCTAAATCCAAGTCCCCATGATCTGTCTGGTCCAAAAGTCTCTAAAATGTTATCAACCATTCTGCAATTCTGACTGATACCAATTGATTTTAAATCAAAATCTTTGTTATCTCAAATTGAATACTGTATTGATGCCCTACTTGAAGTATTGTAGGTACATTTGGTATATATTGCTTTGCCCATGTCAATTGGGTTGCCTGTTACTTGATAGACATAACCATGTTTTAATTCAGGAAGCTTGGGCCTACTGTCCTCCAACTTGAGAGGGAGAATGACAGTAACAGCAGGTAAAAGGTCAAGGTCACGAATGACTTCAGTGTATTTGACTGTCTGTGCGCAATCACACATGTTTTACAATATTGCGGAGATATTCACATGATCCTGAACTTTATGCATAAATACATTTCTAGGTTCTTGTGTATCATCGATTCTACAAACTGTGTATGTTTTACACCTCAAGCTTATTCATGATACTTTTATGCATCCGTAGTTAAATTTGGACAAGAAATCTACTGTTAAATTACAATAATTGAAATTATAAATATTAGAGGATCATTTTAATATCTCCGCACTATAATTTATCTTGTTCATTAAAAGTGTTAATCAGAATGATATGTTACATTGCAGGTTGATCATTCAATCATATCGTATATATTACATTGCAGGTTGATCATTCAATCATATCGTATATATTACATTGCAGGTTGATCATTCAATCATATCGTATATATTACATTGCAGGTTGATCATTCAATCATATCGTATATATTACATTGCAGGTTGATCATTCAATCATATCGTATATATTACATTGCAGGTTGATCATTCAATCATATCGTATATATTACATTGCAGGTTGATCATTCAATCATATCGTATATATTACATTGCAGGTTGATCATTCAATCATATCGTATATGTTACATTGCAGGTTGATCATTCAATCATATCGTATATATTACATTGCAGGTTGATCATTCAATCATATCGTATATGTTACATTGCAGGTTGATCATTCAATCATATTGTATATGTTACATTGCAGGTTGATCATTCAATCATATCGTATATATTACATTGCAGGTTGATCATTCAATCATATCGTATATATTACATTGCAGGTTGATCATTCAATCATATCGTATATATTACATTGCAGGTTGATCATTCAATCATATCGTATATGTTACATTGCAGGTTGATCATTCAATCATATTGTATATGTTACATTGCAGGTTGATCATTCAATCATATTGTATATGTTACATTGCAGGTTGATCATTCAATCATATCATATCTGATGAACCCAGATGGTAAATATGAAGCTCACTTCCCCAGGAGTCAATCAAATATACAAGTTGCTAATGTTATAGAAAAGAAAATGAACGTATGGAAGAAAACTGCGAGATAATATAAATCACATAATGTTGTTAGTTATCAGTTATGGTTTATACAGTTTGTCAACAGTGGTATTGTTAGCTATGTGTGACTGTATTGCTGAGTTGAGTGACCTTGGCAAACCAATAAATTCTGGCATTGTTGCATACTACTTTTATTCTTAAACCTAAACAAAGTAAAAAATACTTTATCTCAAAATAATTATGCTGAATCCATGTTAGATAAAGTTAGTACAGTAAAACCTCTCCAAACTAGAGACTGTTTGAACTGTTTTATTTCCTCTAAAGGTTTAGACAGTGTTAGATACCTTTAAAAGTTTATAAAGTGTTGTTTATCTCTCAAAGTTTGGCCTGTTTCGTTTTGAGTGGCTTCACTGTACTGCAGTTAATGATCAGCTGTACAATCATTTATATCCACTGTCAATTCTCTTTATGTAGTGTCTATGTAATGTTGGAATATTGCAACTAATGTAGCAGGACACCCTATTGCCAAGAATTTGTGTTTTCATGCTCTAGTATATACCTCTCAATGATTTATGCTAAGCATCACTCTGTCTTTATGAATCTATGTACAATTGTATGAATCTGTCTTTTCTACTGTCGTTATTAAATTACTATAACTCTTAGCAGTATTGTTGTGTTTTTATTGTTGAAATATCTTATTTCACAGATAGGCAGGCCTGATCAGTAAACACACGGAATAGAGTAATAATAATAATAATGTTAACAACTTTATTTATTGTGGATTACACATTTGACAGCAATATCAATTTTTAATATGGTCCACTGGAAAGAAAACAGACAACAGACAAAATAAAAAAATAACAATGAAAAGCCTATATAAAAGGCAATGTGCATAATAAACAACATATACAAATTGTAGTAAACTTCAGTTATTAATGGCATTGGTGATAAAAGTAGAATATTACAGAAATAATGCAATGGAATTTTCAATACCGGCTTATTCATAACAATAGTGTCTGATGTAGGCTAAGTAGCAATACTGTCAGCCCATTGTGGAAATTTGTACTCAATGTATTTTGTCTTAAACATGTATGTTTTTGCATTTCTGATGTATTGAGGAAGAGAATTTCAAAGTTTTGGTCCAGCATATGAGATTGACTTTTTGAAGAATTCTAGATTGGGTTTAGGCATTTACGAGAAGAGATTGTTTGTGGCTGACCTTAATGTTTGATTGGGGTAATTTGAAATTTTGAACTAAGGTATTCTGGAGCCGTATTGGTCAAGCTTTTAAATACAAGAATGGCCTTTCTTTAGTCTAGTCTTTCATAGATAGTCATCCATCTCAAGCTCTGAAACAGCTCTGCAGATGGTGAATCAAAGTCTTTGTCTAGAATAATTCTTGCAGCACGTTTCTGAAATTTTAAAAGCCTGTCAAGGAGAAGGCAAGTTGAATTTCCCCATATTGTGATACAGTAGTCAAGATGAGAAAGAATATAGGAATTGAAAAACGGTTTTCTGGTTTTTTGGTCCAAATAGCATTTTATTCTCAAAAGGAGAAAGAGAAGAAAGTTGCCTTTTTAAGGGTTTGTTCGATAATTATGTGTGTTGAAGTTAAGATTGTTATCAATATGCACTCCGAAGAGTTTTTCTGTTGTGAAAAATTGCAAGTGGTCATTTTGAAGGGTAAGGGGTACATGCATGTTATGTTTTTGAGATGCTGAAATGATCATGCGGTGGCCTAGAGGTAGGGCACGCACTTCGGGATCGAGAGGTCCCGGGTTCAACCCCCATCTGGACCACTGCTTAATATCTCTGAGCACGAATAACCCACATGCTCCACTCGACCAAGGTGTGAATTGGTACCTGTGAGGGTTGTGTCTGAACATGTTCGATAGTCCTGGGGGCCGAAGATCGATGTTGGCTGCACACCCACCAGGAGAGAAATAGTCTCCCCAGGGAGACTCGAACGTAGGTTTCCATAGGTGGCCCAATGAACAGGGGAAGTTTAAATGTCAAAGGGTGGCTGAACTGCTGAAAGCAGCCCTAGAAAATTGGTAACTTATCATGGATTTTGTTTTTGTACTACATGTACTTAAAATCATTGAGTTATGATTGCACCAATCAGAGACTGCATTCAAGGATTCTTGCAATCTTGAGTGTATGTCTTGAGAACTTTTACCACATGCACAAAGTGTTGTATCATCAGCAAACATGTTAGTTTCTGACTTGCTGATTCGAACCATTGCAGAGCAAGAGGGCTGCAGTGGTAAAGGTCGAGCTTTTCAAGAAGAATGGTATGATTTACCATGGCAAAGGCCTTGGAGAGATCAAGGAGGACAGTGCAGACAGTACTGTTCACCCAAGGGGAACCATGTTTAAATACTTGGTTTTGGTGTGAGGCTATGTTCTATCTTACCATCGGCTTGACAGGAGGTTATGTTCTATCTTACCATAGGCTTGACAGGAGGTTGTATTCTATCTTACCATAGGCTTGACAGGAGGTTATGTTCTATCTTACCATAGGCTTGACAGGAGGTTATGTTCTATCTTACCATAGGCTTGACAGGAGGTTGTGTTCTATCTTGTCATAGGCTTGACAGGAGGTTGTATTCTATCTTACCATAGGCTTGACAGGAGGTTGTGTTCTATCTTACCATAGGCTTGACAGGATGTTGTGTTCTATCTTACCATAGGCTTGGTAGGATGTTATGTTCTATCTTGTCATAGGCTTGGTAGGATGTTATGTTCTATCTTACCATAGGCTTGGTAGGATGTTATGTTCTATCTTACCATAGGCTTGGTAGGATGTTATGTTCTATCTTACCATAGGCTTGACAGGAGGTTATGTTCTATCTTACCAAAGGCTTGACAGGAGGTTGTGTTCTATCTTGTCATAGGCTTGACAGGAGGTTGTATTCTATCTTACCATAGGCTTGACAGGAGGTTATGTTCTATCTTACCATAGGCTTGACAGGAGGTTGTGTTCTATCTTACCATAGGCTTGACAGGAGGTTGTGTTCTATCTTACCATAGGCTTGACAGGAGGTTGTGTTCTATCTTACCATAAGCTTGACAGGAGGTTGTGTTCTATCTTACCATAGGCTTGACAGGAGGTTGTGTTCTATCTTACCATAGGCTTGACAGGAGGTTGTGTTCTATCTTACCATAGGCTTGACAGGAGGTTGTGTTCTATCTTACCATAGGCTTGACAGGAGGTTGTGTTCTATCTTACCATAGGCTTGGTAGGATGTTATGTTCTATCTTACCATAGGCTTGACAGGAGGTTGTGTTCTATCTTACCATAGGCTTGACAGGAGGTTGTGTTCTATCTTACCATAGGCTTGACAGGAGGTTGTGTTCTATCTTACCATAGGCTTGACAGGAGGTTGTATTCTATCTTACCATAGGCTTGACAGGAGGTTATGTTCTATCTTACCATAGGCTTGACAGGAGGTTATGTTCTATCTTACCATAGGCTTGGTAGGATGTTATGTTCTATCTTACCATAGGCTTGGTAGGATGTTATGTTCTATCTTACCATAGGCTTGGTAGGATGTTATGTTCTATCTTACCATAGGCTTTGTAGGATGTTATGTTCTATCTTACCATAGGCTTGGTAGGATGTTATGTTCTATCTTACCAAAGGCTTGGTAGGATGTTATGTTCTATCTTACCATAGGCTTGGTAGGATGTTATGTTCTATCTTACCATAGGCTTTGTAGGATGTTATGTTCTATCTTACCATAGGCTTGGTAGGAGGTTATGTTCTATCTTACCATAGGCTTGGTAGGATGTTATGTTCTATCTTACCATAGGCTTGGTAGGATGTTATGTTCTATCTTACCATAGGCTTTGTAGGATGTTATAAACTGAATTATAAAATATTTGGGCGTGTTTTGTTGTAGAATGTGTGTATTTATCAATAGTATTTATATTTGTGAACAGTCTGGTTCATTGCATTGATGATTTACTGCAAAACTTTATATAGCAACCACATCCACAAAACAGTGTCACGTAAAATACCTCGTATCTGTGACATGAGGACTGTCAAAAATATATTAACTATGTAAGTCCGTGTCACTCCCGCATAGATATTGGAGAATTTCCCAACCTATAAGCATACATATAAACAACAAATTTTAAGTCTTAAAATCTATTTCTATTTGTAAGAAACATTTAACTTTTATGTTTTGTGCTTGTGAGAGTCGATTTTGAGCAGGGTGTCGTATCTTGCAAGCATGCAATTTTGTAAAAAAGCATAATTTCAAGTGTCTATAGTATTTAATTTTGAGGAAATATATAGTCCTTACGCTAAAAACTAACGATAGCACTTTCGTACGCGCATATATACGTTATTAAGGAAACTAAAGTAGCTGTGACAGGCAATTGGTTCAAATTTTGAGAATGCGTGATTTTACACCAAGGTGTAAACAAACTGAAAACATTACTCAAAATTGACGAAATTTAAACACGACTAGATGTTATACAAGATTTACCACAGACTTGTGGACATTCAGACAAGCCAGCTTCTAAAACCTGGAGATTCTCGAACAAGAGGAGGTTTGCAGTTCTAGCAGTAGCGTCACCATAACACGACCCTAGGAACCATATGTGTCCGTAGAGAATGGTACTAGCTTCCAACAAAAAGATAATATATTTATGTCAGACAGGGAACGCAGCCCTCAACAATGCCCAACTGAACCAACCGAGCTCAGTAAACATAAAACACGTACACACAATGCACAACGCCCAACTAAACATGTAAATATCCGCCCAAGTTCAAGCTGTCGAAAAGTAGAATGAACTAGTTTCAGCAATCGAAAAGCAGCAAAAACTACTCCGAGTCTAAGATATTTAGCTAGATCCGTATAGGCTACAGTATAGATCTAGTTTTAACAGTTTTTAGCAGAACAGAGGCTGTAGATAATCTATAGTCTGGGTTTTAAGGAGCGAATCGGAGACAGTTTTTAGTTTTTATGCATGTGTCACTGAGCTTTATACAGTCCGATAGAAGAAGAGGGTCAGAAAGAGGAGACTACTCTAAACTTTTACCACATGGGCCCCATGACATACAGACGAGGTTTTATTAGGCTAGGATTTCATGATAAGCCCATGATTCAATAGAATTCAGCTAAAGCTGGGTTCACACTATGAACGTTTGTACAGCGTTGGTCAGCGTTTCAAAAGTCGATAAAAGGAGCCCAAATGTCGGTGAAATTACGTTCGCGAGGAGGAATATTTTGGTTCACACTGCGGACGTTGTGCATCTAACGCACACCAACTTTTGAGAACGCTTCCTAGCGCTTCACATCGTTTGACAGCGGTAACTAGCGCTTAGCAACGTTTGCATGCGTTGTACTTATATTTCATCAGCGTATGTGAACTTGAGCCAACGATGGTTAGCGTATGCAGCGGTCCCTAACTTTGTCTGACTTAGACGAACGAGTTGCCGAACGCCAGGATCCGTTGCACAAAGTTGACCTAAGTTATGGAAAGTTCGTCTACGTTAATCACCTGCTTTCCTATCGCGTTCATTGCGCCCGATACCCGTTGGCCTACGTTGGACAAACGTTCATTTGCTCTGGGGGAAGTTCGCTTACGCCAGCCCTTGCGTTACCATCGCATTCATTGTGCTGACGACCCCGGTTCGTCTCCGTTAGAGAAACGTTCGCCTAAATTCACCAACACCGCCAGCGTTTCGAAAAACGTTTAGTAACTTTTACAAGCGGAGCTGAACGTTTGCCTAAACGTCGGTAAACGTCGGCCACGCGTGAACCCAGCCTTAAAGTCACATAGCCATAAAAGCTGCTATTTTATGTATTTTCGTAAACAGTTGTATTTCTTGTTTTTATTGGTTAAGTTAACATTTTTTCTTTTGAAAACGGTGCAGACGATTTTTCATTGGATACGCAAATGCGCATGTGCCGATAAACTGTTAAGAAACACGGATATAAGCGGATTTAGCTCAGTGGTAACGCACTGGGCTGTTATTTCAGAGGTCGTGGGTTCAATCCCTGGCATCGGAAATTGACATTTCTGAAATATTTATAATATACCCCGCTATATCTGGCCGTGTGGTCTGCAAAGTATCTGGAAGTGCCAGGAAGCTGTGTATCGGTGCTATACACCGGGTACATTAAAGAACCTGGCTGTCTATTCGAAATAAGAGCTAGGCGCACCTCTGCAGCGCCGGACTTGCCTGTATCTAATGTCTCTCTCTCCCTTCAGGGGCTTTCTCTCAGTATGTCCCTCTGGTCAGATCATGCTGTATCTGCACTGGTAGAGGATGCACCTGCGCCCTTGTGGCTGCAACATGGGTAAAGTACCTTTGAACGTGCGTTCGCATGAAAAGGGCGCTATATAAAGCTGGTATATTATTTTATTTATTTTATATACTACATACGCGACAACAACGATAGTTGATGCTAAAATGGAGGAAGATAATTTATTGGACTCAAGACGCTTCCCACAAGTATAAATCAAATTTCTTTATTTATACATCAGCAATGTTAATATATGACATTATATTTTTCCGCAAATGAAACACAGACCTAAGAATTTTAAAAAGCGTCAGTGCTTTGATTCACGATGCGCGTAAAATTCCGAGGAGTTCCGTTTCGGTATGACTAAAATACGAAAGGAGGATTTTTGGCGCAAGGAGGCGAAAGGAGGCGAAAGGAGGATTGAAAATTTAAAATTTGGTAATATTAAGTGTTTTAAAATGCAATTTACAGATATTTAAGTATATTTGCCACTAAAACAACGAAATAAGTCTGAATGAACCGTATATTGATGGCATTTATGGGAAAACGCTTTTAATAAACAAACAAACTTTGTCGTATTCTAACTTAGTATCGCCGACAATTGACTATGAAATAACGGCGAAAGGAGCTTTATAATACCAACTTAGTTGTATTATAGCCTCGTTTCGCCGACCATGGACTATGAAATATCGGCGAAAGGAGCTTTATAATACCAACTTAGTTGTATTATAGCCTCGTTTCGCCGACCATGGACTATGAAATAACGGCGAAAGGAGCTTTATAATACCATCTTAGTAGTATTTTAGCCTCGTTTCGCCGACCATTGACTATGAAATAACGGCGAAAGGAGCTTTATAATACCACGAAAATACAAGTATATCCGTGATAATACCAACTTAGTTGTATTATAGCCTCGTTTCGCCGACCATGGACTATGAAATAACGGCGAAAGGAGCTTTATAATACCATCTTAGTTGTATTATAGCCTCGTTTCGCCGACCATGGACTATGAAATAACGGCGAAAGAAGCTTTATAATACCATCTTAGTAGTATTTTAGCCTCGTTTCGCCGACCATGGACTATGAAATAACGGCGAAAGGAGCTTTATAATACCACGGAAATACAAGTATATCCGTGATAATACCAACTTAGTTGTATTATTGCCTCGTTTCGCCGACCATGGACTATGAAATAACGGCGAAAGGAGCTTTATAATACCACGGAAATACAAGTATATCCGTGATAATACCAACTTAGTTGTATTATTGCCTCGTTTCGCCGACCATGGACTATGAAATAACGGCGAAAGGAGCTTTATAATATCATCTTAGTTGTATTATAGCCTCGTTTCGCCGACCATTGACTATGAAATAACGGCGAAAGGAGCTTTATAATACCACGGAAATACAAGTATATCCGTGATAATACCAACTTAGTTGTATTATTGCCTCGTTTCGCCGACCATGGACTATGAAATAACGGCGAAAGGAGCTTTATAATATCATCTTAGTTGTATTATAGCCTCGTTTCGCCGACCATTGACTGTGAAATATCAGCGAAAGGAGCTTTATAATACCATCTTAGTTGTATTATAGCCTCGTTTCGCCGACCATTGACTATGAAATAACGGCGAAAGGAGCTTTATAATACCACGGAAATACAAGTATATCCGTGATAATACCAACTTAGTTGTATTATTGCCTCGTTTCGCCGACCATGGACTATGAAATAACGGCGAAAGGAGCTTTATAATATCATCTTAGTTGTATTATAGCCTCGTTTCGCCGACCATTGACTGTGAAATATCAGCGAAAGGAGCTTTATCATACCATCTTAGTTGTATTAATGCCTCGTTTCGCCGACAAATAACTGCGAAAAGAGCTTTATAATACCATTTTAGTTGTATAAATACCTCGTTTCGCTGACCATTGACTATGAAATCGTTATAATACCAACTTACATGTATATACATGTAGTTGTAAAAACAGTTTTATAGCTTCGTTCTGTACCGTTGTGCACTAATTAATAATAACTGTATCTACGCAAAATTAAGATTTTTACATGAAGGGCAATTATTCTGAACAAGGTTTATTGAATTAAATGATTATTTTCATATATTCGCATTTTTTATCGTCTTAAGTATGTTTGGCGAAGATGTAGTCATAAATAGATCAAAGTTATTAATTAATATTTAGAATGGCTATATGCATGTTTTATCTGGGATATACTATTTTACATGTATCGTCGTGTATATTTAGATGAGACTGAAATAAATTATTAAACTTCTTCGAGTTCATTTTTTTACAATACAATATAACACAATTCAGTTCATGTTGAGAGTAGGCGCGTTCTAGCAATCAATTATAGAAAGACAAGGTCAACATTCCTTATGCAAATTTTAGGTTACTATAGTATTTTGATTGGATTATCGACTGTAATTGGATTATCACCTGTAGTCACGTGTCAAGTCACCGACTGTTTAATGAAACTTCAGCGAGATAGCTCATGCAAGTTACGTATAATGTCAAGTATACGTAGTGTTGACTGAAAATGTTACTAGTCGCACTGTTGTACATCAAGTTGGAAGTATTTATTTGATACATAATAAGTATTTTTGTGGTCAAATTTTGCCATAATGATAATTAAGCTAAAACATACAACGCGCAACAAATGTGCATATAGTCAAACAAACAAAGTTAACTTGTATACGACATTTATTTAGAACAAGATTACACTATATAGCACAATTAAGTCCACTGTAAGATACTCAATTATTTTTTATCGTTTGATAGTATGTTGTTAATATTTTAATTAAAGCATGTTTTTATTTCATTATATTTAGCCCGTATTTACAACAAAAACAACTTTTATTTAATCATTATGATTTGCCTGATTATTTAGATTAAATGTCACAACTACAATTGCAAATCCCGCGAAAATGATCACTTGCAATACAATTAAACAAACAGCCAGGGGGTGACACGTGGCTAGGTGTGATAATCCAATAATCGTCGATAATCCAATTAAAATTGTAACACGCAATTTTCACAATGTAACATAACATATCTTTATTACACTCAATACATGCAATAAACCAAAGAATACATGAGATTTTTGTGTATGATCTTTGAATATACATGTAAATAGTACAAAATATGAGAAATAACGTTGATGTAAAATACATACATATATATATATATATACATACATGTTCACTAAAAGATGTATTTAATGTTATAACAATCAAACTTCAGTAAATGTCACACATTCTAATTAGTCCAATACAAGAAAAATAAATTTTACAAAACATTTTACTCTAAATCAATGATACAGTTACCTGTGCATTTGGATGTTCAATCGTATTCAGAAAAATCTCACCTTTAAAATAATTTCAGTAACATTAATAGTAAGGCTGACGCAAGACATCATGTACTAAAATATCATTATGAATAGTCATTTCGTCGATTTTTCATTGTCGATGGTCGGCGAAACGAGGTATTTATACAACTTAGATGGTATAATAACGCTGCTTTCGCCGTTATTTCACAGTCAATGGTCGGCGAAATGAGGCATTTATACACGCAAATACATTCTGTGTATATCCGTGATTTATACAACTAAGGTGGTATGATAAAGCTCCTTTCCCCGTTATTTCACAGTCAATGGCCGGCGAAACGAGGCTATAATACAACTAAGATGGCATTATAAAGTCCTTTCGTCGATATTTCATAGTCCATGGTCGGCGAAACGAGGTATTTATACAACTTAGATGGTATGATAAAGCTCCTTTCGCCGTTATTGCATAGTCCATGGTCGGCGAAACGAGGTATTTATACAACTTAGATAGTATAATAACGCTCCTTTCGCCGTTATTTCACAGTCAATAGTCGGCGAAATGAGGCATTTATACAACTAAGTTGGTATGATAAAGCTCCTTTCCCCATTATTTCACAGTCAATGGTCGGCGAAACGAGGCTATAATACAACTAAGATGGTTTTATAAAGCTCCTTTCGCCGTTGTTTCATAGTCAATGGTCGGCGAAACGAGGCTAAAATACTACTAAGATGGTATGATAAAGCTCCTTTCCCCGTTATTTCATAGTCCATGGTCGGTGAAACGAGGCCATAATACAACTAATATGGTATGATAAAGCTCCTTCCGCCGTTATTTCATAGTCCATGGTCGGCGAAACGAGGTATTTATACAACTTAGATGGTATAATAACGCTCCTTTCGCCGTTATTTCACAGTCAATGGTCGGCGAAATGAGGCATTTATACAACTTAGATAGTATAATAACGCTCCTTTCGTCGTTATTTCACAGTCAATAGTCGGCGAAATGAGGCATTTATACAACTTAGATAGTATAATAACGCTCCTTTCCCCGTTATTTCACAGTCATTGGTCGGCGAAATGAGGCTATAATACAACTAAGATGGTATTATAAAGCTCCTTTCGCCGTTATTCCACAGTCAATGGTCGGCGAAACGAGGTATTTATACAACTTAGATGGTATAATAACGCTCCTTTCGCCGTTATTTCATAGTCAATGGTCGGCGAAACGAGGCTATAATATCGGCGAAACGAGGCAACTAACTGTAATCGCTTTTCCTTATTTTGTCAGTTTAGTTGTGCTAGGAGTTTTTCCCCATGTTTAATGTATGCATTTATTTGCAAATATATAAAAACATATGTACAAATCATTTATAACAACTAATTAATAGCCATTAGTAATTTTCAATCCTCCTTTCGCCTCCTTTCGCCTCCTTTCGCCAAAAATCCTCCTTTCGTATTTTAGTCAAACCCGTTCCGTTTCAATAAAATTCGCGCATGCGCGGACAAGCAGTGGTTCGCCATCAAATACGTTATTTTTTGCATCTTTCTTGCCGCGCTTGTTATCTACCGAATTGTTACATTGGGAACTATGGCATCTGGACACTCCACTGACGCACCAGCAGGTGTCCTGCAGCCCGGAGGGGATCTAACAACTGTTGAGGTACAGTTTTAGTTACATAGTGTTCGGATAGTCGATTTCGGATAAACAATAAGAAGTATACTTGATTCTCATCGACCCGATCTTTCTCATCGACCCGAGCCCTAATTATTTTGGCAGAATATCAACACGCACAGCGATGGTTCCTTTCAAAAACATATGCAAGTTTGAAAGTGGACTTTTTCCTGTCATCACAGCAAAAAAATGTGCATGTAAACAATTTTTGTAGACTGATTTAAAACCAACCCTGAAAAATGCTTCTTGGTGAGCAGTAATACCTAAGCTTGTAACCATGGGTTTTTGTTTTTGTCCATATTTTTGTTAATATACTTGTCCACATTAACTATATTCTGTGAATAGTATCTATGATGAACGAACTTAATGTTACCACAGTGTTTCATAAAATAATTCAGTCTTTGGGTTAGTTATAAACTGACCAATCTGAGGGATCGGGTCGATGAGAAAGTTTCTGAATGACGGAGCCTCTTGATTGGTACTTGCTTCACAGTAAATATCTTATGATAAAAGCTTTTTTATTGCAGAAATGGTTCATTTTACTGTAGTTCAGTAATTTCTCAGTCAGAAAATGAAATTTAGTTGCAGACCAAACAATTTGAAGTGTGCATGCTAGGTTTTTATCTCTTAGGGGATCGACTCCATGAGAAAGCAGTATACAATTTTGAGTAACAGAGAACCATGCAGGCATATTGTCCCTTCGCACTCTTTAAAATGTTCAAGTACAAATTTAAACTTACATTTAACTTTTTATCACTTACTGTCAAAACTTAACAGTCTGGGACCACTGTATAAATTCAAATTCTTCAAATGCCATGGTGCTAAATGAGTTGGACAAAACAGTGACAGTGTCACTACAATTCTAGCAGAAAACAAACTTTCTTGCATATTGTGGGTTTTACGCTTAACGCAGTAACATTGTTAATCGGCCTATCGATATGTGTGAGCGACAGCTTATTACCCCTTTTACATACGTTAATATAGAGTGTCATATACAGTAAAACCTCGGTAATACGAGCATCGATTATTCGAGCAACCGGCCTAATTCGAGCAAATTTCAAAGTCCCGATGAATTTGCTCTATATTGTACATTAATTTATCCCTCTAACTCGAGTAAAGTTATTACGAGCATCCGGTCTAATTCGAGCGCAGGTGTCGGTCCAATCAACAATTTTCAACGATAATTAATTACCTTATCTCGAGGCAATCATCCGAGCGAAATTTCACACCTCCGAAAAATGTCATACTAAATTTTGTTACGGTCCGTATTTTTCACACATCGTGATAATCACAGTTTATGACAATAGCGTAATCCCTAACACTTAAATTGATGTCCGTATTAACAAAGTAGAAGATATTTAATTAATGAGCGTGATTTAAACTACACATACGTTTCAGAACAAGTTCAATAGGCAACAATTGGGAACATTAACTCATACGAGAACTAGAATTATTAAATGCAACATCGTTGCTTCGAACGTACTGACTCGCACAGACTTTTAAATTATCGTAAGATAAACCGACGTCCATGTAGAATCTTAAATATTTAGGCTCCGTTCGTTATAAAACTGCAAGTAAAAATCATTTCAAAAACTTTTCATTTCCCGTATTTCATGAAAACCTGCGAATGTAAGCTTACGTACAGTACAATTTCACGTGTCTGATACTGAATAAGTGAAGTAGATCAAGTCCGCGATTAAATCCAATTCTTATCAAACAACCCTGAAGAATACAAAATTCGTCGACTTTGTACAGTAGAAAATTAAATGTCAATTGAATCTACACTATGCGCCGATTGGCGAATTCATACCGCGGTATGGAACTCTGACTAAACACTACTCCCAACTGTACCGGCAATTTCTTTGATGTGCTGCGCGTTTGAAGTCAGTCGAAAGACCGCCGCGTTTGATGTCTCCAAATTGTCGCGCGCGTTTCAATTGGAAACCACAGGGATATAACTCATTCAGCTAAACATCATGTCCTAAATAAATTATCATAGATAATATAGTGCATGTTTTTTACTCAATGAGCCGTATCCCTGTGCTGGAAACTGGATCGACTTTGCATCTGGGTTTTATTTTATCACGTGCGATTTTTTTGCGTGGGTGTTTGTTGAAACATGTAGGATCTATCGTGCGCTTTGGGTAATGTTATCTTTTTGCCGATGCGAACTTTTATTACAATTTTACCGTTAAATGGAGTTTGATATTTAATGTAAAAAGATTCATTACGACTTTCATATGCAATTTGTTCAATTCGGCAAATGTCCACACGATTCAAATTGCGTATAGACTTGATAAACAATGACAGTATTCGTAGTTACAACCAAATACATGAATCATACGTGTTTTCATTATAAACACAGTTACACTTAGTCATAACAACAATTCATCATAGACTTCGGATATTTCGAGCACCTGGCTTAACTCGAGCATTTGGCTTGTCCCGATGGGTCCTCGAGATAACGAGGTTTTACTGTACATTAAATTAACATGCGTGGGTACAGGTCGAAAATTACTTATAATTTCTTTACTCAAAATTACAATGATAATGACTATATTAGGAAGATTCATTATCACATTAAGATAAAGAAATATAAAGATATATATATATACATTATATTTCAAAGACATCCGTCATTTCTGTCCTGTTCGCCGGTTGACTTTATATAAGTTATAGGTAGTGGCTAGCCGTCCGGCACCAGACGACTAGACAGCGAAATTAGTCGTCCGGCATCGGACAACTAGCAACGCTACGTGCATTGGCTAGGGATCTGTCATTCTATTTCTATGCATTAGGCATCCAGAATTTCAGTTATATTATTGTGATAAGTATCACGTATGTTTCTACCTTGTAATAAACTAGGAATTCCGCAAGACATGTTAGTGCATTTATCTACATCCATTTTGTGATCGGCCGTGTATCTCCGTAAATTGTCCGCCATATTGAAAAACAAAGTGTGCACGTTAATTTGCCAAGGTGTCACAAACAAAGCTAATATGGCAATTAATTATTTTTCATTCGCGGTTTTAATGGCACATAATTATATACAAACCAATACAATTGTAAATTGTAATTTTTATTTTTTTATTTTAAATACAATATACAATAGTGCATACCATGATACGATTCATAAACGGCAGCATTGTTTTCACGCTATTATAACCAGTGACATTCCAAACCGTCAATTACCTAACATAGCAATTTCATTTTTTCAGCATGAAGTAATATACTTTCCCAATCCTCATAATACTGTAATTGAAACACTCTATGTTCCCTTACTACTTCTAGCTCCATTTCTAATACACCCGACAACGATTTCCGCATTCATTCGTACCAGTTTATAAACTGACATGTCTTGTCAAATTCGTAGTTTATTATAAGGTAGAAACATACGTGATACTTATCACAAGAAAATAGCTAAATTCCGAATGTCTAATGCTTAGAAATAGAATGACAGTTCCCTAGCCAATACACGTACTGGCATGCCAGTAGCGTTTGCTAGTCGTCCTATGCCGGACGACTAATTTCGCTGTCTAGTCGTCCGGTGCCGGACGGCTAGCCACCCGCCTAAGTTATAACTGTGATGATAATTACAAAGGAATTCCAATTACAAAAGGACTGTAATTTTTTTATACGTGGGTTCATTCATTTTGAAAAAATAACAGTGTATAAAACTGCTGTAAGAATAGGCACTCAGGGGCTGTTTCACTATTCTTACGGGCCCGTAAGAATAGCCACTGCCTTTTTGTGTCGGGAGTGGTTCACTTTTTATGTTTGAGAACGGAGAGTTATCGTCCAAAAATTATATGAAGCTCTGTATTCAGTAACAGCTAGGGTTTTGAATCCCTTACAGATTCCTCGCATGAAAACTGGCTCTAACCTCAATGCCATTGTCCAATGTGGCGGGGACGGGGATGAAAGTGGATGACCATGCTCTTGTCTTAGAACTATCGTAGTCTATCACAAACCTACAAACATATTCACTTTTTTGTATTGTTTTATATAGAGTCTGTCAGAGGTCTTCAGATGTTTTATTTGCATGGAAAAACTACGAGATGCACGGCTATGTCCTCACTGCTCCAAGTTGTGTTGCTATGCTTGCATCAGGGTAAGTGATTACAGTTTTTATTTTTAGTTAAAATACATCTTTAAAGTTTTGAATTGTTCTTTTACTTATAAACATCTACATCTACTCGTTTACTCCCAACGATCATATAGTTAAGTTTCTAGTTTTTGTGGCAAGCAGTTATTGCTAGCTTTGTCATCTAAATATTAATAAACAATAAGCAGTATGATACAAACTGAAACAAGCTTCTTTTACGAACAAATACAGGTTGTCGTCATCAAAATTTTAAAATGTAAAATATTTTATCAATCATATTTTGTATGATAAATTAACTGGAAAGAAAAAATAACAATTTTTACACCATTTGAAAGATAATTTTATGAGTTTTCATGTCTGCATTGTTACATTGAAACCAATTGATCAATAGAAAATATGAAGTTAAACTTAAAGACATCGGTGAATTCAAAAAGTTTATCAGTTGATCTGTCATTATTATGTTATCTAATTATGAAAACACCTGTAGGGATGTGATTGTTCCATATTTCAGTCGACTTTGCTTAAATTATTTAGACACATCAAATCTTTTTAAAGCAAGATGTTTAGATTCAGTCTGACATGTGCAAAAAAGATTATATATTGAGAAGAGTGTTTTATTCTTCCACCTGCACAGAGTTTAATACAATCTCACATTGTTTACGGTGCTGTATGAGACAGACTTTTGTTATATTTTGTGTAATTAACAAGCTGCTCTGTGTGTATGTTGATATTATTGAGCTTTGTTTTACTCTTGCAGAGATGGCTAACAGAGACACGAATGCAGTGTCCACATTGCAGGTGAGTGTCATTATCTATGGTCAGGGGTTCAACTATTCCAGCATAATCCAGAAGTCCGGAATTGCTGCAACAGAATTAACAGAAAATACGTTATTTGATGAAAAATACCAAGTATTGCCTGAGTTATGGCCATTTGAAATTTTATATGCTAAATTTTGACAAAAGAACGACAATTGAATCCAAGTTTTTGTGTAGATGGCATTTGAACAGACTAGTGTCTTTTTTTCAGGATTGGGCATTATGCCTCAGTAGGACTCCTGTATAATATTCAAGGAAGTGGTTGATTTAAATCTGGACCTGGTGTCATTTTCAGAAAATTTTATATTAATTGGCCCATCAATTAAAATCCTTTTTCATAAATATCTGGTTAACGGGCCAAAGGGTCAATTCAACACCCAATTGAACATTCTGGTAAATAAATGCTCAAGTTTCTGAGTTGAACATTAATGTGTTTAAATATTTGACTGTGTTGTATGTGTCTTACATTTCAGGGGATTTATTTAGTATCAATTATATTAATAGTTGATGTTGCATCCTTCATAAGAAATCTTGGAATATACACTGCTTACCAAAATATACACTGCTCACCAAAATATACACTGCTCACCAAAATATACACTGCTCACCAAAATATACACTGCTCACCAAAATATACACTGCTCACCAAAATATACACTGCTCACCAAATTATACACTGCTAACAAAAATATACAGTATAGTAGGTTTAGGGAACATATATCTGAAGAAGACTCGAAACTAAATAAATATATTTGCCGGTATAAATATATATTTCAGAGCTCCCTTGCATGTGAACGAGTTGGTGAATTGTAGATGGGCAGAGGAAGTCACACAACAAATAGATCTACTGCAACATACAGTGCCTCCTAAAGCAGATGTTGAACCTGACAAGTATGTTCTATACCTACCTTTTTGATTTTTATTTGAACATTTACAGGGTATTAGCTTCTGAAGGGTTATTTTGATACTTTTGATCATAATTAAACATACCATGATTATAAGAGAAAATGACTATTTAAACCAAAATCGTGAGGGTCAAAGTGTGGCTTTTTGGAAATTTCCTGGGTTAAAACCAATACCCCTGAGTCAAATGGGTGCCTGTTTAACTGAATATTCAGTACCAACCTTCTGATCTATCAGAATGTGTCTTCCATTCATAGAACAATCTCTGAATCTTAAGATTTCAATGAAGTCTAGGAAGTAATTTCTTTAAATTTAATTAAACTTGTTAAGTTATAGATAAACCTAATTGTGTGTATTGTCAGAAATTTAAGTCGGATCATTTGGAGTTATGACCCTCTGTGGGCGACATACTTTTTGTGTAAAAAACTCTTCTGGTATTTGTTTGTTGTATTTTCAGATGTAAGGAGCACGGAGAAAAGATCAGTGTATATTGTGTATCATGTAGTCAATGTATCTGCCATCAGTGTGCTCTATGGGAAGGCAAGGTGTGTAGGTTTTATTAATTTATCTGGGAGTTTATGCCTCGGGAGGCATTACAGTAATTGTCCTGTCAGTCAGGGGCTTCAACTTAGTTGCATATAGCATTTATCCTGTCTGTCCTTTTGTTTAAAAACGTATCCTCCCTACCCAGCCCTAATTGGTCTTAGTTTGGAATGGGAAACAAAACAATATTTTACTTTGGGCCTGACTGGCAACCATTTTTGATTGGTTGAATTTTGCACAAAGGCTGTATAATGGCTTATGTGCATTTGTGGCTCCCCGTTTATAGTAGTGAGTGAAACTATTGTTTTTGTGCTGGACATCTGTCCCTCCATCTGTATGGATGGATGTCACAAAATTTGTCAGTACTTATTCTTAATCATTGGTATTCACCTGAATACTTGGTACCAAGCCTAGTAATACTTAGTGCCAGGATGTTTAGGTTGGGTAAATTTGTCAAGAGTTATGGCCCTTTGTGGGAGAAATATGTGTAAAATAACCCTTCGAGTTTACCATTACTGGTGTTGATGTTAATATTGACACTGGTGTTGATGGTAATGTTTACAGTTTCCTGATATTAGTAAACCACATTTAACTGAGACTCGGCGAGGGGTTCCACTGAATCTGAAGGGTTATTTTGATACTTTTGACTAAATTTTACCATTTTATTGGCAAAATACCCATGATCTTAAGAGAAAATGACCCTTCAAACCAAATCTTGAGAATCAATATGTGGCTTTTAGGAAATTGCAAGGGTCAAACCCTCCTCTTCCTATCTAAATCGAACCCCTGCTCAACAGACTTGAACAAACATAAGCTTGGAGTCTCAGTTTTATGTAGTCAGATAATATACTTTCAGCATTCAGGACATACATTTAAACCTATAGACAGTGAATATGATGAACATATGCGTAAAGTGATGGAAGAATTGAGTTCTCTACGCAGAAGAAACATTGAGATAATCAGTCTGGTGCAAGACGTGGTAAGTGGACATTTTGATAAGAGTTATTCCCCTTTTCTGACTTTGAATTTTTACGCTTTGGATTATCGTCTAGGCCGTAATAAATTAATTACTAGATAATGTAGATTTTATTAAATGCTTAACAATGAATATTATGGAGATTTATCAGTGGAAATAACTCAGCTATGTACTTGTGACTACTTATAGGAGAAGAATATAGATACTGTTAAGACAGCTAAAGATGAGAGAGTACGAGAGATACGTAATGCTGTAGAACTGATGATTGCCAGGCTAGAATCTCAACTCAAGAGTAAACTGCTCACATTAATGGGTAAGTACGAAATACCAAGGTCCTACTATTCCAGATAATCCCAGGGGTGTCAATTTTCCTGATTTATCCAGAATTCCGGATTTATCATTCCTGATAGAGCAATGGCTTCTGACCAAAATAAAAGTTATTTCATGAAAATATCTCTTGAAATTGCAAAGTTACAGAAAATTTAGTCTGCTCTGAAGGATTTTTTTAATACCAACAGTAAATTATGAAAACAATGTCATTGAAGGCCTCTTGTTTGGCATAAATGGTTGACCACATTCGATTTTACTGATTTTCAATTTGGCCCTGTTGACACCCCTGAATCGGGATTTGCTGCACTAAAAAGAAGCAAATCTTTTGCAGAAAACAAGTTATTTGATGAAAAAATACCCATAATTGACTGAGTAATGGTCATATCAAATTTAATTTATAAACTGAATTTTAACAATAGAACAATCAAACTTCATAGGAATATTAGTCTGCACCTATATATTTTTATTCAGATCTGATCATTATTAAGTTAATATAATAACCACATTGATAAATGAACTGACCTAGTTGATGTCTGGGTATTGAAAATTATGGGGTCAAGGTCACTGTTATTAAAAACATTTCAGGTCAGAGAGGTCAGCTGACACAAGAGACAGAATTGTTAGATTCCTTGATACAGAAAGTGGAGAACCAGATAGCATACAGTAGTAAACCAGATCTCATTGTGCGAAGTCGAGAATTACTTGCCATATTTAAACAGGTAAACCTTTGCCGAGTCTCATTTGGTTTTTGTCCACAAGTTTAATAAAACTAGTATGAAAAGAGAATGAATGTAAGATTCTATTCATCACATAATTATATATTTCAAAATATATTACAACCAAAATTTAGCGTCTTTCAGCATATCAGGCTGATTTATATATTTATTGCACACTGGGAGTGCCCAACGATATTTCAGTCATGGCTTTACGGCACTGATGAACCGCAGGTTATGTGAAGAAATATTATATGTTATTATCTATTGAGATTTTGTCATTTTCAGTATGCAGCATATGCAATTATATAAATGTTAATATTACATTATACAGATGCAAAGAAAGCCTATGGCTAATTTTGTGACAGCTCCAGTGCCGACAGATTTTACGAGCGAGATAGTACCACCGTATGATCACTGTACGTTTGTTATGAATGCATTCAGCAGTTTACAACAAAGTGCTGATCCTGTATACAGTCTACCACTACTAGTAAATGGTCTCAGCTGGAGATTGAAAGTCTACCCTGTAAGTGTTTGCTCACCTATCATTTGAAATTATCTCCCTTTATGGTTATATAAGTTAAAGTTACCAATTTTTGAGGGCTGCTTTCAGCAGTTCAGCCGTTCTGCCACTCTTTGACATTTTAACTTCCCCTGGTCATTTAGCTACCTTAGGAGACTATTTCTCTCCTGGTTGGTGTGCAGCCAACATAGAGATCTGAGTTGCCCAGGAATATAGAACATGTACAGACACCGCCCTTATAATATGCTTATTTAAGAAACCATGCAGTGTGTCATTCATTGTAAGAGGCTGTGTATATTATGAGCTTACTTGAAGGATCCTGTTCTGGGAGATGGGTGGTACTTACTGTGTTTGTCTCTTGTGTAGGGGCAGTCAATGTTTCTGTATGGCTTCAAATTGTCTGTTCATGACTGTACAGTTTACAATTCATATTAGATAAATGTTACATGTGTATTACCTAGGAAGCCCTATAACAAATGTTGTATTAAAATAATCCTACCCTACCGACCCTCTTTTAGCATAATTTAACAGCTGATTTATTGTATAAAATTTAATTCCAGAGTTTGTTTTCTTAAGCGGAGAATATTGTGATTATGTATGAGGTGTGCAATAAACACTAAGCTCAATCTCAGTTAAGACACAGCATTCTTGCACAAATTGATACATTCTGATCAAGAAGCGTGTTTAATCAGGGGTCCTAACAATCCCGGAACAATCTTCTAATCCATTAGAAACGCAATTGTCTGCTCTCCACAAAATAAAAGTTATTTGATGAAAAATTCTATAATTGGAATTTTAACAATATTAAAACAATGTTTGAAGCCTATGTATAATAACGTGTCAGAATGTGTGCTTATGGCACCCGAAACATACTTGTGACTTATTTTCTGGAAATGGCAGTATGTTTCAGTAGGAACCCTGTAGATTCATACACAAAGGTCAAGGACCAAGTTAATTTGTTATCTTCCTTGTTACAGGATGGCAATGGTGTTGTACGAGGAAATTATTTATCTGTTTTCCTGGAATTGTCCGCAGGACTTCCAGAAACATCAAAGTAAGTGTAGGGATGTGATCATTATTACCTGTACTATTTTCACTTTTATTGTGTCACATTTCAAGCACATGTGCTAGACCAGGCCACCATCTCCCGAAGCTTCTCAAGTAGAAATCTCATCTCTAATTAAGATTTTGGTAAATCAGAGTATTAATTATGAGATAATTCTTAAGTTCAAGCTTTTGTCATATTACTGTATAAATTTGAAATAATTTATCTGTTTTGTTGTGCCAATTTTGAGTCTGGCTTCTCATGGAAATTATCTCCAAGACACATGACAATATGTGAGATATGATTTAGCTCAGATTGAGATACCTCGAGAGATCAGAGCCTGTTGATCAGTTAAATAATTCGATAAAATGTATTTGTCAACAAGCAATTAATGGATAAAAATATAAATGTACACAACCTGACTTTTTTAACCATGTTACATCAGATTCAGCTAATTTTAGTGCAATCAATAAAGACCTCTGACAAATGCAGAAATATTAACAAACAAAAATTATGCCAATTGCATATTTCTTAATTCTTACTTGAGTAATGGGCCTTGTTTGAAGCCATTTTGTGTGATATTCACAGGTTTGCATTTCTGTTTTATTCCTTCATATAGTACATCCTTTACTCAGTGGTTAGCGCGCTTGCCGTCTAATCTGGTGACCCAGGTTCAAATACGTGTGGAGCCACTCATATGCCATGTTTCAGCTGACAGCTAACTTGCAAATAAAGGCTATGATCAGCATCAGCATTAAGTATTATTTGAATGATCTGCTTGTAGGTATGAATACAGAGTTGAGATGGTACATCAAGCTTCGAGAGATTCCAGTAAAAATATTGTACGAGAGTTTGCCTCAGATTTTGAAGTAGGAGAGTGTTGGGGTTATAACCGATTCTTCAGATTAGACTTGTTAGCTACTGAAGGATATTTACACACTGAGAGTGATTCTCTGACCTTGAGATTTCAAGTACGACCACCAACATTCTACCAGAAGTGCAGGGACCAACAATGGTGAGAATCTCTCTTCTTCTTCTTTTCGTTCACAGTCTTCACTACCACCCCGGTCATAGCAATAAAGGAAGCACTTCTCTTGAGGTCATCCTTCTTGCCATGAAAATCTTAAGTCTGTGTCATTATTAACTGCATGCTTTTGGTTGCACAGTTTCTTACACCACTAAATAAAAACAAAATAATTACAACCATTCAAACGTTTGCATTCCGTAGGACAATCACCAGAGATTCTTTCAGTTCTAACAGTTGCTTAAAAAGGTGCCTCGAAGGCAACGAAAATGAATACCATATTCACAAAGGCACTTACTCAAGCATACATTATTTGTGAAATGATGATATTGATAAGAGAAGTTGTAATGTTTACATGCACAATATTATGTATACAGATATAAACCAGTTATACTTTTATTACAGGCATGTCAATCAGCTGGAAGTAGCCAACAGTCAGCTGATTGCACAGAATAGAGAACTCAAGGAAGTAAGTACTTATGTTAGAATGCTGAATCTATGTAATATCAGTCAGTCATTCCCAGATCAAAAAGGTAAATTCCACAGTTTCTGTGTAAAAAACAATTTGATCAATCATGGTGACCAGCTTCAATGATTGCGACTTTTTTGTCTTGTTTTATTCAGTCCTGGTTTTTGAATCCTTAATTTTCCTTCTTTGTTTATATTGAAAAGTAGAGTTTCAGGATTTGAAACAGGGATTTCAGGCTTGTGACTGATCGCTAATTACCAGCCTCGGTAGGCCTATTTATTATTGTATATTTTATTAGCTCACCTGTCACAAAGTGACAGGGTGAGCTTTTGTGATCACTCTTCGTCCGTCCATCGTCCGTCCACAATTTGTTTGTGTAGACACCAGAGGTCACAATTTTGGCCTAATCTTTATGAAACTTGGTCACAATGATCACCTCAACAAAATCTAGGTCAAGTTCGATATTGGGTCATTCGGGGTCAAAAACTAAGTCACAAGGTCAAATCATAGAAAAACCTTGTGTAGTCTGTAGAGGTCACAATTTTGACTTAATCTTTATGAAACTAGGTCACAATGATCATGTCAACAAAATCTAGGTCAAGTTCGATGTTGGGTCATCTGGGGTCAAAAACTAGGTCACAAGGTCAAATCATAGAAAAACCTTGTGTAGTCACTAGAGGTCACAATTTTGGCCTTATCTTTATGAAACTTGGTCACAATGATCATGTCAACAAAATCTAGGTCAAGTTCGATATTGGGAAATCTGGGGTCAAAAACTAGGTCACAAGGTCAAATCATAGAAAAACCTTGTGTAGTCACTAGAGGTCACAATTTTGGCCTAATCTTTATGAAACTTCGTCACAATTATTACCTCAACAAAATCTAGGTCAAGTTCGATATTGGGTCATCCGGGGTCAAAAACTAGGTCACAATGTCAAATCATAGAAAAACCTTGTGTAGTCACTAGAGGTCACAATTTTTGCCTAATCTTTATGAAAGTTGGTCACAATAATCATCTCAGCAAAATCTAGGTCAAGTTCGATATTGGGTCATCCGGGTTCAAAAACTAGGTCACAAGGTCAAATCATAGAAAAACCTTGTGTAGTCACTAGAGGTCACTATTTTCGACTTATCTGTATGAAACTTGGTCACAATGATCATCACAACAACATCTAGGTCAAGTTAATTTTGGGTCATCCGGGGTCAAAAACAAGGTCACAAGGTCAAATTATAGAAAAACCTTGTGTAGTCATTCGAGGTCACAATTTTGGCCTAATCTTTATGAAACTTGGTCACAATGATCATCTCAATAAAATCCAGGTCAAGTTCGATATTGGGTCATCCGGGGTCAAAAACTAGGTCACAAGGTCAAATCACTTCAATATGTCATTGGGTCTAAATGTGATGTAAATTATAAAGCATAAGACAATATGAAAACCTTGTACATGCAATAGGGGCTACCATTAGGGGTTCATGAACAACTAGGACAGGTGAGCGACCTATGGCCCTTTGGGCCCTCTTGTTATTGCATCGTATCAAATGTGCAAGTTGTTATAACTCAACCCCTCCAAGTCACCATTCTCCTATAAAATAAAAACAGTGTTGTATTTGTCGAGCTCAGTGTCATGCCATATCTCACATGTTTGTATCTATTTACAGAGAATAACAGTATTGTTACATAGAAACAAACATTCCAGTAAGAAGGGAGCTTCTAGAGGTAATATATTCCCTACATGTTTCTGTGTGTTTATGTTGTGGTTATAGGTATTTGTTCTTTTCTTAACTGGCTATTTCCCCATGTGGGATCCAGAGTTACAGCCGTTGAAACAGCCATAGATTTGCTATTTTGGTCTATAGACCACATTTTGTTCCAATCGTCATGCACTTCTCATTATACGAAATATCATAATTATAGACCTATAATTTCTGGTTATTCCAAACAATCTGGCACTGAATAGTATATGTACTTCTCCAACATGCCTCTAAAAGCTGAAATAACTGGTATGTGTGGTTAATTTTATTAAGGGAACCAATCAACACCAATTAAACCCTCTGATCCTAACTTTTATTTTTCAGATTTTTTTTTTATTCACAAAGTATGCGAAGTGCTGAGTACAAATTGTGTCTTATCTTCTTTAGAATCACCAATTCCATCCGGTGACGATTCTATACATTCCAAATATTGTCATGGTGAACCCGCAGTGAATGTTGGAGGTACAGAGATAGATATAGAACATTCAGATGATACCACAGACTCCGACATGGAGACAGATGAGAGTGAAGAGGTGTGTATTCAGGGGTCCTACAATTCCAGAATAATCTGGAAATCTAGATTGAACTTTTCTGCAGAAAATAAAAGTTATTTGGTCAAAATATTCAAAGTATTGACATAGTTATGGTCATTTTTAAGTTCCGTTAGCTGAGTTTAAGCTATATAACAGTGTTATAGATATGTGGTAATATTGCATCCGATACAAATTTGGATCTTATTTTCAGGATTGGACATTATGCCTCAAAAGGACCCCCGTATGTATTGTGTGAACAAATTAAAATGGTCCCTGAACGTTATATTTGCATAATTTAAGAGTTGACATATTATCCAAATTAAATGTCAGCCTTAGTTTTCATAAGCTGAGAGTATCATCATTATTGGACCTGTACTATTAACACTTATTTTAATCTTCTTTAATGCACGACTTTCTTTTGGACATTTATGTATGCAGTGTAAGAAGCTTGTAATGTATATCATGCACTATACTGTATATAGTCAGACCATGCCCTGATGACCACGAAACAACTTGAGGTCAATATCAAACTCAATTATCAAACCCTAAATCTCTTTATTTGAGTTCAATAATTGAGCTTCAGATCATTGAAGTGGTTTCTCCTCTCATACCCTTGGGACAATGGATACCATCTAGAATGTGATGTCTAGTGTCACACAATCTGCCTTAAATAAATTACTATAAAACCATCTTCATACGTCTTTCTGTTACAGGAAGAGTTAAGTGATGGTGGTACGATCGGTGATGATATGGTACTGGAATCATTTCCTATCCTCGAAGAAAATGACGTGGATGAAACAAACATGTAAGTGCTTATACTGCTAGCTCCATTTCTATACTTGCCTAGTGTTCTTAGTACATGTCTGCTAGGTCCATTTCTATGCTTGCATTACGTTCTTAGTACATGTCAGCTAACTCCATTTCTGTAATTGCATGTATAGCACATGCAATTAAACTTAGGAAAGATGAAAATCTAATTTTGTTGAGGAAAAAAAAGAAAATTTTGCACATGGTCGCATAATCATAGCTTTTATCAAGTTTCGCAATTTTTTGCATCTGACTTTCTTAAATGATACTTCTCTCATTTTGTACCTGCATCTAATACACGGCCACGACTAATACATGGGTGAATATGATAGTCTCCATATTACAATAATACTGCAGACTAGTGGGAGTTAGGTCTTTCAGACTTAAGATAGCTGGGACTTGGTCTTTCGGCAGTGATGTTAAGTTTCTTGTTTAGTTATGTGTTGGCATTGTGCCATGTAATTGTTATGTGTGATGTTTTCTGTGCTTTGCTGTTTAAGTTCAAACTTCGTTGAGTGCTGCCTTCCCTGTCCGATTATTTTCTTAAAACAATATTTAACAGACAAACTAGACATTGATTGTATGATTGTAGGTGTTTGGATAATGATGTTGAGAATTCTGTGAGGTTAGTACACGAGAGTAACAATCTAGATAGAACCACTGCAGCCTCCAACCATACAGTCGCTAGAACAGCTTTCAACATACTGGAACATAACACACCAAGGTAAGTACAATAACAATCTAGATAGAACCACTGCAGCCTCCAACCATACTGTCGCTAGAACAGCTTTCAACATACTGGAACATAATACTCCCAGGTAAGTACAGTAACAATCTAGATAGAACCACTGCAGCCTCCAACCATACTGTCGCTAGAACAGCTTTCAACATACTGGAACATAACACTCCTAAGTAAGACTTAATTATATGATAAATTATCACATAACCTGCGGTTCAGCAATGTCGTAAAGTTGTGCTGGAAATATTGTTCGGCTTTTCCAGAGTGTGCAATTAATATTTAAATTAGCCTGACAATAATTATGTTAGCTTATCCATGCCTTGATAGGTCTATAATGTCACTCATTTAATAAAACTTGTATGTAATGAGCACTCATGCAAGATTCTCTATATATTATCATTGGCAACTTGATGCATTTTAGCTCAGTATGTTCAGCATCTTGCATAAACAACTTGACTTGTAGCGGCCAAAGTTTCACATATTCTTTATGTAACTTGGTCATAATTTTGTCTTATTTGTTTTAATAAAGGCCAAGTTTAAAACTGCAGGGTTTCCTTGGAAAATAAGGTCACTATGCCTATTAAAAGAAAAATATTGTGTATTACAGGAATGCAGATGAGACTATGTTGTTACAATTTCTACAAGATTCTGACAGTCAGTGGCCGCGTAGATCCCGTCCTGCTAGACATACAACACCATCTAATGCTGGTTAGTTCATAGCGTTCTTCTTAATACTACCAACTGAGACTGTGGTTTAGTGGCTTTGTGGTTAGTATGCTGGATTTGTAAACCAGCCATTAGGGTTCGATTCACGGTCGCCGCAGGTCATATCCTTCCATGAAAATTTGACAACATTATCAATTTTCCTCCACATGTGGAGAATTTGCTGATTCCTTGTGGAAGGGAAAATTAGTACTGGTTAGGATATAGTCTAGGAAAACTTGTGAATCAGATGCCGTATATAACTGAAAAAGTTTTTTGAGAAATTGTTTTAAACCCGAATAAATAAACAAACATGGTCTTTATACTGTACATGTATGCTGTATTTTCACTTTGACCAAAATGAATAAATTCTTGCCAAGCATAGCCTTTATTTGCCATTCAGCTTTATGCTGAAATATGGCAGGCATATATGTGTGCCCCCACCGGGATTTGAACCCGGTGCACCGGGTCGCCAGATTAGACGACAAGCGCGCTAACCATTGAGCTACGGAGGCCTGAGAGATTACCCCTCTGACCATGTAGTTTTCATGTCTTCCTAATTATTAAAGTTTATATATGATAAATTAACAATGGACTGTTAAAAAAGTTCCAAAAATATTTACATGCCTTGGGTAAAAGTTTTCAGAAATATGCCTAACATTCAGGTTTTTCCCTATATAAAATGTCAATTTTTGAGGATTTTAGGTTTTTCAGAATTCCTTACTTCTCACTCATGTATTTAGTAAATTGGCTAAACTCGTCAATACTTCCAGGTTGCTAACCTATCCACTAAACAAATCTACTGTACATTTATGATGAAAAGAGTTGCACATTTTCTTGTGTGGTTTCAGAGCAAGTTCTAAATCAGTTAGATTCTGGGTTTTTTGTTCCACGTCCACCAAGCTCATCATCCACCACAGCTGCTTCAGCTGCTATATCTGAGGCAGCTTCCAGCTTCGTGTCACCCAAACCACATCGGGGAACCAGCGGGGAAACAAACACTAGTACATGTAGCAGCACGAGGATGACGGGTACCGGTAAGTTGATAGTTTATGATAAGTTGTAATTACTGGGACATAGAATATTTTTGATATGCATAGAGGTTATTTGATTGTTTTGATTGATTACAGTTTATATCTCATTGGATAGTGATAAAATTCAATATTTTCATGAGCGCATAGCTGCAGTCAGTGATAACCAGAGATAATGTAGGATTAATTTCACTGATAGAACTCCATATCTCACCAGTTAGCATTAAGGATATTGTTATAAGTATACGGCAGCTGATTCACCTAACCAGTTATAGAACTAGTGTAAAAACATATACAGATCTGTACATCACTGTTCCAGTCTTCCTGGGCTGTATTCTTATCAACCACTAACAACCCTTCCTTTAGGAACTAGCCAATTGTGCCCGTTTCAGCGCAATGTTATATTCAAATAATACCCTTCTTTATAACCATTGTGCAGATTTGAACAATCCATTTCAAAATCATTAGTATTAAGCCTAGTTGTGTATATAAGTAGCACATTATGCTGGGATTGTTGGAATTTCAACATAACTTAATTAAAAGATAATATTAAGTCAGAGGGGGAAGGCAGCTCTCAACTGAACCAGTCGAGCACAGAAAACGTAAAAAACATACAAGGCACAATGCCCAAATAAACAAGTAAATAATCAATTCAAGTCCGAGGTGTCAAAAAGTTTAATGGATTAGTTTCAGTAATCAAAAGGCTGAATGCCAAGCTGAATGACCCAGTTCCAAAACTCTAACATAACTGTATCAAGTAATATCTGGGGGTAATCATTTCCTCCAGTGATAGCTCTGGTTTATTTCTAAGCTTAACTGTATGTTTTAGGTCATCCACAGTCAGCTGTCACATTGTTGGAGATCAGGAATAGACTAGATCATCTGAGACATATATCAGAAGCGGACACATTAGATCATATACAAGCCAGATTTGATGAGTTAGCAGCAACAACATTCAGTACACTAGCTGCAGCCAATGCTGCTGTGTCCAGTGAAATAGAGGCCAGAGCAAGAGCAAATATTGAAAAGACAGGTAAGAAAAAGTATTCTGGGTGTCATTGAAAAGTTACCTCTTATACATACCTCATATTTCGTATACAATATGACCTATCGGTACAAAATTTATAGTGTGTGCATTTGAATATTGTTCAATAGGATAGCTGTGACTACACAGTAAGGTCAACAGATAGTCGTGTTCGGCTTTTAACACAGTGTAACGTGAATTTTGAAATATAAGAGTCTATAGGGTGGTAACTTTTCATTGACGCTGAGTGTATTTGTTATGGTTATATGGGATAGGGGCATGAATCTACGTATCTATGGAGAAAGCAGTTTACACACTATGTTAGATACGGTTAACACATCATGTTAAATATGGTTAATGCACTGTTCAACATGGTTAGTTAACGCACGGATAAGTATGGTTAATGCACTGATAAATGGTTATTGCATTCTTAAATATGGGGACACATTGTGTTAATTATTTATAGAGAATCAGAGGTCGGGAACCAATGAAGAGAGGAGAGACAGTAACTCTAAAGATGATGCCAGTCATAAATCCAGTAAGAAGGAATCCGATATATCTCCTCGTCGTGTACAATCAGTCGGAGCGTTGGCAGGGTTAGGTAAGTGTGTGCTGGGGTATTAAATTTTTCTAAACTATCAGGAAATATATCCATCTATCTATTTATACTGCATCACCCCCTCACAGATATTATGTGCAGGTGAGCATCAGTAAAGTGTGAGTTGATAAAAGAGTAAAAAGTATATAAAAGCAAGTGAGTGAAGTAAGAATATTGTTAAAACGTTAAAAAAGTCAAAGACTTAATGAAAGGATAAAAACATGACACAAACATTTATGGCCTTGTATGTGACAGGGAGCTTACTGCCAGTTTGAAATGCCTTCCCTGTCTGACTTAATATTATCTTTTTAGTCCCCTACCGGTTTTTGACCGGAGGGGACTATAGGTTTGCCCCAAACAATCTGGATCCTGACATAACTCAAACAGTTTCCAAGCTAGCTTTATGGAACTTGATATGTGGATAGGGGACAATTAGGGGATTATGCATGTCTAAAAATATTTTGATTCTGACACAAATTGAAATTCTTAATTATTTACTATACCTTCTAATTGATTATAATTATGTCGTATTGTTTGATGATTGAACACACATTCTGTTCTTGGTAGTTAAACTTTTGAATACTGTTAAATCATTATTCTATGTGCGGATTAAATTTTTGTTGATTTTCTTGTTGAACTCTAAAGCTAATCCCCACAATTAATCAACCTACCAAAATATATGCTGACATTTCATGACTTGCTGTCTATTTTCAGATGAATTACTCGCATCACACAATATAAGCCTAGAAGAGGGTCCACTTTCTGACCTTGATCTAAGCTTTGAAGGGGCCACAGGATCCCATCTTCCTCACCCGCTCATCAATACTCATGCTAGGAAACAGGGAGGTGGTGAGAAGACGGAAACTATTCCAGATAAATCTGACATCGGTAAATAAATACATTCCTTTATAGAGCTTTACCTAGGCCAAAACAAAGATAGTGTGATAATGGTAACCCAGGAGTAAAGGTTTTGACCTTTGAAATTTCCAAAAACCTATATTTTGTTCCTCAAGATTTTGATTTGACGGGTAATTTTCTGTAAAAATCATGACATTGTGTATTTTGCCTATAAAATGGTAAATATAGTCAAAGTATCAAAATGACCCTTCAGATTCAGTTGCTAGAGGAACCCCTAGTAACCTACTTACCTTCTTGGCCAAAACAAAATGATTTGTGATTCTGGTACCCTTCCTATCTTTTTTGCTCCTACCCTAAACATTTTATTGTCATTTTACTAGAAGGTACTGTAGATCATTGATTTTCAAATGTATAGAATCTTTAAAATAATCCTAAAAAAAATGTTTTTCCAACCTAGCTATACTATTTGTGTCAGAATGTTACAAAACAATAATATTTATTTGTTTTGGCCTATGGAGGTAGGTTGAATCTTAGGCCATCATAACTTAATTGCTTAATTATCATCAATAATCTTCTTAAAAGGGGGTCAGGAGTTGTGAGATTTTATTTTAAAGATGAGCTTTTATGAATATTTATGAAAATCTGTAAACTTTAGAGTGAGTTTGATACTGGGTCATCTAGTGTCATTACACCAGACAACAAAAACTTCCAGGGGTAACCGTTTTGAAATTGATTTATTCCGATTTCAGATAAATTACTTGCATCACACAATATAAGCCTAGAGGAGGGCCCTTTGTCTGATCTAGAAGAGGGTCCACTATCTGACCTTGATCTAAGTTTTGAAGGGGCCGCAGGATCAGTTCTGTCTCGCCATCTTGTCAATATTCACGCTAGGAAACTGGGAGATGCTGAGAAGACACAAAATATTCCAGATAAAAGTGATACTGGTGAGTTTAGTTTAAACATATTTTATCACCCAAGGCCAAAAATGAAATATGGCTTATTTCTGAATTGAAATTGAAAGTCAACACACTTGTGGAATGTGATGACCAATATCTACTGATAAGAGGAAACAAATCTATCTCGCATTATAAAGTTTATTCCCCTTTTCTGACTTAAAATTCTTAAAGACTGTCAAAGGTATCCACTTGCAACTCAACATAGTTATTCATCATCACTGACAAACATTTACGCTGTGTTAAGTATTTGATTTACTATCCAGCACTGCGGGCGCACGGTTTTACAAACCACTCTTTCAGAAAGATAAGAACAATGGTAGAACCCTCTGAATTTGAACCTGAAAAGTTTGCATTCTTCTGATGTCAGAAAAACAAGCTATTGAAACTTAAAAAATTCAGGGGTCGTACAGTTCTGGAATGATTAGTAAATCCGAATTAGTAGTCAGGCAGATCCGTGAAAAAATTGTGGGTTTGATGATAAAAGCATGAAACTTGGTATGATGATAGTATATGCTATTCTAAAAAATATTAGATATGGACCCACTTTGTCCGAACAAAATGGCGGCATTTATTCAAGATGGCGGCCGTCTTACTACTTTTCACAGTATATTGGGTTAGAAGTAAGTAGATCTACCCTCTTTTCTCCTTATTGCTTTCATATTGTTTAAAATACATCTAATTAATATTGCAAAACATTATTATCGGCTTTTTACATATTCTTTTCATCCATGGAACAACGTTTTTGAGTATTGATGGCGCCCCTTATTCAAATGAAATTTCTAACAAAATAACGCCTGAAATTGGCGAAATATAGGCCTAGAACCCTTTAAACCAATACAGGTATGCAAATTTATAGAGTTGATGGGTATGCATGAAACAGTGTTAAATCTGATGCAATCGTATACAGATTGATAGCTTTTTAATGAAATGTCATATAATTTCGCGACCCTCAAATATTACAGTGAAGTTTGTCAGAGGTTCCCATATAGTTTATCAACCATATATATAACCATTAAAACGGGAGAGATGCAATGCTAGACTTAAGAAAACATTACTCTGTTTGCAATATACAGTATTTTATGATAAATACCACAACCGTCAAATAAAATATAATTCGTTTTATATCAAAAATAGTTTAGCAAATAGCTATTGTCTTTAAAGATATGTCACAAACTGTGAATGTGTATTTTGCCAAGTCACCACGTTAGAAGAATTACAATTTCCTGCTAATACGAAACAAACTGATCTAGAAGTTGGCGCTGGATACAAGAGTCTTGAAGCACAAATTGAAAGATGTGAATCGCTACATAGTTTCCTGTGCCCATCCCATTAGATTTGTTGAATAATAGTTATGGCTTCGCTGGTACTATGCACAACAATGAAGCAAAATGGCATAAATCATGTCGAAACAAATTCTCCGATCTAAAACTCTTAAGGTATGAAACTCGTAAGAGGAAAGAATCCGGAGTGGAGAAATCCGCCGCACCGAACAAGGTTACACGAAGAAGTGTTGGGTCGTCGACAATGACAATTACTAACTATTGTTTTTATTGTGGCCAAACATCTGGGGAGTGACATGAAGAATCTACATTGATTTAAAATTGTCACAGAAGTTAGGAAGTGTGCATTAGATCTGCTGGACACGGTCCCGTGTTGGTGATATGATTTCCCAGGAAGGTGAATATTACAGAAAATGGTTCAAATAGTCAAATACTTAGTATAGTTCTTGCAGAATTGGTTGCATATATTGAGGAATCACACACTGAGACAGATGTTTTACTTATATTCAAACTGGTTGTACATTTTCCGTCTTTAACAATTTTGAGTTGAACCTAGTAGTAGAATACATTCCTCTGATTTGAACAATCGGTTATTAGTACCTATACCAGATTTACAAGCATAGAAACAAGGGGGAGATGTTATTCTTATCTTTAATGACGATATTGGCAATGCTCTTAGACAGTCAATATGCATAAATTATGATAATGATGCATTGGTGCTTTCAAAGGCAGCACAAATTGTCTGACAGAAGATGTTTAACACCAAATATAATTTCAACGGAACATTTCAGATTGACTGTCAACATGATTCTGTTCCACAGTCTTTAAAGTCGTTGATAGCCATGATTCATGGAATTCCAAATATTCAAACTCAATCTGGTAACTTTATCGAAACCCAAAGTACTCTCACAATAGAACAATTACTTCAGTTGAATTGCACCAATTGCAGAAAGAAAGATTCAACATATTCATCTTTTCGTATTACGTGACAAGGAACCACCCCTTCCAGTGTACTGTAAATCACTATTATTTCGCGAGAGTTTTATTTTCGCTAATATTCGCGAGGGTTGTTGACTCGCGAAATCATGATTCTCGCGAAAAATTAGTAACAAAATTATTTTATTTTCTCGTATCCGATATCGAGTACTTCCGAAAATACGTTCACTTTGTCGTACGTAAAATGATTGTAGGGGCCTACATACATTATTTAAAAGTCGATATCATTCGTATCCGCGTTCATGTTAGTGCATAGTGCTTTTGTTAAATAAAGATTGGTCTTGGAACGTCTTAAAAGCCTGAAGTATACCAGAGCTATCCTCGGAAAACATGTTGCATTCGTAAAAACTCGACAACATATTTACAGAACACACGTCTTCACGTGACGGTAATACTTATCGGCATAATTATATTCTAGCAAGTCGAATATGCATTGTGTTTTTAATTTATTTTTACCGCAAAAGACATGCATTGATGCAATTTAACATTATATTCAGGCCTCTGGATTGCCGTTTAAAATGCCTTTTTACGGATCGTGACGTCTATAAATGTTTGTGACTGATTTGGACATCAATGCAGGCTCGCAATGTAAGCTATTATTTTAATAATTAAGTAGCAAGTTTTATCGATGGGGCTTAATTTTGACACTCTATATCGATTAATACTAGTTGTTTGTACAAGCGCGGTACGTATATAATATGTTTTACTCGATAAAACTGCTAATTGGCGGACAACACGGCGGCTGGGTAGTTTGTCGCATTGTTTGATGTTCAAATGACACCATGTTAATTTGATTTCCAGTAAACAAACGTAAGCAAATGTTGATAAATACGCTTGAAGCATATAGCGTCTGTAAATTAAATAATAATTAAGTATTTTCGGCTCTACAAATTCGCGAACTGGACATTTCCAATGACGCGAATTCAACAATCTCGCGAAAAATAAAATTTTAATTTTTTCCGAAAAATCGCGAAATAAAGGTTACGCGAAAATTAAGTGATTTACAGTATCTTGCCGTCTTCTTATTCATGCCGAAACTAGAAAACGTGACCTGGTCGAAAAGCTTAACAGTCTTGGGATGTCAATTTCATATGATAGAGTAATGCAGCTTTCAAAAGCTTAAGGCAATTCAATATGTGACCAATATGCCGCCGACAATGTCGTTTCTCCAGCTAAACTAAGACATGGTATATTTACAACAGCTGCAGTTTATAATATAGACCACAATCCCAGCTTTTCTACTAACATGTGGCTCGCTGCATGGTACAGCAATTTCGCTATTCCAGAATCCTTCAAAGGAGCGACCAATCACAGCTATCAATACATTGACAATAAATATGAACATTTAAAACCATTACCAGAGTCATATTCAGTCGTACCGCCTGCAGTTCTATCACACGAGCGACCTGAAATGCCACCAGTCCATGGTCCCCTAATGAGTGATTGTTCCCACATGACATATGCTTTGAGTTAAGAAACGAGGTACATAAAAAACTATGGAAATATTTTCATTCAACACACATGTTATTCTGTTTGCCTATTAGCTGTACGTGTTATATACGTCTATGGCGCCTGAAAAGTGAAGTTAATGCTAGTAAATGCATGCTTGAGGTTTTATATACATACATAATCTTAATTCTCGATCATTTACTAGATTGGATTTGCTGTCAAACTGCTGTTGGAAATGTACATACACCCATTAAAATAGATACATAAATTATTTATAAAATTCAAATGGATTTATCACCATTACTATTTAACAGATTTATACGTATGTAGACATTACATTGCTTGAAATAGTACTGACCATGGTACACGATGGTATTATTTAAATACTAATCGAACACTTTGTAATCTGTTAGTGAATAACATAAGCATGAAGGTAATTAATAAAGTGTTAAAGATTTGTGATAAATTATCTATAGCTACCATTATGCACATAACCATGTTAATATACACGTTTAAACTATATATAACTTGTAGCATATATATTAGCATGCATTAACAAATTTTAGCATGACATCATATACTTTTAACTTAGTACTGGCATATGATAGCTTTAGCTATTGCACGTTCTTTAACACATGTAACCTTTGCAGATGGTTGAACCATGTAAGCGATGTGCTTCAATCAAAGAACATTGGTGATGTTATTGTATCCTGATCTGGTTTTCATGCAAACCAGATAGAAACAACCGAATCGAAACATCTGGATATTTCTTCTCTACTGCCATTATTCTATGAGGGGGCTTAATCTACTGCGATGATATGTCATGCGATGAACATAGCTAAACAATGTGTGACTTTTTTCAATCATGGACAGATACCTGTATTGGCCTGCGACCAACCATTTTATGTTTTAGCTAAATCAATTCCATGGAACTGGCCTGAAAACTCCGGGAGTCATGTTGTAGTCCTTTCGGTAGACTTCATATTGAACTTGCTGCGCTGAGATCAATTGGTGACTGGTTAGATAGTAATGGTTGGACAAGTGCTTTAATGCAACCTAATGTACCTATGGTAGGAACCGCTGACTCATACCTAAAGGCTTCGCTTTTGTCTATTACTATCCATGCACACCAGGTTACAGCTTGTGCATTAACTTGACTGATAAGGAGATCTTACGAAAATGATCAAGATCTTCAGGGAACTGACATTAGCTTTGAAGAGTGGCGACAAAAGAGATAATCTGAGAATCCATTGTTTCACTTCTGGCCCCGAAATCACAACCGATACTTACACTCAGCACTCAACACTCAAATATTGAAAATGTAGTATAATGAGCCCTTACGTTTCCTAGATTGCAAATCTAGATGAGGAAAATGTATAGAATTGTTATAAGAGTATCGAAAATAACATTTGATACATTTGTTTGCCATTGTGTACTATTTATGAGGTATAAATATAATTATTGAATCTGAGTCCCACACTCAGCACTCAGACTGATAAATTACAAGTATAGCTCACAAATACTCTTAATTACACAATGAAGTAAGCCAAAAATAAAATTTAGTACCTTTTTAACAAAATAACAACTTCGTACTCTCAAAAAATGTCAAAATAAACCTCAAAATAGGGAATTTCAAGATTTGAGTGCAGAGTCCTGAGTGTAAGTATTGGTTGTAATACTGGCCCCTGGTCTGTTACCTTAAGGTTTCAATTAACAATTCTTATATTCATTCGGTCACTACGTGAAGCTAATTTTGCGCTTTGCAAATACTCACTAACTGCATTGTTTTTTTGCACTTGACCACCCAAATTATGCAAGATGGCTTCCTGTTCTTATTCGTGACATGATGAATTTGCAAAAGTACGGCTCCAAGTGTGGAAACTGAAGTCATTAAGGGCAATTTTGTCACTCGCAAAACAAATAGTAAGTTATCGTGTATTTGCGATTGATCATGCGCACGAACAAAACAACAAAGTTGTGAGCGGTGAAGGAGGTGCTATTGGGTTGACCGAAAACATGTCACAATTACTACGTTTTGATGGTTTCTGTTCCTGAAATGTCTTGTGTGATAAATGAGTTTGAGCAAGAGGTTATTAAGTTCAAGCAAAGAACTTGATGTAAATGAAAAAGGGCGGTTATGTTATGTACAGCTTTATGCAAATGTGGTGGTTGTTGTGACTGAGATTTAAAGTAGACTTACACAAGGAATCCGCCATTTTGAATATTACAACAGCATTATATATATTTGAATTGTCAAATGTACTGTAGACATGTAGTTAGTAACATTTGAACACTAAAAACACTCAAAATAACCGTCTCCTATATTTATTAGTCGTTGGTTGACATATTTTTATTGTACCAGATTTGTCATTTCGAGTGGGTCCGCCATTTTGAAAATGGCGGCCATCTTGGATATTTTTTAATGTGGGTCCATATCTAATTTTGACCCTTATACATCCAACTATCATCATACCAAGTTTCATGCTTTTATCATCAAACCCACAATTTTGGTAAAAAATGTAACGAAACTGCCGGACTATAGCTGCATTAGAAAGAGCAAATTTTTCTGCAGAAAATAAAAGTAAGTTGATGAAAAAAGTTTAGACAAAGTTACGGTAATTCGAAAATTCATAAGCAGAATTTTAGCAGAAGAACAATGGTTAAACTGAGATTTGGTGTAGGGGTGTCTGTTAATGAAACCGGAAACTGACTTACGATTCATTTTCAGGATTGGGCATTAAGGCTCTGTAGAAACCCTGAAACATTGAGAATGAACGTTTTTAACACCCTGTATATATACCTCATGATATTACCTCATCAATATGATCCCCTTGCAGGAGGTAGTAAAACACAGACTGGTCGACCAAAATGTGATAAAAACAAAGAAAATGCTAAGACAAAGGAGGAACAAACTACAGTGCCATATGAGGAAGATAGTGTAGGGGAGACTTCTCCGGTTGCTACTGACAACGCAAGAAGTAACAACAACAACACAGACATGTTGGTGGAGTTCACACAGACTGGATCTAATAATTCCAGGTGTTACTATTTCTTGTATCTGTATGTATTATATTGTCTACACCTTAGCATGGGCCAAGGGATTGTTGCCATGATAACCACTTTACGGAATCAATTTGACTTTTCAAAATATTGTTCTTTTTCACTCACTTGTCACATGTTTAAAGAATGTATGCACTGTTAGAAAATAGCACCAAGTTAAATTTGCACTTATATTTACTGTTTTCTAAAAATGTTAATCCGATCCTGCAAAGCAGTTCCTTGTTTTGTAAGACTAATTATATATCTTTGATGAACGTTATCAGACATTGTATTTGAGTTAATGCTGATTTCAGAAATTAAACTAAAATGAATTTTGATTTGAGTGTAGATTTAGAAAAATATGAAATTTCATACATTGAATTTGATATGAACTTGATTTTAACGCAAAGATCAGACATTCAATTTGAGTTCATTTGAATTGAGGAAATACTTATAATGTCTTCCATGTATAACTTACAAAATGTCCATATTTGGATAACAATGCTTCGTGTTACAATAAAGTGAACTTTTATATATTCAAGACAAATTTATTTGCTTAACTGTTTTTATGTGTCCCACATAAAGTGGGAGGGGAGGGGGTGACTCACTGGATGGGTGGATAGAGGTCACCAAGTTTGTCGGGACTTGTTCTCCTTTACCACTCGTGGGATTTCAATGAAACTTGACATGAATAGTTTGTACTATGTCTAGCTGTCCACATTGTAAGGAATATTAGGTCAGATGAATATTGCAAGAATTATAGACCTTTGTGGAAGGCATACTTTTTTATCACATACATACCAAGATCTTCCATGTGAGAACAAGACAGAACAATGTTCTCCAACACATGTGATGACGTCACCAGCTTTTCGGGGGGAAATGTAACATCGTCAGCTTAAATTTGTTATTTCTGGCGTTGTTTTGACTCGATAACTTTATCTATGTGATAAAAAAGAATCCAACACTTGTTGTCTTTGGGATCAACATTTCTTCAACTTGTCCTGAAAACAAATAATTAAGCTCGCCAAAGGCTCGCAAACTAACCTGTGTTTTCTAGACTCATTTAAGAAATGTTGATATCCAAAGACAACTGATGATGGATCCTTCATGTGTCAAACATCCTTCTACTTACCGACATTGTATTTATACTGTTTGTTATTTTCTTTCAGAGATGACGAAGACGATGATTCTGTTGTTTGATTTGGTTGCCATGGTAACAATTCATTATACTACCTGCCATAATATAACATAAACACGTGTGATAAATATTGTTCCAGTGTGATGGATTACTTCCCTTGGTAAACATTGTCCCAGTGTGATGGATTACTTCCCTTAGTAAAGGTTGTCCCAAGGAGGTTGATTACTTCCCTTAGACAGTTACTTCGGTGATAAAAATGTTCGCATCATGTGCTTTGAACTATCTACATTTTATGACTTATATAGTCCAGAGAATTTGACACAACTCTAGAACTTCTATTTGCATAATTTAACAGCTGATATATCGTCTATATCTACAATATCCCAGTTGTATGTTTTCATAAGCGGGGACTATCATGAAGATGCTCAAGGTGTAATACCAACACAAATCTAAAGGACCAATATTGCACAATTTGCTTGTGGAAATATATATATTCTATGCAAGAACCTTTGGATATATTCATGCATAAAAGTTAGGATCATGTCAAATTCTCTGTGCTATATAGCATTAATTACACAGTCACCGCCATGGTCTTATTTCTCAGATAGTCATAGATCATTGAAGACGATGATGAGTGATTGTGTATTCATCTGTCTGTCTATCTGAGATAACGTGATGGTAAACTTTGTACTGTAAAAATAGGATTAATTGTGAGGAATTAATTTCTGCTATATTTGCAAGTTTTGATAAGCTCGCAAAAATTTATATATCGTGAGGGATTAATTTCTGCTATATTTGCAAGTTTTGATAAGCTCGCAAAAATTTATATATCGTGAGGGATTAATTTCTGCTATATTTGCAAGTTTTGATAAGCTCGCAAAAATTTATATATCGTGAGGGATTAATTTCTGCTATATTTGAAAGTTTTGATAAGCTCGCAAAAATTTAGGCTTGTGAACTAATTTCTAAGTCATAGATAGTATAACAGCGATAGAACGTATCGCCCGCCACAAATAACTGTACCAGAGCCTAATCCTCAAAACAGAAAAATTCCCCATGCTAGCCTATATTTCAAGCATGTCAACAGTGTTGTTTTATTTGAATACCAAATGAAACCTATGTAATATGAACAAAACTATTGGAACAAATATTTGATGAAAGATGAATGGATCAGAGTGTTACATGAACAGGACTCTTTTCAATAATATTTCATAAAAAGATGATTGGATCTGCTATTGAGTCAAGTTGTAGCATAGTTTTGTATTATAGAAATCAGTATTATTTTTGCAGACTATAAGTCAATTATTTTATAACTTACACATACTTTATATTCAGTTAGTATGTCTGTGCTTCTCTGTGTCCTTTCTTGTTTGTTTTGTTTAGATTAGTTTTCTTTCGTTATTTCTCCTTTTTCCATCCATTTCATTTCCCAGTTGTGCTATTTTTATGTTCATTTTTATTTTTGTGATAATATATTATGTTTATGTGTTCTATTTAGTACATTTATTTATCAACAATCGTCTCAAGGACATTTGATCATCAGTTCATTACTTAATTCATTAGATGTATAACCCTTTTCTCAATTGATCCCCAGCCTGCAAAATCAGCACTTGTCCTGTCGTCCGTAACTTCTGCAGTAATTACAGTGTAGCAATACCACGTGACTTTTGACTACAGTTACAAGAAGAAATTTGTAAACATTGGAAAATAAAAAAGCCATAAGTATTTTATTTCTACATTGATGTCTATGAAATGTACGCCACGCTAAGGGGACAATTATTTGCTTTCCATAAGATATAAAATATTTTTCAGCTGCTGTGCCGTTTTGTCGATTACCTTGTGAAACCGTGGAATGTGTAGGTTTTTGTATTACTCTGTATAATCACCACATTATATATGGGGTAAGGTTGAGACCTGGCATTGATCTTTCAAAGCATCTCATGTAGAAATCTCCGGCCAAATTGAGAATCTCAAAATTTCATGAGATTTCTAATTGAGATGTTTCGGGAGATCGTAGCCAGTATGTATTATTACTGTGAATGTGCTTGTATTTATCTTATATGTATAATGATTAAGACTGTGATAGCTATGTATCTATATAAAACTTGATGATAATGTTTGCCTGAAACTATATATTTTGTCTTGTATCCCTCTTGGTATACTTGAAACTGGCACTGGAAATTTTAGACACACTTTAGTGGTTCCCTGCCATACTAGAGATGAACTGGCTAGAACCCTCTTCAGAGGTCATTGAACAACCCTTAAATAAGTTCATGTACAAGTTCCTGGGGTGGTATTCAATATTGATCTTATTTAATTGGAGAATAAGGATAGCCAATCATATCGCCTGTTACTGACCAAGAGTTTAACATGGTGTGATCTGATTGGTTGTCCTTATCCTTAAGTCAAGTAAGATCAGTATTGAATTCCACACCAGGACTTGTTTCATGATTATAAAATACTTGTATGCATCACCAATTTGATTTGCATTTACAAATAAATTATATTGTGTTCACATAGTTCTGGTTATTTTTCCCTTTTGATAAAGTTGATATATTAATTAAGGGGTTCTGCTGCTACAGCCAAATGGTAGAGCATCTGCTTCCAGTATGAGAGAACTAGGGTCAGGCCCCGATCTCCCTAAGCATCTCAATCTGAGCAATATCGCATCTCAAATATTGGCATATATCTTTATGTTTATTTCGATGGGTGGCTGGACCCAAAATTAGCATCACTAAACAGAAATGTTATTCAGAGTTTATTACTGAAAAATTTCAAGAGCTAGAGCTTCAGATATATCTCTAATTATGACTCTAATTTTATCAAAATCTCAATTTGAGTTGAGATTTCTACTTGAGATGCTTCGGGAGATCGGGGCCTGATCCCAGACCATGATATAGCAAAGTAGTTAAAAATGGTACTAGCATATTTCCCTTGCTTGGTGCTCAGCTAAGTTTGTTTCAGTTAACCGCTAGTTAGACTTATATCTGGATAATGTGACTGGTTAGTCTGCATATGACTGAAATACTTCTGACTAGTAGGACTTAAAACATTACAACAACGTTAAGATTCAGCATGAAGTTATGGGTAGCAGTCTGTCAGATCAATGTGTTTGAGATAATGGCTTTTATACCCCACCTAAGTAACAAGCAGAGTTGAGGCCCTTGAAATGATGACACTGCTTCTGTTGCTAATAACTCAAGTATTTGAGCTACCAATGTCAAACTTTGTAGGAAAATTAGTCCGCATGATTGTGTAGTTGAGATATGGCCCTTGACATCCATGTCTTGTGGACGCATTTCTAGTTGTGCTTGTTTCTTTACTCTTAGTCACATTGCATTCTGAAGTATTTAATGCCACCAAGTCAGGGATTTTAACAGAATTATAGTCACTGATTGACTCTGCTAATTTTTTATGAACGAGGCTTCCATCGGCACTTGGGCTTTTATTGAACACAGTCTGATTTAATAATAATGAAGACTTCATTTATAGAGGGAACATACTTGACATAATTGTCAATCTGCCGTAAGGCCATCAACAGTAAAACATTGAAACAACAAAAACATGACATCGATAAATCTAATAATAAATGCACAAACTATCCAGCGTTTGGATAAGGTGGACATGACAGTTGTTTAAGTGAATTAACATACATAACAACTACAATCCCAATACATACCAATACAATTGTACATTTACATGAACTAAGAGGTATCAAAAATATTTTCCACATTGTGCTACCTCATAGAATAGAACCATTTTTAGCTCACCTGTCACAAAGTGACAGGGTGAGCTTTTGTGATCCCTCTTCGTCCGTCCACAATTTGTTTGTGTAGACACTAGAGGTCACAATTTTGGCCTTATCTTTATGAAACTTGGTCACAATGATCACCTCAACAAAATCTAGGTCAAGTTCAATATTGGGTCATTCAGGGTCAAAAACTAGGTCACAAGGTCAAATCATAGAAAAATCTTGTGTAGTCACTAGAGGTCACAATTTTGACCCAATCTTTATGAAACTTGGTCACAATGATCATCTCAACACAATCTAGGTCAAGTTCGATATTGGGTTATCCAAGGTCAAAAACTAGGTCACAATGTCAAATCATAGAAAAACCTTGTGTAGTCTGTAGAGGTCACAATTTTGACTTGATCTTTATGAAACTAGGTCACAATGATCATGTCAACAAAATCTAGGTCGAGTTTGATATTGGGTCATCCGGGGTCAAAAACTAGGTCACCAGGTTAAATCATAGAAAAACCTTGTGTAGTCACTAGAGGTCACAATGTTAGCCTTATCTTTATGAAACTTGGTCACAATGATCATGTCAACAAAATCTAGGTCAAGTTCGATATTTGGAAATCCGGGGTCAAAAACTAGGTCACAATGTCAAATCATAGAAAACCTTGTGTAGTCACTAGAGGTCACAAGTTTGGCCTAATCTTTATGAAACTTGGTCACAATAATTACCTCAACAAAATCTAGGTCAAGTTTGATTTTGGGTCATTCGGGGTCAAAAACTAGGTCACAAGGTCAAATCATAGAAAAACCTTGTGTAGTCACTAGAGGTCACAATTTTGGCTTAATCTTTATGAAACTTAGTCACAATAATCATCTCAACAAAATCAAGGTCAAGTTCGATATTAGGTCATCCGGGGTCAAAAACTAGGTCACAAGGTCAAATCATAGAAAAACCTTGTGTAGTCACTAGAGGTCACAATTTTGGACTAATCTGTATGAAACTTGGTCACAATGATCATCACAACAACATCTAGGTCAAGTTTGATATTGGGTTATCCGGGGTAAAAAACAAGGTCAAATCAAAGAAAAACCTTGTGTAGTCATTAGAGGTCACAATTTTGGTCTAATCTTTATGAAACTTGGTCACAATGATCATCTCAATAAAATCTAGGTCAAGTTCGATATTGGGTCATCCGGGGTCAAAAACTAGGTCACAAGGTCAAATCACTTCAATATGTCATTTGGTCTAAATGTGATGTAAATTATAAAGCATAAGACAATTTGAAAACCTTGACATGCAATAGAGGCTACCATTGGGGGTTCATGAACAACTAGGACAGGTGAGCGACCTATGGCCCTTTGGGCCCTCTTGTTTATATAAAGGGCTTTGAATTGATTGAGTGTAGCAGACTGCTGAATATGACTGGGTAAAGCATTCCCAATAGATGATCCTGAATATTCGAATGACTTACTGAAAACAGGGGTGTAAATTTTCCTGATTTATCAGGAATTGCGGATTTATCATTCCTGAAAGAGCAATGGTGTCTGACCAAAATAAATGTTATTTGATGAATATATCTCAAGACTTGGCAAAGTTATGGTAAATTTAATCTGCTCTGAAGGATTTTCTTCAATACAAACTGAGTTAATTAAGGAACAATTTCATTGAAGGCCTCTTGTTTGGCAAAAATGGTTGACCACGTACGATTTTCCTGATTTTAAATTTGGCCCTGTTAACACCCCTGTGAAAAGTTCAGTATTAGGGCGAGTAGAATAAATTTGAAGGTTATATGTCGACCTTAATTGTTTAGAGTAAATTTCTGATGTAAATATAAAAGAAGTTTGTAAATATGCAGGTGCTATGCCATTCAAAGTTGTATACATTTGTACATCTTTAATCCCTCTTTATCTGTTAAATCTTGATGAGTAATTCTCTATAGGCTGTCCATTGTTGTTACACATGTACTAATTGCAATTGTTTAAACCTTGAAACCTATTGGAACATTATCTATATCCATTTTTAATGAGGATACACATCAATAATACATCGATGTTAAAGTGCAGGAACAAAAGCAGAAACACCTTGGCATTCCTTGTGAATACTCGTGAAGCAGGCATGTGTTCACGTCACCGAATAATGTGAACTCCAAACAACGATGGACATTTCTGAATGTTAATTTGTCATATTTGCAATTTGTATACTAGTATATTTTGTAATTTAGGAATCACCAAAGGATACTATCCATGAGATGACGAAAACGTACGTGATTTGAATCCGAGGCTACATTATACAATGCATTCAGGTACTATACGCACACAGACAATTTAAATTCATACTAAAAACGACGACAGCGCCTGGCTACGACAGACAGTCTCTCGTACCATCAGTATCCCACCATCAAGTCAGCCACTATATACTGCTCACAGTGAATGGCACCAGAAGCTGTTCAATGAATATATAAGCCCTGATGACACACTGCATTGTTTCTTAAATTAGCATGTCACCAAAACAGCTTCATGTTCCATGGTATAGTCTCGTAGACAAAGACGTGCAACAAAGTATGTGCTGGCAAGTTCTCCATGCACGTTCCACCTAAACATTTACAGTAACGCATATTTCCCCACCGTTTGACCTTTGAATGAAATATGTACACATGCATTTATATTACTTGGTTATCATGAAAAAAGATAACAAGCCGAACTGGAGGTGGGGGCGACGCTCAACAAACAAACAGCAGAGCACGGAAGGTAGAAACAGAACAGTTTACAAAAGGCAAGCTCTGAATGAAAGTAACACCGATCCAAATAACGAATAATGAGATTCGATGACTTTCAATTCATTAATAAAGTTAGAATTAGAAAGGGTAGCAGCTCCAAGCAGAAATGACAGGGCATGAAAGGCACAAAAGAGCACATAGAAAAGAAAAAAAGCACATACAACTGCAAACAAGAATTAGAAAACTAAAACTGAACAGCTTCAAGCACGATAACGAGAACATATTCCGACAGCTTGTCACCTCAGTCAGTCAAACACCAGAGCCAACAGACAAGACCAGCCACAAGAACAAACCACAAAACCTCCAAAATACGTCCAGGCCATGTACATATACGAGCGTACGCATCATGTTCGAAAGTACAAGAGATATCCCTGTCCTTGGTGTCAGGAAAAATACATGTATGATAGTTCATATGTATGCAATGACAGAGAAAACAACTAGTATGTGATATTATTTATTATTAGTGATGTTCTACCAAAATATAACAAAGCAAAGCACGTCGTTTAGCATACAAACTGGGACATTTATCCAATCACGCTTGCTGCAAGATTAGTATCTGTAAAATAACAGGAATTATACGTACATTTTATGGAGATCAGTTTCTTTATTGGTTTGGTAACAAACCTGCCAAATACAACTACAATTCTATTCATACTGACAAGTGCAAAACGCGTCAAGCAAGTTAATAGACCTGTGGTCGCCTCAATTACAGAACGTTCTAACTCACATTTTGAAGAAAAAAATGAGTTTTTGGGATATTTACAGTAACAGAACGCTTTAGTCGGGCAGCCATCTTTGTTGTTGGGATCGACGCTTAATATAGTGCGATTTTCCCGCGTGGAAGATAAAACGGTATTATGCGTTACTTTACTACTACATGCAACACCAGACTCAAGCAAACCAAAAAGAATGAGTTTATTCACGGCAATATTTCAATTGCTCTGGCTTGAGATTTGTCTTAGACAAAGATTTTGATTTGAGCAAAATCTCAACTTGAGCTTAATTTCTTTGAGATGCTTTGAGCACAAGGTTTCAAATTATCTGAGTGTACCCTATATATAAAGACTCTTTGTATTTGGTACTTCAATGTAAGACACTAATGACTTGGCAAATACCGAAACCATGCGTCTATTGCTTTAAGAGAATGTGACTAGACGTTAAAATTGAAAATAACTCACTGTATTGACAGAGGGACTGATATCTAGACGTGGAACCACCAAATATACCTAACAGGAAGCCTCCTGCAGTATGATCACAGGTTTCATCAGTCCATTGACCATTGTGGATTGGTGAAAATATCACACAATCTTTCTCATTGTGATTGCCACCCTGACCAATGGCCCAATTTGTGTATTGTGTAGGCTGCTGGCCTGAAACACGTTCATAGTCAGGTGTCTGGATTAAATGATGACTTAGAAATAGGTAAAACATATCGGAAATGGATAACAGCACGCAACAGAAACATCAGAACACAAAAAGAGACACACTAATTAAAAAATCACAAGTACATACGCCACAGACATTCGTTTTACAGTCTTAAATCAGTATCAAACTAATGACATTAAGATAAATGTATAAGGCTGAATTATATAGATCTTATACAGTTTACAGTTTATTTTCAAGATTTTAGGTCATTGACCCATGAATCACATAATTATATAAATACAACCAAGTTATAAAGCATTTCAAAGCATATGTATATAATACAAATGGTATTGTATTGCGCGAGATTATTTACTGGAGACCCACAAAAGCTACATGTTTCCGTTGTATCTTGTTGTTTTAACAGTTTAAATTATCCATACAATTTAATGACGGAAAAGCACGACCGAACTAACGGAAATTAGTGGGTATCCGGTAAACACACAACGGACGTTATTTAAGACGAGTATCCTACCATCAGTCCACTGGAAAGTACCCTCCGTAGCCGTATCTGTTAAACCAATCCAGGCAGCATTCTGTGGTGAATGTCTCATCATAAACGACTGTATATAAGCTTGTTCATCAGCGTTGTTGATGTGAGCTAAATGACCACCATTAGATTGACAGAAGCCCTCAGCAGTAGACCACGAGAATTTATGTGGATTGATCTCATAGCAACTGTCTTTATACTGACCTAAACTTCCACCGGTACTTACAACATGTAGTCGAGCCTTATCTGTACACAGTGATACATCGCCTGAAATATTATATATTTGAAAGGCAATGAGGATTTTACAGAACGAGGAACAACATAATAACTCAAAACGTGACTATTTATTTTCACCGAATATGCGTAGCTCACATATGATGACAAAACGCGAGTATATATCTATATATAATGAGCTGTGCTACTAGCAGGAAACAACAGTAGCTCATGTGTTCCTTCCTAGAATAATGCAGTACATAACATTTTATGTACTAGTATTCTTGTTCAAATGTTTATTGTTAAGGATGTCATGGAAGATTGCCATTTAATTTAATTGTCAAATGAGTTTCCTCGTTAAATAAAGTCTTTATTATTATTATTATTATAATCTGAATAAAGATGAAAGGAGTATCGGACATAACAATGAATGACAGGCGTAATGAATGAAGTATGGGATGAAAGGAGTATCGGACATACCAATGAATGACAGGCGTGATGAATGAAGTATGGGATGAAAGGAGTATCGGACATACCAATGAATGACAGGCGTAATGAATGAAGTATGGGATAAAAGGAGTATCGGACATACCAATGAATGACAGGCGTGATGAATAAAGTATGGGATGAAAGGAGTATCGGACATACCAATGAATGACAGGCGTGATGAATGAAGTATTGGATGAAAGGAGTATCGGACATACCAATGAATGACAGGCGTGATGAATGAAGTATTGGATGAAAGGAGTATCAGACATACCAATGAATGACAGGCGTAATGAATGAAGTATGTGATGAAAGGAGTATCAGACATACCAATGAATGACAGGCGTAATGAATGAAGTATGTGATGAAAGGAGTATCAGACATACCAATGAATGACAGGCGTAATGAATGAAGTATTGGATGAAAGGAGTATCAGACATACCAATGAATGACAGGCGTGATGAATGAAGTATTGGATGAAAGGAGTATCGGACATACCAATGAATGACAGGCGTAATGAATGAAGTATGTGATGAAAGGAGTATCAGACATACCAATGAATGACAGGCGTAATGAATGAAGTATGGGATGAAAGGAGTATCGGACATACCAATGAATGGCAGGCGTAATGAATGAAGTATGTGATGAAAGGAGTATCAGGCATACTAATGAATGACAGGCGTAATGAATGAAGTATGTGATGAAAGGAGTATCAGACATACTAATGAATGACAGGCGTAATGAATGAAGTATGGGATGAAAGGAGTATCGGACATACCAATGAATGACAGGCGTAATGAATGAAGTATGGGATGAAAGGAGTATCGGACATACCAATGAATGACAGGCGTAATGAATGAAGTATGGGATGAAAGGTGTATCGGACATACCAATGAATGTCAGGCGTAATGAATGAAGTATGGGATGGCAGGTGTAACGAAAGTATCGTGTATACAAGGAGCATAAACGCAAATTCGTTACATATTTATATACACTTATACATTTATGTCGTTTTTAATTGATAAGGACATAGTTTTGTTGCCCTATGTGTCCGTTGCATAAGGAAAGCGTGTTCGAGCGCCTTTACTCAGGTAGCTCTAGGTCAATTAAAAGATATACTGGACACGAATAACATACCATGGAAAGCACTACGGAGCGCTTTGCTAGATTAACACATAACTAGTTTTGAAACGAGATAATTATTTTTTCAAGTTAATAGGACTTCGTTGAGCCGTTCGGTACACAACTTACGTTAGTATGAGGTGTTATAAAGCTATCTAACCTACCATCTGGGGATTTGTCCAATGTATCTGTAAGTAAAACATTCGTCCGGTTAGTCAAATTTAATACATGTAAAGGCCGTAATTCAATGGGTAATTTGACAAACTATTACACATGATTAATGTTAATTTGGAGCTACTTTCGTGGGACGTATAATAAGTGTTTAATAGCAACGGCATGAAATTCGGTATTAACATTATGCGTATTCGACTTGTTTGGAAACATTGGCTTTTATTTCGACTAGGTACTCAATCAATGGCTTAAATCCAACCAATTAAATTCAAGTTAATGAAATAAGTTTGTATTTCAATTCTCTACTACACGGTGCGTACTTGCTCAGCTGAGAGTAGTCCAAATACCAAACCGAATGCGCCAATTGGAACTTGGTGGCTACTCAAATGAATGCAAAGATTATGTTTAAACCACAAGCATCATGTCCAGAAATGAGACAGTGTTTGGAAAAACATTGTCCCTTGATTACATAGCCATATTGTTTAATCGATTGTTCCCCCTTTACAGGATACTGCTCCTTATCTGTGACGGCTCGGAGACAACTACGTGCATGCGTGTGATTTTACTTGAGTTATATTAGGTGTGTAGTTACCGAATTCGCATATATAACCGTGTGTGCTTCCTAGGATTTCTAGAAGTGGAAGGTTTACTCCACACTCAGCATCATTCCACAATCCGGTATCTGGTGCCATATATACACAATCTTCAACGTCATGCTGTGACGTGTATCTGTTTGGTGCCCAGTTAGTATAGTTCACTGCACCACCTGTACACATGTATAAACAACATAGCTCTATCAATTAATATATAACATACAGTTACACATTTAACAAGACCAGTCGGAACGGGCCCGTATTCACAAAACTCGTATGTTACATTTTGTTGACGAACAACTTATTTTTAAGTTTGTTGAGTTTTTTTAAGATGTTTACGACGGAATTTTTGTTGCTCTATGAAATCAATTAGAATTTCTGAAGATAAATATTGAGATTTTTATATCTAAGATTTCTTTAAAAATAACCAAGAACCTTTGTGAATGGGCGCATTGGAAGCTAAACGAAGATCACACTTTTATATAGATATCTAATTCGTAACTTAAATGATTTGGCTGGTTTATAAATGTGTACCTTTTAAAAAAATGTATTATTCCTGATGAAGACAATATAGTCGAAACGTTGAACAATCCTGGAGTTTGTCTTGATTTACTTTATTTATCTTTTAAAATGAAATATAATTACACTACACAAATACATGTTAACTTAATCTGCCGATATATATAGTGGCATATATATGCAATACAAATCTATGGTAAACATGATAGTTTGGTCACAATTACAAACCAACGCTCACCTGTGGACCAGGTGAAATGTTCTTCAGAATTGAGGTCATGTAGCCCAATCCAGACCACGTGACTGTGCTCTTTGATCAGAAAATTGTGAATAAAATCTTGCTCTGGTTGGGTTTCAATGTGCGCCAAATGGCCGCCATTTTGAATACAAACTGTCTGGGCGTGTTTCCAAGCAACGCTTCCTTGAACTACTTCGTAGCAACTATGTCCAAACTGTCCTAACGTGGTACCAGGACGCTTTGCTAACTGCTGTATTCTAGGGGGACATAAACTAACGTGACCTGTATAACACAAGAGTATACAATTATAGAGGTAACTGTATCAATGAAAAATAATCAAAAATTGTTTTGTTTAACTATATATATATCTATTTCTGTAAAAATATCTTCATCAGTGATATATTTACCTGTTGGTTTTAGATACAAAATGTATACATGAACTTAAAGTTTAATAGATTCAATGTGAAAAGTCACAAATCGAATGTTCTTTTTATCACATGCTTAAGCAAATTCGGATAATATATCTTTTACGACCGCGACATACGGTTTACTTTCTAAACTTTAAGCTACAAACTAATTTTGCTTTGCTTACCATACACATGTATATAAAACTGTATGACAGGTGGATACTGTATGGTACTAAACCTTCCGATAATCCACTGTTATACACTCAACCACTTTTCTAATTGGTCACTTTTCAAACCCGAAATACCTTTCACTGTGATCAAATTATCTAATGGTGATAATGCAAAATTGATCGCATGATTGACCATGCATACTTTGGTGCGTGATTGTGATTTTTAACGATTGAAGTGTGGTGAAAATTCCATAAAACGTTTGTGTGCAAAACACCATCAAACATTATGATATCAGTTAAACATTTTTGGGTTTGAAAAGTGACCAATTAGAAAAGTGGTTGAGTGTAGTAGTGGTTCCATTACAATACCAAAAAGAAACGTAACGTCACTTCCGTGTGACATTATAACTCACTAATATACGGAATCCTGTTAGTGCCATTTTAAATATCGTGTATCGCCCTCCAAGGGCGAGACACGAGAATTGCGCGAGGCAAGAAACGAGACACGAGAATTAGACGCGATATTTAAAACGAGACACGAGAATTGCGCGAGGGTTGAAACGAGACACGAGAATTAAAAATTGAATTCTCGCGTTTTTAATCTCGCCCTAAGCCGACAACTTTTGCAAGTTAATATCTAATATCGTGTAATTCTCGCGTATCGTATCTTGCCTCGCAGTTGAATATCGCGCTCGTTTCAAATATCGCCTCCTTATCTCGTGTCTCGACTTCCAAGGGCGAGACACGATAGTTAAAACGAGACACGAGAATTCAACGCGAGGCACGAGAATCCAACGCGCGACACGACAATGCTATCGTGCAAATATCGCGCAATTCTCTTGCCTCGCGTTTCTATTTGGTCCGCGAGACACGAGAATTAAAGCGAGACACGAGAATTGAAGGCGAGGCACGACAATGCTATCGGGCAATTCTCGCGTCTCGCGGCGATACACGACAATGCTGTCGCCCAATTTTCGCGTCTCGACCGGTGTGCCAGTTAAAATTTCTTACTGACACCGCCTAGTATTGGACGACAGCATTGTCGTGTCTCGCGGCGAGGCGCGAGAATTGGGCGACAGCATTGTCGTGTATCGCCGCGAGACACGAGAATTGGGCGACAGCATTGTCATGTATCGCCGCGAGACACGAGAATTGTGCGACAGCATTGTCGTGTATCGCCGCGAGACGCGAGAAATGCGCGATAGCATTCTCGTGCCTCGCCTTCAATTCTCGTGTCTCGCTTTAATTCTCGTGTCTCGCGGACCAAATAGAAACGCGAGGAAAGAGAATTGCGCGATATTTGCACGATAGCATTGTCGTGTCTCGCGTTGGATTTTCGTGCCTCGCGTTGAATTCTCGTGTCTCGTTTTAACTATCGTGTCTCGCCCTTGGAAGTCGAGACACGAGATTAAGACGCGATATTTGAAACGAGCGCGATATTCAACTGCGAGGCAAGATACGATACGCGAGAATTACACGATATTAGATATTAAAAGTTGTTGGTCTAGGGCGAGATTAAAAACGCGAGAATTCAATTTTTAATTCTCGTGTCTCGTTTCAGGCCTCGCGCAATTCTCGTGTCATATCGCGTCTAATTCTCGTATCTCGTTTCTTATCTCGTGTCTCGCCCTTGGAGGGCGATACACGATATTTAAAATGGCACTAACAGGATTCCGTACTAATATCCTCTATATACGCAGTTACATGTAAGATGATTGGGCTTTCTTATAATTTATCAAATTATGCATGTAAGATTTTGTTGTATCCAAACCATTCTGATCACCTCAGTCTTTATTTATTGCAATAGACCGGGGACAAACGGAAATGGCCGAGCTTTCACGATTGCAATATCAACATCACTTACCTTGTACAAATGAGTTGCTGGCACTTGTTGCGGTTGGTGGGGTATCTGTGGGTACCGTTTGTGGAACAATATGATATGTTGGTGCTTGTGTTGCTATGGTTATAACTATTGGTGTTGGTACTGGTACTTAAATAAACATCAACAACAATCAAACATGAAGCAAGCATTGACGTATCGTCAAAAGGTGAACCTCATTCGAAAACGGCACAAATAGGAAACATTTTTTCTACCATTACTTCCGTATATTTAGCCTAGGAGAATGAAAGTTATATGCCAAAACACAGAAATGAATTGCGCGTTTTGCAATTTATAAATATTGAAATAATAAAGGTACATTGTTAAATACAATGAACGCTTCGAACCGATTTGCCCAAAACACCGTTTAAAGTTACACTGTACACCGTTTTGCACAAATCTTTTGCCCAAAACGCAGGTATTAAAATTATAACTAAACATCATGGTATTATACGTAAACAGTGCAACAAAATTATAACTTCGGCATCGTTTTGAATGAACAACGTCGTCGGTTAAATCACAGACACTGTTTCCGTCCATATTCGTCGAGAGAAATCAAAGTTAGGTTAACGAAATACTTTTATGGTAAAATACTGAGAGATTTATATCGTCCTTACGTTATTTTCGATTTTCTGTTATTTAAAGATGCATGCCTTGCATTCAAAAAATACATTAAGGTTTAGGGTATCACGCGAATCCTGTTTATAAATGTGTCAAAGAGTCACATTAGTAGTAGTTGGTAATTGAGACCAGCTTAGTGAATAATTTGCATTGCACAATACTACGCTTCTTGAACATACTGAAACACTTGTTCAAGTACAGTTGTCACCTAATCAGCAATAGCATACACCTATCTTGAATAGCCGAACTATTTCATTAACATTTTAATTAGCTTTTTTTATATTAAAGACACCTGTATTAAACGATCACGCACTCTAAGCAGTCATTATACATTAATGTTAGGAGGTTTTTAATGACCGCTTGTTTAACACAGGTTAGTATGTATGTAGTTACCTATACTTGTATTACCTTTATCGGCGTCTGGCAGCGCACCTGAACAATTATTAATTTGTATGTTTTTTCCGTCAGCCTCCAGAAATCCAACCTAAAACCACGACGGAATTTTATAACGTTCATATACAAAATCACGTGGTGGAAAGTTGCGTTTTAAAAATGCACCAGCTTTGATTATATTAGTAGCAGACGCGTTCAGATAAGTTAATTTATTTATGAAATTTCGTGGATTTCGTAAAAACAAAACGTTGGGACGTCAATTCGTGGATTTTACATGTTAAGAATTTGCAACAATTATCGATACGGTAGATGTGTTTAAATGCGTCAGCATGGAATAGGTAGATGTGTTTAATGCGGTAAATGTGTTTAAATGCGTCTGCACTGATTTAAAACGAAGTAATACTTGATAACTTCTTTGGGCACGGCATACAGAAGGTTTCATCGATTGTTTCCCTACCTTGTGTTGGTATTGTATAGTTATCCATTCCTCGCCATAATCGATGTAAGCAAGCGGCTTACAATCAAACTCCAACATCATACCAAGGAGAACATCACCAGTCGAGTTCTAAACAAGAGATATGAGCACATATAAAACATTTAAAATTAGTGAAAGTATTTAATTTGTGTGCAATATTGGCAAGAACCACCGATTAGGCTAAACCATACACCTCTGTTTATCTGTACATGCTTTATATTTTTAACAATATGATTGCACTCTTCTACTCAATAAGATTCCCATGATATGCGTCTAGGAAAATCGGGTACTTTAGACTGATTGTATATTTAAAACAGTCGAGGTGATCCGATAAAAGGGATGAGGTTTCTGCATGTGATTTGTACAAAATAAATAAAAAATATTGAAGATCACCTCCCGGTTCTATACAAGTATTTTGTCGAGCAGACAGAAAGTAGCAATACATCCAATTATTTGTAGAATGCCGCTGGGATTGTCTCTTTTTATATTCTGTGGGATTGTCTCCCTGTTTTACTTTCTGCACGACTTGTCTTTCTTTTTTTGAACATACAGTATAAATATGAAATAACCAAGGGAGGTAATAAATGGCAAACCAGTAACAAGGGAGACTATCAACTTTGTATAATACATACCGAGGAGTACACACTTTTCTCTGCACCATGTACACACGCACACATATAATCACCATATGCTTCATTAACAACAACAGACAATACAAGGATCGTCAAACACCAAAACATTGTGACCTAAAGTTATAACATAGAGACACACTATACAACAACGAATTATCACCACTTGGAGGTCCAAATGTCAGTATGTGTTCATAAAAATATAACAAATTGTGTATGTTCTACTTCATAGGAGTATCTGTCACGCGTTGTTGTCGTGTTTTCCCTTAGTAGGAGTAATCTCCCCATTTTAGAGTAATCTCCGTTTTACGCTTACGAGTTTTTCTCCCTTTGTACGAGTTTTCTCCCATTTTACGAGTTCTCTTCCCTTTTCGAATTATCTCCCATTTGCATGAGTGTTCTCCCTTTTTACGTTTTACATAAATGTCCCCTTTTTACGATATCGATCTGTTTTAATGAATTATTGTCGCTTTACAAGTTCTCTTCTGTATTTTGTATATATACTATTCACAGCGTATAAACCAAATCACTGAATGACTTATTGGGATACTATACAATTCAACTTGTATGACTTATTGTAAGCAAAATCATCTGAGATTTCCGATCACTGTATGACTTATTGGAAGACTATACACATCAACGTGTACGCCTTATTGCGATAACTGGAAGTTGACTCGTCTATTCACAGTGCTATGTCAGTCTACAAAACAGTACATTGGGTTACTGTATATAGTCAATGTAGTTCACGATAAGAATAAGTAACAACCGTTGCATAACAGAAGCAATATAACATTGATAAGATAAGTTGACGTTTGTGTTGAATCTCTCATATACAGGGTACAAGAAGTATCTAAATTTCTGGTTTGCAATGATAGTAACATGGTCATGTTATATATTGAATAAAACTCCCAAATGTTAGCTTTCCGTTGGTATATGAAAACATCAGATGAGATCAAACCCCTTCTCATGGCATTCGTTTGTAATGGGGTCAGATATTATGAAACACCCTGTATACAACAACACTTGCTGAGAGACGGGATCGCCCTTCCTTCGATACAGGATTACACGTTATATACCAATCCATTTTTTGTACATAGAGGATATTAAAAAATAAAGTAGACTTTTGCTCGTGGATTCACATTTGGTATAGAACGAAAATAATACATGCACCATCATAAGTCGGTACCTTTCTGCGATCAGTATGCCAAAATTAGATAACTAGTATTTCATAAATTAAAGCTCCTCAAAAAACAGTCACCACCACGGACCCGGGACAACGATAATGACGTCTGTGAAATACCCCAACGATCACCTCACTTATTTTCGAAACAAGTATGCGTAAGCATTGTTATCAAAATGGCCGGTTGACCTTTAATATTCATAAAAACAAATGTTATGAAAACATAAATCATCAGGTAGCCAGATAATTACGAATTCAAATAGCAAGACATTAAACAAATAGCAATGTTCATATGAAATCTGTCTAAAGCAAGAATAATTTTACAGCAAAAATCTAGATCTACGTTAGTTTCGAACTTCCCTCGTATATAGGTGAAACCGCTAGTTGTGTTAGAATAATAATATGTAATCTACATGATTATTAGCAGTATATAATTATGAGGGTCATGGGTTCATCACTGACCTCTTCGTAATGGCCGAAGTTTATTCACAATTAATATAAGTTGGAATTATTATATAATGAATTAAATCGTGCTTACCGTACTATAACACGCCGTTTGTGAAATATGTTGTTCACTGAAAGGTGTGTAGTAGTCTGGTACTAGTATATGACATTGTTAGATAAGGATGGCAATATATGTAAACGTTCTACCTTATACTTTCTGATGTGTTTTGTTTCAAAGTTGTGCATAGATCAGCAATTTATCTAACTTTTGCGCCTTGTTGTTTGCCCCATCGCCTCATCAAACTACATGTATAAATTGATTATTTAGGTCGGTTAACTTCAAACAATCATTGCAAACCATAACATTTTATTTTTCATGTTTTAAACATCTTAATTGGAGAAAAGGGCAGTGAAAACCAATGCCTTATTCACTAAGCCACATACTTAAGAAATAAAAATCTGTTCGCGTTTATTGTCGGTGAATAAAACACGGGCAGGAGTTCGGATGCGGAAAAATTAAATCACGAGTGCGTAGCACGAGTAATTTAATTTTCCGCATCCGAACGAGTGCCCGTGTTTTATTCACCGACAATATACAAGAACAGAGTTTTTATTTCGATTCTAAATACGATAATATCCCGCACTATTTAACTGCGCGCATTCCATTTTCACCCATTTGACATTGAACATAATTCCACGCTGAAATTGAGTGGCTTATTAGCTGGTACAATTACCTCCCTCGTTAATGAAAACGACCTTCGTAATTTTCTGAAGGAAATACCACATTTTAAACATTGAAACAATTTTTATAACACGAGTATATGGTATCTATTTCATAAAATGAAACATATAAATGAATTGATTATCAGAAGCTTTAATAAAACTTGGTTTCTAGAGTATATTGGAGTTTCTAAAAATAGATGCGTCATAGCTGTAACACTGGATTCTCGTGCAACTCGCCTTGTCATCGTGACTCATAGAAAATTTACTATAAAGTTTACGTTCATTCATTCATAAATATGTCACGTGATACTGGGCGTAAATAGAAACAGCCAATTTGATAGGTATGTTTTATGGGGGTAATAAAACATTGTTAGGTCCGCTCTATATTTAAACGATTAATCCGCAGATCGTGTTAGAATAATACACATACTGTCTATGAAAATTAGACTATATTAAGAGAAATTGCAATGTTTATGTATAAAATGTTATGTAAACAAATAATTGACCTGATTAATCGATTTATGTAAGGCAAACACAATTGATCTGTCGCTCATTTATCCTCGTATGTTTTCGTTATTGTACAGTAAGAATGTTTTGATTAGTTCAGATAACAACTCTGATTGGACAACGGATAAGCACGGATTTTCAAGGATGACATGTTAATTCTGCTAGGCTATACCACTGTGTGATCTCTCCTATACCTATGTCTGACTATTTCTTGTAGATACTGTATATTCAATCTTAATTGAACTACGAGTATCCGTGTATTAATGTATGTACATTAACGTTTTGTTATAGGTGCCTGTGCTATAAATTGAATAATCTCCGTGGTATTGCTGGCGAGATTTCTAAATTATTTTTATTGTACATTTGTACTTTATGATTCAACCTCTGTCGTTCACTTTTATTTCGTTTCGGCAAAAAAAGGACTCACTGGGGGTAAATTAATTAATAGCTTTGTGATGTAATGCTTATAAACTTATAGATGGTAACACAACCAAACATTCGAAGTAACACGTTCCTGTAGTCGGATGTCCTAATATGATGACATGTATACTTATGTATGTTTTATTTTCCAAACGTGTGGTTCCGATAAATGTTTGTTTAGCTCTGTTTGTAAATTTCCCTTTTCTGGTCCTTGTATGTGTTGCTTGTACTTGTGCATTATACAGTTCTTTTTCTATGTATATTGTGAATGTAGTTTGAAAGTGTTGTACCTTGTGTTGCAGTGTGTATTTACAGATGTATATTATAATCTGGTGTTGTCATTTGTGATGTACTATAAGTGTTCTCATAATGATTCATAACATTGATGTTCATATATGTTGTATGTATAATTATGTTTATTATGTTTATATGCTCTTCAGTAATTGAGGAAATAAAAGTTATTACCTATTCCTAGTGATGATATTGAACATAATTATTTACCGACGGTTGTTCGTCTAAGGTTTTCAAATGAATTCATTGAGATTTTTAGCCATGTGTTATGATTTATTATAAAATATATCCAGTTTGATGTTAACTGAATCCTTGGTTGGTGATTGTCCAGTAGCTTGTGGTCAATACTATGTATGTTTGCTCGAGATACGGTGGATGTAGGTTTATAACAATGTGCTTCGATAAGCTGCTAGCTATTTCCAGCCTGTTCGTTGTCTTTGATGCATAACCGGTCAACAAACACACAGACACACGCACTGCTGTATACCATACACCGGATATTTCTCCTTAATTTGAGTAATAGAAGTACTTTCGCAACATTGAACTGGAAACGAGTGTAAGTTCAGCCACTATATTTTCCAAACGACTGATTTCTTCACGAATCCAAAATTGTTTTTATGATCTTCAGATATTTATATAGCCATAGAAGACATCATACGAAAGCAGGTATTCGTTTAAGTGCTTGGATTTCCTTAAAACGGGCGGTTACTCACTTTCAAATGTTAACAGTGATGCTTCAACTATGTTTTGAATGATTGTAGTACCAAGGTATAATTGTTTTTGAATTGAGCATTCTTTTTGTGATGAGCCAAAATATGTTTAGTTCACATTTCAGTAAAATGACGAAAGTACAAAAAAGATACTTACTAAAACAGATAAAAGTAACTGTACAGAGCATGATTTTTACTGTACCGAGTATTGCCGATTATCTCGTTTGTGTACGGAGTATTGAACAACATTATGACTACATTACTCATTTACTCGCAATATCCGGAGTACCGGTACACTGCAGTGACACGGTTTCATCGATTTTAACATCTTATATTATAGTAAGTTAATTAAGTTTGTAGTTTTCAAGGACCGCTTCAGCAATTTAGCCATTCAGCCACCCTAAATAATCAATACAACGTTCTAAGCTACTTTACATGAGCAAAGTATCAAAACTCATACCACTCTCTACTAGGCAAACATTGTCTAGAGCAAACATATTTTAAGTCTTCAATAAAAAGTATCAACTTACCCTAGAACGGCAACACCTATCTGATTAGGGCAAAATATAGAACACTCGCTTGTCGTCATAGAGATCCGGGTTAAAATACTGGGTTGGTGCAGGTTGTGCTCATCCTAGATATTGATTTATGGTCAAGTCCTCCACATGTGGAGAAACTGTCAGTGCCTGACAGACTAAGTTAATACTGGTTGATAAACAATTCCAGGAAATATGGTTAAGTCAACTGATTGTTGTGTTTGACGGACGAATTCCTGGCCGCCTCCTCGATAGCCTAGTGGTTGAGCGTCGGCATCGAGTACGGGAGATCTCGGGTTCTATCCTAGGCCGCGTCAAACCAAAGACGAAATAAAAATGTAACCAGTAGTTCTCTTGCTAGACACTCGGCATTAAAGGGAACTGGCTTCTCCTATACCCTCGTGGCGATGGATAACATCAAGAATGAAGTGTCGAGAGTGATTTAAAACATATTTAGTTGAAATAACTTGTTTCCCAATAGACCTAAAATAAATTAGTATAAACATAAACTAATTCTCGAGCAGCGACACAAGCCATGATAGAAATAAGGCGACAAAGAGGGATAGTTTCAGCTGCAATTTTATCATAATAACTGCTCCTATATGATAACAACAAATAAAACAATCTTCAGTAACAATACCAAATTATCAACAATAATAACAACATTAATAAACTGATTATAACAACAATACGATGAGAATAGCGATGGGGATGATAATAATAACGAATGTACGTCACATGACGACATAATGCTGATCTCTTATACTAATTGTACTCTATTACATGTATTTAAATTAACTGATGTCAGAAAACACAAGACTGAGTACATAACACTGATGATTCAAATTGACAACATTTGATAACTAAATAATTATGTAAGAGGGAAATACAACAAGTGGTGGTTGCGGTGTTAATAACGGCCGTGGCGGCAGTGTTGCGTATATAAATGAATGCGGCGACGGTGTTTTGTGGTTCTGATTGAGGCCGTGGTAATGGTGCGGCGGTGTTGTTGGTGGCTACATTAGCGGTGACAGTATAAATGGTGACAGTTTTGATTGGTGTGCTGGAAGCAGAGGTGGTGATAGCGGCGGCGGTAGAGATGGCGGAGGCGGCAATGATGATGTTTACAAGAAGCACAAAACCGTCACTCATGGACAATATCTCACACATATATATATATATATATTTTTTAGTCAAAATATTCCTCTATAGTCCATACAGTGCTTCCTTCTCTTTTTCATCTAAAGGCTTCACAGCGACAAACATGGAGTTTCGTTGGTGTAAAGAGTTTTCCACCAAGCTGACATCGAGTGTGGGAAGAGGAAATACGCGATTCTCGTTTTCTCGTCTTTCTTTGTTCTTAACAATAGACTCATTGACACACGAGTATTGATATAAACAAAGAAAATTGTTAACAAACATTGGTAATGTTACCGCCAGCAACAGCACACCACAAATTGCACAGATCGCCGCAAGCCCGCGACCTAATCCAGTAGATGGGCTTATATCTCCGTAACCAACCGTAGTCATGGTGATAATTGCCCAATACCACGCGATGGGAATAGACGGCACCGTGTCACGTTCTTCGGAGAAATAGAAGAGACAAGCGAACGCGCTGATGCCAATAAACATTAGCAGAATGAGGAGACTCATATCTTTAACATTCTGCGTTAAGGAATAAGCAAGAACTTTGCTTGCGCGGACATTTTTAACGACACGAAATAGACGCAAGGCCCGAAATACAAGCAGGAAATTTAGAATACGAAGCCATGTTGTTTCTACGTAGCGATATTGTCTCTCGATGGAGACAACAACCAGACAGGAGTAACTACCAATCAGTGCTAGGACATCGAACACATTGACTGGTGAACAAAAGTAACGACTGCGATGAGGGCATGACAAGATTCTAAGAAATAGATCAATAGTGAAAAACAAGATAAGAGTCATATCAACGATGTAAAAGCCATACTTTGGTACCATTAGGTCGGGGGGTACCAGTTCGTGTCGTTTTGTGTGATTTGGGGGCTTTTGTTTTGGTTGATTCTGTCCGAAACCCCCCTGCATCATTTTTTGGACGATTCCGCCGGGTGACTCATGCTCAAGGTCATGCACTAATGTACCATTATAGAGTTCATATATCACCCAATCGTACTCAGTAATCTCCATGCTATCCTCTCCACTAGACAAAGTCACTGCTCCAGAGCAATCAGGATAATCCATAGCAAACTTGTACTGAAATAACAAAGTTACACTATTCGTATACACTAATTTTGACGGAGTACAAACAATGAATCATCACACTTTGCAATAACCATCCTACAAATGTCACCAAATTTTTGGGAACTGTTAAAGTATTATAGTCCAGTGTGCATCTCAAGTAACTATCATTTGGACACTTTACATGGACCTTAACAAGCGGATCCGTCGGATAATGCAATATGCGCAACATGACCAATAACTAACTAATTTTCTCCATTTACATATAACTTTAATACTTTATTTTGATCTATTATCCATGGATGAAAGTTTCCCCTATTTTAGGCAATGCCTTAGTTCATATTACCAAAACATCCTTCCATAGGAAATCTCAATTCTCGAATTACAAAGAAATAATGTCAATAAATGGCATGGTTATTTTGTCAATGATACAAGTGTAAGTATAGATAACATCTGACCTCTGAGCTGAAACCTTTGTGTATCCACTATATAACAGTGTAGTAATACCACGTGACTTTTGGCTACAGTCCCAAGACTGCATTTACTTTATTTTTAAAACATGAAAAATAGCCGTTAGTATTTTATTTCTTCACCGATGTCTATGAAATATACACCACACTATAAGATATATTGCGGCAGCTTGGACATTTTGTGCAGAACCCGGTGAAACATTGAAAATAAGTGCTGCAAAAAACGGACTAGCTGGTGACAAACATCGTATATTTCATGGATCGCAAATAATTTCCTCCTTAGCATGGTATATATTTCATGGCTATTGATGAATACATAAAATACTTATTCGGCTAATTTTGCTTTCGCAGTGAAACATATCATGGCCGTAACTAGGTTTTTCAAAAGGGGTGCGAAATCGGGTTTTGAAGAGGTAATGTGGATGTTCAGAGGAGAGGTGATGCGCTACCACTGATGGAGGTTGTGGATCCGTACCCACGAGTGTTGTAAACATGCATTGTTTGTGTGAGCTGCTTGGCACACAATATTGGTCTCAACGTGATACTGTTCACTGATAGAATTAGTGTGCGATCAAAGCGATCAAAGAAAAAATACATTGTTTATCTGAGCTGTATACAACACAAACTGGTTTTCTAATTGATACCATTAACTGCTAAATCAGCGGCGCGAGCTAGAAAAAATTTATCTGAGCTGCATACCACACAAACTCGTCCTCTATTTGTGATATCATTTACCTATAAAATTATTTTTCGAGCGAAGTGAGCTAGAAAAAATACATTAATTATCTGAACTGCACACCACACAAACTCGTCCTCTATTTGATATCATTCTCTGATAAAGGTTATTGTGCAAGCCAAGCGAGCTAGACAAAAATGTATTGTTTATCTGAGCTGCATATACATGCACCATATAAATTTGTTCTCTCCTTGAAACCATTCACTGATAATAGTTTTTGTACAAGCCAAGCGAGCTAGACAAAATGCATCGTTGACCTAAACAAAATGGAAATTTCATTAATTTTACAAACAAAAAAGACTAATTCGGCGAAAAAGGGGGACGCGTTCTCAGCCGACCCAACTCCCCTATTTACGGCCATGCATATTTCGTCTTGGACCTAACGCCAAAAGTCACGTGGTATTGCCAAACTGACATAAAGTCTATAGCTAAACATGTAGTCAAGGCTCAATACTATTCGATCTACATCGATCCATCCATATACCGTATACCTACCAAATATAAATCTGGATCATTTCTCGACCCATCTACTTTACCTACCAAATATAAATCCGGATCAATTCTCGACTCATCTTATTTACCTACCAAATATAAATCCGGATCATTTCTCGACCCATCTACTTTACCTACCAAATATAAATCCGGATCAATTCTCGACCTATCTACTTTACCTACCAAATATAAATCCGGATCAATTATCGACCCATCTACTTAACCTACCAAATATAAATCCGGATCAATTCTCGACCCATCTACTTTACCTACCAAATATAAATCCGGATCAATTCTCGACCCATCTACTTTACCTACCAAATATAAATCCGGATCAATTCTCGACCCATCTACTTTACCTACCAAATATAAATCGGGATCATTTTCATATTTCAGGTATTCGAGCATCTCACATTCTGACACTCCACGTTGAAGTGATGGTTCTGTACTGAGTGCCAGCGACAAGATAGATACCATCACCATTAAGGAGATCGAAGTAAAATAAACCTACAGAAAAAAGATGAATAACTCATTTAATCATACTAGTTAGTATTTAATTGCGTATAGCCCGGCATATCCGTGAAAAAATGTGGGGTTGATGATAAAAGCATGAAACTTTGTATGATGATGTAGTTGATTGTATTATGGTCAATAATAGATATGGAGCCACTTTCAAAAATGTCCAATATGGCCGCCATTTTCAAAATGGCCGACAAGATCAAAATTACAAAATATTCAAAGTCTCATGCTTTTATCATCAAACCCACACATCTGCTAAACAGTTCGAACCTACCCTTCCACAAGGAACCAGCAATTTCCGAAAAATCGACATTTCGTTAAAATTTCATGAATGATATTGACCAGCTGTAACAGGAATCGAACCGGGATATCACCGGGATGCTAATCCAGCGCATTAAAAACTGGACCTCGGCCACGGCGGCGAAAAATCAATAGAAAAAAACCCACCAAAATATATAAATATAATACCCTGGAAGGAATGGAAACTTCATCATTATTGACCAAGTTCCACAACTTTATTCTAAATCTCTCAAAGCCGCTGATCTCCGTTTTGTCGTTCGGTATAGTCGTAGTTAAACCCTCATCAAGGAATTTGTGTCTTGTGTCTTCTTCGTCCAAGAATGCCTGATATCTAGATACAAAATGTTGTACCGTGAAACTCAGTTGTTACGAGTTTTATAGTGATTTTCTGTTTATAGCGAGGTGGAGTTTATTTCAGCTGAACACGCACTCATTAACTTAGTCCCATTATGCATTAAAGCACAGGTAACTGTATCATTGATAAAAAGTTTCTTTTACAAAATTAATGTACATTTTTGTATCTTAGAAAGGTGCGTTTGTACTTAAGTGGTCAGAATTTCATGGTATCAAAAACAAGAATTGGCTTTCGATATCTTCATAAAGTAATTACATTCATACATTGTTTGAACTACCTCCATGCAAAATCCCATCATAATTGATCAACTAGTTAAAAAGTTATACCATGAAATATATACCACGATGTCCAGTCAGTCACTGAGGTGCATTCAACAGAAACGACAATGCTAATCTGAACCAGAAAAAAGAAAGTGATTTCACGCCTTATGGGTTTATTTTCTTATTCATGGACGAATTTTTTAAATATTGATATCAAATTAAAGACGAAGCTCTCTAGTTACTGATTATATACAAATATTAAAAATAACACCAGTATTTATGAAATTTTAATTAAAAACAAACTGCACCTCAGTGACCGGGTGGTCAATTCCCGTGTTATAAACCTTTCTAAGATATAAATTTTATATTTTTTTGAATTACATGTACTCTTTATTAATGATACTGCAAAATGATGTATTTTGAGCACTTTAGTTGAGTCCCAAAGGTGGAAAACACCAAAAGATGGAAGAACAAAACCAAAAAAAGCGTCCAGTTGGTTTGTAAATAAAATAACGAAATGTAAACAATAAATGCATAATTTAAAGTCTAAGGGGAGCAACACTTGCAAAATAAGAATTTTGTCATCCATACATTTTACTAAATGTGATTTTTGGCATACTATTTCGACAGATATAGCTGACATTCTGTCGTCAACTATAGATCATTTGCGAAAAACATCCTAATTCTTTGTATTTAGCCTATTTAATGGTTGATCGGGAAAACAGTTTTGGGAGAGATAATGGGACTTCATACTTTTTAAAGATCAATAGAGCAAATATTGATTATAACGAGCTAAATAATAGGTCCATTTGTATTTGACATCTGACCAATAAACTAGAGAGGGTGTTCAAAGAATACCATTTTCCAACACAAAACCCATAACTTAAATGCTGTACACAATCAAACGTCAACTAGTGGACCATACGGGCCCATATTATCCCATTTTTGAATTTGAACTTCCCCATTCCCTACTCTCAAATCCCGAACTACATATGTTTAGTTTTTTTACGGACTTTAAGGTACCGAAATAAGCTCAAATAACTTTTCCACCATGGTCATATCTAGCCTAATCATCGAGACGGGAGGCGATGTGTGTTTAACATGAAAACAAAAAACCACATAAGTACCAAAATATCAAGATATCAACAGTACCCATATATTAGCAGGGGCTTATCACAGTTAACATCTACAAAGACGACATTTGTTATATGTAAGTGTATTTTTAAACTAACCCTGTACTCAGTATACTTTTATATCTTGATTTTACCTTTAGTCTTTCGCTATATCTTTTATAATGAACTCGGTAAAATATTCATTGACAAAGTTCCAGATACTCGCCTCCCAGTTTTATTCATAACTGAATACTAGAAATTAATTAGTAGATGCATTATCTATCATTGATTTCAAGTTGACACGGCCTGATTCGATGGGTTGTTTAATTCTAAATCTACAAATCAATGTTAATACACCCAGGGGATTATGTCCTTTAATAACTGTCCATTAGTTATCAGGCAATGGAGAAGATGTAATTAGGTTATGTAATCTATATAGCTGGCTTAGAATGAGAATGTCGTAAGTGCTTACGACTTTATAAAACTAATGCATATTAATTTGAAATCTGCATCGTAATGTTGCGTTTACAGTCAGCCACGATGTCCACGATGTCCGCGATTTGACAATATCGTGGAGCTCCACGATTAATTGCACCAAATTTCATTTGCTACGCTTTCCTACGCTTTGTTACGTTGTGTTACTACCTGTTGCGCTTTCCTATGATACCAACACGTTTTTTGTCAAGATCTGCCACGAATTCCTTCACGTTCTCTAACGTTCTCTTACGACAACCACGATATGCTATTACGTTTTATTACGTCTTATTACGCTTTGTTAAGATCTCTTACGGTCTTCAAGTTATGTTGAGCTCCCTTACGATTAATGTCCTCGGCTTGACGAGTCAGATGGTCACGTTTTGAGTACAATTGAATGTATAAATACCCATTCTCTAGATATTCCAAAAAGGAACAAGCAATGCATTCAAGAGATGAAGATGTCGATTTCGCAATAGTGTTCCTGCATAGCTAATCTTCAACAGTGGCAACAAGATATGGAGAAGTAAAGACTATAGGAGAAGTAAAGGAGAATAAGAAATCGATGGCTTAGGACCTTCTGTGTAGACCATGGTTGGGTGTAAATAGAAATAACCTACTGGTTCAATATTTCCAATTTAAGAATTCAGGCTTGGTGATTTTAGCTCCTTGGTCAACTTATACGATGAAACGTATATTTGATGATATTCTAAAAAGAGTAACACCCAACACAGAGAGGACATATTATACCAAATGAGAGCCCCTATCACATGGATTGAAGCTGACACTCATCCTCAAACATCCTATCACTTATGAACGGGGCCTATATTGGTCAGGGTGTTCGTAGGGCAGTTGTTAAAACCTATGAAGGTGCTATTTTCTCTTGCCATGTCATCTTTCAAGAATGAAAACTAACTTCAGACAAATTCAATAAGCGATGTAATGTATCACATGCTATAGGGGTTTTGAATGGCCAAACATAATAATTCCCAAAAGCCAGCACACACAGGTAGCTCGAGGGATTGTCCATTTCCCACTTCGGTATTGGCAGATGGCATTTGTCATATGTCAGATGAACAAACTGTATCCATTATGTTTGCATGGTGCAACCGCAAAATATCCTTGGTCCGGGTGTTCATTTTTGTTGTCCACTCTGTGCTATTCATAGATGGAGAGGTTGACTTTCACGGACTCTATGATATCATCTGTTTGATGTCACTGAAGCAAGTTACTATCCTTAATCACCTGCCTTTTCCGAGTGGTAGTCTGATATGGTAGTTCCTCTTGTGGAGGTAGGGTAGATGGTCTTTCCATTGGTGTTGGTAGGAAGATTAGACAATCTGATCATTCCTAACAGATTATTTCCTTCGTTTTTTGGCTGGTATTGTTTAGGGTGTCGAAACGGCGACGAATCGTCACAGCGCGGCCCCACAATGCTTGAAACGCATCGGAACCTAGGAGAGCGCTACAAAGCGTGGGAGCGAAACGGGATGATCGTACCAGAACGTATCGCATCGTGATTAAATTACTGATACTACCTTATATATCTTGACGAAACGTTGCAGATAGTGATAGAGCGTGGTTGAATCGTAATGCAACCTAACGCATCGTGTTTCAAAGTCCATCAAATCACGGTCTGACATGCTGCGATAAGGTCTGATAAGTTTTAATACGCTCCACTACGCTTAGCACGTTCCATCACGGTTTCTCAAGATCAAAGTTGAATCGGGACAATCTTGTTCAAACTTTTGACTGTGAAAAATTTTGACACGATGCTCACGATGCTCGCGATTCCACCAAGTTCCCCCACGATCATCACGATTCGATTCCACGACCTCCGACGATCCCCCACGCTCACCGCGATACTTTCCAATCGTGGTCATCGTGACCATCGTGGCTGACTGTAAACGCAGGTGCTTCTTATGAGCCTATTTTCATGAACATCGGAAGTGGTCATATTGACCAAACAGAAGTTGAAAAAGTTTGTTTAACCACAAGTAAAGAGTAGTTTTCAGACAGTTTTTCTTGTTTTCTCAAAATATCGATTTTGTGCTTACGACCTTCTCAATCTAAGCGAGCGATGTGTCGAAAAGTTATGTCAGACACGATTATCAGTGGGTTAGTGCGGAAACATTGAACTTGAACTTGCTATTCTTCTTGCGTTTTCTTTATTGTACCGTAAGCACTTTGGACTTGTTAGCGTAATTATCCTTTCAAAAGGAACAATGAAACTCGAAACGTTTCACGACGTTGTATTACATAATGATATTTTAGGAATGGACCATTATTTGGTCGTTTTCCATAGTTGCATCTCCGAATTCACGAGAGTACTGCGAGACTTACGGAAGTCTGGTTCCCGTTCCCAAATCTTGCATTACATTAGATTAGGTCATTTACTACGAAGATTGTAAAGATGGAGAACCAGACTATGCTTATGGCGGCATCAATAATTGACGTTTGTGTATTATAATGTTGAATGTATTGTTTATTCATACACTATAATACATTGTACAAAACACGTAACCTCTATGTTCACGTATTACACAAAGATAATATTAAGTCAGACAGGAACGGCAGCACTCAACCTAACCAGCCGAGCACAGTAAACATAAAAAACACAGAAGTCACAATGCCCAAATAAACAAGTAAAAGATCCTCCCATGTCCGAGTTGTCGAAAAAAAGAATGAATTAGTTTCAACAATCAAAAAAAAGTTGAATGTCCCAATAACTTCTATGTACAAGTACTACAAAGCCAATCTACTGAAATAAATAGATGGTATACAAAATTAAAAAAAATACTTATAAAGACAGCAGCTCTGCAATGCATGTGGATTGACGTTCCAATACTCGAGCTCACGGCGGAATGCTGCCGGACAAACACCTGTGGGCATATGAAGCTCTCCCGTCTGTAGGTATGCTACGATACAACCAAAACTCTCCGCTGGTCTGTCGATAGTTAACTTTACGGTTTCACCAACAACACCAGTTTCCCGAGGATGTTCTAGAAGTTTATAAAGTCCAAACCTCTCCAGGTATGTGTAGGGTATGTCATATGTTGTGCCAGATGCGTTGATTATTACTCGACTTTTACACGCCATCTGCGGTAATATACAATGTGATATCATAATAATCATACGCACATACAGGGTGTAAAAAAAGTTAGTTCTCAAAATTTAAATTCATTCTTAATTTTATCTAAACTTTGTACGCAGCGTAGAATTCTTATTTCTTATTCTAACAGCCTCATTTAACACAAGAAAGATTAGACCAAACAGCAGAACCCTCTGAAATTTAACCTGAAAAGTTAACATTCTTCTGACATCAGAAAAACAAATTATTGAAACTTAAACATTGAGAACGAACATTTTTAATACCATGTACATATAAAAACCTCAGTTTAAACAAAAAGACAAACACAATATAATTAATAACAATGATAATACCTTTTTATTAAAGATAAAATTCTTAAAAAGAAATATCAATAAAAAGGTAAACGGCAGAACACTTAAAGTTTAACGTATAAATGAGTTGTTCCCAATGAAAATTGGTAGACTATTTTGTAAAATAAAACGAAAACAAACTCTTAAAATGTTCATGATTCACGTATATATAATCGGAAGAAGAAAACAATAATAATTATTGCCGAAATTCTTGTAAATAAGTCCCTAAAAGCTCAACATTTACATGGTTTATTTATGTGTAATTTTACGAAAACAAAATACTTTTCGAAAGCTCACTTAATTAATCCTGCGTTTGTTGTTTTTAATGAGACTTATTAGCCTCATGTGTAGATATTGCAATCAAACAAAATAACTAATCAAACTACGTATTTGTATCATATTCTCAATTATGTTGGTAGATTTTTGAAGAAAAATACAGGATTGTGTGCGCTCCTTTCAGTCCGGCAATTTACGTAAGGCGATACTAGATTTTAATATTTAGCGAGTTATCCCGATTGGTGGGACCCAAACCTGAAATAAAACACAATTATAGACGCTAGCCAGGCAAACTTATATAAAAAACCAGAATATCACAAAAAAAATAGCCTAAGGAAAAATAATGACTCTATTCTGTCTAATGCAGCGTCCATGTGCTACATTGATCTTCAAAAATATTTTTATAAAATGGTTGTAAAATATTAATGTATTTATTTTGAATAAAATAAACTCACTATTTTTCTATTGTTCTCAATTCATACCAACCTTAAAGTGGTTTTACGTGTACTTCCGGTAGTGTAAATCATCTACGACAAATTATTAAATGTATTTAAATAATTTCTAATTAAATTTTAATTTTAATCCAATACGTGTAGATATAAACAAGGTGGCACACCTGATTAATGATCAGATCTGATTATGATAGAAGTAATACATGTGTCCGCTCATTGACTCGCATATCCATTACGGACTGAGCAGTTCATTCCTTTGGAGCAACAGAATTGTATCTACAATTAAAGTCAAATGGTAAATGCAACATTGTTGCGCCCAAGGCACGAATTACGGTTGAATTTGAATCCATTGAGACCGCCCGTATTGATCAGTATCGTATGTTGTTAAACAATTATTTCATATTCTGAACAAATAGAATTAAAAGCCTTTAGCATTTCATCCTTTCTAGGGTCATTGAAACAAATAGTGATCCGGTTCGTTGTTATGCAATGTTTATTGGCATTGACAATTGTCTAGAATTTTATCGCAATATTTGTTTTAGGACATTGTGCTATGTTCTGTTTAATGTTCTAATTAGGAAATGGTGTTATTGCTGGTATTCCACGTGTATCGAGTGGAAACAATGAGTGTTTATACTATCCTATACTTGTTATTCTAACGGGTGTGTTAGCAAGGGCATATATATGCCGACGGCGGCTGTCGGTGTTATAAATGCCTGAGTACACCTATACGTATTGAATGTGTACTGAGTGACCGGCAATTACTGGAATTGTCCTCAATATATTGATCTCTATTTGTTAATACTGTAGCGCAGTATACTCCGAAGTCAAACCGACTCTTAAGACTCTTTCGTTAATATTTCATATGAAGCAGATAGGAGCTCATGTTTTGACTCATTGTAGTCACGGTGGAATAGGAAGACCATTCAGCCTACTCAAACAGCTCAATTGACAGTGACGATACCAGGTTTGATTGTTATATTGCTTAAAGAAATCTTCGTGAAGAAAACACAAAAATACCTTTAATCGCTCATCTAAATATAAACAGCTTTAAAAGCAAATATGCTGAAATTCATGTCCTACTCCAAAAACATATTAGTTAATATGCTACTTCTGTCTGAGGCAAAGCTGAACGACACACATAATAAAAATTCTTTCTCATTCAATGGCTACAACATGGAAAGGTAAGATCGCAACAAACATGACGGTGGTCTTCTAATATATGTCCGTGCTGGCCCTCCCCTTCTTAGAAGGTAGAAAGTAATGAACTGGAATCAATGTGTTTTGAACTGTCACTCGACAAGTGAAAGTGGAGTATCTTAGTTTTTATACGAAACACCTTTTAAAAAGGCACAATTTACTGAAATTTGAACTCTGTTATTAGATAAACTTTTTCTAAACTTTAGTCATATTTTACCCATTGGTGATCTATATTCTTAGTAAACCAGAAATATTCTTGTCACTTCAAACTCACTGTGATACTTGCATTTTGTCAAATGTAGTCTTAGGTCCTACTTGTCTTATAAAAAAATGCTACACCATCAGGATAAGATGTTAATTTTACGAATAGTACATCCTTGATATGTAAATTTAGACTGATGTATTAGTTATTGTCACAATTTGGTTGCTACCATCATAAAATAACTGCGAATCTACAAAACCTAAATATATGAAATATAGAACTTCTAAAAACTTTGACTGTAATTTTATTTAATGCGGATGTGGAAAATGCACCCTCAATGTACCACTTATTTTAGATGACGTTGATGATACTTACCGGGCTACTGAGTTAGTATTAAAATAAACTGTGGATGAAAATCTGGGACGAGAACACTTTCTTCCCAGATGAAAATGCACCTTTTAAGGAAACCGAAGTAAACACGCAGACAATTCTATTCACGAATGGAAAATCAAGAACGACTGTTTACAAAAAGGGGCCATTTGGAAACCAGTATTTTAAACATCGAAGCGAAAAGATATTAAGTCGGCCAGGGAAGGCAGCACTCGACTTAAACAAAATTACCACGTTCAGCCTGGAACCTATACAGGTCACAAACCACTAAATACAATTGTTCTTTAGCTCAATGTAAAGTGACAATAGTCAGCCCCAGATTATATCATGTTAAAGTCTATGGCCAGTTGACAGACCTATATCATTGAAAAGCAGTATGTTCCAGCCACAAAAGAAGACCAAAAAACAGGGGTCATGTTTAATATAAGAATGATTTTGTTCGTCAAAGGCGGTCGACAAATTTTTACCAACGCGCGGATTAGTCCAATTTCTGTAAGGACTATTTGAGTGTATCGCATTTTGGTCCGCGTATGCATTTAGTGGTTTATGACCTACAAACAACACAGAAATCTAGTAACTAAACTTAAATGGGACTCTATGAAAAACTACTTTCACGAACGTTGTGTTGAAGGCCCGAAGTATGAACACTTCTGCAATACCATTAAACCTTTTGTATCTAGCAAAAGTACCAGTAAATCCATCCTCATACGGCAGTGGTTAGTCAAGTTCCCAGAATTAAGTTTTGCCGATAGGCAGGTGCGCTCGCACTTATTAAAGTTAGTGAAGGTGTTCCGTGTCCGTCTGATTCTGATGTTAAGGAAATAAAAAAACATTTTCTCGTTTTATTGTTCTGAATGCTATCTCATAATCGATACACAAACATTGTAAATACTTTTTTCTTCGATTGATTTTCCGAACGATCGATTGAATATTTTGTTTGTTAAAGCTCTATTTTGATTGGATGATGACAGGAAAACACCGGTAACAAATATAATTATGTAATTGCTATAAATAGAAATGAACGAAATGAATTTGATTGGTTGATGTATCGTTAATTTCGCTCGAAATGTGTCAATCTGAACCAGAGTGTGATATCACAGGTGAAGAATACTCTAGTGAACGATAATACAGTAAATCAGATGCATATCTTATTTTAAATGAAAATGTTAAAATGTACTGTCTAGGTAACATCCTTAATGATTTTTATATTAAAATAACCAGGGGTTTAGGAATTAATAGTAGAGCTCAAATTATCCAGTATCACCCCATCATTAGGAACACTTTGATTTTCAACCGGTACATGCTGCTAATGTATATCAACTCCTTTCTAAAGTCGGGAAGGCGAGACTAAGTCAGATTTAAATGCCTTGACGTCGAGCTGAAGCCCGTTGAATTAGCTTCGAGCAAGCAACACTGCGTGCTTCACCTATATCGACCTTTGTATAGTATATCCAAAATAAAAAATGAAAGAATAATACGTTCATGTTTTATATTCTATTTCGTCCAGAAAAACTACTTTTCCTACCTCTACTTTTACCAGCAGCCGCAGCAGCCGCAGCAGCAGCAAGTAGCAGTATCCGCCGCCTCTGCCGCCGCATTGAGACAGCTGGGACTTTGGCGGATCATTTTCTCGTTCGGTTGTGTGTTGGGCATTGTGCATTGTGCATTTTATATTGTCTGAGTTCCGACTGGTTAAGTGGAGCGCTGCTGTCCGACTTGATATTATCTTTTACACAGCTTTTATCAGCGTAGTTAAGTCAGTTTATATGTCAATACTATGAAGGGCGTAATTACACGTAATTAGTACATAGTTATTAACCTTGATTTAAACAAATTAAAAGTTAGCTTACGTTATAAAGGATATTATTCATACATAAGTATACAAAATTATCAATAAATACATCAGTATGAAAGGTAGGTGTATTATTTGTTATATTGTGAACCAAGTTATACAACATAATTAACTATAATTGTCGAGTTCCCGGTTGAATGTAATGCGGGTTAGCAGTTTAATACCATTACGCCCACGGGTTTACCATGCCAGTGACCGCTTTTCCGTACATTACACTGGATAAGACTATCCTACGGAATACCAATAGGGCCATCGTGGTTACACATTCAAATCCAGAGGGAGACAATGCGATGGTGCGATTGCGACAACGCGACAGTACGATGGCGACAATGCGATAATACGATGACGACAATGCGACAAAGCGATAGCACGATGGCGACAATGCGATATAACTATCGTACCGTCGCCATCGCACCATCGCATTGTCGCCATCGTACCATCGCGTCATCGCACTGTCGTCATCGCACCATCGCATTGTCGCCCTCTGGATTATAATGTGTAACCACGATGGCCCTAACGGTATTCCGTACTATCCACACACACAGTACCAGTGAGATGTCGATGATAATTAATGACTTGTGACATGAAATTATTTAATATATTTCTGCCTATAAATCACGATTATGTGATATAATTCATTTAACCAAATCAGTTTTCAAGACGAATGAAATGGTATACATACTATAGGATTCAATTCTCTCCTATACTGTTGGTTATGTATGGCTGCTGATGCCTGCCATCTTGTTCCATTGTATTGGTGCTTATGAAGTGCTTACGAGTTACGATAAATTATGGAATGAATGAAATACCAAATGATAGAAACAATTCGAATGTGTTGTCCGAGCTGCGTGTCGTGATGATGTGTCGGTGTCAACTCGGAATGACGGATGTCAATAATATAGTTGCTGTGTTGGTACATTAGCACTTCAAAAACGCAAATAGCCAATCCATTAATTGTGATACACTAACAATAACTAGTTTTAGCGTAATGTGTATATTAAGACTCTTTTTTGTTTCACTGGTGTGTTTAATTGTGTTCCTTGCAAATATCCAAATATGTTCAAATTGAATGTTTTATTTAGAATTTGGGAATTTTTAAAATCAAGTGGATATTATTTTTACCAGAACATTTTCAGTACGGAACACACCATATGCTCACAGTACACACCATGTGCCCACAGCTCATGAATTCTTATAGAAATATAATTTGTATTTCAGTGTATGTACGTCTCTACCAAGTACTACTATTAGTCGCAGCAATATTACACATGGCTGTGTCAGACTACACGTGCTTATGTAACTATAACGTGGAATTAAACGTCTACACATCAGTAAGTGACATCATAAAGTAAGCTTATAAGATAGAACTTGCTGTCAAGTACAATGACAGTAACTCCCCTTGTCATAATAATCAACGTCAATAATCAGAAATGCTGACTTAGATACATTAAAATGGTGCACTGGCTACGGGATTCCATTTTGGGTGGGTGCGTTGGGTTTCTTGTCATTTTAATAAATGTATAGAGCGATTTTGAATGGATCGACTGCAATGTTATTTTATGGACTTTTTTACAATTTGCTGGCTTAGAATTAGATGGTCGTAAGTACAAATTCAATGTTTTGAGAAAACAAGAAAAAACTGCCTGAAAACTACTCTTTACTTACTTCTAATTCTAAGCCAGCGAAGTGTCATCCCAACTGACACGGCCTTATACAACACAGATGGCTAGTAGTTTTAAATTGTCTTGGTATCTTCATATAGATAAATGTAACACCATTTTTGAGGCCTCATGATGGTGGTATTTATAGCTCCATAAGTAAATACATTTAATTGATATATCGCCATTGCGTTGCAAGCGCACTTTAAATAGGGTTAGATATTTATTAGTATTCCAAGGAAGTGTGTATAAGAATTATTGCTTGCGGGCGCAATGGTTTCGTCATATGAATGTTGTACATTTCATAACTTATGGGGCGTTTGCATGCATGTTTTCTATATTTTATGAAGTACTATAAATCAGCACATATACATGTATATCAGATCACGAAATGGCTATTGAAAGGGACAGCACATTTGAGTGATAAACCTATTCGCTGGCGTCATTGACTATCTTTTAATGCCACACGTCAAACAGGAAGGCATACGGTAACTAACTAACCGGCAGCCCAGCATACCCTGTGTCATGCCAAAACGGGCCAATACCGGAATTCGAACATTCGACATGCATTAACCACTTGACTGAAGGTAAAACTTATAGTTACGTTATTATACTGCAGCCTTCAACAAGCAGCACTGAAATCGGTTACATGTATGAATTCGACTGCAAGCCTCTCGTTACCGATGCTAAAATATCAGGCTGGGTTACAATAGCATTCGAGAAAAAGGTAAGACTCTACAATGGTTACTAACATGATAAGAACAATGTTCAACTTCAAGTCAGATTATCATATCGACTGCTAAGTAATCAGAATGGTGTTTTCCAATTCCGACATATTTGTCAGTTGATTACAAAAAGATAACCAAAGCGCTGCAAGCGCCGAAGGCCTGGGGCTAAACTTGGCACGCTTGTGAAGCAATTTACTGACCAAACTGAAGTAAATGTAAAACGGCCTATTGCCCGCTACCCCCCTGACCGTAACATTCCGGACAAGAATTTTACGGGGTTTACCGTGTGATGTCGATATCGAGAATGTAGTATTGCCTTGTTAATGTTTTGGTAAATATTGCCAAAAGCACATTAGCGAAATTATCAATGGAAATCGAAATTACGGTCATCTTTTCATCATGCTTCCATTTCTGCACTATAACAACGTGATCACCAACTATCAAAATTACCTCCTTTATCATTATACCAAATCATACTAATTTGCCAAGCTCACAAAATGACGACATTGCATTGTAAACGTAATGATTGGGGCGGTAATCCAGTCTAAGAATAATGCAATTGGAACGATCCGTACGGCATTAATACTCATACGCAGTGACCCCCCCTTGCTACTTTTAAAGGCAGGCTAGTGAGATTTGAGAGAAGTACTTTTTGCGCATGTAGTGCTGTGGTCAAAGCCAATTTGGCTTCAATACTATTTCTTTTACACTTTAACAAGAAACGGTCATGTTAGATAGTGATGTTCTGCATTTTAGGCGGTTAGTGATTTCTGAGAGAACTACTTTTATTGCGCATGTATTGGCAGGTAATGTAATTGGGGAGAAATTGGTATCATAGCTATGACATTGGGACTCTACCCCATGGTACGAAATGTTCATATAGTGTGATCGAAAGAATGATTAATATGACAACTGTATGTAGACAATTGCATAGAAGATATCTAGAAATAAAATACGACACTTGTTCGGAAACTTTCCGACCATCCCTCGTATAACCTTTTTTATAATCCACACAATAAATGAATATAAATGCACTTTTGTAGATAGGTTATATCGAAGACAACCCGAATGTTAATGTACAATTGTGTGCTGGAGGCATACCAACAGCAGATAAAAGTAAGTATTGTGATCACATCATATCATACATTGAAACCTTTCAGAGCGCCGGATATGTTTCATGTGACCCTTGTATGTGGGTCAATCTCTGTATTAGAACTTCCGGAGAATCAAACGTTCTGGCTAACAGTCTATTAGGTCGGTTGTTTTCAATTATTGTGCTTTCATTGTTTTCATTATACTTAGACAATGAATGTACCTATTTCAGAAATATCTTAAATATTGAAAAATGTATGTTCTAAAACACAAACCATACGCCCAGTTTTTAGAGTTTTGTTTTACTCTAGGATTTTGACGCTTCTTTTTGGTTGGTTTTATTCGACGAATGTCGCGGAAATTGCAAAATATTTCCTCACTAATTGTTCTAGTAAGTTGTGTGTACAAGTGATTGGTATTCTGCAGTTGAAGTTCAATCAACTGTAACGTCACAGAGCACCATTCCACAAACATCGCCCACATCAACAGCAACAACTTCACCCATGACGTCACCAACATCTCAAACGACAACAACAACCTCTCCCATAACGTCAACAACATCTCCAACGACAACAACCTCTCCCATGACGTCACCAACATCTCAAACGACAACAGCAACCTCTCCCATGACGTTGCCAACCTTTTCCATGACATCTCCAACATCCCGAATGACGTCATCAACATCTCCCGAGACGTCATCTTCGTCTACCACAACAGCAACACCATCACACATTACGTCAACAACATCTTCAACAACAACAAAATCTCCAATTTCGTCATCAAGCTCGCCGAAGACAACTCCAACCTCTGTAATAACATCACAAACATCTCCGATGACGTCATCAACGTTTCCCGAGACGTCATCTCCGTCTACTACAACGACACCACCATCACCCATTACGTCAACAACATCTTTAACAACAACATCAAAATCTCAAATTACGTCATCAAGCTCGCCCCAGACGACTCGAACCTCTACAATAACATCACAAACAACATCTCATATGACGTCATCAACCTCGCCCACGTCAACACAAACCTCATCAATGTCTCGAACAACAGCAAGCACCACTATAACCACAAAAGTTTCAATAACTCTTCCGGCATCCACTTCACCAATACCTGGTAAAATACTTCATCCAATTACAATTGTTGTTTTAATCTGAGGTATAAATTTATTCCGAACTAAGTGGGACGTTCAAAAATAAACAGGATTATTGTCACAAAACCCGCATGGTTAAACGAAATAGATCAAATTATATACTATCAGAAATCGGAATCCTTTTTCTACATACTGTAAAAATATGAACTAAAGCAAATACGCCGTCCAAGAGTTACAGGTGACTAAACAATGTTAATAACGCTGACTGGCGTACAAAATGACATCGCGCTATTTTGCACGGCGTTAGTGCTTCGCATAGGGCTACGAAATACGACGTTTATAGTGATATAGGGTGATGAAAACATTCCAGTACCACGTTAAGCCACGCAAGTAAAGCGTTGGTGGTAATCGCATGTATTTTTCCGGATCTACAACGAATATCTGGGTGATATTCCGTACCATACTGAAACTTATAAACGACCCGCAGAACTGTTTCCAAAACGTAGTTACGATAATTCCATACGATTCAGAGGACATAATCATCTTGCTGTTGACAGAACTTGGTTTTTGTCCGTTTTTTCTTACGTTCTGGTGACGTTACTTTTGCGTCATGAGGTTGTCACTCTTGGAGTTCAACTTTTGTTTATTTCAGTACATAACGTCCAAATGTCGTCATTTTTGCAGACATCGTTCGACATGTAACATGTAATGTTACGGCGAAGTATGAAAACCAACGATATGATAGTATTTAAGATACACCCCATTACGTTGTCGCCATTAATGGTAATTGGTGGGATGCGCCGGGTGCGTGTTACCATGGTTTCAAAGTGGACTATTATGAGAGGATGTGATAGTGTAACTCAATAAATCAGATATCAAATTTTCGCAATTGAATTCCGATTCCATATTATGTAGTATTCTTACATTGTCTGTCTTTTACTCCATGTTACCAACGGTATATCACGATAGAATTCCGGCTTTTTTATTTATCTCCCGCGTATAATTCGCGGGTTTTATCAATGAAATTTACGTCTTGTTTATTACATGGCGTCATGAATTGTTACGTCGTCGTAAAGCGGGACGTTTTGCGTAATTTTCATTTCGGAGCGTTTCTGTTGATTTATTTATTCATATTAATATTCTAGTAATATTTTATTGCATGTATCAGTTCATATGCGTTAACGTGAAATACGTAATTGAACGTTTGCTTTAAATAAGCATCAGTTTGGCGACAAATAAAGATAATAGTAAAGCTTAAAAATCCATGGGCGGGTGTTACGAGTTGTTACGAACAGCGGACGTTGTTTATAGCAACGTGAAAAATAACCCATCAACTCCGCAAATAAATTAGTCCGTATAAAATTCCACAAATAACACGTGATAGAATGCAAATAGATCGCAGTTTTTCGTGATATACCGGTGAATAGATCACGGTTTGTCGTTCATATGCATAGTTATTAATCACTCAGGCCTACGGCCTTTGTGATTAATTCCTACGCATACGAACTCTAAACCGTAATCTATTAACCGGTATATCACGCAAAACTGCGATCTATTTCCTAAATATTTGTATAATAATGAAAATTGTAACCGTGAGGGCCCCAGTCCTGTTTATTTTCGAACGTCCTACGTATACAAATACATTTTCATAGTGCTACATGTTAACCCGGTCATTTTTGGACGGTCTGCCATTTTCTTCCTATACTATGTATATCAAGTACAGGTATGTCGTGCACTTACTTTAGCTTTCACTGTTAGTGACATGAGTATCAATCCCAAATCGTTTGCAATAAAGACCGGATCATATGTGTTCAATATCTAATAGTTCATCGTTTTAAAACAAATTTGTTGATTGCCTTCGATAGTTTAAAATCGTTCTAGTAGAAAAGAAAGTCATTGATATATTTGTGCCAGTATTACATGCTAAAATATGTTCTTTATCATCTTGTGACAGATACAAAGGTCTGTCCTCCACGAGTGGTCCAATCAGCGGAGGAAACTGGTTCGCAACTTACACAGTACGAAAGTAATTGTTATGAAGTATCACAAGAATGGACTTCTTGGCCAGCTGCAGAATCGCATTGCAACCGTAATGGTGGACATTTAATTCATATTGCAAATCACAATGAACAATACTTCATATATAAGTTTCTGGTCACAATAAAGAGTCATACCGTGTGGATAGGCTTCCATGACCGTCTGAACGAGTCGAATTTCGAATGGACATCAGGTATAGTGCAATGGTATAATGTAGTTTATTCTAGTATGTTTCGGTCTCTTTCATTATGTTAATGTGCTTATTTAAGAAACCATGCAGTGTTTCATTCATTGTGAGAGGCAGTATATAGGCTTACATGAAATATCCTTTAAAAAAAGTTTTTGTGGGATACGGATGGTACGGTATGTGTCTGTCTCTTGTGTGAGTGGTTAAGCACTGCCATCGTTTCTGTGTGACTTAGGCTTGTCTGTACATGTGCGTAACAATCAGGCACTGTGCATAGCCATTCTAATTCCCCAGGGAACCGCATGTTACGGGTTGTCCATCATCTGATGTGTATGAATGTGCAGATGTTGCTTATTCGGCAATCGTAAAATAATTTAGCCAGACAATAATGAACTGCTGTGCACTATCTAACATATCTATACTACGTACTTCACATATCATCAAATATACATTATTGCTTACATAAGACTGGTGCTCTAAGAAACATACTTTGAATAAATAGAGGATATTTGTTTGTTTTGATTGAATATGGTTTATATCTCATCGAGTAGTGATAAAATTCAATATTTTCATGAGCGCGTAGCGCGAGTGAAAATATTAAAATTTTATCACTACAAGATGAGATATTAACCATATTCAATCAAAACAAACAAATATTCTATTTATTTAATGCTTATATGGTGTCAAAACTGGTACTATTTATGCCAAATTATCACTGTGGTTAGGCTACGTATGAATATGTTATTCCATTCACATTTTTCACTTCAAAATCCGCCATCTTGGATTATGGTGAATAGGTGAAAACGACTTTTTTGAGAATTTTGCATTAAATCATACACCAACTTGTAGGAAATGGTCTAACTAAGAATAAAAACCCCCACATGACATGTTTCCGTTCAGTAATAAAAAAGTTACAGACATTTTAGTGTTGAGATTTTGGTAAATTAAAGTAGTCCCTTTGAGGGGGCGGAGTTTATATCAGTCACATTGTAGGTGATAACCAGTGACTGATATAGGTTTTATTTCACTGATAGAACTCCATATCTCATCAGTTAGCATTAAATAATAATGCATGTTGTCAGTGAGAGCTAAGTCTTTTGAAGGATATATTGTAACTGTGTACACGTTCTTTCTATGCATATTTAACCACCTATGTTGTTTGTCTACCATTTGTTCGTGTTTGGTTGTAATAATAAATCAAGTAGGTGTATAAATGTGCACATACGTATATGTGTGTGTGTGTATTTGAGAAATAAATTATGAAAAACCGTAGTATACCTTGTGTAATACAACAGTTTGTCGTTCTGACTCGTATGAATTAACCACGAAGGCCGTAATCCAGGGTTACTTTACGAGAGTATTTTTTTTTAGTTTACTTGTTTATCTGCATGACGTCATAAATGGAATACTGCACGACGTGACGCCATTTCCATCGGTAAATTGAACGTTATACATGACAACCGTATGATATTCGGTCATGTTAGAATGTATTATTTTATATATTTATGCATAATTAATATGGTTTTATTGATGTTTACACGTTGTTTTTAAAGGAAGCCCAGTAACATACACAAATTGGTCTCCCGATCGTACAACGTATTTGGCTAATGTAGAGGATTGTGGGTACATTACACATACCGGAGAATGGAACGATGCACGATGTGACACGATAGGCTATCACCATGGTTACATATGCCAATATGGTAAATTGAGCTTATTAATAGATTCGTAGGTCTAGATGCGCCCTAATGGTTCATACACTGTAGCATTTAAAGTAAACTACTGAACGTTTATTCATTCGAAAGTGTGTTTCTAAAACCAATATGTTCTGCTACATCGTGGTTTCCGTACATGTATTCATTAAACGTCTAAGATACTTTTTTGTTTACGAAAAAAACCTCATTCTCCAAAGAACCTGTCGTTGAATAATACGGTTTGTACCAAACATTCTTAGTTTTGATCTTAGATGGACTTTTATAATCCAATTTCGTCTAAAGACAATTTCTTCAGAACATATCTTAAAAAGCTTTGTGAAATCGGGCCCTGATATGGTAATGCGTTCTTTTAATGTGAGGAGGGAACGCCTTGTGTTCCATATAAAATACATGTACGTACTGTGAATGTGTTATCTTACAAAAGTATATTGCGTCTAGAGAGCTTGGTAACAGAGTAATTAACACAGTACATAAGTCACTCGCAGATGTAATACAGTTTGCATAATTATATGCTTTACTATGAATGAACTATGTTTCAAGTCTAACACACATCGAATATAAGTAAATCACAAACACAAGCATTATTATGTTATCTATGGATCAAAATTACCAGATAAAATGTCGAAAATCAACAGAACTTAAAACGAGTAATGATATTATGAACAAAAGAATGTAGAATTTATTAATATCTCTTATAAATTTGCTCTTCTTCTGTTTTATTTTCAGGCGCGGTTTCCACGGGTAAGATAGATTATTACTAAACATAACTTTTGTATTATAAATGCCGAGTATTGTTGTTGCTACTAATCAGCATAGGTCAGCCTCATTCAAAAAATTGACCCAATTTTGAAAAATGGCTGTCGCTTGACTTTGCCTGTATTGTGATGTAAGGGTTATGCATAAAATCTTACTATCATTTTGGCATGTCAAGCGACTTAGGACAACAATGTCAGTTTTTAGCAATGAACAACTCGAGGAAACTAATTTTTGATGGCTAGTAAATGAAGGAGGTGCAACGTTTCTGCATGTCGATTGGATGAATTGTTGACTTTATTGACGAAATGTGTACATTTTGTATATTCAATATGAAAAATGCCATGTTTTCACATATTTGGTATGGCATGGTATAAAAAACGGATAGGCTTTGTTGAATAAAGTAAGTAAGTAAGTAAATTGTTTATTATAGTGACTAAGTCTTATATAATGTATATAATAAAGTACAAATTTGCATGATGTTCAACAGTATATAGTAGGCCTATTGCGAATAATTTAACGACTTTTTAACAGTTCATCACATAAATGATTACATTTTTTATATACTTATATATGTGACATAGTGTACAATTCATACACGTACATAATTACACATAAACAGTTGCCAGCATCAAGTATATGGGTGAATAACTGATACTTTCGAATTATCCGTTCGCATTGCACTGTCGCTTGATTCTGTGTTTCCTACCGTAACTATTTTTTATAAGGTCTTCGTTTTACAATTGAGCAGCAGAATGTGTGATTTATATGACTATGAAATGTAGCAATGATATTCAATCAGCAAATATTGGATGAACATTTCACTCACATACCCTTACATTACATATAATTCAGATTTATAAATCGTGATATCGTTTGTCCAATTGTCTATTTCCTCCATAACCATTTTTTCATACGTAATCAACCGTTGGAGATAAAAAGTGCATGAAATAGACAGAATTACGTCCAAAAAGTATCTTAACCAAAATTGTATTGAAACACTCATTGAATATACGGAATTAAACGTGCAAATTTAACCCTCCATAACTATTTCCTCTGTAACCATATTAGTGTTCGTAGTATGTTACGTTGTTTCGCATACAAGCCCTCACAGAAATATTGTTTCATGTATTGATATCATCAAACTATACTTTTCTTTTGAGGACAAGCACCTGATAAATGTCGACCGATGCCTCACAGCTACAATATTTCCAATCAACTTCTATGTAAATGCATCATTTTCTTTAAACCTTTAATTTTGTGTTTCTCGATGAAATGTGTAATTGCAATTTCTGTTTACTGATAATGCATGATGAAGCAAATGTATAGCCATTTATATATTTGTGCCAGTATAACATACTAGTGCTACAATGAGCTTTACAATATATTCTATATCGTCTTGTGACAGATACAAAGGTGTGTCCTCCACGAGTGGTCCAATCAGCGAAGGAATCTGGTTCACAACTAACACAGAGCGAACGTTACTGCTATGTAGTATCGCAACAGTTGACCGGTTGGCCAGCTGCAGAATCGCATTGCAGCCATAATGGTGGACATTTAATTCATATTGCCAATCAGAATGAACAAGACTTCATATATAAGTTCCTGGTCACAATAAAGAGTCACACCGTGTGGATAGGTTTCCATGACCGTCTGAACGAGTCGAATTTCGAATGGACATCAGGTAAAGTGCAATGGTATACTATAGTGAATACTAGTATGTCTCAGTCTCTTCCGTAATTCAAGAAACCATGCAGTGCGTCGTGCATTGTGTGAGGCAGTATATAGGTTTATTTGAAATATCATTTTTTGGGACATGGATGGTGCATGCTGTGTCTGTCTCTAGAGTGAGTAGCTAAACACTACCGCCGTGTCTGTGTGACTTCGAATTGTCTGTGCATGTATACTATTTAATGTACCTAACAAGTTTTAGAACAGTTAATATGTACTCAGGGACTGTGCATATGTATTCTCGTTCCCAATAGTTACGGGTTATTCGTCATCTGTTAAATATGAACGTTCAAATGGTGCTATTTCGAAAATTGCCTTATAACTTAGCCAGAAAGGAACGAACTGATGCTTACTGTATACAATATCTATACTACCGTACATACTCAAACGTACTTTGAATAATAATTTATGTTGTTCGTGAGAGCTACGTCTTTAGAATAATACATAAGCTGTAACGATGTACCTTCTTTGCCATTTTTAAATATACGATATTATTTGTCTATAATTTCTTCATGTTTTGCTATAAAGAAATGGGCAGTTCAAAAATCAAGTAGATATATAAATGTGTATATGTACATATATGTGTGAATATTGTACAACTATGTCGTATTTATGCATAATTAGTATGGTTTTATTGATGTTTACACGTCGTTTTTAAAGGAAGCCCAGTAACATACACCAATTGGTCACCCGATCGTACAACGAATTTGGCTAATGATGAGGATTGTGGGTACATTACCCGTACCGGAGAATGGAACGATGCCCCATGTGACACGATAGGCTATCACCATGGTTACATATGCCAATATGGTAAATTCAGCTTCTTAATAGATTGGTTGGTCTTGATGCGCACAAATGGTTCATACTACGTAGCACTAGAAGAAAACTAAAGGACGTTTAATCGTTCGAATATTCCTTGTACCAAACATTCTTAGTGGATTTTTGTGAACTGTTTTCGTCTTGCGAACATTTGCTTAGATCATATCTTAAAATCGTTGTGAAATCTGGTCATGGTAAATGTATTTTTGAATATGTATGGGGCCGCTTGGGTCATAAGGCTGCTTCGTATTTTTCACAATTGCATATACACTGTATGTGTTGTGGGTTGTCCCTGTGGTGTGTTGTAGTCCGTGTGGTGAGTTAATGTCCCTTGCTATCTTGCTACTTGGTTGACCCTCTACCAAAGCCCTAGTTGTAATTGTAATTGCTTACAAATGATGGCCGCAAGGAACTGGGCTAATTTCTACTATATGGATATTTAGAAAATATTGAAAATCTTCTTCTTGGAAACTGCTGGCCCTCTACTAAATTCCTAATGCTAAGAAAGATTGGCGACCAGGGGCGGGGCCTGTACATGTTTACCTAGGTAGACATGACAACCAGGAGAGCGATCTAGGGCCATCATGGCACTATTATTTGATGTTTCATCGTTTAATAAACCGCTGTATCTGATTTTGAGGAAAAAACACATTATAAATCCAATCCTATGATAGTCAATACCATGTACAAAATATTTCATGCAAACATAAGGATAAATTAAACAGTTATAACGGTAAAACAACGTGTGTACTTATAAGTTTTGTTCAGCGTATAATGCTAGTTATTATTAGGTGACTAAATAAGACATAGATAACTAGTAATAGTGGTATGTGATATGTTGTATGTTTTCTTTGCTCTACTGGTTATGTTGAATGCTGCCTTTCATGTTCGACTTGTATTATCTTTTTGTGTAAAATAGTTGTATCATAAAAATATGTTATGCTATGCAATCTGAAAAACTACACGAATGTTTCTCATGCTTATGATTAGTTGCTAAAAATGTAACTCTATATTCACGTACCTTAAATTTATGTATTGTATTTTTCAGAAATGAGTCGCTAAGTGGCTGAAACATTGTGAATGCTGATCTGACGATGTATGTTGCCTGTCAAAACAAAGTAGCCGGAAATGAATTATACCATTAAGTTATAAAAAGTTGTTGTATTCAATAAATTTGACTAAGGTCTAGTCTCGATATATTAAAAAAATTATTGCGATAGATGGAAACTTTCTGTTAATGCATCTAAAACAATAGTCATGGTATTCAAAAAGGGAGGTAATCTGAGCCAAACGTTTAATTTTACTTACAAAGGTGAAATTATTGAAATTATTAAAAAGTTTACGTACGTTGGACTAGTTTTCTCAACAGGTGGCTCATTTAATTATACATTTGAAGCTTTAACTGGTCAAGGAATGAAGGCTACTTTTAAAATGAAATCGTACATTGATAATTTCTATAATACGTCAATTAGTCACAAATTAGAGATATATGAAACTTTAGTTGAACCTGTTTTAAGCTATGGGAGTAAAATCTGATGTTGCTTTAATACTAGTGAAATTGATTAAACAGTTTTAAAATTTTATAAACAATTATTATGTGTTAAAAGACAGACTCAAAATACTTTTGTATATGGTGAATTAGGAAAAGTGCCTACTAGTATAAAACTGATATTACATACAATTAGATATTGGCTAAGAATACTTTCGACTGATGGTACAAAGTATGTGAAACTTGCATCTGATATGATATTGCAGGATCTTGAATTATACCGAAATAAGGCATCTTAGGCCAGTAAAGTTAAGGGGATGTTTAACAATCTTGGTTTCGGTGAAGTTTGGTTTTTCCAAACAGTTGGAAATAGTAAATTGTTTTAATCCTTGGTAAAACAGAGATTAATTGATCAATATTTACAGGGTTGGAATAGTGACATCGAAACTTCCAGTAGGGCAAATTCCTATAAATTATTTTCATTGTTTCAATTAAAGCATTATTTAGACATAGTTCAAGTGAACAAATATAGGAATGCATTATCAAAATTTAGAATTTCATCTCATACACGACAGATTGAAGTTGACCGTTGGTCAAAACATAATCCAACACCTGTCACTGAAAGAAAATGTAAATTTTGTAACTGTTTAGAAGACGAATTCCATTTCTTGTTTGACTGCAACTTATATGACAATCTTAGAAAAAATATATTCGACATTCTAGACATCATTCAAACATTCGAAAGCTTAGAGACTTGTTACAATCTAGTGATGAAAAGATCTTAAAGAATCTAGCTGTCTACCGTCTTAAAAGTTTGGAGTTCAGGGCAAAATCTTTATATATACTACTTGTGTATATTTACCTATTTTGTACATATCATCATGATTTAACTAATGCGTTGTGTGTCTGTTCTGTATGTTTTTTTTCATATACAACTTAACCTTTCTTATTAATTTCTTAAAATAGAATATGTCGTAACATTCCCACTCACCACGTGATATTCTTTTATCTTCTATTTGTAAATTGTTGAAATGTATCATATTTGTTTGTGTGAGCGTTTGCGTGCGTGCGTGCGTGCGTGCGGGTAGGTGGGTGGATGGGTGCGTGAGTGCGTGCGTGCGTGCATGTGTGCGTGAGTGGGTGTGTGGGGATGCATTTGAGTGTGTGTGCTTTGCATGCGTATTTATACATAAGTATATATATTTATATTGATTATTGTAGCATTTCAGGGAACTGATATTAGTGACAACGACATGTTTGTTTGGTAGCAAACAGCGTCGTTATATCAATACGTTGCCCCTTGATTATAAAGTATTTGTCATGCTACATACGTGCTTCAAATAACTTAAAATGGTTCTAACAGCAAAACAAACTTGTTTTACTGTGTAACGGTCGCTAAATGCATAAAGGGAGGTACGTGGATTTATGTACAATTTGTAAACCTTTAGATTGTCATTAGAGTAGTATGACAGTATATAAGTCCAACAAATCACCCTTAGTGGTGAGCTAGCTTTTCACTGACAGGAGTTGTTAGTGTCTGTCCGTCCAGCACGTTACAACTGCAACTTGTACTTGTATATTGAATGGATAGCCTGACGAGTGATATTTCCTGACAAGGTAGAGCTGTTAATTGTTTCTCAGTAAAGGAGCCAACAGATAATAACAAATCGGACAGGAAAGTCAGCACTCAACAGAAATAGTTGAACACGAAAGCACACAAAACAAAAACAGAAAAATAATGATATTAATTAAATTAGAGTACAAATGTACATGTATTTACATACCTTATATTGTAAAATAGAAAGTATTCAATGACCTATCGAAAATCCGCGTTACAAGAAAAAGACATTTAAGGGAACGATAAAACCTACATGCATCAAAAAGATTATATTAAGTCAGACAGGGAAGGTAGTTTGGTTTCCGAACTTTACAATCTACGCAGTAAAGGTCTGGCATTAGGTTAAGTAGATGGTGGCACCATGGTTAGATTCAAAATGGCGGAAGTATTGTGTTGTATATAGTAAAATTATTATTTTTTCAAATACATACTGTTGTGTTCGTGTCGTTTCCACCAAACATTGTATTTAGATGAAATAAAATCTGACCTTCATGGGACATACGTCACCACTGATAGGTACTAAATTACGTTAGAAAGCAAAAAGTACATATAGATTACACGTAATATTGATTGCCCGATTTGCTCAATTGGTTGAGCGTCTGCCTTGTAATCAGGATACTGCTTGTTCGAAGCCTATATTGGCTGTGTTTTTCCTATATAGAATCTAGCATTTTACATTGTTTACAGTTGTTTTGCTATATTCCAGTTTTCAAAAATATTTATTGCAGTATCACATTTCTAAAAGGACACACGTATAAATTAATGGCAAATATTATTTTTATTTCTTTTTAAAAACAATGCGATGTACACTGGATTCGAACTACATTGAATATCATTGTGTTTACTGGCTAGATGCTCTACCGATTAAGCTAATCGGACATATAATATCTCTCATTATTTATATAGCTTTTACACAATATACACGCGGCTACAAAGTCTTTCATATTTTAATTTACGTTATTTGGTACATAATTGTGGTATCGTTTTAATCAAACTTGTGTAATCGAAAAGGCAATACATTTTCAAGTGATATACAACGTCTTATCGAAACGACATTAAAAGAACAAACGTCTAAGGAGATTAGTAAACATTGCCTATATGAACTAATCTTGTTTTACCACTAGTAGAATATAGTTTATTGGATGATGCCGGACCTAATCTAAAGTAATATACGATTGGGGAATGGGAACCAGACTACAGGGAAGGCAGCACTCAACTTAACCAGCCGAGCACAGAAAACATTAAAACACACACTTTGTAAGTGAACCAACCGAGCACAGAAAACATCAAAACCAACCATCCCCGTCGCACAATGAATATATTTAAATAAACCCCATGTCAACTTCCTGTAGTAATGACAATGTTAAGCATTCCCCGCAGTGTTTAGGTCAACGGTGTATTGCATTATCTACATTGATCGTCAAAAACATAAACAAATAACGGCGTGTATCAGTGCTATACGCCGGGTACGTTAGAAAAACAAGGGTCTATTCAAAAAGAGATAGGGTCGCGCGCCCGGAACCACTGTATCACAGAAACTGTTTGTCTCTTCCATCGAAGCCGAAGTTCATCGGCAACTTAGGCAGGGATAAAACCGATTGGTCACTACGACTGTCTCAGACGGTCGCAAAAAAGTAATAACCAAACGTGCTTTTGTTGTTCCTATGATTGGTGGATGGTACAATGTATTAACAGATAGGTTTGACTGTAGTATGTATACATGTATAAGACATTATTGATAGTAATAAAATAGTATAAAATGGAAATAGTAAATGATTCACCTCACAACTTAGATATTGAATGAAGGGTTAGAGTTTCGTTTAGGTTGTACAATGTCCTACAATGTCAATTAAACACTCTCAACATCACATATCCAATGATGGTATTTCTGACAGAGAAGCCAGTTCTACCTTTCAAATATTATCAAGTACACATGCAAGGAAAGTTCTAGAATGTACATCGCTCTAAACGACCGCGTTCCCTTTAAGTTATAGACGGGGGTGGGTGAATAATTAACATCGAATACCAAAGTACTGTATTGAAGGCGATAAATCCTATCTACATATATTTGTAATTTCTGCTAAGTACATGTACGAGGGGTGATCAACAAATACGCGGAGAAATGCTCTGAAATCTTTGTTTCTTGATCAATATTGATGAAAATCGGTCAGATTATAGTTTGGCGTATTACAAATACATGATTATAAACAAAGTAAACTTAAGGGAATATTTGTTCGAAAAAGCATAAAAACCGTAACGTCACTATGGCTACATCGGCCCAACGTCATCGCGACGTCATTAAATATAACAGTATACATACTTATTCGTGACACAATTCGTAGTATGTAACGCATTGCATGATTCTAAAAAAATAGCCATATAACAAGATACACTCCATAGACCTGTCAACCGAAACACAGAACTTTGCCTTTTTAACTTACATGTAAATTATAAGAATTAGCTGCTGGAGTATATTAATATTGATGGCGTAATTTGACGTCATAGACGTCGTATGGCCAATTAGTATGTCGGCATTGTTTCAGGAGGCTACGTATGAGATAATTTAGAAAACAGGCACCTTTTTGTATGTAAGTACTTAATATTAATATGCTTTTTGCAATATTGTCATTGGTATTGTGTGACATTACATATACAACCAGACTCTTCATAGTCGATTTCTGTATCACACTCATTTTAGACAACGACTTCGAAGCAAGTCGCTCTAAAACGTTTTTTTTGACGTTAAAACTTTTTTTTGAAATAATCGATGTAATGCTATATAATTGTATATTCATAACACATCCTTTAAAATATCATAACATTACAAACGCACGATTGGTACGCCATCGCTTGCTACGTGCAACGTTGGAAAATATGACAACTTGGGCTGCATGACGTCGAGTGACGTTGCCATAGGAAACCACGTTCGTTATGGCTTTGGTTAATATTGATGATCAGCGGTATATCAATTCGAAATAAATTTATGTTCATATTTTGAAAGTTTCATTGCCTTATAATGACAAAAAAGAAAATACAGCACTTTTCCGCGTACACGTTGATCACCCCTCGCATATGAACTGCCTATTTCCTCTGAAATACGCTGATAAAAATATGGACATTTTGTTGTGAAAGTCATTTCAGTTTTTATCAGCGTAGTTAAGTCAGTTTATATGTCAATACTATGAAGGACAAATACACGCAATTAGTACATAGTTATTAACCTTGAATCAAACAAATTAAAAGTGGGCTTACATTATAAAGGATATTATTCATACATAATTAATAAAAACACCAATATGAAGGGTAGGTGTATTTGTTGAAATTAGTTATGTTAATTCATTGATCGTATGTTTTGAAACAACTTTTGCAACATATTTTATAACACTTCTCGACTCATTATTCCTTGTATTATTCATTATCATATAGTCATGGGGCGTGAGTTCCATGCCGAATGCCAGGCAAACGAATTACATGTTTTAGTAGTTTTATTTAGTATCAGTACTTCCTTTCCAGTGAACGTTTCGTCGTTCGTTACGATCAGCGTACGCGGTGCTCCTGTGTTCCAGGGTATCCATCTTGTAATCTGGCTAATTACAGGCGTTCTCGTTGATAAATGATCACATTTCTGCCAATTAACCACGAGTATTGAACAGTTCAGATCTTTTATTTGTTGTGTAATGTGTCCAATTAGTTTAATCAGTTTTCAAGACGAATGTTATTGTATGCTCATCCGTTTTATAATAGTTATCAATTAAATTCTCTTCTGTACTGTCGGCTATGTGTGGCTACTAATACCTGCCATATCGTTCCGTTGTATTGGTGCTATGGTTTCTGATACCTGCCATCTCGTTCCGTTGTATTGGTGCTATGGTTTCTGATACCTGCCATCTCGTTCCGTTGTATTGGTGCTATGGTTTCTGATACCTGCCATCTCGTTCCGTTGTATTGGTGCTATGGTTTCTGATACCTGCCATCTCGTTCCGTTGTATTGGTGCTATGGATATCCGATATATGCCTTCTCGTTCCGTTGTATTGGTACTATGGATACCGATACATGCCTTCTCGTTCCGTTGTATTGGTGCTATGGTTTCTGATACCTGCCATCTCGTTCCGTTGTATTTTGCTATGGATACCCGATACATGCCTTCTCGTTCCGTTGTATTGGTACTATGGCTACCGATACATGACTTCTCGTTCCGTTGTATTGGTGTTATTGTTGTCGATACCTGTCATCTCGTTCCGTTGTTTTGGTGCTATGGCTTTTTATACCTGCTTTCTCGTTCCGTTGTTTTGGTGCTATGGCTACTGATACATGCCTTCTCGTTCCGTTGTATTGGTGCTATGGATTCTGATACATACATTCTCGTTCCGTTGTATTGGTGCTATGGTTTCTGATACCTGCCATCTCGTTCCGTTGTATTGGTGCTATGGCTACCGATACATACATTCTCGTTCCGTTGTATTGGTGCTATGGTTTCTGATACCTGCCATCTCGTTCCGTTGTATTGGTGCTATGGTTTCTGATACCTGCCATCTCGTTCCGTTGTATTTGTGCTATGGCTACCGATACATACATTCTCGTTCCGTTGTATTGGTGCTATGGTTTCTGATACCTGCCATATCGTTCCGTTGTTTTGGTGCTATGGCTACTGATACCTGCCATTCCGTTCCGTTGTATTGGTGCTATGGCTACTGATACCTGCCATATCGTTCCGTTGTATTTGTGCTACGGTTTCTGATACCAGCCTTTTAGTTGCGATTTGGAATATTATTTGTATTTCTAGGGTATATACGTCTCTACCAATTACTATTTGCCGCAGCACTATTACACATGGCTGTGTCAGACTACGCGTGTTTATGCAACTACAACGTCGAATTATACGTCTACAAATCAGTAAGTAACACCATTAAGTATTGTCGCAAGATTGAACCTTGCTGTCAAGTAAAATGACCGAGAAATTCAGCCTGTCATTATAGTCTACGTCGTTTATTTTCATTTACACGAAACAATGACTTAATCTATAGAGATTACAATTGTCATTCCACATGACACGGTCACATACCACATAGTCGGTTAGTTGTTTTAAAATGTGGTATTGTCATATAGATAAATGAAGTTTCATAATGTTGGTATTTATAGCTCCATAAGTTAAAACATATTATTGATATATCGCCATTGCGTTGCAAGCCCACTTTCAATAGGGTTAGTTATTGTTTATGAGCGTTATTGCTTGCGGGAGTAAAGGTTGTTTCGTATGAATATTGTACATTTCGTAACTTATGGAGCATTTGCAAGAACATGTATTCATCTTCTCTATATTCGAACTGTAAAGTAGCGCATATATAAGATCATGTAATGTCTATTGAAAGGGTCAGCCAATTTGATTGATAAAATATCCCTTGTCTGGATGATCTTCTAATCCCACATGTCAGACAGGAAGGCATACGGGAACTAACTAACCGGCAGCTCAGCATGCAATCTGTCATGCCAAAACAGACAACTACCGGGATTCGAACATTCAACATGTTTTAACCACGTGATCGAGCGTAACACTTATAGTTATATTATTATACTGCAGCCTTCAGCAAGCAGCACTGAAATCGGTTACATGTATGAATTCGACTGCAAGCCTCTCGTTACCGATGCTAAAATAGCCGGCTGGGTCACAATAGCATTCGAGAAAAAGGTTAGACTCTTCAATTGTTACTAACATGATAAGAACAATTTACAACTATCATTACGACTACTAAGTAAACAGAATTGTGTTTCCAATGCCGACATATTAGTTTGTTGAATACAAAAAGATAATAACTAATCGGGCAGGAAAGTCATCATCCTACAGAAACAACAGAGCATGAAAGGCATCGTCCTACAGAAACAACAGAGAATGAAAGGCATCATCCTACAGAAACAACAGATAATGAAAGGCATCATCCTACAGAAACAACAGAGCATGAAAGTCATCATCCTACAGAAACAACAGATAATGAAAGGCATCGTCCTACAGAAACAACAGAGCATGAAAGGCACCATCCTACAGAAACAACAGATAATGAAAGGCATCGTCCTACAGAAACAACAGAGAATGAAAGTCATCATCCTACAGAAACAACAGATAATGAAAGGCATCATCCTACATAAACAACAGAGCATGAAAGGCATCATCCTACAGAAACATCAGAGAATGAAAGGCATCATCCTACAGAAAGGCATCATCCTACATAAACAACAGAGAATGAAAGGCATCATCCTACAGAAACAACAGATAATGAAAGGCATCATCCTACAGAAACCACATAGCATGAAAGGCATCATCCTACATAAAGGCATCATCCTACAGAAAGGCATCATCCTACAGAAACAACAGAGCATGAAAGGCATCATCCTACAGAAACATCAGAGAATGAAAGGCATCATCCTACAGAAAGGCATCATCCTACATAAACAACAGAGAATGAAAGGCATCATCCTACAGAAACAACAGATAATGAAAGGCATCATCCTACAGAAACCACATAGCATGAAAGGCATCATCCTACATAAAGGCATCATCCTACAGAAAGGCATCATCCTACAGAAACAACAGAGCATGAAAGGCATCATCCTACAGAAACAACATAGAATAAAAGGCATCATCCTACAGAAACAACAGATCATGAAAGGCATCATCCTACAGTAACAACAGAGAATGAAAGGCATCATCCTACAGAAACAACAGAGAATGAAAGGCATCATCCTACAGAAACAACAGAGAATGAAAGGCATCATCCTACAGAAACAACAGAGCATGAAAGGCATCGTCCTACAGAAACAACAGAGCATGAAAGGCATCACCCTACAGAAACAACAGAGTATGAAAGGCATCATCCTACAGAAACAACAGAGCATGAAAGGCATCGTCCTACAGAAACTACAGATAATGAAAGGCATCATCCTACAGAAACAACAGAGCATGAATGGCATCATCCTACAGAAACAACAGAGCATGAAAGGCATCATCCTACAGAAACACAAGAGAATGAAAGGCATCATCCTACAGAAACAACAGAGAATGAAAGGCATCATCCTACAGAAACAACAGAGAATGAAAGGCATCATCCTACAGAAACAACAGAGAATGAAAGGCATCATCCTACAGAAACAACAGAGAATAAAAGGCATCATCCTACAGAAACAACAGAGAATGAAAGGCATCATCCTACAGAAACAACAGAGAATGAAAGGCATCATCCTACAGAAACAACAGATCATGAAAGGCATCATCCTACAGAAACAACAGATCATGAATGTCATCATCCTACAGAAAGGCATCATTCTACAGAAACAAGAGATCATGAAAGGCATCATCCTACAGAAACAACAGAGAATGAAAGGCATCATCCTACAGAAACAACAGAGCATGAAAGGCATCATCCTACAGAGAGGCATCATCCTACAGAAACAGCAGATCATGAAAAGCATCATCCTACAGAAACAACAGATCATGAAAGGCATCATCCTACAGAAAGACATCATCCTACAGAAACAACAGATCATGAAAGGCATCATCCTATAGAAACAACAGAGAATGAAAGGCATCGTCCTACAGAAACAACAGAGAATGAAAGGCATCATCCTACAGAAACAACAGAGAATGAAAGGCATCATCATACACAAAGGCATCATCCTACAGAAACAAACAACAGATCATGAAAGGCATCATCCTACAGAAAGGCATCATCCTACAGAAACAACAGAGCATGAAAGGCATCGTCCTACAGAAACAACAGAGCATTAAAGGCATCATCCTACAGAAACAACAGAGCATGAAAGGCATCATCCTACAGAAACATCAGAGAATGAAAGGCATCATCCTACAGAAAGGCATCATCCTACAGAAACAACAGATCAAGAAAGGCATCATCCTACAGAAAGACATCATCCAACAGAAACAACAGATCATGAAAGGCATCATCCTACAGAAACAAAAGAGAATGAAAGGCATCATCCTACAGAAACAACAGAGCATGAAAGGCATCATCCTACAGAAACAACAGATCATGAAAGGCATCATCCTAAAGAAACAACAGATCATGAAAGGCATCATCCTACAGAAACAACAGAGAATGAAAGGCATCATCCTACAGAAACAACAGAGCATGAAAGGCATCATCCTACAGAAACAACAGAGCATGAAAGGCATCATCCTACAGAAACAACAGAGAATGAAAGGCATCATCCTACAGAAACAACAGCTAATGAAAGGCATCATCCTACAGAAACAACAGAACATGAAAGGCATCATCCTACAGAAACAACAGAGCATGAAAGGCATCATCCTACAGAAAGGCATCATCCTACAGAAACAACAGATCATGAAAGTCATCATCCTACAGAAACAACAGAGAATGAAAGGCATCATCCTACAGAAACAACAGAGAATGAAAGGCAGCATCCTACAGAAACAACAGAGAATGAAAGGCATCATCCTACAGAAACATCAGAGAATGAAAGGCATCATCCTACAGAAAGGCATCATCCTACAGAAACAACAGATCAAGAAAGGCATCATCCTACAGAAAGGCATCATCCTACAGAAACAACAGAGCATGAAAGGCATCATCCTACAGAAACAACAGAGCATGAAAGGCATCATCCTACAGAAACAACAGAGCATGATAGGCATCATCCTACAGAAACAACAGAGAATGAAAGGCAACATCCTACAGAAACAACAGAGAATGAAAAGCATCATCCTACAGAAAGGCATCATCCTACAGAAACAACAGATCATGAAAGGCATCATCCTACAGAAACAACAGAGCATGAAAGGCATCATCCTACAGAAACAACAGAGAATGAAAGGCATCATCCTACAGAAACAACAGAGAATGAAAGGCATCATCCTACAGAAAGACATCATCCAACAGAAACAACAGATCATGAAAGGCATCATCCTACAGAAACAAAAGAGAATGAAAGGCATCATCCTACAGAAACAACAGAGCATGAAAGGCATCATCCTACAGAAACAACAGATCATGAAAGGCATCATCCTAAAGAAACAACAGATCATGAAAGGCATCATCCTACAGAAACAACAGAGAATGAAAGGCATCATCCTACAGAAACAACAGAGCATGAAAGGCATCATCCTACAGAAACAACAGAGCATGAAAGGCATCATCCTACAGAAACAACAGAGAATGAAAGGCATCATCCTACAGAAACAACAGCTAATGAAAGGCATCATCCTACAGAAACAACAGAACATGAAAGGCATCATCCTACAGAAACAACAGAGCATGAAAGGCATCATCCTACAGAAAGGCATCATCCTACAGAAACAACAGATCATGAAAGTCATCATCCTACAGAAACAACAGAGAATGAAAGGCATCATCCTACAGAAACAACAGAGAATGAAAGGCAGCATCCTACAGAAACAACAGAGAATGAAAGGCATCATCCTACATAAACAACAGGGAATGAAAGGCATCATCCTACAGAAAGGCATCATCCTACAGAAACAACAGAACATGAAAGGCATCATCCTACAGAAACAACAGAGAATGAAAGGCATCATCCTACAGAAACAACAGATCATGAAAGGCATCGTCCTACAGAAACAATAGAGAATGAAAGGCATCGTCCTACAGAAACAACAGAGAATGGAAGGCATCATCCTACAGAAACAACAGAGCATGAAAGGCATCATCCTACAGAAACAACAGAGAATGAAAGGCATTATCCTACAGAAACAACAGAGAATGAAAGGCATCATCCTACAGAAACAACAGAACATGAAAGGCATCATCCTACAGAAACAACAGAGCATGAAAGGCATCATCCTACAGAAACAACAGAGAATGAAATGCATCATCCTACAGAAACAACAGAGAATGAAAGGCATCAACCTACAGAAACAACAGAGCATGAAAGGCATCATCCTACAGAAAGGCATCATCCTACAGAAACAACAGATCATGAAAAGCATCATCCTACAGAAACATCAGAGAATGAAAGGCATCATCCTACAGAAACAACAGAGCATGAAAGGCATCATCCTACAGAAAGGCATCATCCTACAGAGAGGCATCATCCTACAGAAACAACAGATCATGAAAAGCATCATCCTACAGAAACAACAGAGAATGAAAGGCATCATCCTACAGAAAGGCATCATCCTACAGAAACAACAGATCATGAAAAGCATCATCCTACAGAAACAACAGAGCATGAAAGGCATCATCCTACAGAAACAACAGAGCATGAAAGGCATCATCCTACAGAAAGGCATCATCCTACAGAGAGGCATCATCCTACAGAAACAACAGATCATGAAAAGCATCATCCTACAGAAACAACAGAGCATGAAAGGCATCATCCTACAGAAAGGCATCATCCTACAGAAACAACAGATCATGAAAAGCATCATCCTACAGAAACAACAGAGCATGAAAGGCATCATCCTACAGAAAGGCATCATCCTACAGAAACAACAGAGAATGAAAGGCATCGTCCTACAGAAACAACAGAGAATGAAAGGCATCGTCCTACAGAAACAACAGAGAATGAAAGGCATCGTCCTACAGAAACAACAGAGAATGAAAGGCATCATCATACAGAAACAACAGAGCATGAAAGGCATCATCCTACAGAAACAACATAGAATGAAAGGCGCAAAAAGAACGGTGTACACAATTATTTTTATTCATGTTAATAACCCCGGTAAAAAGGACGATGAAAGAAACTTGGTAACTTTTAATTACTGATTTATAGGTTAGAATAATACTATTGCTGTCGGTTCTTGAGCTTAGAACAAAATCTCGCAACAAGTGTCTTGTAATTTATGTTGAAGTTCTAAATTACGGTATTAGAAATGGTACACATATACCAAAAAGAACTCACGAAAAGAAATAGCACATACTACAAGCACAAGTCACAATTGGCTTTGATTAAACCTATGGTTAAATATTCATATTTCAAAATTGTTCGAAATGGTCAACAAGAGTGATCGAAATAATCTTCGAATGAGTGTTAATGATTTAATGGAAACAGTATTATGTGACAATTTCATATAACAATATCAGGAAATAAAATAACTCGGCACTTTTTTTAAGCTTTCCGTACACCCCTCGTATATAAGTATGTTATCTGAATCACAAAGTTATTGAGTTAATGAATATTAATGCACTTTTATAGATGGGTTACATTGAAGACAATCCAAACGTTGATGTACAAATGTGTGTTGGAGGCATACCAAAAGAAGACAAAAGTAAGTGTTGTGGTCACATCATAGCATACATTGAAACATGTCAGAATGCCGGATATGTAATCCTGCCCAGTGGGCGTCTCTCAGTATATAAGCTTCCGGGCATTCTCGCTAACATCCTATTGGATCGGATGCACCTGATTTGTGTGCTTTCACTGTTTTCAGTATCATTAGACGATGAATCTACGTATTTCAAAATTATATTAAATATTTAAAACTCTTTGTTCTAAAATAAACGATATTCTGGGGTTTGTAGGTTAAGATTTGAACAAGGATTATGATGCTTATTAACCCTTCGAAAACAATAAAAGCTAACTTTATAGATTCTAGATCTAAACCACTATCCACCTATTTGGTTGGTCTTATAAGAGGGACGTCGCGTAAGTTGCAAAGTATTTCATAAGTAATTATTCTAGTAATTTGTTAACAAAGATTAGTATTCCGCAGTTGAAGTTCAATCAACTTTTCCAACCACCACAACAAATGTTACGTCAGCGCTACTTTCCACCACGTTAGAGTATACAACAATTGTAACAAATCCAGATAACGAATCGTCAACACAGGTGTCTACCTCGTCTCTACGGACTTCAACGACTGGGACATCTGCAGCAAACGCAACGACTATGCTCCAAGTCAATACAACCAGCGTACCTAGCACAGCTTCAACAACTCCTCTAACTACTCGTCAAACCTCTCCTTCTGCAATGACAACCAATCCCTTAACGTCAACAACCACTACTACCACTCCAACAACCACCTCTCCGACGACGCCACCAACATCGCCAACAACAACAACAACCTCTCATATGACGTCACCGACATCGCCATCGACAACAACAACATCTCATATGACGCCTTCAACCTCTCCCATAACATCACCAACATCCCCAATGACGTTACCAACATCTCCTAAGACATCACCAACATCCCAAATGACATCACCAACATCTCCCATGACGTCACCACCTTCTACCAAAACGGCAACACCATCACGCATTACGTCAACAACGTCTCCTATTACGTCACCGACCTCTCTTACAACGGCAAAATCTCCGATGACGTCATCAACCTCGCCCATGTCGACACAGACCTCAACAATGCCTTCAACAGCAGCAAGTACCACCATGACAACAAGGGCTTCAACAGGCCTCTCGTCCTCTTCAAGTATAACCACTGCCACATCACCAATAAATGGTAAAATACTTCATTTCAAATTATAATTGATCTAATGTTTTAATCTGACGTATATTTTTTTCCTTACCGAACTTATTGTAGATATGATTTTATTATCATAGAAAAAGCTTTATACATTTATAGCATTTACTAAAATTGCGAATAATGCTCAAGTACGACACCTCGTATATTCGATTTATGTAATTCCATACTTATAGATGTATATCAGTATTTATCAATTTGACCGGGGTCAGGCCCCGATCACCCGAAGCATCTCAAGTAGAAATCTCAACTCAAATTGAGATTCTGATAATTTCAAAGCCTGAATTTGAGATAAATATGAATCTTGAACTCTCAAATGTTTGCTGTAATAAACTCAGAATAATGTTTCTGTTTTGTTATACCAATTTAGAGTACAATTTTCTGTGGAGTTCTGTGGAGCTAGGAGTTATTTTATTCGCAGTTGCTGGCTGTCCCCTATTTGGTTCGTACGCGATATTCGTACCCTTTTCGGTTCGTTCATAATTTAATATACAGCTGTAGAGTTGGGATGTAGTTTTTTGTTGCTTGTTTTTTCATTTCACTGCGGCCTATCGTCCACTGTGGTCATGCAGCGTGGTTGTTCACTTGGTACACTAATTGTTTAAAGTGGGTCATTTGGATGGTGACGTTCAGCTTACTCGAGCTAGGTCGTTCTTGGTTACGCTCGACTTGTTGAGGCTTGGTCATTCAGCTAAGACAAATATAGTCTATATCATCTTATTACAGATACAAAGGTGTGTCCTCCACGAGTAGTCCAATCAGCGAAGGAAACTGGTTCAAACCTAACACAGTACAAAAGTAATTGTTATGAAGTATCGCAGGAGTGGACCTCTTGGCCAGCTGCAGAATCGCATTGCACCCGTAATGGTGGACATTTAGTTCATATTGCAAATCAGAATGAACAAGACTTCATATATAAGTTCCTAGTCACAATAAAGAGTCACACCGTGTGGATAGGTTTCCATGACCGTCTGAACGAGTCGAATTTCGAATGGACATCAGGTACAGTGCAATAGTATAATCACTATTAGGTCTCTTCCGTTATGTTAATGTGCTAAGTTGAGAAACCTTGCAGTGTGGAGAGGCAGTATATAGGCTTACATGGGGTATATTTGGGGGGTACGGATGGTACGTTCTGTGTTTGTCTCTTTTGTGGGTACCTAGGCGCTGCTGCCGTGTCTGTGTGACTGCGAATTGTATATACACATGTACACTATTTAATTAAGGGAACAGCAGGGTACGGGTTATCCGTCATCTGTTTAATGTGCAAATGTTGATCCTTCAGCAAGCGCCAAATAACTAAGCCTGAAAGGAACAAACTGATGTACACTATAAATACTACACACTCAACATCTATTCAAATATAAATTACATTATTGCTTTCATTAGATTAGTACTCTTAGTCAGGGCTGGTTCTGGCCATTATGAATTATAAACATAATTTATGTTGTTCATGAGAGTTTTAAAAGTCTTATGAATGATACATAAACTGTAACTATGTACTTTCTTTGGCATATTTAAAAATACCATGTTATTTGTCTATCATTTGTTCATGTTTGGTTGTAAAGCAATGGACAGTACATAACTCACATAGGCGTGTAATTGTGCATATGTATGTGTGAATATTGTATAACTATGTCGTATTTATGCATAATTAGTATGATTTTATAGATGTATATACGTCGTTTTTAAAGGAAGCCCAGTAACATACACAAATTGGTCACCTGATCGTACAACGTATTTGGCTAATGTAGAGGATTGTGGGTACATAACACATACCGGAGAATGGAACGATGCCCGATGTGACACGATAGGCTATCATCATGGCTATATATGTCAATATGGTAAGTTAAGCTTATTAGTCCCCTACCGGTTTTTGACCGGAGGGTACTATAGGTTTGCCCTCCGTCCGTCCGTCCGTACGCCCGCCCGCCCGCCCGCCCGCCCGCCCGCCCGCCCGCCCGTCAGTCCGTCCGTCCGTCCGCGTCCGTCCGTCCGTCCGTCAGTCCGTCCGTCCGTCAAAAAATATGGATCCTGACACAAACAGTTCCCAAGCTAGATTTATGAAACTTAGTATGTGGATAGGGGACAACAAGGGGATAATGCACGTCTAAAACTATTTTGATTCTGACAAAAAATGTGGTTGCTATGGCAACACAACATTGAAAATGGCTTCAAACCGGTTGGGGACTTGTGTATTGCTTGCAATTCATAATTTCTTGTTAATATATTGGTATGTCTCGATGCGCCCTACTGATTCAGACTCCGTAGCATTAAAAGTAAACTAGTGACCTTCGAATGTGTGTTGCTAAAACCAATGTTAACATTCTGGTGTCTGTAAATGTATCCATACAACGACTAAGATACGTATTGTCTAAGATTTTTTTTATTCAAATCATTGATTTTTGTTCAATATGTTCGTCTAAAGAAAGTTTCTTTAGAAAATATCTTTTAAAAACAATTTGTGAATACTAGCTCTGGCAATGTGTTCTTTTATGTATGTATGAAGAGGGGAGGGGGCGAATTGCGTTTGATATAATAAGATGTGTATGAACTGGAAATATGTTATCTGCAAAGTATCGATTGCGTTTAGATTCAGCATAATAGTAAATATCACTGTTCATAAAAATAATGTAAAGCATTTATGGAAAAGCAGCACACAATTTAACTAGCCGGGCACAGAAAACATGAAAACATCACATGTCACAATGACAAGGCACAATGCCGAACACACAACTGCACCAGTAAATGAACAGTAAATGAGATGTAATACATTTTTCACGTATGCTTTAATATGAATGGATTATATTTCAAGTTGTCTAACACATTGAATATAAGCATATTACAAAAATCAGTATTACCAGATAAATTGTTTTGTATCACTTAATATATAAACATTGCTGTTCTTCTGTTGTTATATTTTCAGACACAGTTTCCAACGTTACCGGTAAGAGTATAACAAAAGTAACATTTGCATTACCCAGCCTTAAATCCAAGTATTGTTTTCCAGTGTTACTACTCAGCATATGTGCAAAATATTTTACCTAAAAGTGTTACCCAGAATTATTGTTATGCGTTGTTGTTGTTGTTGTTGTTGTTGTTGTTGTTGTTGTCAAACTGTGTCCAAGCATTTTAAATTGTCGCATGATATTTTTGTCAGGTTCTTGTTCAGCATTATGGTGTGCACCAAGCTGATTTCCAGTATAGTGTTGCCAATCTTGTTGTAAGAACACACTGTGCATTGGTGCAATACATTATTAATAAGTCGAGCGTCAAGCTTGTCCTTTGGAATTATTGCAATGTTGTCGCCCCAAAACGCTATTGTATTAGTCAAGCCTTGGTCCAGTATTTTTCCAATCATTGTTTTGTTTTGTATTTACCGGATGTTTCATAATATCTGTCTCCATTACACGAATTTCAGAAACTTGTACATGTACTAGTACACTAGTGTTGTGTAATAAAAATAGAATTTGTTGACTGCTTTACTTTATACCTTTTATCAATTCGAATGTATCAGACATACTATTTAGTATTGACGTAATTACATTTTGTCTACTAGATGTGCAATGTCTTGTCTACAACTTAACCAGCTGCATGTTTGTTCTATTAATTTTAGGTAACGTAGAGTTATGTCCATCCTATGTTATTCATTTTGCCAACAAAGAGAATGGTACAATGGCTTACTTTAACAACAGTTGTTATGCGTTAGTGACTGATGTGATGTCATGGCAACACGCTGATGGTCTATGTCACAGTCGAGGTGGAGATCTAGTCACTATTACGAGTGCTGATGAACAACACTTTATCCAGACATTCCTTACCGCGTACTCGGTGTTGAACCATCGAGTATGGATTGGATTGAATGATATTTATAAGGAGGGTCATTTCCGTTGGTCGTCTGGCAAGTATAATTGTATATAAATTCACTATTTAAATGCCTTCAGTCGTTGATTACGTTAAAGAACCAAGGAGTATGTTCGGAAATAGCTAGTTTATTGCACCCATATTCCTTGTATCACACAACTGCCTCATCCCACAGAGTCATTGTGACACTCAAATACACTTTTCAGGAATACGGGAAATAGGTTATTAACATACATGATTAGCATCAAATATACAACACTCCCTTAAAGCCACAGTATGCATTAAACGGCTATTTTTAAAAAGCATTATGTCGTCAATGTTTGGCCATTTGTAAAAATATCCTAATTCCTTGTAATCAGTCTATTTACTGGATGATCGGGAAAAAGGTCTCGGGAGAGATAATGTGGCTTTAACTTTTATATTATTAGTGATACACACACAATAATTGTTACCACTTACAGAAGGTTCGAGGACACTTATATTTTGTTCGCACAATACAAAAAGCTATTCTTTCACTAGAATCTGTTTTAAGCCACATCAAACTAGATCATGTTCTCCTGCTTAAACTTAAATAAGTTAAGTTACCAATTTTCGAGTGCTGCTTTCTGCAGTTCAGCCGTTCAGCCACCCTTTGACATTTTATCTTTTTCATTTTAAACTAATGTCCTTTTGGTTGTTCATTATTTTCTGTTGGTATATCAATAGGAAGTCATGAACAATACACAAACTGGGCACCAGATCATGTACACAATCAGAGAGGTGAAGTGTACGAAGATTGTGGACTGATAGACATTTCTAATGGAGGATTATGGGACGACTATCCATGTGGACAATATAATCCGCAAATTGACCATGATCATGGCTGGCAGTTTCCAAGTCTTTGCCAATACAGTATGTTATTACTAGTAATATAATAATTAAAACATCTAACATGCTTTATAAAATATTTTTTCCGTCAATTAACGTAACGTCTATTGTGCATGACGTCACGTCCGTTGTTTTCATTTATATGATTGTATTTCCTGATGAAGGCAAAATGCCGAAACGTTGATTATACAATAAAATTTATTTCAACACGTGTTTTGTTGATATTTACCATTGTTTAGTAATAACCAATCGGGCAGGGAAGGCAGACAACAACAGCTCACGATAAGCACAGCAAAGAACAATATACAAATTGTTAGTTCTGCATAAATATGATCCGGTCAAAATAACTGAGTTTTCATGTATACACTCATATAACGCCAGTTTGTATTAAGCGACTAAATAAGAACAAACATGACTTGTTTAAATAGTTGTATCATTAAATTGTTTAATGCTATGCAGTCTGAAAACACTACTGGACTATTTATCATACACTAAGTCGCAAAAGAAAGTATACATTGGACATACTTTGAAATTGTATCCTTTGGGGTTGACATAACTAAACGAAATTTTGTATTAACAGAACTGTATGTTTATCTGACATTTTAATACCAAACAACAACATGTCAATAAATGAAATATACCACAAATGAAGTCAACAGCGTCGGTACCTGAAAAATAGAATTAACAGAAATGTTCAATATTTTATTTGTCCGCCTCCGACGTAAAATGTACAAGACATTTACGCAGTGGTGCAAATTATGTTTATGTATGGTAAATTGGACTATGTATATCGTCAAATTAAACAAAATCACTCAAAATAATGCGATATTTCACTGAACAGCATGATGGTTGTGATTTCTTAAAAAAAACTAGTCATTTTGCTTGTTCAAGGGGAGGTAACCATGTGAAAAAAAGTTATTTTTATGAGGTGATAAGTTCTAAACCTGAATTGGGCTTTGTGGTACACATTTTTTTCCTTATTTATGTCTCCGTGATAAGTACATACACTTGAAAACGAACCTTATCATCAAATCGGGCATCTAGCTGCATTAAAAAATTGACAAACGCCCGATGAACACACCGTGACAAATATGTGACATTGGCTCATGTTGATGTCACCATTTTTATTTTGTTCGTTACCATTGCAATCAGATGTAACAAATTCGATTGAATTGTAATGCCACATATCCAAGCTACATTTGTTGGAAGTTTCAGCAAGATTAAGTTCCTATTGACCGAGCTATGGGTAAATGTATCCATGAACACATATTTGTTAAGTATATGACCATTTGTGTGAATTAGATTTTTCAAGTCCCAAAGCTTTGACTCTGTTTGTGCAGTATTGTTTGTATTGACATGTTGTCGCTTGATCTTAAAATGTCAGATAAACATACTATTTAGTAAATATTAATACTTATAAGTATGTGCTAAAATATTATTCTTTATTCACGCACCATAATGTATGTATTGTATTTTTCAGAACTGAGTCGCGTAAGTGGCTGAAACATTGTGAATGCTGATCTGAGTATGTATGTTGTGAGAATGTCATAATAAAGCAGGCTGAAACAATACATACCAAAGTTATGAAAAGTTGTTGTATTAATTAAATTTGACTACCGTCTTGACTCGATATTACGACACCAGATATATCGATATATTTATTTACTGACATCATTTTCATTGAAACAATTGTTTTACAACGCTATTTGTGGCATTTCTGTGTACTGATATTCGTTACAACGGCAATTTTGTTTGGTAGCAAACAGCGTCGTTGTATCAATACGTTGTCCATTGATTGTAAAACATTTGTCATGCTATATTCCGTTCTCAAACTTCGAATGGTTCAAACAGCAAAACGTAAGTGCTTTACATGTATATCGAACTGATACCCTTAAGAGTAATATGTCCTGCTAAGTCACGATGTAATTGTTACACAGTAAAGAAGCCATAAGCTAATAAAATAATCGGACAGGAAAGACAGCACTCATCAGAAACAGCTGAACACGAAGGCACCGAAAGGCACACTAAACAGAAAAGAGACCAATAATAATAATTACATGTTCATGTATATATTAACAGACACCTTACAGTAGAACAGAAAGTATTTCATGATATATCGTAAGTCCGAGTTACAAGAAAGTAACACATTGAAGGACACGACGAAACCTGCATGTATCAACACCAACCGTCCTCGTCGAACAATGAAATGGGGTACATAATTGTGAACTGTAAAAGACAGAAACAGCCGAGCACAGAAAACAGAAAATAACACAGACCACAATCACACAGCACACTGTCAAGCACGCAACTGAACTTTACCACTGAAAGTCCAAGTTCAAGCTGTCAAAAAGCTGAAAGACGTAGTTTCAGCTATAAAAAATCTGAACCAGGATCCAGTTATACAAAAGCTAAATGATCTAGTTTCAGCTGTAAAACGGGACTTAAATGCATAGCTTTTGCTGTCAAGTACTAAAAGCTTTACGCATAACCGTAAATAGTAAAACCCTGCGACTGCATAAATAATAGTTGATGGTAGTAAACAAAAAAGTAATGGGAAAGGGGATGAATGGGCACAAGATAAAGAAAAAGAAAAAGTAGCAACTAAAACTACACAAATGCCTAATTCCTACAGCTGCATATATAAACGGGATTGGGTACGTACGAATAGTGTGAACGAATCAGATAGGGGAGGAATTGTGCATGAGAAGAAATAAGTAACAAAGAATGTGAACGGTTAAATGACGAATACTGATAATTTATGACATTTAATTGATTATTCAAGTTTGAAATAAAGTAATGTAGTCGGAATAGGGGCTTAAGACTAAAGCCAGCACCAGCTTTTTTTAAAATTAATATAAAATACGATAAGAAAATCTTTATTCCATCGATTATGATTTAACACATATAGCATAAATTAAGCTTAAAGCTTGTATCAAGGTCAACTTTTCTACACTCGGCAAAACTTATAAGTACACACTTGTTTATTTGCCCATAGCTCGGTCAATATGTATTTGATCTTGTTGAAAATTTTAACATACGTAGATTGGATGTGTAGAATAACAATACAATCGATGTATTCAACATTCGATTAAAATTGTCACAAACAGAATAAACTAATGATGAAATCAGCAGAATCTAAAATGACACAAAAATGCCGTGTGTTCATCGGCTGATTGCCATGTTGCTAATGCACATATGGCCCCGCTATGCTGACAAAGTTCTTTTTCAAGTCTATGTTGTTATCACGGAGACAGCAATAAAGAACACAATGATAAGAACAAAGCACAATTTAGGTTTAGAAATACAGACTTTTTCATAAAAATGCAATTTCGGACATGGTTAACTCCCCTTGACCATAAAAATAAAAAAAATTTACTTGTCACAGTTAAATGCCCCAGCCAGAACAAGTCGTGATATACCTAATATATGAATGCCGTCCATCGAGTAGCACATGAAGTGCTCAATGACCTATCCGAAGTTAGAGCAAATGGAGAGCAAAACAATTAAGGGTACGAGAAGACATTGTAACAGCCAGGCATCAATGCCAGCCGACCACAAGCGCTTGAAGTTCGGCATATCATTCAGTCTGTATATTGTCCGGTCATCGCACAATGAAATAGGAAGCATAAAGCCGAGCTGTAAATCTGATTTACGCCTGTAGACTTTTGCAAAAGTTTTACGAAGTTCATGGAAGCGATAGGCTTGTTGCAGTAGCTTATTAGAAATACACAAAGATTTCGAGTATTAAAGCATTCCACTCGAGAAGAAGCTCTCGCAAAACGGATAAATTGATAATCGTAAATACCATATGAAGTTGACCGTGGAACATCTCCATCCAAGTATTTCTCTATGTATGTATTGTCCACTTTATAGTAAAAATACAAAATTACAAAAATATTTCGCCATTGTGCCTTTTTGTTAAACTTTGTTCATTTTGTATGTGCCATTCTGCAATTTCGTTGTCCAGCACAAGGCAGCTTCGTTTCTTTCAAAATGGCATATACACTATATATATGTTTTCGATTGTCCTTGTGATGTGTAATGTCCAGTTGTTATTTTCCTCTTCACCTTGCTCTCGTTCCGATTTACTTTGACTGACTGAGGCGGCAGACTTTCGGGACGGATTGCCGTGTTTTCAGGTGGGTATTGTGCTTTGTGTGTTTTTAATGTTTTCTGTGCTCGGCTGGTTAAGTTGAGTGCTGCCTTCCCTGTCTGACTTAATATAATATTTTTAATCTACAGTATCGAAGTTAAAATCATCTCTCTGGTCGTAAATATTACAAACAATTTGACCTGCTTCAATTGCAAGATCGAGATCTAGGAATGATGCGCGTGTATCGGATGAATTATCTTTATTTAGCGTTAATTCGTCAGGGTTAAATTCTACGATCTTATTATAAAAGTAAGGATTATCAATATTTAAGAGCAGTTCTCTGAGAGCACCAAATTTTTTTGGCCACGCAATCTCACAGATTTTGATAAAAATGTGTTAGTTGTGTACACCGACCCCATATTTTAATTTCAAATTTTTTCCGTTTCTTGAAATTCCTCTCCGTTTCCATAGCAACTGGTCTTAAAGTTGGGGAAATGTGCAAAAACGTGAAAAAGAGACCTGTTCTCGAAATATTAATTATTTTTCCAACAATTGCTATGACAACAAATATTCTAAGTTATAATAACAAATTGAAATAAATTACCTAACAACTGATAGCAAAAGAAAACAAATATTTACTTTAGTATTTTTTTTAGAGCCTGTTAAACTCGAGGTTTTGAGGCAAAAAACATGATTTTGTGGTCTTTTTTACCTGCATGTATACAATAATCGCAGCATTACTCAATATAGCCATTAATATAGGTGAATGGGCATAAAGTCAGTCTACAAGTATAAAGAAAAACATTTGTGGGCACTCTAAAAACAAATCTACAACTCCAGCCAGAAAATTGACAATTTTGAAAAAAATGCTGTAATTTGTTGGTCTCTTGCCTAAATTGATGACCCGAGTGCTCTCCCTTGCGAAAACAGCTCTTCAATTAAAAATGGCGGACATGTGACTGTTGGTTCATAAAGTCAAACTGTTCTTTGGATTTACAGTATTAATAGGATGGCAGCAATGTGTTTTGATCAAGATTAAGACAGGAACCATCAGAGAATAACTTTTGCAGATGTTATATTGACGTATATTACTGTGATTTTCACTGAGAAGGGGCCATTTCTGGGACGGATTTTTTGACAGACGACTGAATTCAGTGTAGGTGTCAGAGACATAAATGAACGAACTCGTGTTTTATCTAATTGTAACGATCCAGAGTGTTAATAAATGTTGGTTGACCATCTTAAACTACAAAATGAACATAGAAGAAGAGATACAAGGTGGGCTTTACTTGGTACAGCTGCACTGAAACTGGCATGATAGTTCAAGACATGCCTCAGTTGGAAGTTGGGATATTGCACTGCCAATGGAAGTTTTCAGGTAGATCTTTCTATTTGTCTAATAGTTTTTGTTATCATTTAAACCCCTTAAACAATAAATATCTTCCATACCATACTTGTAAGGGTTCCTGGCATGAAGTTTATCCCATCCCCCACCAAATAATGTCGGGTCATGTATGTATTTAATTGTCCTTCCATCACAAAATGTTGTGCGGTCTGTAACTTGAAATGTAATTGCTACAGTCATTGAACTTCATAGGAATTGATCAATATTACTTAGGATGTGTTGTTGTGTAGCTATAAGGATGTGTTGTTGTGTAGCTATACATTTCATTCCGATTTGACCAATAAATTGGCAGAGTTGTTGCCCTTGAAATTTGAAGAAAATTTTCTTATAAACGCCATCCGCAACTTAAAAAGTAATTGTGCTATTGTCATCAAACTTCATATGAATATTTGTTTGTTTGTTTACATGTCATTCCATCATTAATTTCTTCTTATTTTAAAAATTGAACAAGTCAAAGTCAGGTTCAGTTTGAGAAAAAGAGCCGGTGGTGAATCTCTGAGGAGTCATTGAAATCGCTGACCGCTGGGGCTTGTGGAAAGCTCTGTTTACACGTACCCGGCTTCACTATTAATAAGCTAGTATGTATAATATTTACTTTAAAAGTATGCTGTGCATTAAGTGTTTGCTTCATTTGTTTGCAACATTGGATCCATGAATATTATCAGGAATACAAGCATGCTTTTACCTGGCAAATACAATGTAGTTTCCTTTCTTTCAGTTTATAGTTCCCAACCTGTGTGCTGAAATATGCTGATGTGAAATACATCAAACAGATCAATCTATCTGGTAAGTGCCCTTTGTTTATGACTTTATGTTGTGTTTAAATAATTATGCAAATCATATATGCCATACTATTACTAGATCTGCATTAGTATATGAATATTATTTGAAACAAAACATCCCAGCCATAATTATTTGTTTATGATAAAAACATATTTTCCAATAATGTATGACTGCTCAAAGTGGGTGACTGTTTAATACAAGTGGCTACTGATAGAGGTTCAACTGTATACATACTAGTCTATATATTTACACTCTATCTCAATGAATGGTTTGGTTCTGTTCAAACAACTACAACACAGATAATTATTGGTCAAGTATTATGCTGAATTTATGAACACATATTGCTAAGGAGCACCAACAACCATTTGTAATGTCAGCTGCAATATTGTAAAATCACTTATACTATGGTCTGTTTATTACTGTTCTGATGTTCTTTTCATGATTTATTGTTATTCTGTTTATTTCATCTAAACATACACCATTGCAGAGTCTGTTTACTTTCATTTTCAGAAGTTGGAACTACAAAGTACATGTATCTGTCCTGATTATGATTGAGGATACTAGACTAGCACTTGAAAATGTTCTGTGACATAATACAGGTACATTTATATGTATAATATATAATTAATACTAAACTTAGTTTAGAATCCATGTTAGTAGTCTGCATAAAATCTGTTTCTTTCTTCAATTGGGATTTATAAATTGAAATGGACAGCACTTTTGTCAAAAGATCCATGACTAAGATTGTTATCATTCTACTTCAACAAACATTTGAACCTTTCACTTTACTGTAACATGGTTGGTCTTCTTAGTTTTAACTTCACCTCATAAAATTATGATGTCCTATGCTTCTTTGGAACAAACTCATTGACAAACATGGGACTTCTTAATTTTAATGAGATGTATATAAGAAATAATACATGTCTAACTCAGTAACTGTGATGGCTATAATTATGACCTCCCTGAAAAAACAATGACTTTTAATTAATCATTGTTTGGAAAGGTAAGTTTGAATTGTATGTTTCTATTTTATCAAGTTTTTAATTTCCTTTTATTTTTGTTTTCCAGATTAAAGGCTTCCAAATCATACACGAAAACGGATTTTCAGTTTGATATATCTTCTTGGCTACATGGATCATGGACACTTGATCACCATTCTAGTGCATACTACATATCTATTCAAGAACTAGTGACTGAATTTCACCAGAAAAAGTTCATCCATTATTTTACATAGTGTTTACAATTACCTTAATGAAAAGTTTATATCTGAGTGAAACTTTTAATAAGATGATTCAAACTGACTAAACTTTTTAAGCACCAGTCTCAGCTGGATTTTGATAATTTGTTTGAGAAACAGAATTGGTTCAAAACTGTCACATAATGACTATTAATAAGTTTGGTTTAAACAAAGGTTTTATTTAGACCATTTTAATGAACTATAGTACAAACAAACTGATTTAGTCCTCAACCCCCTCTTTCAGCATGATTTATTAGTTGATTTCTAGTCTACAATTTAATTTTGTCTGTTAATTAATGTGCAGAGAACATTATGAATGCCTACTATAATCACTAATCTAAATCCCTGCAGACATTGATATATGTATATTCTGTGCAATAAGCTTTTAAATATATTCATGAATTAAGGTTGAGGACCATGTTAATTTGTTCCAGCTATACCCTTATGCTCAGATGCCATATTTTACAGTTCAGTTTATGCATTTACATTGTATATCCTATTAAACAACTTCACCATTGAATGACTTCCATTGACAAATAATTATACCCCTTACCAACAAAGTTTGGGAGTACAAGTGTTCAAACTTGTCTGTCTGTCTGCCGGTCGGTCCCTTTTTAGTTTCCAGATGACTGCTTAAGTTAAGAATGAGATATTTTGATGAAACTTGCTGTATTGGTAGTTTACATAAATATGCCGCTCAAAATGGAAAGTGGGGTCAAGGTCACAGTCAAGGTCACATACTTAAAACAGAAAATCTTTTTCTAGACAATAACTTCAGTTAGGAATGAGATATTGTGATGAAACTTGCCGTATAGGCTACTGTAGCTTATGTGAATATGCTGCTCAAGTTCAAAAGTGGTGACAGTGGTTTATGTGATGATTAAGCAGCATGGTTCCAGTTGTACTTAGTTGTTAAGCCTTCATGAAAATGTGGTTCTGTAACAAGGCGGTGCTGTTGGGGTATAATTTGTCACCGTCTCATGTGTGGCATTGCTAATTTCGCATTTATTATTTCATGTAGGTGTACTGGATGAAATTATTCTAATAAATAAAAATTCTGTTTCTGTTGTATTTTTATATTATGACTATTTTATTTCTTTAATATACCATTTATCAGTAATACATGTAGTAGCATTAGGGTTATATAATGATAATTTATCTCCTTGAGAAGCTGAACGGATAAAGCTAAATGAATATAGCTAATGTGGACCATGGGAAAAATTTTCATCTATGAAAATGGGAATCCACTACATTTAAATCATTTGACTGCATAATTATGATCATTATAGTAATTCTGCAGCTAAAATTGCTTTCAGATTGATACAACTACACATATTTGGCATTTTTCACAAATGGTTGCCATGGTATCTGCTGTGAATTATGTATTTGGCACTAACAGTAAACATTAGAATGATGCTTAATAAAGGCATTTATATTAGATTGTGATGAATCTCTTGTTTATTCAGTAAATTCTAACCATAAGGACATCTAGTACCTTAAAAGGAGGTAACAAATATTAATTAATAGGCGCCATCTCAACATTGACCACACATAATGCACACAGTCACCATAAATTGTCACCCTAGCATTGATAATTTTTGGATTATACAAAGATAGTCCTGTAACTATTTCAGTATCCATAGCAACCACGTTTTTAGTCAGAATAAAACATATTTATGTGTACATGATATTCTTATAGACTCCTTGCCATATACAAAGTTTCATAAACCTAGCTTGGAAACTGTTTGCGTTATGGCAGGATCCCAGATTTTGAAGTGTTTTCAATGTTTTCGTATCCATAGCAACCAGAATTAGCAGCAAAATAAAAATCAATTAGATGTGCATAATCTCCTTATTGGCCCTCACCTACATACCAAGTTTCATAAACCTAGCTTGGAAACTGTTCGAGTTATGTCAGGATCCAGATTTTTGACAGATTGACTGACAGAAGGTAGGGGCCTAATAAAGCGTATATATATTCTATGAAGAACTTATGAACCTAATAAAGGGTACAAATCAATAAGAATATGTAGTATTTTGCAATAAAGAAGAATAAGTAATGGTACTAGAATGTTTTCCAGCATATTTGACAACTCTGAGCCAATAAACAAACATTTTTTTGATATTTTTTCTAAATGGTTGCCATGGCAACAACTGTGAATGTCATTTTTTGCAATTAAATTGAAATTAAAATGAAAAGCTACGAACATAGAATGTTTTTATCATGGGAAAATGCATGTAAATATAACATTTAAAAATAATAGCATCTTGCCTTAGAAAGAGGGATAATCAAGAATTTACACAGTACAGATTTTGGGTCATATTTGGTGTTTTCTTAAAAAAAAGTTTCCGGAGTGCCCAGCGATTTTATTTCATTATATGATAAACCAAGGTTAGGTCTTTCAGAAAATATGCACCACTGTGTCTAGTTTTGCTGCGTTATAAAATTATATTACTTTAAAAATTGCCGTTTTTAATATTTTTCAAAAAAATGAAATTCTGCGAAAATGCCTACTTTTGTAACAATCATTGAATAGTATTTAGTCAATGTAAAATTTTGACTATAGTTCATTATGTTTACCTGATAATATCTTTATTCAATAATGCAGACTAATTTTTTCTGTATATCTTCAGTTTTCCATCAGGGTTAGTACAAAACTGGTGTTTTATGGAAAATTTTCTACCTCAATTAACCCGATTTTGACCAAAAACTTCAACATCTGTTACCATGGTAACCGGAAGTGTTAGAAATAAAATGAGCATCAATACTTTGTACGTGCATGGATACGACTAAGTCCTGAAAGTTTCAGGAAAATCGGTGACTATGGGTGCCGCAGCCCTTCTTTAAATATTTGGTTTTCTCAGAGAACTGCTCTTAAAATGTCATCATTGTATCGGGAAGTATTATTAAACGACCCCAATCCCTATATCTATCGAAGTTATCCCCCCTCAACACAACAACCAAACTAGTCTTCAAATATTATCCCCGTTGTGGGCAACCTGGATCCAAAACTGTATAATGCCGTTATAAGATAAGTCATGTTGTTAACATTTGACCATATTTATTCGTGTTTCACAGACCAGTGTACTCTTATTATGCGTAAATGAGGTCAATGACAATGATAACGTTGACGTTCAGATGACCTACTGGTGTTGTTCTAAATTTATCTTGTTCCTGACTTTGTTATCTCATATAGGTCTAAAGTTGGACCCGACGTTCCACTCGCAGATAGCGATTCATCACAACTTACGATCAACTAGCAAAGGTAGAATAACTTCTTTCATCAATATTTATAGCTAGTTTATTTCAAAAAAATGTTTGTTCGAAAAAATCAATGAGACACAGGATTCGTCGTGAGTTGTCTTGAAAATCAACATTTCTTAAACGAATCTAGAAAATACAGGTTATTAAGCTAAATACTTTGTTTCCGTGACGAGTTTAAGAAATGTTGATCTCAACGAGACAACGAATGATGGATTCTTTAAATGACATTAACATAGTTACCGGGTCAATACATCGCCAATAGCAATGAATTTAAACCGACGACGTAACGTTTGCGCCGAAAATCAATCTGGTGACGTCAATCATTTTGTTACCACACACGTTGGAGAACATTGTCTCGTGATTTGTTCCCACATTGATGATCACGGAATTTATATGATAAGTGTGGTTCTCCTTGTGATTCTTTATTGTTTGTTGACTTTTACTCTGGCTTTTAACTGACAGAAGCGGCGCAGTGCTGGGGTGTCAAGTCGTGTTTTTGTCCCTGTTCATATTATTGTTCTTTCGTGTGCTCTACTGTTTCTGCTGGGTGCTGCTTTCCAAGTCTGATTTATTATTATATTTATTTATATGTACGTGTGTTTGTTTGTGCTTGATCTGTATAGTGCCGCTATGTTTGGACACTTGTTCAGTTATATACGGTTGTCAGTAGACCGGACAAGGGTTTTTCTAAAATTAATCTTACTTACTCTATCATCTGTGAAGTACATGACAGAAGCCAACGTTACGAGTTTACCTCCATGCACAATTGAAATGATTTTTCACATTGTTAATTCTTTATAAAAATGTGTTTGTATCAGGAATTTAACACATGAATGAAGGACTTTGTAGCTATCCAGTTTCATGTTTCTTTCCAGTTCGTTTTTTAGTTTGTTCTTGTTACTTGTATTTGTAATCTACTGTTTGAACCTCTCGTGGTCTGATGTTTTTGTGGTGACATTCCTGTCCGATTTACTATTATCTTTGTGTACATTCTTAATCTTACATTAATGCGTGCCGCTTGGAAGGACATATGCACGCCTTTGTAACGTCGAAGACCACTTCATTTATTTCAAAAAGACGTATTTACTGTTTTTGTTGGTTGTTGTTTTGTATGTTGTGCTCATAGTATCCGGTAGAATTTTAAAGTGGCATGCTGTTGGAGTAAGTAACTTGTTGTCGTGTTGTTGTAGGTGTTCTGGTTCAATTTCTGCAGTTGTTCTCGTGTTTTTTTTGTGCCTTTCGTGTCCCACTGTTTTTGTTGCGCGCTGCCCTCCTTATCCGATTTGGTTTAGATAGCTTTTGGTGCTTGCTACATTTTATATACAGTTATAGGTATATAGTTGGATCTTTGAGGACTTGCACTTTGTAAATGCTATATGAACACTTGGATTGTTTAAGAACTTGCAGTTCTTGAATTCAATGAATTGTCTATGTTAAAGATGATACACAAAAGAAAAAAACACAGATTACAAGTTAAACTCACCAGGACAAACATCAAAAATAAAAAACAAGTCAAAATGAAACTAAACATTAATAAATTCAAAACACCCTACACCTACATGGTAACGCCTCAGTCGGTAAAACATAACCAGTGTAGAGTCAGAAGACAACAACAACATACCAGTAAGACCACACATTAAAAGGACAGCTACAACACAGCACCCTACAGTAACTGTACACTTTTCAAAAAGTAGCAGCCTTAGTCCGGACATAAATTGCAAACAGCACGGACAACAATGAATAAAAAAGGACAACCATTGAAATGAACAGTTACATGTAACGAAAAGCCACAGTGACAAAATTCCTTTTGTAGTTGTCCTTATACTTTTTCAACTGAAATGTTGTGCCCTTTTAATGACTTCCAATTAGTATTTTTGTATACATGTAGTTTTGTGTATCTTTGAAGAAGTTGCACATTGTAAACTTTGTGGTAATATGTGCCACTTTTATGGACATCCAAACGGTGTTATCGAATAGGTACAATCGAAACAATATTTATACTTACAATGTATATATGTATATCATATGTTCTGTTCTATACTTACAGGTATATAGTTACTACATACAGAATGAATTGGTTGTCATTGGTTACGACGTGTCTTGTTCTGGGCATTGCCTATGGTGACTATGCATGCGTCTGTAGTTACAATGAAGAAATTAACGTTCTCGATCAGGTACATAATAAAAGTCATATTGCGCTAATTAAAATAAAAACTTTCTCTTACCAACTACATATTCCACACGTTATCACTATACTTCGTACATATTATACTATAACTACACTATTCTGATTTCAACAGTGTATAAGAATGTTATAAAGACAGTAGACATTAGCAATCGGTATTGCACAGTTATGCGCATGTGCTATATGACAAAATGTAACAGGCAGATGCCAATGGTAATATAATCTGACAGATGTTTGAGTTTGAAACATGTATTTATGCTATTCATATAACAGGCAGATGCCAATGGTAATATAATCTGACAGATGTTTGAGTTTGAAACATGTATTTATGCTATTCATATAACAGGCAGATGCCAATGGTAATATAATCTGACAGATGTTTGAGTTTGAAACATGTATTTATGCTATTCATATAACAGGCAGATGTCAATGGTAATATAATCTGACAGATGTTGGAGTTTGAAACATGTATTTATGCTATTCATATAACAGGCAGATGCCAATGGTAATATAATCTGACAGATGTTGGAGTTTGAAACATGTATTTATGCTATTCATATAACAGGCAGATGTCAATGGTAATATAATCGGACAGATGTATGAGTTTGACTGTAAACCTGATGCCAAGATGGTTGCACCACAAGACTGGATTGCCGTTCTATACCAACACACGGTAAACTCACGCATCAATTTCCTGAAATCGTAGCTCTCTTAACCATGTCTGAAATAAATATATAGCTATATGATAGCAAAGATAAAAGATCTCCTACTTAACTCTGATTATATGGAAATGTGGTGTGTATTCTCAGAAATTTGAAACTTACATATTAATTTATATTAGTGTATCTTAGGTTGATTGTGTTGATTGTGAAACAATATTGACTTTTTTGGACACCACATTCCCCCCGATGATAACCATCACTCGCCACGAGGATATGAAAGTTGAAAAGCAAAAAGATTATATTAAGTCAGACAGGGAAGGCAGCACTCAACTTAACCAGCCGAGCACAGAAAACATTAAAAACACACACACAAAAACACGGCATCCCGTCCCGGAACTCTGCCGCCTCAGTCAGTCAAACCAAAACGGAACGAGAGCCATGTGAATGTGGTGTGTGTTGGGCCAAGTTTCCCCTTTAAATGCTGATTAACAAGTAATCTAAATACTGGTACCAACTTTAATGACGTCTTACAAAGGCGGTTGTATTTGACAGTGGCACGTGCACACATGAAGCCTTAAGATAATAAAAAATCTGCTTGGAAAGCCAGCACTCCACTTAAACAGCCGAGCAAAGAAAACATGCAAAACCATGACTACAATTACAGGGCACAATGCACAACACTAAAAAACAACATACCGCATAATAGTTAACCTTTTTAATGTTTCCTAAATTTATATGCATAATTTCGTAGATGTCAAAGAAATAATAATAATAATAATTTTTTTTTGGTCATTTTGGCAAGGGTGCGCGATATTTTCCATTCACTGTCTCTGCTTTCAGGTAGGATATATCCAGGTGAATTCTGACATCAACAACCAATCATGTCAAGGTGCCATACCGGATGAAGATAAACGTAAGAGTTATACTGATAGCTAAAGGCGGTGTCTAACACAAGACGCAACAATCTAATACATTCAGGCAACAGAAAAAAAACAAGAGGGCCATTGGCCCTAAAGCGCTCACCTGATGACTAGCAGTTTAGGCAGAATCAGTTTTTGTTATGATATAATTATGACCTTAATACTTTATTTAGATTTAACAGTGAAACACTTTGTGGCCAGGTTAATTAACGATGAGGTACAAAATGTGACCTCTAAAGTACAAACAAGGTTTTTCTTCGATGTGACATGGTGACCTAGTTTTTGACCCTAGATGACCCAGTTGCAAACCTGAACTAGATCTCATAGAGACAAACACTGTGACCAAGTTTTATTAAGATTATGTCAAAAATGTGACCTCTAGAGTGTTAACAGGGTTTTTCTTTGATGTGACCTAGTGACATTGGTTTTGACCCCAGATGACCCAGTTGCAAAACTTGACCTATATTTCATAGAGACATACATTGTGACCAAGTTTCATTAAGATTATGTAAAAAATGTGACCTCTAGAGTGTTAACTAGGTTTTTCTTTGATGTGATCTGGTGACCTAGTTTTTAAACCTAGATGACCCAGTTGCAAACCTGAACTAGATCTCATTAAGACAAACATTGTGACCAAGTTTTATTAAGATTATGTTAAAAATGTGACCTCTAGAGTGTTAACAAGGTTTTTCTTTGATGTGACCTAGTGATCTTGGTTTTAACTCCAGATGACCCAGTTGCAAAACTTGACCTATATTTCATAGAGACATACATTGTGACAAAGTTTTATTAAGATTATATCAAAAATGTGACCTATAGAGTGTTAACAAGGTTTTTCTTTGATGTAACCTGGTGACCTAGTTTTTGACCCCATATGACCCAGTTACGAACTTGACCTAGATTTTATAGAGACAAACATTGTGAGGAAGTTTAAAAAAGATTTAGTGAAAATTATGACCTCTGGAGTGTTAACAGTCCAATTGTTGACGGTGGACGGCGGACGGCGGACGGCGGACGGCGCACGACGGACGACGGACAAAAGGGTGATCACAATAGCTCACCTTGAGCACTACGTGCTCAGGTGAGCTAAAAATCTGCCACGGAAGGTAGCAGCCGAACAAAGAAAACATAAAACAACACAGACGACAATGAGATGGCACACTGCCCAACTGACCGAGAAAATGAACTTAACCTCTGAAAGTCTGACCAGGCAAAGCAGTCATCAAGCAATTAGCTGGAGATGATTGTCACTGATCATAAACAAATCCAAAGCAAAGTTGTCTTCCATTGATGCAATTGCTAAACTGAGCATTATACCGATGTTGGCCCAATGAACGAATGCTACATGTACCTACATACACTCATAGCCATAAACGTACCGCCCGCCTTATGAAATGCTAGCTTCAATTACAATATATCACATAGAGTGCACTGTATGACATGTATATTTTACTAGAGAGATTTAGACTTAAGAAGTGAAGCATTTACGGACAGAAATGGCATGTGGTTACACGAATGTTGTCTCCAACGACCGAAAGGGGAAACAATTAAACTAGAAATAATGACAGCGTTAAGATAGCAGATAAGTATACTTGTTTTCAATGAAGGTGCGGACGTTATTTCATCTCGTTGCAATTGTAAAACACAAATCAAACTAGAATCTATATATTCATACATATAAATTATTTGTCAGTAGATAACACAAGTAAATAATAATAAAGGTATGTGTAGTAGTCTAGATTCTACGGTCCGTTATATCCGGCAATTATAGCGGTAGTGATTGCAGAATTAACTCAGATCATAATATTTATCACGCATTACGTCTAGGACTTAATAAACGTCTAAATTATCGACATAAAGAAAATAGGAAAAAGAAAATCAGAAAATAATAGGCTCAAATAAGATTTGAATTCGTGGCCTATGCTCTAAGAACTATTCAGAGTAGACGAACGCAGTAACGCGAATAACAGATCTATGTGTGTATCTCGTTTATGTTTAACATAAATGTAGTTTTTTCGCGGTATCTTTTGTGATGAGAATAGCGTATTCTGACCTACCATACTCGTTTTTTGATTTACTGCTAATTTATTTAGAAATATTTCATTGGGTTTTAAAGTAGTCAAAAGTAGATCAAATATCAAGTTAGACAGTTAACGCTGAATAAAAATGTAGTGTGAAATATAATTAATAATAATTTAGACATAATCATTATTGGAACTGTCAGTCAACTTATGTTATGTTATATTCATGTTTACGTTCTCCGTGATGTTGGTAATGGTGTAGACATTAGTTAAATTAAGTCTAGTTATGTAATTTGCTGACTATGAATATATACCTGTCTTACAGTGATTACTACTATGCCTATTGCTGAAACAACAACGGTAATGATGACAACCAGCACTCCTCCCCCGCAAACAACAACGACAACAGTAATGGAAACATCAACCTTAGCTCCAGAACCAGTTACCTTAGCACCATCAACTCCAGTACCAACGACCTCAGTGCCTATGACATCAGCACAAACAACTTCAATGCCAATGACCTCAGCACCAACTACCGGAGCACCAATGATGTCATCCACGATGCAACCACAGACGACAACAACAACAATGACTACTACAACAACGATGCAAACACAAACACCAGCACCAACAACAGCTCTTCCTGTAACAACTACCGGAATGGCTACAATAACAGGTATGACGAAACATTCAGACTTTAATCTAACTACAATAACGTAGTACCAACTGATCAATTATTCATATCGATACAAGCGTCTAGTTTCATATGCTTTGTTTGCTTTTCAATTTAGAGAAAGTGGTTGCCATTGTAGAGAGAAATTCTTTGATGACTTTCATACATATAACTATAATCAAAACAACAAAAATTCAGTCTGTTAGAATTGTTTTGCTTCTTTGTTTTTTAATAGTCTTCGGAAGCAATAACACAACACTTTAGCAACATCTTTGTTTATTTCTTCAAGCGCCCTTTTAGAATGCCTGCCACAAAATAAAACCACTTTACACATAAATTATGGTGCCAAAACAATTCAAACCTGCGCTCTCTCTAGTCTGTCCTCTATTGCTTGTACCTAACGCTAAGAATCATTCTGTTCTAAAGTATATTCATTTACATATCTGAAGCAACGTACAATCCATATATTCGATGTTAAGGAATATGACATTGGTATGATGTTACCAGGTTACTGTCTTCATGTTGTTTTGTTTCTTGTGGCGGTCCAGATCGGCGTATGTGTATAAACCAGTGTATCTTAGAAGTATTGGCTTATAACAGTGTGAATATACTGTTTTTCATCTTTCCTTCCTAGGACAAATCAATCTTTGCCCGACAAGAATACAACAATTAGGCACAAGGAGCGGCGAAATCCTTGCTCAGTTCGGAGACAATTGTTACGAAGTAGTACAAAGTAGTGTGTCCTGGTCTCATGCCGAGTCTATATGCAAACAACATGGCGGACATCTGGTACATATTGCCAACCAAGCAGAGCAAGATTTCATTCATGCTGTATTGGTGAAGGAACACAGTCACATTGTATGGTTAGGACTACATGATCGTGCTGCAGAGGAAAAATTTGAATGGACGTCAGGTACAGTATTACGAGTAGCAGGAAACTATGTTTTATAGAAACAATCTCAAAAACTATAATTCAACCATAAAATCCTTTAAAACGGCGCATGGAACATTTTAGCTCTTTAATAAATATTTTGCCAGTCAATCGTGTCCGAACCTAAACCTAAATAACACAATCGTGGTCATCTCTTGGGAAACCTTAATGTGATATAATAATAGTTTGATATTGTAAAATTAACTGTTGATTAATTAAATATGGTTACGTTTTGGTATACGAATCTTTCAAATACAATGTACTCGTACATCGTAGTAAAATAGCATGACGATTACATATTTAGGAAACGCGGTGAATTACACAAACTGGATGCCAGGACGAAAAGACGATAGGCATCACAATGCAGAGGATTGTGTGTATATGGCATTGAATGGACAGTGGGATGATATCCAGTGTGGAGGTGATAGCCCATTACAAGAGTTGTTTCAAGGACATCGTCATGCTTACATTTGTCAATACGGTTAGTATTTTGGTTTTAATTAGCTTTAGATAGTGTAAGTAATTATTCTATTTACAACGGTCAGTTCTTGTATTTCACATCGTCACATGATTCCTGCAATAGGGCGTTTTGTAATGAAAATAAGTGAATAATTGTGTTACGATTGTTTTCAATAAAACCACCGTTGTAATGATATACATGTATATAAATCTGTTTTATGTCTCCAAGGGTGTTTGGTAATGATCCATAACTCTTCGTAACAACCCGTAATTCAAAACAAATACGAGTTTCCTGCGTCACGACCACGTATATAAGGGATTTATACTGTTTCATACTTCTAGGTTTTTCCATACCAGAACCATGTAAATTAACACGGAAAGTTAATACACATACAGATACACATCGGATTAAAATGAAAATTATAGTAACTTTCTATCAACTTGTGATGAACTCGAACCAATTAACCTCATGCAAATCCCATTAAAGACGAATGCATCTTGTTTCTGAATTGCACTATGACAGGAAATTACAGTGCACTAATAGTATTAAACAAAACAAGAATCTGTTTGAGAATTTATTCAATTTTTCTTTCTGGATAAGAACATGTTAACCCATTTGTTTTGAATAATTGCTGCAAAGTTTGTCGGTACCTGTTTGTTCTGAAATTTTACATCTGTTTATTTACAGCAACAACAAATGCTGCACCTCTGGACGGTAAACAGTTTTACACTACCAATACATTATAATAATATGAGTATACAATACAGAAAATAAAATTGAAATGTATATGTCATCCAATACTTTATTAGTACGAGTATACCAGTGTAATGCATTGTAAGTAAATCGTAAAGTATGCACATGTATAATAAAAGGATTATTAAGTTTCAATAAAGATTTATACGTATTATAAATGGAGTATCGACCATGCAAAGGCCAAACAAGCATATGCATGCAAATCACAACGCAATACTTGATAGGATAGAACGTGCAAATACATCTATTATAACGAGAAAATGCTTATAATTTTGTTATAGTCCGTTCGAATTCTCTCAAACTTATGCCGGAAGTAATAACATACCTTAGCAACGTTTCCCTGAATATTCATGATTGCAGCGACATCACGCTAAAATATATGGTTGCTAAGGTAACCCTCAATACGCTTAGGCGGGGCATATTTCGGATTTTTCACCGTTTTCACGCAAATTTAAACCCTCGCAGTTTTCATGTTAGCAATAGCAATGTCATAAAAATTGGTACTTGGGGTCACCTAAGAATCGCCTTTCTGATGACGACGTCATACACGGGTTGTGTTGTCATTCGTTACGTCACGCACGTGTTATTGTTCCGTGATAGCAAAAATGATAAACGACAAAATATTATCAATAAAATATTTAGTTTTAAAGAACACAAGTAATAATAAAATTGTGCACGATATCCAGTAATAATTTCGTGATCATGCCATTTGATAAGCTTCGATTTGTGAACATAATAACATATTATAAATGGACTGGAAAAATGCTAGTGATCTTACGCAAAGTTGACGTAACGTGACGTCGACGTCAGAACTACGCACGAAAATGTTGGATGTTTTGAACGAAATTCCTAAGAATGACTATTGTGAGTCATTTTTCAACTTGGTATGATATTGGCGAAGACGTATAATATTAAAGGAGGATAATCTGAAAAGTTTTTAAAAATCAATACAGTAAGGCCTAAGGAATGCGATTGTCAAATGGATCATAGTTAAATACTGAATTACGTTAAAAGGTGCAAATATGACGTTGCCCCGCCTATCGGTTACATAGGTCAGCAAAAATGTTCCAAACAATTTATTTTTCCATATATTTGAAAACTATTTCGTAATTTTTCTTCTAATGTATGTATTAACAACCACATAAAATATATTTAGAAAGTTACATGTAATAACAAAATTAAGCATTTTCTCGTTATATATGGATCATCCCTCGTAGATGTTCTGTCCTGAGAAATAACGGCGAAAAGAGACAGCGTACTGAATATATCATGTTTTAATTCGTAGGAGATTTATCAATGTGTTCCAAGTATCTACAACACAAAGCAATCACAGATGGAGGTGTTCTGGCACAACATGGGAATAATTGCTACGAATTCATTAATAGCAAGGCATCTTGGCAACATGCAGAAAGTCGCTGTCACACCCGTGGTGGACATCTGGCCACCATAACAAATGCAGAAGAACAAACGTTTGTCATGGACTTTATGAGTCGTCACTCGGCAAATCATGCAGCATGGATTGGATTAAATGATAGGCACTCGGAGGGCACTTTCCAATGGTCTTCAGGTACAGATATTTACTAGACATTCTCCAATCGTATTGTATAATATACGAGGGCCACTTAAAAAGTATTAATCAGTGGGCGATAAATCATTATCATTGCCTCTGACTATATAAAAAGTGTACATTTTCTTAAAGAACAATCTCTCAGCTAGACATTCATAGTATTTTCATCATTTAATATGAAAGCATTTCCATTTTATTGATATTCAAACAGGACATGGTTTAAAGCACTGGACCAAGAATAGCTCATAAATACGTAAGAAAATTGTGTTATATGGGCTCATACGATTTCTGAGCATTGTTGTCAAATGTCATTCAGGCTTACAGAAATTAAATTGACATCATTTGCCATATATATCATTGCACCTATAAATGTCAATCCATAATTTTGAAAACAGTAAATCATTATCAAACTATAGCAATATGAACAAGTCACACCGAGACTCAAAATACCATACTTACACCCTAATTAATATATGATATATACTAGGTAAATAAACACTAATTTATTCTTGATATGTCAATTTTTCTAGATTATTATATGAAGTTTCATTCGTCGGGCGAGTTTAATCATTTTTACCTAAATTTTATTTTTTACAACAAAAGTTTATGTTCGAGCCTAATTTTAAAAAAGTGGGTGGGGAAATGTTATACCCCCCTATTTCCATTTAGACTGTCCAAACAATAATGTTGATTCAGCCCTAGTTAAACAAGTATACGGTGCATAAAATCTGCAAATTTCAAATTAATCGGATAAAAATTATAGAAATTATGACTATTAATATCAACCCTTACGTCTACTAATTTACCTTATTTTCTCGCATTCCAGTGTTTCATACCCCTATTGGTTCAATGTGATATGGGTGAATGGATATTATACCGATTGCAATATTGTTTTATTGGTTAGCTAGGCAAAGGTTGTACCTTTTAGAAAATGTCCACTTTTATACACATTGATTGAATGTTAAACGTAATATTGGCCACTGATTAATACTTTTTAAGTGGCCCTCGTACATGCCAAAGAGATCAGTAACAACAGTGTATGTAAACTTTATGCTCAAATCCACCTAGTGTATCGACGATGAAGTAACTGTTGAATATATTAAGTATACAAAAAGATTATATTAAGTCAGACAGGGAAGGCAGAACTCAACTTAACCAGCCGAGCACAGAAAACATTAAAAACACACAAAGCACAATACCCAACTGAAAATATAGCATCCCGTCCCGAAAGCCTGCCGCCTCAGTCAGTCAAATAAAACGGAACGAGAGCCAGGTGAAGAGGAAAACAACAACCGGACATTACACACCCCAAGGACAATCCACAACATATATATATAGTGTACATGCAATTTTGAAAGATACGAAGCAGCCTTGTGCTGGACAACGAAATTGCATAATGGCACATACAAAATGAACAACGTTTAACAAAAAGGCACGATGGCGAGTGTGGTGGACTTTAACACGCGAATGCCCTGATGTCCTTGACACAATGAATTGTTACAAAACACAACAACTTTTTATCATTTAATTTGTTTCACAATTTATTTATTGTACAAAATGTAATCAAATCTTATTTAAAAACCCCAAATTTATTATATTTAAATTGAAAGAATGCCCAAGTTATAACTTCAAATATTACAGAGGTTCATTTTATTTTAATCCTAAAACGTTTTTCGCTCATTTCACTGTCGCACTGGGTATATATACCAGAGGAAGAAGTGCACATGAAAAGCATGAATCATGAAGGGCTCCTATCAGTAGGAGCATATATTATGAACGTTAGGAGCACACATGTCACAGCATGAAATACATGCTTCCAGATTTATGTAATGAGGTCACCAGGAGCAACTATATGAAGGAATATTGTAAACACGTGTATTATGAGAAACATGAAATCAGCTCCTAATAAGATTTACATTACCCTTGACCTTGCTGTCATTAAAATATTCAATATAATATAATATACAAACAAAATATTCGCGGATTCGCGACAGCGAGGGTCAGTCAAAAATAAATGAGAGTTGCCAATTTATGCTATCAAAAAGATAATTTAAAGCCCGACAGGGAAGGCAGCACCACACTTAACAAGTTGCACTTGCAGTGGTATTTTCTATTAACCATCGTCGAATGTAGCCCCCTGTGTATCTTCTGATGAATTCAGATTACGGATGTAGACTGTTAAATTTTCATTATTTTAATTATTTTCAGGAGAACCAGTACAGTATATAAACTGGACACCCAACCACTTGAATAACTTTGACTTTCATACGCGCGAAGATTGTGTACTATTTGTCCCATACAAAAATGGTGAATGGGACGATACCAATTGTGGACGATACGGTTTTGCCAATGACTTTGGCGAAGTTCATCCATTTATATGCAAATTTGGTATATATTTCTTTTATTTCTTTTCAATTTTATAGTCATATCAATACATTTAGATTACTTACTAGTATACATTACAGTTAGACGAACCATTCAATATGTCGGGTATATACTACTATAAAAGTACATGTCTATCGAGAGAGATAATGAACAAGCACTTATAGCTTCGTCCATCCACTACCAGTGGCATTACTATTCTCTCTAAGTTATCTTAGTGTCTTGTACATCGCTATGAACCAGGGAAACCAGGGAGGGGGCAATTTATGATGCGACTCGTCGAAAAAATGTGTAGTTACCATGCCAAACTATATTTTCACCTAAATGAATAGAATTTTATGATATAGAAATTATTCTGTATTATAGAACCAGCATCATATAATACCGAATGTTTCGTGTCTTATTATCTGCACATTAATATGTACAGGTCTTTGTAAAACACATTGTTCCTATTCTACGCGCACATGGCGACTCGTTCAACAGAGCTTTGTTTGACCATGTACCGCGTGTACCGATGTCATGCATGTCAATGTTATATGTATTATATATATATATATGTGTATATGGTATCTTAGTGGCGTGTAACTTGTTTGTTGTTGTATTTATGCTTGTCACAATTGAATGTCCGTGGCTGCGAGGTGGTATAATTTCTTGTTCATGTTTATCTAGTTTTTTGACAAAAAAAAGGAGAGTTATAGTCATCACTTGATTTTCATCCCCCATCGTTGCTTGATTAAAAGTTGCACGTAAATTGACCTTTTTATAGTGACACATATCATATGAGCATCTGCAACCACAAGGCGGTGCTCTTGTTATACATGTATTTTCACTATTGACTAGTACTTGTAAACCGTTTGCTCTTATTATGCCATTCGTGCTCTGCTGCTTCCCTCTCCGATATATTATTATCTTTATGCATGCGCAAAATTACTCGCATACATACATATTATGTTTCATGTATTTACAGGATTACATGATACTGGTACCGGTGGATCTATCATAGGCAAATAGGTATATGAGAATTCGGCATGCAGCTCTACATTCTGTACTGAAATTTCTGTTCGTAATTCTGATGTTATTAAACATATCAAATACATTGTCTTCTTACATTTCATTGTTTATGCTATAAGGTTATTTAATTAATAGGATTCTTGATTATCATTTCAAGAGTTGTGTTCTTAGATGTATTAGTATATACTAGTACATTGTACTATAAGTAGTTTGTAACTCTAATGGGATTCAAACCTATAGTGTACAGCTAACTCGCATACCACTCAAACATTACTAAGTAATACTCAAATCAAGTAATTGTTTTACTTGTTTCAAGTAAAATTTCAAGTAAAAATAGTTGTCAGAAAATCAAGTAATACTTAGTAATTAATTACTTATTAATTACTAAGTAAAAGAATTACTACCGAAATAATTACTAAGTAAATAATTTACTTAGTAAATGTAAATTACTCAGTAAATTAATTACTAAGTAATTATTTAACTAACCAATTACTTGTTAATTACTAAGTAAATAATTTACTTAGTAAATATAAAATACTTAGTAAAGCAATTACCAGCATCATAAATAATCAAGATACTGATTGATTTAATGTCTGTTGATAAAAACTTCCTATATGTACAGATTCATAAAGTAAAAGAAACATTTAAGTTTCTTTTTTACAATAGCAATTTAAGTTTATAGCTATGTTTTATTCTTCTATAGCTTTGGAAAAGATAAATTATTAACTTTTTTGAATGTATTTTAAGTGTGTTAAAGGCAATTTAATGGTATAATTTTTAAATTACCTCCCTTTAATAATAATAAAATAGCATTAATAATTTAATATAATATCTCAGATATATATTATCCATCAAAATTTGCTTTATTAAGTTTGGCTGAGAATTTGTTAACAGACTGCATGTATGTAGTCACTACGGACAAGCAGTGATCATGGTTTATACTCCTCAAACTGGGTGTGGAGGTTGGTGGTGACCAGTAGATGACCCTATTGATTTGGACCATGGTGGACTGAATTGAAGTGCTGTGTTGATCATAATTGACCCTGGTCAACAAAATTCTTTACAACTGTCAACCATGTGTCCAAGTGTCGTCTGTTCACGTTAAAGTTTATGACGAGTTTGTATTTCAGAGTATACATGTATCTTAACATACTGTTCAAGGTACACCAATAAAAATAAAGTAAATTGGTATACACACGGCTTGTGTAAAGATGCTGTACGTCTGCGATTGAAAGTGGCGGTAATGTAGTCAATTAAGGTTGCTATTACTAAAATGGAAAATCATTTTCCGCTCAACATTTAAATTTTAATTAGGGGTCTGAGATATTGTGATAAAATTTTAAAATTTATTTTACTGGGCTGTATACTCTGATTGCAAATTCTATACTGTACAACATTATTGTTCATACAAATTTTAAGTAATATAAATTCTTAAATGTAGAATTTCCCCTCAGATTAAATTACTTAAAGAAGCATAATTACTTCAAGTAGTATTATATTACTATAGCTTAAAAAGTAAGTATTACTGAACATTACTTGAAATAAGTAAAAACATTTTACTAAGTAATTTTTTTTTTTGAGTGACCAATGTTAAGTACGAACACTGTAGACCATTTAGATATCGCAACAACCCCACAAGAAGGTTTCGCAAATAACCAGTATCAATGTGGCAATATCACAACACATTAGTAACAGGTTGAAATATGTATAGCAACACCGACTATAATATACTAAGCATGGCTTGAATACTAATTGGAAAACCGGCATTCCCTGAATAAATCATTGATCAGTACCGAACTCTGTCGTACACCGACTTCACCTCTATAAACTACTTTCTGAACCAAATATTGATAATTTATTCAAGTTTCAGCGTGTAATCGATCATGTAATTGCACCTTTCACAACTATTGGACACATATGTCCGTCTTTGGCTGTAACTTTGAAACATATCTCAGCCATACGATGTATAAAAACTGTGTCGTCACAAGCGACTAAAATATTATCATAATAAATCTTAGTGTACTTAGTGCAGTAACAACAGTTGTTCACGTCCATGAATGACTTATAAAATTTTAGAATATTCCATAGCACAATAAGCCATCCAATTTATTCAACTGAATCATTTGCTGAAAGTCACAGAAACACACTGGCTGATTATGGATATTTGACAACCTCAAGATGTTTTGTAAGCAAGATACAAGCGACCACATGATGTTTCAGAGGTCATCTGGTTATATAGACGAAAACGAAAGAACATGATTTTTTCTGAGAGTATACAGGGTTCTCAGTAGGATTTTACAGTTGGAGTCCTATGACTCCTTTTTGTCCATAATTTCGAGTCATAATGAAAGTGTATAGTCAGCAAATATTAATATTTAATCTGACCTTTATGATATAATAACTTTTATTACAAGCGATCGCTACGCAGTGAGGTTATTCATGCATGTTATATTTAATTGAACGGGAGGTAACTGAATAAAGGCTCTCGGTAGCGCTTTGCTTAGGCAACGGACCCAAGGTTCAAGTCGGGCATAATACTTTAGCCATGCGAAAATACATATCCGGGGGAATTGTGATGTACATCGACGCTCGAAGACAGTATGTCGAGGGTTGCCCGCAAGACTGTAGAAACTGCATATTTTTACAAAAGTGACTTTTTATATTTTTGGATATATAATTATGTTTTACATAATAGCAAAAAGTAGTTTGGCTGTATTTTTATAGAAAAAATACATAATGGTTAAATTGCAATATAGTCTTAACTGACGACGAAGTAAAAAGTTCCTGCAATACTGTAGTAAGTCAACTTACTACAGTATTGCACAAACATTTTCATTAACTTGTAAACTATTTTGTCCTGCAAATTGCAATAGTAACTCAATTCTAAACAAGCATTATGGTGTAATGATGTTTGATGACAGAATCAGTTTATCATGGAAGGGTGCAAAGAGGCTGTATCAAGTAATAACAGGTACTAAATATAGCCAGGAATGGCTGTAAGGTAACCCATTGAGTCAGGAATGACTTTGTCTGGCATTGTTAAGTACCACATAGAGCTATAAGTATGTCTTTACACAGGGGTGGTAAGTACCCCATTTGGCCTGGTATTGTTGGACTCTGTGGTGGTTAGAACACCTTATGACCTGGTATGGCTATAACAGGTGTAGGGTTAAACCCCTTTGGGCCTAAATAGCTAGTATGGGTGTTTTTGGTGATGGAGAGTTAGTATTGTTTCAAATAGATCAGGATAATGTATCCCATATAAGATCTGGTTTGGCTGTAATTGACTGTTAGTACTTAATAAGGCCTGGTATGGCTGTATTCAGTGGTTAGGAGAACTCTCAGCGCCGAGTAACTATGACTCATAAATGGCGATGATGTGTACCAAAAGGGCCTGGTATGTCTTAAGGCAGTGTCCTGTTGTTGTGAAAAGCACATGGGCCTGGTATGGCTGCAATTGTTTGGGAAGAGTGCCCAATAGGGTTTGAAATAATTATATAAGGACTGAATGCAGTGCTTTGTGAATACTCCGTAGGGCTGCAATTTGTGTGTGTGTGGGGGGGTACCCAAAAGGGTTGGGGATGGAATAATCTGTGTTTGTGAGTGTCCCATAGAGCCTGGTATTGTTGAACTCAGTGGTTGCAAGTATCACACATGGCTTAAAGTATGGCTGTAATTGAAGGTGGCCAGTGGTAACTAATAGGGCCTGGTATAGCTTTACCCTAATTGAGACGTTGTTATGCTATATATGTTGGGGTTAAATGTCTAATAGGGCTTTTGATGGCTGTACTTCAAGTTTGTGAGTACCCCATATGAAATGGGTGGCTTAATATAGCAGTATACAGAGTCTTGCCCAGCTAGGAAACCATGCTGTTTTAGTGCCCTGGTGGTCAGTGAATTCTTATATCCCCTCCCAGATTTGAAGTTAATGGACACTTTTTTGGGTGTTATGCTCAAAATAAAATTGTGTTGATTGGTTTGTCTGTCACAATGTGTCTGTATAATTTCTCAGTAGCCAGTGGGATTAAACCCACAACCTTCTGTTCCCAACTTCTCGGCCATCGTGGGCAGTTCTCTACATCAGTACTTATTGAAGTTTAATTGAAAGACAATTTTTTTCTATTAAGAGTATAAATATTATAATTTAAAAAAGAATGTCTGGTGAAATTAATTTTAAAAAAGAATACTACTTATTAGTGATTTGAGTTGCATTGTGTTACTGAGCAAGTTAAACTGTGCCATTGTTTAAAAAAGTGGAGCATTATTGTGTCTTATCAAGTAAGTATAGATTCAATGGGCCCATCACTGTGATTAAGTGTGTTGAGACAATATCTCTGATAAATTAGGAGAAATGATTACCTAAAGCAAAAATATATGTTAGAAATGGGCAATAACTCCATCAAAACTATTGATAGAGTCTCCTCATCTTGTTTACAATATCATCAATTAAATGTGCAGTGACTCTTCTTTGTGATCAATTATGTTATTTCACAAGTCACACTTAATATATTGAGAATATTTGACAAAAGGCAACTATGTTTCAAGTCTTCAGGGGGAAACAACTCTATAAAAACTTATTCCAGCATTTCCTTTTGTTCATACAATGTCATTTGGATTATCACTTTAAACAAGTATTTCACGTTTCAAGATAGTATCTTTGATGGTTTTTGAGAAGTGTAATTTTTACAACAAAAATGACAACCATTTTAAAGTTTAAGTCCAAACAAGGGCAACTATATCTTTGGAAATACACATCCAATGGTTAGATGTTGCCCTGTGATAGAGATGAAATATAGTAGTCCAAGTTTGAAGTGAACACCTTTGATTGTTTTTGAAAAATGGACACCAACAATGGACACCAATTCAGATGACCTTGTCACAACTAAATAGCCCTTTAATACGAAACGTCAAGCTAAAAATGACCTGGGGTGGTATTCAATATTGATCTTATTTAATTTGAGAATAGGCATAAACAATCATATCGTCTGTTACTGACCAAGAATTTAATATAGTGTTATCTGATTGGTTGTCCTTATCCTTAAGTCAATTAAGATCAATATTGAATACCACCCTGGTCCAAAAGCTAAGAAGGGATTCAACTCCTTACAAATTACACTTGTCAAGTACTATTGACCATTGATAGTTTGTAGTTGTGCCAAGTTTCATTGCAATAGCATTAGTAGTGGTAACCACAATACACAAACCACATACAAAGTTTCATAAACTTAGCTGGGAAACTGTTAGAATTATGACAGGATCAAGATTTTGACGTATTTTCACAATTTTCGTATCCATAGCAACCACAATTTTTGTCAGAATCAAAAAATATTTAGACGTGCATAATCCCCTTAATGGCCCTTATTGCCCCTATTCACATACCAATTTTCATAAACCTAGCTTGAATACTGTTAGAGTTATGTCAGGATCCAGATTTTTGACATACAGACAGACGACTGACGGACGGACGGAGGGCAAACCTATAGTCCCCTCAGGTTGAAAACCGGTAGGGGACTAATAAGACAGACTTCTAGGGGCATTAAAACCAAATATATCTAAAGTATGTCTTGTGTTTTTCTGTTCATTATAACACTTACTACTGTCTTGCAGTGAACGAAAAATGTAAAACCTTGTATATGTTTCCTGCAATATTGTAGTAAGTGTTGACTTACTACAGTATTGCAGGAAAATTCTTAACCAGGCCATGCATGATTTCAGCGCAATAGTGTAGTAAGTAAAAACAGTCTTCAAATTAGTTGCTTTTATCCAGATATTTTAATTTTAATTATCTATAGGTTTTTACTCTCCATTCTTTACAAAATATAGAAAACATGTGTTAAATATATTTAATTTCGAAAACATGTGAAGTTTTTTGCTTCTCCTAAATAATTTCCAAAAATTGCAGTTACTACAGTCTTGCGGACAACCCTCGATGTATAAAATACGTCGGTCTTCCAAGGGGGACAAATTACTATGATCATTAATATGTCCTTTCAATTTCCTTTTAATATTCACAACTAATGTTGACTCGGCATGCCTACACAATTTGCCCAGTTATAATCATCATGTTCTAAAGCCCCAGTATGCCTTAACGTCTATTATCAAAAAGTAATAGCTTGGCAACCTATCTGCCAAATGATGCATTTTGAGCACTTTAGTTGAGTCCCAAAGGTGAAAAACACCATCTTGAGATGGAAGAAAACGAAACAAAGCATAAAGTTGGTTTGTAAACAAAATAACGAAATGTTAACAATATATGCATAATTTAAAGTCTAAGGGGAGCAACTCTTGCATAATTAGTATTGTGTCATCCATACATTTTACTAAATGTGATTTTTGGCATACTATTTCGACAGATATAGCTGAAATTCTGTCGTCAGTTATAAGTCATTTGTGAAAAACATCCTAATTCTTTGTATTACGTCCATTTACTGGATGATCGAAAAAAGTTTTGGGAGAGATAATGTGACTTTAACCATGTACATTACTTATCTGCTAATAATAAGGTCACGGGCAATTGCCTGATGCTATAGACGACCTATCGCCTTTAACTATCTTCAATCTGACTAAATTCGTCATTTATGTGACTCTATTCACATTCTACTGACAGACATTAGTTTCAAACGCCCATCAACAAAGGTATGATAGTTTATTAAGTTTCAATTATGATACGAAAGGTTCATCCGCGTTCTAATGCATGATCATAATTTACAAAACACAACTAAAACTAGAATTGGTACTTACATGTATTTTGTTATAGCTGTATAAATGTTTGATTGAAGCCACTCTAGAGCCACAGGAAGGTTCATAAAGCTTTTTAAATATCGTACATACATTTCTTGTGCAGTATTTATATCTACACTTAGCCGCAAAAGAAAGTATACATTGTACATACTTTGAAATTGTATCCTTTGGGGTTGACAGAACTAAACAAAACTTTGTATTAACAGAATTGTATGTTTATCGGACATTTTAAGATCAAACGACAACATGTCAATGAATGAAATATCCCACAAACGAAGGCAACAGCGTCGGTACCTGAAATATCGATTTAACAGAAATGTTCAATATTTTATTTGTCCGCCTCCGACGTAAAATGTACAAGACATTTACGCAGTGGTGCAAATTATGTTTATGTATGGTAAATTGGACTAGGTATATCGTCAAATTAAACAAAAACACTCAAATTAATGCGACATTTCACTGAACAGCATGATGGTTGTGATTTCTTAAAAAAACTAGTCATTTTGCTTGGTTAAGGGGAGGTAACCATGTAAAAAAGTTATTTTTTAGAGGTGATAAGTTCTTAACCTGAATTGGGCTTTTTTGTACACCTTGTTTTCCTTATTTATGTCTCCGTGATAAGTACATACACTTGAAAACGAACATTATCATCAAATCGGGCATCTAGCTGCATTAAAAAATTGACAAACGCCCGATGAACACACCGTGACAAATGTGTGACATTGGCTCATGTTGATGTCATCATTTTTATTGTGTTTGTTACCATTGCAATCAGATGTAACAAATTCGATTGAATTGTAATGCCACATATCTAAGCTACATATGTTG